>CM053590.1:43728953-43750840 GCA_028646515.1 Pseudochirops corinnae
TTATGTTTTATCTTTTTGTAGAAATTTGTCTTTGTTTGAGAAGACTATACATTACAACACAACAATGGCTTATGAAAGATTTTTAAAGGCAAGATGTATATTTGTGCCGTATGATTTTCTCTCTATATATGTAAAAATGCTTAATACTAGAATAGTACATTGCTTTTCTCCAAAATGCAGAGTACCAAATCTTTCTTCCATGGCTGCAAGTTCAATATATCAAATCCCTTATCAGCTCAAAGAAATGGACTTGAGTTTTGTTTTTTCTCTTTATCAACTGGTTACAGAGGAAGGGGGTACGAGAAAGTGTTAGAAGGGATAGAGTTTCTACACACACACACACACACACACACACACACGAGCAAAGAAGAAAATAGAAGAAAGGCAAGAAGGAATCACAAACACAAGTAAAATAGCTTTGAAAATTATATGTTGGATTACTTAAAAAAAAAAAGGAATCATGTTAGATGCTAGGGATGGGAAATGGGGGATAAAAGGATAGTTCCTGTCCTTTAAAAAGTTCCATTTTATAGAAGAGATAGAACATACTACAAGTTTGTTCCATCAATTTTTTTTTTTACTTAAAGGAGGCATTCATAAGAGTCAGACAGACCAGTAGTGCATAAAGCAAAAGGACTTACCTATATAATTCACTTAAGGAAAGGTCCAAGACTTACATGTGATACTCTAGGGATAGCATTACAAGTGACAGGGGTAATGAAAGGAAGGACGTAATCAAGGGAAGGATACAATCAAGATACAATCAAAGACATTGCCAGTATCTTTGGTACAATGTTCTTCAAGCTATGGCAGTAAGAGGAATGGGCTAGCTAACAACAGTCAGTAGAGGCTGAACTCAGATATGGCATTTTGTTATTACTACTCAGTAGCTTTTCAGTCACGTTCAACTCTTTATGACCCTATTTGGAGATTCCTTGGTAAAGATATTGGAGTGGTTTGCCATTTCCTTCTCCAGCTCATTTACAGATGAGGAAATTGAGGCAAACAGGGTTAAGTGACCTGCCCAGGGTCACAGAGCTAGCAAGCATCTGAGGCTGGATATGAACTTAGGTCTTACTGCCTCCAGGCTCAGCACTCCGTCCCAAGTTGCTTAGCCTCCCCAGATATGGCGCACTCAACTTCAATAGGATTATGCCACCCCTTGATCCCATCCCATCATGTCCAGCATGTGACCCACTTTCTAGCTAATCTTCAATCCCTCCCTATCTTGTGGATATTTCCTTGCTGCCTATATATATGCCCATATGGGCCCCCGTTCTTAAAAAACTCTGACTTGATCCTACCATCTCTGCTGGCTATTGTCTTGCTGGGGTGGGTAACCTGTGGCCTCAAGGCCACATGTGACCCTCTAGGACTATGTCCACAAGTGCGGCCCTTTGACAGAATCCAAACTTCACAGAAAAAATCCCCTCAACAAAAGGATTTGTTTTGCAAAATTTGGATTCAGTCAAAAGATTGCACCCAAAGACTTAGAAGACCACATGTGGCCTCGAGGCCATGGGTTCCCCACCCCTCATAACTTTTCTGTCTTTCCAGCTAAACTTCTGGAGAAAACCATTTACCCTTGCTGCCTCCATTTCTTCTCCTCCCTGTTACTTCTAAATACTCTGCATTCTGACTTCCAACCTCATTCAACTGAAACTGCTCTCTCCAAAGTTACCAATGACTTCTTCATTGACAAATCTATTGGTGTTTTTCCCCCTAGTCTTTTCTTGAGCTCTCTGCTGACTGTGACAGCTGATGGCCCTCTTCTACATACTAGCTCCTCTCCTGGTTCTCCTCCTACTTGTCCAACTGCTCCTTCTCATTCTCTTTTGCTGGATCTTCCTCCAGGTAATGCCCAGTAACTACGGGTACACCCAAGGTTTTGTCCTAGGCCTTCTTCTCTTCTCCCTCTGTACCAGGGACTCTTAACAAGACCTTTAATAATTCATTCTACACCGTTGTCAGATATTAAAGTCAAGCTCACTGGTCTATAGTTCTCAGACTCCATTTTCTTTCATTTAAAAAAAAACAACCTATTACAAACTTCACCTCTTTGTCCATTGTAGTGATACTTGTTCTCTCATCCCGTCAAGTCAATGGCTCAGCTTTGACATCGGTCACTCTTTTTGGTACTTTCTTGACCAGACTCTGCTTATTCTAAGCATTAACAATCATTACCCTTTCCATGTCATATTTCTGTACTCTTCCTCTGTTCCATGCCCATTCCAGGCTTTGGCTGGTCATCCTTCGTTGCCTACCTGGTTCTGCTTCTGAATTACTGGACTCCTCCATTATCCTTCAACTGCCTTCTCACTCTGGAATTTCCCTCCTAATTTGGGGCTTTCTCACCCTGGAATATTCCTCTACTCCTCTGACCCCTGTCTCTCACTGCTGAGTTCCTCTTGGACCTCCATTTTGGGAAGAGGCCATGGCTGGTCATCCTTCATTCCTCTCCCAGTTCTGCTTCTGACTGGACTTGGCCACCATGTCTCCACATGAGTACTTCTCCACCCCTTTCTTCAGGTACCTTTTGTGCACTGTCTTCCTCCATTGGAATATAAGACCCTTGAAGGCATGAACTATATTTATTTTTGCTTCTGTTTTTATCTCTAGAGTTTAACAGAGTGCCTGACCAATATTTGGTATTTAATAAAAGCATATTGCTGGCCCGCCTGTCCTGGCTTACATCTTCTGCTTAGTTTATGTTGGTTGGTGAGACTTCTTTGTGTCTAGATTGGTATATTTAGACACCTCCCCTTTTTCTTCCTCATTAGAATAGTTTTCTTTGTATTTCTAGAATTTCATTCTTGAGACCTTCCCACTTCTCCAGAGTTGATCCCCTATAGAACTGTAATCAACAGGATCCCAACTTCTCTTTTTATGAAACCTTAGAAATCTATTCTCCTAAAGTCTAGGGTTTGTATAATTCTATTCCCAACTTTCCCTTCCTCCGTCACAAAGTCTAGGATGGAGTGGTTACTTCTCTTGAAGGTTATCCACATTTCCACACCAGCAACCAGTTTCTCCCCAAGAAATCTACTGGTAACTACCTCGAACCAAACCTTCAGTGATTCACTTGGCAAGCCAAGAAGAACCATGAATGTCATGTGGTTCATCTTCATGCTATTTTGACATGCTCAATAAGCCATGAGTTTATGTGGGAATTCCCCAGTCAAGCATATCATCTTTGCAAAATATACAGACTTTCTAAGTTACCCATTAGGAAGCACCTTCAAATAAAGCTATAGTTTATTCACCTTTTTATCTGTGCCAATGGAACAATGGGCATGGATAATCCCGAGCAAAAGACATTCAAACAAACATTTGGCCTTTGGTTTATTTTAAGGGAGTTGCCTACCATAGTTATTTACTTTATGACATTGGCTCACTCCCTTCAAGAGGAGCTTATAAAAGGCTGCACAAGAAAGATCCCTTATTTACCTAAATAGCAGGCTGGCTCAGCTCCTGGTACTAGTAGGATTCCAAATGGCCAGTAAATTACTGAAGTGCAGAAATGTGGGGAAACACTCCATTCTTATAGAGTGGCAACTAGCTGGGAGGTGGGGGGAGTAGATTAGGAGAGGGAAAGAACAAAAAGGTTCTCAAAGAACAAAGCCCCCAAACTGACGATGAACTGAAGAGAGCCCAGCTTGGAGCCCAGGTTCTATAGTTCAGGACCCATAGGGGAAGAAATTATTTACGTCTTTTAAGGCATCCATCATACAGTGACAGCTATCACTCACACCGTCCCTAAATGTCAAAAGGGACCTATCCACACAGAAACAAAGCAGAGGGGTAGCACCAGTGGATAGTGTTGGACTTGAATGTAGGAAGAACTGAGTCTGAATGCTACTTCAGACACTTAGTGGATGTGTGACTGCTCCCAAACTCAGTTTCCTCATCTGTAAAATGTGAATAATACTACCACTTTTCTCATGGGGGTTGTTTGAAGATCAAATGAGACGGCATATGTAACATGCTCTGCAAACTTTAAAGTACTATCTAAATGTGC
Source organism: Pseudochirops corinnae (assembly GCA_028646515.1). Taxonomy (NCBI): domain Eukaryota; kingdom Metazoa; phylum Chordata; class Mammalia; order Diprotodontia; family Pseudocheiridae; genus Pseudochirops; species Pseudochirops corinnae. Next base: position 43,732,972 of record CM053590.1, read on the forward strand.
ACTCTTGTTACTATTATTATTTAAAATGCTATTCATCACAAAGCATCACTGATTCACAGGACCACAGATTTACAGCTGGAAGGGACCCCAGATGCCATATGGTTTAAGCCCCTCATTTTATAGATAAACAGTGGAGACCTGGAGAGGCTTAGTGACTTGCCCAGGATCACGAAGGCAGTAAGGTGAAGAGCTGGGATCCAAAGCCATGGCCATGGGCTCTGACTCCAAATACAGAGTTCTTTCCACTATCCCATACTGCCTCTCTGATTAATTGCCTTTTACATCTGAATTATGACTGAATTGAAGTTTATTGTTACAAAAAGATCCAGGTATTATTTTCACTCTTCCCCCTAGGCAGCTAGTTGGTACACTGGACCTGGAACCAGGAAGACCTGAGTTCAGATTCCACCTCAGACATTTCCTAGCTGTGTGACTCTGGGCAAGTCACTTAACTTGTGCTGGCCTCAGTTTCCTCAATCATAAAATTAGGGTGATCATGATAGCACCTACCTCCAGTGTTGTTGTGAGGACCAAATGAGATAATCTTTGTAAAGAACTTGGCACACTGTCTGACACAGGAGGGGTTTAATAAATGCTTGCTTCTTTCTTGGTTTTTCAAAGCAAGTGCTTCAGCATCCAGTGTATTGTCAAACATTAACCACTTATCGGAGAAAAGTTTTTTCACAAGGAAAAACTTGACAAAGTAGAATTCAGATCTCTGAAGCAGAAATGTTGAATAATACCCATTACAAGAGAATCTAGAAGTTTCATATAGTCTGTGTACATCTATATACCTTTCTATATTTTAATGAAAATATTTCTTACTTTCATTTTTTTTTCAAGTCGCTGGGTTAATTCAATTGACTCTAAGTCACTTATATTTAAGTTTTTAAATGACCTATACTTTGTCAAGCTTTTGACAGACTTTCTATAGTCTATCAAACTCTCCCAACTTTGGCAATTGTTACTTTTCATGTATTATAAATTGTTAACTTATGACTTTGACCTTTGCTCTAGCTAAAGCCTTAGGCCGCAAAGAACAGTAAAATGCAGCATTGTAGTGCCTGCCATTTCTAGAATAGGATCATAGCCCCCGAGCTGGATCCTACAAGAGCACTGAAGCCCTCCTTCTCTTCCAAAGCTACTCAATTATGCCCTCAGGCCCACTGCAAGTGTTCCCTTCTCCACAGGGCCTTTGCTCACTGCATCCTACACTAGTATTCTACTTCTCTGAACCCTCACAGCATGTATGGTCTGCATTACTCACTGCACTTTAGCCACATACAAACAAACAGTTAAGCAACAACATGGGTCTTTTATACTTAGCTAGACTGAAAATTGCTACAGAGCAAAGACTGTATCTACTGTTTAGGATCTGAAGGAGGGGCAGATGAGGTAGGTAGTACTAGAAGTAGGTAGTTTCTAGATAGTACCTAGAAAAGTCAGGTAGAGGGCACGGTGGAAGGTAGCAAAAGATTTGTTTTAATATGACTTTTTCTAAATACACATTTTTAATGCCAGAAAACTTCATTCTCTATGCTCTAGACTGAGGTATTAATTTTGTGTAATGTCAAGGTGCAGGTGCAGGTCTACTTTGTAGACCTCCTTTACAGTATAAGAATGCCTCACCATAAGGATTTGTTGAATGAATCAATCAATTTTATGGCATGGTTCACAAGCTAGTGTTCATTTCTGAAGGCATGGCCATCCTAAAAACATGCATTTCCAACAGCCTTCTACGACAAAGAGGGTAATTATGTGCTAGTGAAGCTTTTGGACATTCTAACAGCCCGCAATTTAAATGGCAGTATCACAATGGAATCAGCTGAAACAGAGTACAAGAGAGTGACAAGTAGGGTGAATAACAGACAGTGGTGTTTTCTGAAATAGGCTGCCACCTCTCATTTTAGGGTGGAACATACCACTTTAGCCTATTGGGAAAATCACAGAGGATTCCTGCAGGTGAGTACAGGAAACGATGAGTGACTGGTTTGTTGGGAACTGCTACTCAGGAACTTGAAAGTCCCATGTGCAGCCCATGGAAAAGGATTCAAAACGCACATCTCTGAAGTTAATTATGTTTCTCTTTAAAAGTCTGGAGTGAAAAGGAGGAGGTGGGGGTGGGAGGGAAGCTCATTTTTGTTAGGATGGAATCCTATATTTCTCTGGCTTTGGGCCCAGTCTGAATTGTTATAATTATTTATTATGGAGAAATTGACACAGTCCAATGTCCTTGATGACCATTTTTAATGGGTAATCTCAGTTTGAAGTCTATTGACAGGCTATGTAGTGCCAAAGCTGGCCGTGCTGGGGTCACAGGGTGAGCTGGGAAGTGTCCTGACGTCGCCTTTACTCTCAGCATTCTGGGAAAAGAGACTCCAGCCCTGATGTCCTTTACAGGGCTGATGTAAAGCAGGAAAACAACTAGGCTAAGATAAACAGGCTGTGCCAGAAGGGAGTGAAAAGTATTTTGAAAAGAATAATATTCAATATGGCGTTACCCTCTGAAGACCAATTTAAGAACTGCTATATTTTCTTTTCATAGTTTGTTGAATGTCAATAACATTAAGAAATGAAAAAATTACTAGTTTTTTTTAAAAAAGGAAGGTGAAATATAAGACCAAGAACCATTCCCTAAAGGATACAAGTGGTCAAAAATGACACGTAATTCTCAAAAGAAGAGCGAACTGACAACCGTGTAAAAGACTGCTTTAATAAGTAATAATCAAAGACATGCAAAGCAAAATATCTCTGACATATACATCATACACAATACCTCGAACCCGGCAAGTTGGCAAACGTGACAAAAATGGAAATGCTATTGCAGAGACTGAGGAGAGACACACTGATATACTGTTAGTGTAGCTATGACTTACTCCATTCATTAAAGATGCAATTTGAGATGAAGCTTTAAAAAGGATTAAAATATCTGTCCTTTGAGCCAGAGAGCCCACTGCCCAGCACATACCCCAAGGAGGTCTGAGACAGAAGTGAAGGTCTCCCATACACAAAAACATTTACAGCATTACTCTTTGCGGTAGTTAAGAAGCAGAAGGAAAACAAAGTAGGTGACCACTGATTTGAGAATGGTGGTATATGTGGGATGTGAATGTAATGGAATATTCTTGTATCACAAGAAAGGATTTCTCATCGATTCATTGTGTGATTTAGAGCACATCATTTAAGTTTTCTGGCTTCTGACTTCATCTCTCCTAAAGTTACCAGTGATCTCAACTGCCAAACCTAATGGTCTCTTCTTGACTGCACCTGATTATTGCTAACTCAGTCTTATGGTTTTTATGACTACTGCCTTCTCTTCCTTCTTCTCCTATCTGTCTGAATACTCTTTTTTGACCTCCTTTGCTGATTCATTTCCCATTCTCCATATCATTTCTCTTAACTGTGGGTCCTTTCTATACTCTCTCAGTGACTCCATCAAAAGGGACTGGACTAGATGGCATCCATGGTCCCTTCCAAGCTCTAAAGTCTATGATCTACAACCTATGCAGATGATAACCAAATCTACATAATGTGCTTTTTAGCTCTCTACCTAGCTCCAGTCATCAACTGCCGACTGGACACCTCAAACTGGATGTCCCAAATCTGTCTCACACTCAACACATCCAGAACAGAACTCATCTTTTCCTCTCAACTCACTCCTTTTCCCAACTTCCCTATTTCTATTGAAGGTATAACCATCATTGCATTTATTCAAGTTCTTAACTTTAGGGACAATCCTTGTTTCCTCACTCTTACTTCATTACACATACCCAATCAGTTGGCAAATGTTTTATTTTCAACTCTACAACATCTTCTGCATACATCCCTTTTTCTCAGCAGCCCCCACCCTAGTTCTGACTCTTATCATCTCCTGCCTGGACTACTGAAACAGCCTGCTAACTGGCCTCCCTGCCCTGCCTTTACCCTCTCCAATTCATCTTCCACACAATTACCAAAGTGATTTCTTTACAACAAGGCTCTGACCATGTCACTTCCCTCCATATTCAATAAACTCCAATGAATGAGACATATTTTTCTAACATGGCCAATGAGAGAATTAATTTTGCTTGGCCGTGTAAATTTCTTACAAAGTATTTGTTTTTCTTCTCTTTTTTTCCTAATGAGCTGAGTGGTAAGAGAGAGAAAAAATAGATTTATGATTTAAAAATAATAAAATTAAATAATTAAAAACTCCAGTGGCTCTTTTTTGCCTCTTGTATAAAATAAAAACAATTCTGTCATATAGAGCTCTTCAAAACCTGATTTATTTTTCTAATTTTATTATATATTACTTTCCTTCCAGCACTCTACAATCCAACCAAACTGATTTCTTTGTGGCTCCTCACATGTGACTCTCCATCTCCCTTCCCTCCACTTTGTATTGGCTGTTCTCTATGCCTGGAATGTAACCCATTCCTTGACTCTTTATATTACAATTTTCTATTTCCTTTGAAACTCAGTTCAAGTAACAGTTTTTAGTATGAAGTCTCAAGGACAAAATGAAACAGGGCAGAGACTAATAGTTTTGTCAAGAGAACTTGCTGATCATAGAAAACATTCTTTTTCAACAACTGGAAAGGTGACTCTACAAATGAATATCACCAGATGATCAATGCTGAAATCAGATTGATTATATACTTTGCAGCCAAAGATAACTATACAGTCATTTAAAGCAAGACCTAGAGCTATGGCTCAGATCATGAGCTTCTTATTGCAAAATTCAGACTTGAACTGAAGAAAGTAGGAACCATCAGATCATATAGGGATAGCTTATACAATATTTCTCATGAATATGAAGTAGAAGTAGTGAACAGATTTAAGGGATTAGATCTGATAGATGGAGTGTGTCTGAGGAACTATGGACAAAGGTTCAAAATATTGTGAATAGGGAGCAGCAACAAAAAACATTCCAAAGGAAAACAAGAGCATAAAAAGCAAAATGGCTGTCCAATGAGGCTTTCCATATAGCTGAGGAAAGAAGAAAAATGAAAGGTAAAGGAGAAAGGGAAAGATATACCCAACTGAATGCAGAATTCCAGAGAATAGCAAGGATAAATAAGAAAGTTTTTTAAATGGGCAATGCAAAGAAAGAGAAGAAAACAATAGAATTTTCAAGAAAATTAGAGATATCAAAGGAACATTTCATGCAAAAATGGGCATGATAAAAGAAAAATGGTAGGGACTTAAGAAAAGTAGAAGAGATTAAGAAGAGGTGGCAAGAATACTCAAAAGAACTATACAAGAAGGATTATCACTGATAACCACAATGGTGTGGTGGCTGACCTAAAATCAGAAATCTTGGAGAATCAAGCCAATTGGTCTTATGAAGCATTGCTAACAATAAGGCATTTAATGGAGGTGATGGTGCTATTTAAAATCCTAAAAGATGAAGCTGTTGGGGTGGCTAGGTGGCACAGTGAATATAGCACCAGCCTTGGAGTAAGGAGGATATGGGTTCAAATCTGGACTCAGACACTTAACACTTACTAGCCATGTGACCTTGGGCAAGTCACTTAACCCCAATTGCCCTGCCTTCCCCCCTCCAAAAAAAAAAAAAGATGAAGCTGTTAAAGTGCTGCACTCAATATACCAGCAAATTTGGAAAACTGAACAGTGACCACTGGATTAGAAAATATCATTTTACATCCCAATTCTAAAGAAGTTCTACACTCAAAAGAAGAGAATGTTCAAACTACCAAATAATTGTACTCATGTCACATGCCAGCAAGGTTAAGCTTAAGATTCTGCAAACTAAAGGACCCCATGTACAAACATATTTATGGCAGCTCTTTTTGTGGTAACAAAGAAGGGAATTCAAGGGGATGCCCGTCAATTGGGGAATGGCTAAACAAGCTGTGCCATATGAATGTAATAGAATACTGTTGTATTATAAGAAATAAGGAGCAGACAGACTTCATACTAACCTGGAGAGACATATGAACTGATGCTGAATGAGGGCAGCAGAGCCAGGAGAACACAGTACACAATTACAGACACATTTTATCTGTGATGACTAATTTTGATAGACTTGGCTCTTCTCAGAAATGCAAGGATCTAAGACAACTCTAAAAGACTCATGATGGAAAAGGCTACCCACATCCAGAGAAAGAATGATGGAGTCTGAATGCAGATTGAAGCAAACTATTTGATCTCTCTCTTTTTTGTTTGATTTTGTTTTGTTTCTTCTTTCTTGTGGTTCACTCTATTAGTTATAATTCTTCTTTACAACTTGACTATTGTGAAAATATGTTTAATATGAAGGTATATGTAGAACCTATATTGGATTGCATACTGTCTTGGGGAGGAGAGGGAGAAAATCTGGAATTCAAAAACTTGTGGAACTCAATGTTGTAAATTAAAAATAAATTTAAAAGGAAAAAAAGATTCTGCAAACTAGGTTTCAGTTGTATGTAAACTGAGAATTACTAGAAGAGCAGGCTGGTTTTCAAAGAGGAAGTAGAGATCAAATTGCCAACATCTGATGGATTATGGAGAAAGTTCCAGAAAAGCATCTACTTCTGCTTCCTTGAATACACTAAAGCCTTTGACTGTGTGGATCACAAAATGTGGCAAGTCCTCAAAGAGATGGGAATTAGATCATCTTACCTATCTCCTGAACCTGTAAGTGGGTCAAGAAACAACACTTAGAACCTGGAACACAGAACAACTAATTGGTTTAAACTGGGACTTTATTCATTAAATGTATATGCAGAGTAAATCATGGGAAACACCAGGCTGGACAAATTAAAATCCAGAATGAAAGTTGCCAGGAGAAATATCAACAATCTCAGATATGTAGATGATACTGCTCTGAGGGCAGAAAGTGAAGAATTAAGAAGCTTCTTGAAGAAGGTGAAAGAGGAAAGTGTAAAAGCTGGCTTAAAGCTTAACATAAAAAATATTAAGATTGAAAGCAATGTCAGATTTTATATTCTCGGGCTCCAAGTTCACTGCAGTTGGTAAGTGCAGTCATGATAACAGAAGACACTTGCTCCTTGGAAGGAAAGCTATGGTAAATCTGGACAGCATACTAAAAAGCAGAGACATCACCTTGCTGACAAAAAGTCTATAGAATTGAAGCTATGGTTTTTTCAGTAGCAAAGTATGGCTGTGAACGCCAAGGAAAGCTGAGCACTGCAGAGCTGACACTTTCAAATTGTGGTGCTGGAGAAGACTCTTGAGAGCCCCTTGGACAGCAAGGAGATCAAATCAGCCAATACTTAAATTAATTCAGATTGTTTACTGGAAGGTCAAATACTGAAGCTGAAGCTTAAATACTTTAGCCACATGATGAGGAAACAGGACTCATTGAAAAAGACTCTGATGTTGGAAAAGACTGAAGGCAAAAGGAGAAAAGGAAGGCAGAGGATGAGATGGATTGTGTCATGGAAGCGACAAACATAAGCTTGGACAGATTTTAAGAGAGAGTGGAGAATGTAAGGGCCTCTCTTGCTGTGGTCCATGAGATCATGAAGAGTTGGCCATGACTGATGGATGACTGAGCAACAACATGAAGTCTCTCCTAATCCTACTGTCCCCATCAGCTGGTTCCTCCATCCTGCCCCAGTTACCTTGTATTTATTTTGTATATGTTTTGTATGTACTTATTTAGGCATATGCTGTCTTCTCCATTAAAATGTGAGCTCCTTGAAGCCAAGACTTATTTAACTTTTATCTTTGTATTCCTAGTGGCTAGGAAAGCCATGTCTGGAGTAGGACCTTTTACTTTCCCCCTTTTCTAAGAGTGTTTGGAGACATTTAATTAATGCTTATGGATTGATTTGTAAAAGGTGGCAATTGGTCTAAATAACTGGAATATTCAAATTACTCAATGACTTCACGGTAGTGGAAGGAAGCCATGGATCTGGGGTCAGAGGACCTGGGTCTGATAAAACTCTACAGCTTTACTAGCCATGTGATCTCTCTGAATATCAATTTCTCCATCTATAAAATGGGGATAATAATATTTACATTAAGTCTCAGAGTTGTTGGGAAGAAAATACTTTGTAACAAGACAAAGGAATGAGAATTATTATTATTACTGCCATTAAAGCCTTCTTCTGATGTACCATTATTGGTTGGAAGTGAACCTGTATTATTTTTTCACATTTAATTTTATTTTTTAGTTATCAAGTATCTTTTTTCCCCTTCCACTTCTTCCTCCACTGGGGGAAAAAAATGAGTGCAAAACAAAACCTCTGCAACAAATAAACACATTCAAATAAAACAAATTCTCATGTTGGCCACAGCCAAAAATACATGACTTAGGATACATATCGGCCTGTTATTTCACTGCCAGGAGGTGGGTAGCACTTTTTATCAGTGGTCCCTTGAAATCATGACCGATTACTATGATCAGAGTTCTTAAATCTTTCCAAACTGTCCATTTTTACGTTACTGGATAAACTGTTCTCCCTTCAATCCACATCAGTTCATACAAATTTTCAGATTGCTCTAAAACCATCTTTTTCATTCACCATTTCTTACAGCAATTGTGTATTCCATTACATTCATATATCATAATTTATTCAGCCATTCCTCAATTAATAGACACCCCCTGAATTTCCAATTCTTTGCCATCACAAAAAAAGGACTTATGTCACTATTTTTGTGGATAAAGTCTTTTTTCCTCTTTCTTTGATTTCTTTGGGTATAGGCTTAGTAATGGTATTGCTGGTAAGCCTGAATTATTGAATACAGGGGTAGTTAGGTGGTACAGTGGATAGGGTGCTGGGCCTGAAATCAGGAAGTCCTGAGTTCAAATACAGCCTCAGATAATGACTAGCTGTATGACTCTCGGCAAGTTACTTAACCCCGCTTGTCTCAGTTTCTTCCTCTGTAAAATGAGCTGGAGAAGGAAATGGCAAATCACTCCAGTACGTCTGCTGAGAAAACCCCAAATGAGGTCACGGAGAGTCAAACATAACTGAACAATGACAATAGCAACAAAATGGTATTACTGACATTTATGCCAGGAGAGCACAACCTATCAGTTATGACACCCTTCTTGAAAGGCTTTCAGTACCACCTACAGACTAAATGACCAAAGTCTGAGAAGCTGCTTATCCAAGCTGGAAATACTTATCACCAGACATTGCTGTAAATTTTTGACCATAGATACTCTCAAAGACCATCCATCTACTATGTTCTGGAACAGTCTCCAGACTGATGAGTCATAGAGCCTTAAGATACGACGATACTGAGGTTCTCTAAGACTATAGAGTGAACAAGGATCACCACTATTCTGAGTGGCTGCCTGGCCTTCTCTTTCTCCATGTAAGAGGGGAGACAGTGCTTGGTGTTCTTCTCCAAATAATATATCTGCCAACTGTGGCTGGCATTTCTCATTGGTTGATAAAAGATGAGGAAGGTGATGCGGTAGTTTGTAAATGCCCATCAGCAGTTTAGGAAAACGGAAAGACAGATAGTCAAGTATGGTAGCACATGCCTCTAGTCCCTGGCACTGAGGATGCTGAGGCTGGAGGATTGTCTCAGTTTGGGAGTTCTGTGCTGCATCACTGCAGCATCCACAGATCGGATGTCTGCCCTAAGTCTGGCACCAAGTGGTGAAGCCCTGGGTGCAGGGGGCCATTAGGCTGCCTAAGGAGGGGGTGAGCCAGCCAGGATTGTAAGCAGAGCAGTCAGGGCTTCTGTGCTCATTAGCAGTGGCACTGGATCCATGAGTGGTTGCTGTACTTCCAGCTTGGGAGAAATAGGAAAACGAGGTCTAACAAAATAAAAATAAAAAAGACAGGTTTGGAAATGTTATGGAGGAAGAGAAAGGTCTTTTACAGACCTAGTAAAGAAAAGAACTCTCATGACAGAAGGATAAAAAGGGATCACAGAGTAAGAAGTCATACTGGGTTCAAAGAAAATGAACTTAGAGAGCTTCACTTATAAAAATAACCTCTGGTAAAACCGATTTTTATCATATGTCCAAGATCACTATCAAAATCCCTGTGCTTAATCACAAGACCTTGCACATAAGCCCCTAAAGAATGTGACACAGGCTGTCTGATTTATGGGGGAGATATTTAAAATATACTTCAAAGTTAACCCAAGTGAAGGGTGATGCTGGTAATGGCGTGATCCAAACTGTACATACAGGTGGACCACACTTTATGAGAAATGGAGTCCTAAAAAGTTGGCTTTAAAATGAATTACAATTAATTGAATCATATTTTCCTGGTGACTCACATTATTACATTGTCGATATAGTCTCATGGGAAATATTGTGGCCTCAAAAATCTACTTTTCCTATTACAAAGTTTTAAAAATCATTGGCAGGTCCCTTAGTCTCTTTTAACACTCAATTTCCTCAACTATAAACTAGAGAAGTGGCTTTATCACAAAGTTTGGTGGCCCTCCAATGATATGTGGATAAATGCTTTACAAACCTGAAAGCACTATTAAAAAAAAAACCCATCAAATATCACAATGGAAAGAAAATTTTAATTCCTAATAAACAGCAGATGATCAATTAACCAATCAATAATATGTGAAAGCATCCCATATAGAAGGGACAGTGTCCCAGGAGAATGTAAGCTCCCTGAGAGCCGGGACAATCTCATTTTTGTGCCTTGTTCCCAGCATCTGTCCCAGTTCCTTGAATATAGTAGGCATCTGGTAAACTGTCTTCTCTAAACAGGACCCTCTTCCAAACTTCTCTGTTGTTTTTTTTTGTTGTTGTTGAGGATTCCACCATCCTCCTGTTAACCCCAGTTTGTAATGTGAGTCATCTTCCTCTATTTCCTCACCCCAAGAATTCAATCGTTTGCCAAGTTCTGTTCATTCTACTCATACAACCATTCTTACATTCATGCCCTACCTTCCCCAGCACAGCCCCCACCCTAATTCAGGCCCTCACCATCCCTTGCCTGGACTATTAGAATGAATCCTTAATTAGTGTTCCTGCTTCCAGTGTTTTCCCACTCTGAGCCACCCTTCATATAACTGCCAAAATAATCTTAAAGCCTAATTCTGACCATGTTCTTCTTGTACTCATGAATTTTCAGTAGCTCCCAAATGCTCCTATAATAAATAAAATACAAACTCCTTAGCTCAACATTTAAAGCCCTTTACAATCTGGCCTAGCTTTTCAGACTTAAGGCACATTGATTCTATTTGCATATTTAATGCTCCAGCCAAACTGGCTAACTTGCTGCTCCCCAAACTTAGCATTCCCTTTCCCACCTTGGTGCCTTCCCCCAGGCTGTCCTCTGTGCCTGGAATGCTCTGCCTCCTCATCTCTGCCTCTTAGCTCCCTTGGCTTCTTCCAATACTCAGCTCAATCCCCAACTTCTTCAGGAGGCCTTTCTTAGTCTTCCAGGCTGTCAGTGCCTTCCCTTCAAACAATGCTTGTTGACTGGCTTAATTCTTAAATATATAGCATTCAACTTAAAGATAACATAGGAGTTAAGTAGAGGAAATGAAGGGAATCCTACTGTGAATCCCTTAGCACCAACAATGAACTGCTTGTGCTCAGCACAGGCCCTGCACAGAGTAGCTGCTTAAATGAACACTTATCAAAGAACTGAACGCCATAGCAATGTAAAGCAGCACAACAGAATGTTAGTGGAGATATCTCAAACATGTTTATGAAATTATAATGGAGAAACAACAGGGTATAGTAGGAAGAACACTGGACTGGGACAAGAAAAGACTTGAGTCCTGACTCTAACACTGCCTAGTTATTTGACTAAGGGGAAATAAGCATCTCTGGGCTTCCATTTCCTTATCTGTGTAACAAGGATAATAATTCTTATCCTACACAACTATGAGGAAATCATCTTACAAAGTTATAAAAAAAAATACTATACAAATGTGAGCTCCAGAAGCAATAGTAATAGTATTAGAGGTATAAAGTAGTTAGTTAGTACTAGTGGTAGTAGTGGTGCAATCTCCAAACTATATGGAATGAAAATACAACAATCTCTCAACATACAGAGACCTGGGGAAGAAATCAAAAGTACATGGAAATGAGATGAAAAATATATCAGTCGGTCTTTTATGTGTATCCTGAGGATGCTTTCAGTGTGCCTACAGGAGATGAACTTATATACTTACATTCCAATATTCTGATTCAGCTACAAAAAGCAATCATTTTATCATCTTGTCCAATAGGCCCCCAAATAGTCAACAAAGAACAATACTAGGATAGTGACTTGTCCTGGAATAATTTCCAACAGAACCGCATCGCACAGATGAGGACGATGATGATGAAGCTGATACTTAAACTAACATCAGCAATAGCTCTCTCTTGCTTTGAGGAGCCTTCAGGAGTCTGCAACTCCATCTGTCTCTGCTCAAAGTTCCCATTTTGTTATGATCAAACTCAAGGCCCAGGGCTGCCCAACTGTGCTATTTTCTGAGACTTGCCTCCACAATCATTTTACTAAAAAAAAAAAAAAATTGCAACTAATTTATCCTTTGTTGGTCTACTCCACGGTTGGGAAATGGTAAGGATGAAGAAGTTTGTCTTCCTAACACCTCTAGCGTCTTAAGATTTTCATTGTTCTTCCAGTCTCAAAATATGCCACAGGAAAAGATTTAATAAACACTGACAACTCCACCCAGCTGTCAAAGTGATATTCCCAAGGTGGTCCAACTCTCTGCTTCATATATACTATCTATGAGAATATTTGCATTTTAGCTGTAGAGACACAGTTTTAGACTAAAGGAATGATTCTCTTAAAATGGAACTTTTGTCAGTAGTCAAGAGGGGAGACCAACTCCAAGAAGATGTGATGCTATTAGGAACACACTGAGCATGGACGTGGGAAAAGACCTCTCCACACCAAATGAGACTGCTCAAATACCCACGAAGGTCTCTGTTACTCAATCAAAATAAGAATGAAGTTAAGGTAACTCCTCTACTTCACTGAGAAAGTGTCCCCTAAACCACAGAGAGAATAATTTCATGAGTAACATGAGAATGCCTAGGTCAAGTATTATGAGATACCCTACATATAGATAAGCAAAATTACTGTGAAATCAACTTACAAATTAAAACAAAAAAAACTCAACCCACAAATTATGCATTTTTATGTCTCGTTGAAACTGAAAATATAATCAGAAATTTTTTTCCCAAGTCCAAATGCTCATGTTTCCATACAGGCTCACTATTATTTCCTTTCTGCTCAACTCAATGCAACGAACATTTATTAAGCATCTACTATATGCAAAGAACTGTTTCTGGAGAACAATTTCCTAAGTGATGATACCTCAGTAGGTATCATTCCTAGTAGTGGGCCAACACGCACAAATCACTCAAACCTGACCAGGGAGTCAAAATCCTGGGACATGAAGACTTTTTTTACATGGGAGAAAACAAAATTACTGAGGCAGCAGTATTGAGCAGAAAACAGTATTGGGGAGAAAGTCCCCACAGGTTTGTAGTGAGTACCAAATGAGATAATGTCTGCAAAGTGCTCTGTGGACATTAAAGGGTTATATACACATGAGCAATGATAATTAAAATGATGATGATAAATACCAGATCTGTAAGGTGAAGTATTAAGGATCTCTGCTGAGCTTTATGGGAATTCATCAATCTACAATTTACAATTTTGCCATGTTCAGAGAAGAGGATTCATGTCGCTATGACCTAGTCATTCATAGAGGCTACCTCTGCCTTGTCAGCAGCAAAAGGCCACTTTGCCAAGAAGCAGCTATAATGTTCAATAGCTACAGCCTCAAGTCCTGGGTTCTAGGTTACACTCCCAGGTTGTATTGTTGGGCCTCTGAATAATATGGCATTTGCAAAACTTCTCTGGTATTTTTCCTATACTGTTAACTTTTTATGTTTATGTTCAAATAGGCTGCCAGCTTTTTGAGGGTGGGATTCACATCTCCATAGTGCTTTATAGAATGACAACATTCGACACACATATATTTTTTAAAATGACTCAGAATCTTAACAATTGGAGGATGCTTTAGAGGTCATTTAAGTGAAGCTGTATCTGAACAGAAATCTGCTCTAAATTTCCCAAGGTACACATTCAGGTTCCAATCTGGGGCAGGCCTCCAAAAGAGACATGAACTTACTGACACATTCCTAAAAGCTTCAGAGGGAACCTGAAATGGTCTTGTGATCCTGGGGTTCCCATGATGTTCTATACTAATTGAAGTTGGAAGTAGACTTCTCAGAGTGGGTATAGATAGGCTATGGTCTTGCCCTAGATCCTTAGGATAGTCCCAAAGGCCTTACAGTTGTTGGCGGGTTTAGGTGAGGGGCCACCCCATCTAATAATATTTCACTGACAAATTATTTGCATGAGAAAAGAGAAGGGACTGAAGGAATTGAGAAGGACATCCAAGGTGTGTGGTGCCTACCTGATTACATTATGGTGGTATCTTTCCCAGAAAGAAGCAAGTTCACACATGGGCTGGCTGTCTATTGTGGGTGACTCCCTTTACCATCCTTATAAAGCACTGAATGCAGAATGATACAGTGAAAAAACATCTGGATGAGGAGTCACAAAATCTGACTTCTAGTTGTGACTCGATCACTGTCCATATGACCAAGGTCAAACCACTTGGTCCAGGCCTCACTCTTCTCATCTATAGAAGGAGGGTAATCACATCTGCTCAATCTACCTCACAGAGATGTTTTGAGGTTCAAACAAAGTAATATGCTGAAAAGCAAAAGGTAAGACGGAATTATTTTCTTCTGTCTGCTTTTATCTCTCTCGGAATGCAGATGGAAATACACTTCCTCCCTGGGGTGGTGGGGCCCTCCAGTTGCTTCTGGATGATAATATGCTAAAAGCAACATAGTCACTCCTGTGTGATTACCCACATAGGAAAAAACAAATGGTAAAGAAGTCTGCTTGCTGCCCATACCATAATGGACAGTTGGATGGACAATCTATAGAACTGTTCCATCAATAAATATATCTTGGACAGATGAAACCCATACTTGACACAGATATAATAAAAATGCAAGCTGCCATCCAGTCCAGAACTGAGAGAGAGAGAGAGAGAGAGAGAGAGAGAGAAAAGAATGATACAGGTTAAGGATGCTTGTAGGCAACAGAGAAAGAGTGAGTAGTAGGAAAGGATTGAAGATGGGAGTGGGAATGATCAATAGATGGAGCAGATGGGAGCTTGATGGGATTGACTGCAAAGGTAAAGAAAGGGTCTAGGCTTGGCAAGAAGAAAGGCTACCACTTCCTCACCCGCAGGAGGAGAGGATGAGTTAATGTAAATAAGAGTTTTGAGGGGGGTGGCTAGGTGGCATAGTGAATAGAGCCCTCAGGAAGACCTGAGTTCAAATCCAACCTCAGACACTTAACACTAGCTGTGTGACCTTGGGCAAGTCACTTACCCCCAACTGCCCTGCCTTCCCCCTCCAAAAAAAAGAGTTCTGAGGGACGGATTTGAGGAAGCAAGAGCGTTTACAACAGAGAGCCTCTATTTTTAAAAACTGTTTTCTTGTGCTTCTTTTCTTTTTACATCAACTTCCCCATCAAAATTCTCTCTTGTAACAAAGAAACAGAGCGGAGCAAGACCAATGGATACATCGACCATGATGTTTTCCTTTACACTGCTGAGGTTACCAATGACATTGTTCCCTCGGTTCTGCTTGTTTTATTCTGCACACAAGGCTTCTCAGGCATCAATGAGATGTTCACATTCATCAGTACTTGTGGTTTAAGAATGTTCCATTCATAGGCCACCATTTTCCCCAACCATTCTTCAGTCAATAAGCACCTGTCTTGTGAGCAGTTCTTTGCTACCCCAAAAAGTACTCCTCATCTTTTTCCTCTTTTCTACCTATCTGCCAAATCCATCTTCACAGGACATGTTTGGTCAGTGTCACTCCCCTGACCTTTAGTCTTTAGTGGGCCTCTCTAATCCACAGAGTAAAAGACATGTTTTGGTACCTGTGGGACATCTCCCTCTTCCTTTGACTTCCCTGGGATGAGCAATGGCTTCTATTTTTTCGATAAAGTAGGAATCAGAGACTGCTAAGAAGGATTGTAGGGAGATCACTGGGGAGCTCAGGAGAGAAGAGGAAATGTACAAGGTTTCACTGAGTGGCATGGAAAACCGAGTCTATCGCTACTCTTTTCAATGACAAACTCTCCGAAAGAATTGTCCACACTTACCACTGCCATTTCTTTACTCCCCCCACTTAGCTGAATGGAACTGTTCCCTCCAAAGGTACCAACAGGCTCTTAACTGCTAAATCTGAGGGCCTCTTTGGAATCCTTACATTGTTCTCTCTTTCTACAGCTTTTAACACCATCGAACCTCTCTCTCCCCTTCACCTTCCATGATGCTACTTTCTCCTGGCTCTCTGTGTTAATGGCCCTTTTAGGTTCATTGTTAAAACATCATCTACCTCCTCTCCCTTAAGGGTGGGTACTTCCCTAGAGCTGATCTGGGCCCCTTCTCTTTTCTTTCTATACTGTCTCTTGGTGATTTCAATTCTCTCACAGTTTAAATTATGAAGATGACTTCCCAGTCTATATATCTATCACGAATCTATTTCTTGTCAGTAATCTGCTGGACATCTCTACCTAGATGCCTCAAAAAGAGCTAACCTTCTGCCCCCAAAACTTGCCGCTCCTTCAAATTCTCTATTTCTGCTGAAGGCACAACTATCTTCAAAGCATCCAGGTTTGTAGCCTTGTAGCCATCTTTGAGTGTTCCCTTTCTTTCAGTCCCTGCCCTCAAGTATATTAAATTCTAACAGAGAAGACAGCACGTACATATTTAAAAATATATATACATATATATGTATATATATTACGTACAAAACGAGTACAAAGTAAATGGAGGAGGGAGTGCATTGGGAGTTGTAGAAGGTGGCTTTTGAGAGGCAGCAACAAAAAAGGATTCCACCACAGGCATTACCCATCTCTAATTCATTGCTACATGTCATCAATTTTAACTGCATATCTCTCGTCTCTCTACTTCCACAGCTATCTTCTTCAAAAATCTCCTTCACTCAGTATCTCTTGTCTGAGTTATCATAAAATCATCTGATTTGTCACCATACTTCATCTTTTTCCTCTTTTCTACCTATCTGTCAAATCCATCTTCACAGGACATGTCTGGTCAGTGTCACTTCCCTGACCTTTAGTCTTTAGCAGGCCTCTCTAATGTACAGAGTAAAAGACAAATGCTGAAAATACTTCACGATGAGGCTCCAGCCTGTCTTTGCAGGTTTATTATATACTACTATCTCCACACACTCTACTTGATAGCCAAACTGACTTCCTGGTCACTCCCTAAACTCAATCTTCCCATCGCCTGCCTTGGTTAATAGGCACAGACCAGCACCCATGCCTCAAAGGTACTCCTTCTTTAGAGCCACTTCTCAGAATCCTTCAAGGCTTAATTCAGAGGTCATTTTATCCATGAGCTATCAATACTACCCCTCTTCCCCACACTATTACTGTTTTTTCCCACCTCAATTTCCTTTGTATTTTGCTTATGTATGGAATTGATTCCCTCCAGTAGTAGAATGTAGGCTAAATGAGGCTGTTTTTGCCTGGATGCCCAGTGCTTAGTACATAGTAGGTACTTAATAGGTTTGTTAAATTGAAACATTACAGTTAATACAAACAGTCCTTTTATCCTGGCTTTTCAAGTATCTGCAGTGCCAGGACTGAACTTGAAAGTCCACAGGTATCTGAGATGGTTCTTTTTTTTTTATTTTATTTTAAATTTTTTTTTATTTACTCATTTACTTTTAATTTACAAGATTCAATTCCACAATCACTTGAGTTTCAGATTTTCTCCCCTCCCTTCCCTCCCCCCCCATGGTGGCGTGCAATCATGTATAGGATCTGCAAATACTTTCACATTGTACAATAGTTTGGTCATATAGAAGGGCTGTAACCAATGAGTGATCACT
>CM053590.1:43751340-43785624 GCA_028646515.1 Pseudochirops corinnae
TCCCCACTCTGCTTATCTCCCCCTTTCACAATCCCCACTCTGCTTATCTCCCCCTTTCACAATCCCCACTCGCAGCTGTTGCTAATCCGGCTCACCTCAGAGGCTTTTGTGCACCTCCCGCCCAGCCGCCCCCGGGGCACAGCGGAGGCTTCAGGCCAGGCTGGTTCCGGATAGCAGTGCTGATATGGTTCCTCCTAGCCGAGCTGACTTTAGTGGGAAGTATCTTTGTGTGCGTTTTGAAGTCCTAGAGTTGGTCCAGAGTCCTATTCCATGGGTATTTTGGGGTGGCTATATGAGAGCTGCGATAAGTTGCTGCTGCTACGCCGCCATCTTGGCTCTGCCGCCATCTTGGCTCCGCCCCCATGAGAAGAAAATTGACTTAGAGGTAAGAAACAAAGGTGAAGAATACATGATCACTTCAATGTTGAGGGATGGCCTCACGGGACTGATGGCTGGAATAAGCTGGAAAGAGATTTTACACAGCAAAGTGTCTGACCTGCTAGAGTCAGTCAGTCAGTAAACACATAGTAGGCCCCTGCTAGGGCTAGCCACTGCGCTAAGCTCCAAGGACACACAAAAAGGTCAACGTACAGACAAGCTGCATACAACATAAACTGGAAAGAATCAGCAGAAGGAAGGCACTTGAATTCAGAGGGATGAGGAAAAGTTTCCCTTAGAAGATAGGATTTCTCATGGGACCAGCCAGAGGAGCCAGGGGGCAGAGATGAAGAGGAAGAGCACCCAATGTATGAAGGATAGCCAGCCCAGATGCTGAGCTGTTCCAGGTGATAAGTGCAAGTCAGTAGTGGGAATCTAACATATCCAAGTTTTACATCTGTGTGTGTGTGTGTGTGTGCGCATATATATGTCTGAGCTCTCATTGAGAACTAAGGAATATCTTGGAAACAAAAAGCCCAACATCTTATTACTGTACAAAATACAATGTCTCCATGTAGGCAGATTTGGAGTCAGAGGAGTTGCATTTGAATTCTGGCACCACCATACAATCTGTGTGACTGTGGGCAAGCCCCATGGAACTCTCAGAACTTCCTTTTTCTCTTCTAGAAGTCAAAGGAGCTGGACTAGATGACCTCTCAGATCCCTTCAGACTCTAAATATGTGATCCCATGATCTGTACATCTGGAATATTTGATCCATTTCTGTTCACCAAACCTCAGAACAGGCTGACCCAATTTTAGAAGGCCGACATAAGGACAGCTGAAATAAGTTGAGGGAGATCTCCTTATGTTTTAGAAAGCCCTTTCACATAAGTTCTCAGATTCTGTCCTTAAAAAGAGCTCTCTGGACCAGGCAAGGAAATAAGTGTCCTCATTTTTAAGCTGATAAAACTAAGAGATGTTCATGTTAATGATGTACCACAGAGCACAGTTTAAAAAGACAAAAAGAGGCCTTTTGGGGCACTGACTGTTTCAACTGGCTGGTCACTGACAATTGGAAAGTTGTATCCACTGATGTCTGACTTTTTTTCTCCCCAAGAGCAAGCAGAGGAAATTTCCAGGTAGTCCAAAGAGCAGTTCTGGTACAAGTCTACTGCCTGTTTCCTAATGAATGTTTTCCCTCAGTCTAACAATAGCAACATTCCCCTGTGTTTAACAAGAAAGAGAAGAGCTGGAAAGGTCTGGGGAGGCAGAAGGAGTCTATTACAGCTGTTTGGGGGATTTCTTCTTACTTAGTTCAGTGAAGTTCTAAACTCTTTGTCTTCTAGGTGGGGTAAATTCACTTAATTCTCCCATGAGTCATTCTGCCCACAAACAATCTCCCTCACACTAGTAGCACTTGTGAAAACAGACACTGTCGCACATGCATTGTGTGAGTTGGCAGTCAGGAGGCCTTTCACTGGGTTGGCGGAGCATGGCTGACTCTGCCGGAGTCCACGTGCCTATTGGGACCTACGAGGGCCGAGTGTTCAGTCTGTTATGAGGAAGTGGAGGGAGGCTCCAGTGTCCTAGCCGCAAGCAGTGGCAGAGAGGCCTGACATCAGCTGAAGCCAGCTGGTAACTCACTTTGAAAAAAAAATAAGAAGGAAAAGGAAGGATCAGGTGACTCTAGAATCATTTCATCCAGATGAAATCCATCTACCTCAGTTATGAGCTCCCCAAAGAGCCTTTATTAAGCAGAGTCTTCATAAGGTTCTTGTGCAGTTTTGCAACTTTAAACTTTAATTGCTTATGTTATCTGTATCATAGGGAGAATCTGTCATCTTTCTGTGGAAATGTTTTCCTCAAAGCTGATGTGGACTCTTTAATTTTGCATCCTACCCCTCACACTGTGGGACCATTGGCGAATCAATTAACCTCTGGACCTCAGTTTCCTAATCTGGAAAATGGGAATAATAAAAACCCACATTATCTGCCTTATAAGATTGTTGTCATACTTGTAGAAGATGATATCCACAAAGTGCTTTGAAAGCTTCAGAGGACTGTGTAAATGTTATTATTTTTATTGTCATGAGACACCTGCTTGAGGGCAGAGACTGTTTTACTCGATTAGTTGCATTCCTGGTGCTTTGTACAGCATTTAGCAGATAGTAAGGACCTGATAAATGTTTTTTTTTTCCTTTCCCTTCTTCTCAGGATGATAAAAAAAAAAATATATATATATATATATATATATATATATATTTTTTTTTTTTTTAATGGGCAGCTAGGTAGGTATTAGCCCTGGAATCAGGAAGACTCATCTTTCTGAATTCAAATCCAGCCTCAGACACTTACTAGCTTTGTGACCCTGGCCAAGTCACTTAACTTTGCCTCAGTTTCCTCATCTGTAAAATGAGCTGGAGAAGGAAATGGCAAACCACTCCATTATCTTTGCCAAGAAAACTCCAAAAGGGGTCATGAAGAATTGATCAGGACTGAACAATGACAACATAAAATATTTAAACAACCACAAAGAAAGGTAAGTGGTGCAGTGGATAGTGCCCTGGACTTGGAATCAGGAAGACTCTTCTTCATGACATCAGTTCTGGCCTCAGACATTGACTGGCTTTGTGGCCCTGGGCAGGTCACTTGACCCTGTTTGCCTTGGTTTCCTCATCTTTGAAATGAGCCGTAGAGGGAAGTGGAGAACCATTCCAGCATCTTTGCCCAGGATGCCCCAGTTGGGGTCATGAAGAGTCAGATGCAGCTGAGCAACAATAAGTACAGGGAAGTTTTTTTTTTTTTAAAGCTAAACCTTTTTAAAAAAAGATACAGCCTTTATTAATAATAGGGGAAGTCACTTACATTTATGGAAAAGTCACATTTGAGACTGTCAAGTGTCCTTAGCTGTGAGAAAAGCCTTATTCTTGAATATTTTTCAAAACATTTCACCTCTGATTTTTTAATTTTAATACCGACTGCAGAGTAGTTAATTAATTGCCCTTCCTTGCCTATTTCTTTAAGGGGCTTTCTAGAGATCACAGCCTTAATCTTTCCTTGTGAACATTAACTATCGAAGACGAGGCATGGTTGGAAAAGATTGATGTAAATGATCACTTTTGCTGTTATTGCTTCAGTCTTGCCCCCTTCAGTTGTCTTTTTCCTTTAGTTACTCTTGACTGACCTGACCAATTCAAGGCTTCCTATGTATAGTTATATACGTTTTGAAATTACTGCAAAGCCATAATTCAGAATCATGTTCAGAAAGACAGTCTGATCTGTTGAAAGCCTGGATTACAAGAATCCAACTTTTATTACATGCAAGTACAGTAATATTATAAATTAAGATATAAATCATGTCTAACAAGGAAAATGAGCTAAGTTAATAAAAAAAAAAATACCCTTCACAACAGTCCTACTTGACAGAATATATGGAACAGTTCTTGAGTGCAAGAACAAATTGCTGGCCCCAGAAACAACATATGCAGAAGATGTTGGTATTTCCTTGGTCCCTTGCATTTGTAAAAAGCCGGTGCTCTTAGATTTGTTTCATTTATTTGTCTAGTAAAATCCTGACATTTCTATGAAAGAGGAAATCTTTGTTATTCTAAGCACAGTAACTTCCACCAGTAAAAACATATTCCAACCCCCAAACAAGTGAAAGATAATTACCATTGAAACTATGAAGGTCTGTTCTTTACAGTTTGTTTTTTAAAATGCATTTCAATTTTACCAATTCAATTCCTTACACATTTATAAATGCTGATCCTGTGTGAGTCCCTAAAGCAAATACTAGAGCTTACAAACATGAACAGTTCTCACCCTCTAAAAGCTTACATTCTATTGAGAGAGATGTATAGCTACCCGAGAAGCATTTAATCCAGGATTTACTATCAGTTCCATTCCTTCTGTTTTTGTCTCAAACTTTTATTTCAGTCTTGTATGATTATTTCCTTACCAAAGATTTATGCCATGCCTTCCCAACAAGAGTATGAGCTCTTTGAGAATAGGTGTCCTATCTTAAACATTTTGTACTCCTTCATGATAAGACCTTTTGTCAGAATTTTGTCCTGCTTTGATGTCATCTTTTCCTAATTTCTCTACTTGTTTTTATAAATTTTTATTTAAGAAAGAGCTGTTGATTCTCTCTAGCCTCAGCTGATACACAGCCACCCATAGCCCTGGTAGCATTGACCTTAGAATCTGGAAAAAGCTTGTCACCAGTGTTTGTCTCCTCAGGTGATGGTGTACACTGCTGGTGTGCCATCATGAGAAAAGGTCTCTGAATATACCATGACTGGGAAGTAGCAGAGTTCCCAGTGCCTCTTTCTCCTCAGTGATTAAATCTCCAGGAAGGAGCTTGAGTCAATCAACAGGCATGTCTTATGCGTATTGTTCGCCAGGTACTGTATTAAATGCTAGGAATATACAGAAAGGCCAAAAGTCGTCCTTGCCTTCTTGTGGGGGAGAGAAAGTGTAAATAACTGGGTACAGAGAAGATTCAGAGTAGAGGAAGGCAGTCTGTCCTGGGAAAGTCTCCTTATACTAGGTGGGATTTAAACCTTGAAGGGAATTAGGGAGAATAAGCAGTGGAGATAAGGGGGCTGAGTATTTTAGGCGGAGGAATCCAGTGCAAAAGTTGGCATTTCACATGCAGTTGGAGAAGTAGGTTAGAAAAACTGCAAGTAGTTCATTATACTTGGATCATAGAGTGCATAGAGGAGATAGTAAGATGTAAGAAGGTTGAGAAGGTAGGATGCAATCAGGTTATAGTGTTAAGCAAGCACCAGGACAATCTGTATTTGATCTCGGAAGTAATTGGGAGCTACTGGGGGTCATTGGAGAGGGAAGAGGGGGTGACACATCAGAAGAAAAGTCCCGTTGGCCGCTGAGTGGAGGATAGATTGGTATGGGGAGGTCATTTAGAAATGTCTTGCATCAGTTTAGGTGAGAGGTAATGAAGGCATGAACTAGGGCGATGGCCATGGGACTGGAGAGAGCTATATGAGAGAGGTTGTAAAGTTAGAAACAAGAATGGGTGAGGGGGTAGATGAGAGTGAGCAGTAGGGTCTGACACCAAGGTGCTGAACCTAGCCTGGAGATGGGGGTGGCCTCCATGGTGAGAGAGAAGGCTGTAAAGGGGAAGGGCTGATGTGGAAGAGTTTTGTTTGGAGCATGTTGAGTTTGATGCCAGTGAATGGCTTTAAAGCATTCAGTAAATCACTGGGTATGATCAGCTGCCCCTTTGAAGTGAAAGACACAGCTTAGCTTTTGATACCCAGGAAGATGAAAACTGTGGGTAATTACAGACATGAAGCAGAAAGCTGGGCTTTCTGTTCTGAACAGGAAATGCCACGTGAAAAGTCTCCCCAGCCTTGTGTCCCGGGCAGGGCATTGGTCTCTCATGAGAGTGTTCAGAACAGTCTATGAACACACATAGCACATGTCAGAAATGCTGGCTAAGTGAATTAATTTATTGTTTCATTGTTTCCCAGATAGGAAAAAGGTAAAATAACAATTGAGCAAGGACTTGGGGTCTTCATCTTACAGAACCTTTCATGAATGAAGACACCATTAAGGTTTTGTTCAGGGCATGTATGTCATGTGTATCGGAGGGGGTGAGGTGTGATGAAAAGAGCCTTATTGGTCTTGAAGGTTGAGCTCCAGTTCTGCCTCTTATCTTCTCTGTATGTCCCTGGGCAAATCATTGATCTCTCCATACATCGATCTCCTTACCTGAAAAATGGGGCTAATAATACTTGTCTCTTAGAGTTATTAAAAACTCAATAAATGTAAGTTATTGTTATAATTAAGTAAAATTCAAGTTCGTTTCTTAACTTTGTAGTCAATTTGCACTTCTTTGTGAGGGCATACTTTTACAACAGATATTTCATTGCAGTATATCTTAAGTCTTGCCTGATGCATAGGAGTACAACCTCAATGATTTCACTACATTGAAATTCATTTCTATAAATGAGCTCACTTCAGTTTATAATTTACCTCAAATCAGAGTGGGTTCAAGCTATCTGTGCCTGATCTTAGGGTAGAAAAAGGATTTTTCATTTTTAAATGGGGAACAGGAAAATTCACATCTGTCCACAAAATCACTGGAAATATTCACTAGTGTTGATGTATTTTAATATCTTCAGAAATTCCTGGAGCAAAGTAAGAACCAAGTTTGTCCAGATGAACTGTGAACCCTTTTTTCTCTCTCCATGGGGATATTTTGCTGATTTACAAAGAAAAATCTGAGGGTTTGGAGAATTTCTTTATTATTAGTAAAACTCCTAACTTCTCAGGAACCTCATGATGAAACTAAATTTGTTTTGAGTGACTCCTCTGTTGTCTCTTTGTTATTCTGCTCACCTGCCATGAACCATGTATTCTAGAGTCAGACACTTCCTATCTAGGTATAGATAGTCACTTCACCAGTGACTTAGGAGACTTTGGGGTGGGTTTTTTTGGGTTGCTTTTTTGTTTTTTTGTAGTTGTTGTAATTTTGCTTGTTGAGTAAGTATTCTTCAGGCAGGCACATCCTATACAATCACATGCTACACAAAGGCCTATAAAATTCAGTTCTGTTTCTGTCTGGTGGGTCTGAATCCTAATCTGTATATCTGGTTTGGATGGGGAACCTGAAGTGCTCAGACTTCACCCTTAATGTGAAACACTAATTAATATTCTGGGCATGTAAGGAAAAACCCAGAACATTCAGACTATTGTTACTATAGCAAGACATACTCCAGACATCACAAGACTAGCTCTACAAGGAAGCATGATTACCGTGGATTAAAAATCTTGCCAGGGTCTTGAAGGATTTATGACCTTTTTTGTTGTTGCTGTTGTTCTGGGTAAAACATAAAAATGCTTTTCTCACTTAACTTTGGAAACTCCATGGGGGAAGCTGAGAAAACTCCTCAGCAAACTCCAGGATGCTTAGCTGCTGAGGATGAATTGGGTATTGTGTTCAAGTTGCATTGAGAAAGCCCAGAGCATTTGTTTGGCAGAAAACCATCACAGCCACTCACTTCCATTCACTTTTCTGAGTTCCTTAAATGACTGCCTGTTTCCTGAGAAAAAAGACAAATTCAACTTCTTGAGGAATCAGAATGGTGGCTTGTTAGATTCCCATTTTAGCATCTGAGGTTGGGACATTCCCACCTCAATTCTTTGCATTGCATTTTTTTTGTAAACAGTGAGCAAAGGAATGTTTTTCTCATTTTTGATAAGAAATGCTACTCATCCATTTTTGCAGACTTTCACGTTTCTCTGTTGAAATTTTCTCCTTTTCATATATTTTGTTTAGTGGCAGCATGGTGTAGTGGACAGGGCACTGGACTTGGAGTCAATTAAGACCTAGGTTCAGATTTTGCCTCTCAAATAGTTAGTAGCTGTGTGACCCTAAGCAAGTCACTTAACCTCTGTCTGCCTTAGTTACCTTATTTGTAAAATGATGGTGTTAGGCTCGCTGGTCTCTAAGGCCCCTTCCATTTTCTAAATCTATAGTTCTATAATATTTGCTGTTATACTACATAAGAGTTTTAAAAAATCTTTCTTTGAGTACAACTGCTAAATTTATAGCACAGCAACTTGAATGAGAAATTGACAATATTTGATTGCTCAGGAATGTTTGAGTCTCCAAACACCTCTGTTCTTACTGTTCCATGTTTATTTACCAAAAAGGGAACTGTTGCTTAGTAAGCTTTTAATGGCAAGATTTGGCCCTTTCCAGGAGGAGATCCGAGGTCAGTAGTATGACTCAGGATTTCAGCTTGCAAAGAACATGACTTTCAAGTCCCATTTATCTTTGAGGTATGGCTGGACAAGGCTCAAAAAGATCTTAGGTTTCATCTTGCCTAGGAAGGTTCTTAGCAAATTATTTTTAACCGTTTGGATTTAGTACAAATTCATATTTGAAATCCAAAAAGTCTCTGTGTTAACAGAAAACACTGACTAGAGAACTACATCCCACTGAGCAAGGATCCTTTGGAAGGCATAACTTCCAGATTACGTGGAGATCTTAATTTCTTTTTAAACAGCAACTGCTATTTGGAGCCATTTGTACTCTGCAGAAAGATTAGTGACTGGTGACCAGACAGTGAGCTTCCAAGAGCACTCAGATCCAATAAGCAGTTCCTAAGCTCTGGTGATCACTTGAAACACAGGACAGCAGCAGAGGTCTTAGGACTGAACCAGGGGTTCAGCTTGGGACAGACTTTTGAACTTAGACCAGCCTCCTAGTATATGGGCTCTGTGGCCCAGAACAGTCTGTTAGGCAGCTCCAAAAGCACAATGAATATATTAGCTACAGATGTGTAAATGAAGGCAATAGGAAGTGGCTACAGAAATTAGATTGTACAGTGGCCAGTGTCAGTACTACTTTGTTGGAATTAAAATACGTCACTTTCCTTTTTATTTTTATTGTTTTGCCTTAAAGGTATTTAACTAAAAAATTGTGATTTTTGCATCACCTTCATTTCCAAATATATCCTCCTCTATCCAGGGATCCATCCTTTTTAACAAAGAATAAAAACAAGAAAAAAAAGCAGTTCAACAAAACTAATGAGCACACCCATTGATTCTGAGAATATATGCAATGTTCTACATCCATAGTCCCTCATCTCTGCAAAGTAGATAGGAGATGCATGGTCTTTTTTCTGAGACCAAGCTTGACCATCATAATTGCATTGTTAAGATTTTTTTTGTTGTTCTTTTAATTCATTGTAAGTAATTGTGTGTTTTGTTTTCTTGGTTCTGCTTACTTCACTCTGCATCAGTTCATCCATCTCTTCCCATGCTTCTCCGAATTCTTCATATTCCTTATTTCTTACAGTGTAGTCATATTCCATTATATTTACATACAACAGTTTTTAAACCACTTCCCCAGTTGATGGACACCAAATTTTTTCCTAGTTCTTTTCCTGCCACAAAAAGTGTTGCTACAAATATTTAGGGACTAATAAATTATGTTTCTGTAGCCCTCCCAAACTTCAAGGTACCAATCAGAGTCCATGACACCTGACATCATCTAGCATATGCATGCTCACAGTTAAATATTTGGGGTACAGAGGGTTCTACATTGTTGGCACTTTCCTACAACACCAAGATATAAAATGAATGTGCTTGTAAAGAAGAACTCTTGAGTTCATACCACATACTTACATTCAGAATATTTTCTTCACAAGGAGATCTGATTTATTTGTTTTTCGATCTTTGTAAACTCTGCAGATTTGTAGTTCTGACATTAAGCATTGTGTGGGTAGAAGATACAAACATTGAAGGAGTGTGTATCTGCCTAATCTTGTTATATTCCTGCCGTCTGCCTCTTTCTTCCTTTCTAATGTTTTCTCATAATTGGATGCAATTAAACCAGGCTGCAGGTAATCACACCAAGACATGTTGTCAGCAAGCGATGGCTTGGAAGCAGATTTCTAATGGGAACTCCCATCAACAACACAGCCCTACTGACCTGCACACTGAGGGCTTCTTCAAGCCACAGAGTTGTTGCTGTGGGACATCTAAACCATTGTGAGTAGCAGGAGCATGAGGAAGGACTAGGGATATGATTTGCATATTTAAGTATACTCAAATTCATACCCCATCCTAGTCCTATTTTATTTCATCCTGGACTAATTTCTTGAAGGTCTTGAGTCAGCAAGCCTGTGTTAATCTTCACATTTTAACTATCCAATGAATTGCTTCTGCTTTTTCATGACAGCTGTGTTTATTTTTAGAGCTCAGGAACATATAAAGAGATCTACACAGTGAGAAGCATTGGAAATTACTGGCAAACCTAAAGCCCCATTCCCATTTGGGTGTGAGTATGTCTGTGTATTTCATACAGGCATGAAATACTGTCAACAGAGTGTCAGGCTGGCTGCACATGGCCTCCGTCAGAAGTGTTGTCTGTATTGGTGTTGTGTTAACTTTCCTCATGCTTCTGACCTACCTTACCAATCAGTCATTTGACAAGTATCGTGGATTTAGCAGTTTTGTGCTTGGTGAAGGTGGGAATGCCAAAAAAAATCTTAAAAATTATAGCCTCTTCAGAGTGGTGAATAAGACATACACATAGTTGAGTGGAATATGAACCAGAAATTAAGAGAACCAGCTCTACCACAAGCTCCCTCTGTGACCCAGGGAAAATTATTTTTCCTTTGTGATCCTGTGTAATGGTAATAATTTAAATTTGAAAACCCCTTTTTGTTATGTCAAGTAAGCAGGTACTTAGCCCTTAGTAACTAATCAAACCTCTGTAAAAGAAACAGAAGGTGTGAACTCTGTCTCCTATTGCTGACATAACATAGCTGACATAACATACTTCTTTGTAGAAGTAGTTTGGATTAGATATTCTCTCTTATTTCTGTGACCATAATGTAGGACATATCATTTAGTCAAATAGAGACCAGCAGATGTAATTGCTGAGCCACTGTCAGTGATGTTGAAGGTTGGTGGAGGATAGCAGTAAAATGAGGTAGGACATGAATGAAGGTTGGAGCTCTGACTTTTTTTTTAAAGAGAGAAGTGAGCAGAATCTGCACACTCCAGCCTAGTATCACAGATCATTAAAGAGATGATTAGTGAAAATCTAGAAAAGGAATTTGTGATTACAAAGTGCTGTTATGGCTTCTTTAGGAACAGGTCATGTCATATTAACCTTATTTCCTCTTTTGAAAGGGAATTCATCATGCATGTCCCGCTAAGCTAATAGATCATGGGCATGCTGTAAATAAAGTTTCCCTAGATTTTTAGCAAAGCATTTTTTATGAAATATCACATATTAATTTTTAAATTTTATTTTATTTTTTCAAAGAACTAAAATCTACCTTCTTTCTCTTCCTCCTCCCCAACTAAAAAAAGAAGGAAAAATAAAGCTCTTGTAACAAATATGCACAGTTGGCATATTTGTTATGTTCCCACATTGGCCTTGTCCCAACCAACAACAGCAACAACCATCAGCTTCACTTTACATCTCGAGTCCCTCCCTTCTCTGTCTGGAGTGGGTAGTGTGTTTCATTGTGAGTCCTCTGGAGTTTTGGTTCATCATTGCACTGATCAGAGTTCTTAAATATTTCAAAGCTGTTTGTTCTTTACAATACCACTGTTACTGTACAAATTGTTCTCCTGCTTCTACACATCATCACTGCCTTCTGATGGACTGTACAGCCTGCTACTGTATTTATGAGGGCCTAAGGAGTTAAGTGACTTAAGTTGGGCCTGAATCATTCCATCCTCACATATGCCACTTCTATCCCAATAGTTCAATGCTTGGTTGCAAGGCCAGCCCTATATGTAGGTAGGGTAAGTAGCAACCTACATGTATCTTCTAGCAGAGCCACCTGCCCCCAAAATATCTTTCTCCCTGATCTTCCACTCTGAGATTCCACCATTGAAAAGTCATTCCTTTGGACTGGGAATCAGTCAGTCAACAAGAACTTCTTAAAGTACCGACTGTGCATCAGATGCCCTGCTAAGTGCTGGGGATGCACAGATAAAAGTCAAATACTAACTCTAGGAGGGCAGTGCCTGAAGGAAACTAGGGCTTCTAAGAGGCTGAGGTAAGGAGGGGAAACATTCCAGGCATGGGAGGGGAAGGGGGTTTAGTCAGGGGCCAGTTAGAAGAAAAGCATGGAGATGAGAAATAGAGGGTAGTTTGTGAATATGAGTATGTAGGCTAATGGGGATGGACCAGAGAGTCCATTGAAGTCCTTTCCAGATAGCTGGAAATGTACACAGAGGCCAGTTTGTGAAGAACTTTAAATGCCAAATAGAGTTTATAATAGAACCTGGAGGCAATCAGGAGCCAATGGAACCTGTTAGATGGGGGGCTGAAAAGGCCAGACCTACATCTGGGGAAAATCACATTGGCATCTGTGGAGGAAGGACCGAAATAAAGAGATACTTGAGAAAGTAACAATCAGGAGGCTATTCTAATAATCAAAGCAAGAGCTAATAGAGGCCTAACCTTGGTTTTTGATTGTATGAATGGAGAGAACTGGACATATATATAGGAGAGATATGGAGATAGAAATAATAAGATTTAGCAACTGATTGGATATGGGGGTTTCATGAGAATGAGGAATCCAGAATGACACTGAGGCTGCAAACCTTGAAGACTTTATGATGGTAATGTCATCTATAGTAATAGGAGTATTTAGAAGAGGGATGGGTTTAGGGAAAAGATCCCCCAAGGTATCTTTTTTGGACATGTGGGATTTGAACTCTGGAGAGACTGGGGCTGAATATATTCATTCAATTACCTTTTCTTCTTTTGAAGTTCACACAAACAAAATCTTCCACTCAATCCAGATTATGGTGTTTGTACCTCACATCTTTCTCCTTCTTTCTCAGGAAGTTCAGTACATGGCTCAACATCTTCTCCTCCCTAAATCCTTTCCTCATCCTAGGATAGTTCAGTGGCCATGGAGTTTTCTCTCTAACTCCAACCTTTCATTTTTCCAGCCTCCTTCACTCCATCTCAAACACAGCATTACCCACAAACATCCACTTTCCCAGTTAGAATTAAACATTCTCCCACCTGACCATTGGCTCCTATTGTTCCACTTCTCCTTTTGCTTCTTCCTTCTTACACATGTACTCTCTTGGACCATTATCCTTACTTTGATTTCATTCTACTCTTTCCAACTTAAATTCAGTGGTTAGCCATCTCAATTGTACTTTTTCCTTTGCTCTTGATTCTCATGTCCACTTGGCCTGTTGCTTCTTTTCTCTGTCCAAACCTTAACTTGGGGTTACTCCTACCATCTGCTTTCTTTGTTCCTACTCATGAGTCATTGAAAAAGCTGGAAGAATTCCCACAACCCTACAGACTATTAAACATCAGCTGGGCCCTCATCATTATTCAGGCCTAAGCTATTCCAAACCTTTCCTTCCCTTCTGATGCCCCCTCTTCCCTGCCCCTCCCACACATACATACTTTCTCTTTCCCTCCCTCTCAGTTCATCCAGCCCAACTGGCCTCTCAGTTCCTCACTCACAACACTCTTTATCTTCTAGGAGTCTGTCTTTGTCTCAGCAGTCTCCCATGCCTGGTTGACTCTTCCTTACCTTTGCCTCATGGATTCCATTTTTTCTATTACATTCAACTCAGACACCATCTTGTGCAGGGGATGTATCTTTTGACCCTTACTCCAACTGCTAGTGCCCTCCCTCTCAAACTACCTTGTATTTAATGGATAAATATATAAATGTACTTATTAATTACATATTTGTGGTGTATGCATTTTTTGTATATACTTATTCTCTTCCTCAGTGGAATATAAACTCATTTTGAGTAGGAATTATTTCATCCTTTGTAATTGTAATCTCAGCACTGAGCACAATGCCTGGCACATAATAGGTACTTAATAACCTTGTAAATATATATAGGCAGCTAGGTGGCACAGTAGATGGAATGCTTGGCCTGGAGTCAGGAAGACCTGAGTTCAAATCTGGCCTCAGATACTTACTAGCTGTGTGAACTTGGGCAAAGCACTTATCTTCTGTCTGCCTGAGCTTACTCATCTGTAAAATGAGTTGGAGAAGAAAATGGCAAACCACTTCAGTAACTTTGCCAAGAAAACCCCAAATGGAGGTTATAGAGAGTCAGACATGCTATATAAATTTGGGAGTCATCTGCATAGAGATGATAATCAAACCCATGGGAGCTAATGTGGTCGTCAAGTGAAAGAATACAGATAGAACTGAGAAGAGGGCCCAGCAAAGAGCCTTAGGCTATACCCTAGGTAGTGGGTGTTGTCTGAATGGTGATTCAGCAACAGAGACTAGGGAGCAGTGGGACGGACAGGTAGGGAGAGAGCAGGGTCATGAGAGATTATTCAGGAGAGGGTAACCAACAGTGTTGTATGCTGAAGAGTGAGATGAGTTTTCATTAACTTAGGAGAAAGCCCTTTCAGCTGGCAGATCAGGTTGCAACCAGATTGCAGAGGGTTTAGAAGACAGTAAGAGAAGATTATACAAGGCCCAGGGGTTACAAATACAGAACTAAGATAATTCCTGGCTTCAAGAAGCTTACATTCTACTGGGGGGCGGGCGGGATTGGGGATACAAGATGTTTAAAAATAAGAAAATACAAGACAAATGTAAAGGACTTTGGGAAGGGGGCACCAACAATGGAGGAAAGTGGGAAACCTCTTGAAGGAGGTGGCCCCAGAACTGGACCTTGAAGGGAACGTGAAAGCTTTTTTAGTCTTCATGAATACTCTATTCATTTGCTCCTCAGAAGGCCACCATTTTTAAAATAAGCTAATCATTTATGGGAAACTCTGAACATTGGTCCCATAACTCCCTCAGCATTGACGAACTGATCATGGATGAGACAGTCTTCTCTTCTCACTATCCAGTACCATTATCAACAGCTACCATGAAGTAAGTGCCCACTGATTACTTAAGATTGAAATCAACAAGATGTTTCTCTTAGTGTTCCCCAAGTGTTTGACTTCATGGGATTAGAATGCAGCATAGATAGATGCCAATTTGGGAAACATGGGTACCAAGGGTGAGTGGGTATCCTATAGTACTTAATGTTCCTCCTGCTTGGTTGAGTTATCTTTGGGTAAAGGGATCTCCTTTTCACTGGGAAAAACAAAGTATTCTAAATTTTAAATTTGGTTTTATTACTTCCACTTGGC
This sequence comes from Pseudochirops corinnae, assembly GCA_028646515.1. Lineage (NCBI taxonomy): Eukaryota > Metazoa > Chordata > Mammalia > Diprotodontia > Pseudocheiridae > Pseudochirops > Pseudochirops corinnae. Next base: position 43,766,371 of record CM053590.1, read on the forward strand.
ACCTCTTGATAAGTTTGATGTTAAGTTGGGGGTTTTTTGGGAAGGCGATTGAGATTAAATGACTTGCCCAAAGTCACATGGCTAGTAAGTGTTAAGTGTCAAGTGTCTGAGGCTGGATTTGAACTCAGGTCCTCCTGACTCCAGGGCCAGTTCTCTCTTCGCTGTGCCACCTAGCCACCCCTTGATGTAAGTTTTTATGATTAGAGGAATGTCTTACCCACAGTCAAAACTTTGTCAGTGGGGGGCTAGATACCCAGGATCAAGCCTTGTTCCCCACCACCCTACTCCTCTGGTACCCAGTGACCTCTACTACCCCTGGTTGCCCAGGCTGCTCCTCCGCTAGTGGTACTCCTTGCTTTAACCCTGTCTTTTTCAGCCATAGAGATGTCCCACCTTCTATATAAAAACTGTATTTCTTCTTCCTCATCCCACAAGTCGCTCCTTCCATTTTCCAAATGACAGTTAAATGATAACTTAACTAATTAGTGGGAATGGGGTAATGGGAGAAGATGAACTTCAACTCACCTTCCCCTCTTGGAGAATATATTTGTATTTCAGCACTGGCTTTATGAAAACAGTGCTGTAGCTTAGGAGAATGATTCTAAAAGGGAGTGACCTTCATAAATAGGGTGGTTTTAGGGCCCGCAAATCCCACAGTTTCATCCATCTCTGTAGGAAAATAGATGGAGAGCTGAAAGGACCTTAGATACCATCTAATCTAAAGTTGGAATCAGGAAGACATCAAACCCCAGTTAATTGTATGACCCTTGGCAAGTAACTTCATCTCTCTTAGCCTTGATTCTCTCACCTGTAAAATGGGGATTGTAGTGGCATTTGTCTCAGTGGATTGTTATAAAGATCAAATGAGAAAACCTTAAAGTGCTCTATATATTTGAGCTTTCTCGTCTTCCACTATCTCCAACAATCCTCTCTATCCAGATAGTCAGATGGCATTTATTCCACCATCATGTCCTACATTAATCTCTCCTCTAATCATCCATCTAGCTCTACTCCTACCCTTTGAGACAAAGTTTTTTGTGAATATAACATAATGAATAGTTCATTTCCCATATTTGCTTTGTTATGTACCAATTGTTACTTTGTTTTTCCATTTTTTATCTGCCTTTGTGGCCGTCTATATATTCTCATGGGTATCTATTCTGGATGGTAATTCAATTCCCTGGCTATTTATCTCCTACATCTCCTAAGTGAAGTGTCCTAGGGGGGGTAAAGAAATAAATAAGATATGGTCATTGTCCACCTTGAATTTACAAATTGATAGGAAATATAAAACATTGGCACAAATAACTCCAGTAGAAAATAATTCATAGGTACATAAGGGGATCCACAGTATTTTTTTCAAAAATTTGAGGAAGGAAAGATAATTTCCCATGGCAGGAGGCAATAGGAAAGGTCTCATAAAGGTGATATTTGTGTTAGACCCTGAAGGATAGACAGGATTCCAGCAGTCGGTGTTAGAGGAAAGATATTCCAGGCATAGGGAATGAATTGAACAAAGGCACAGAGGTGTATTCAGTACCACTAGAAAAAATAAGCTTCCAGAGATGGAAAGGATCTGTTGAATTTATCCTGTAAAATGCCAAAATTCACAATCTGAGTCCGTGTAGCAACTTAGTAGTAGTCAATTTGATTTTCCTTTTCTTAAAGTTTCATTGATCCTCCTTTTGTTTTTACATAGAAGTTATTTCTAAGTATATATTTCCTCCTTCCTTTCTCAGTGAGCCTCCTCTTGTAACAAAGGGGGAAAAATAGTTTATCAAAACTAACCAAGACAATGTCATCTGATAGCACATAAAGCATTCTATACCCATAGCCCCCAACATCTCCAACTAAAGGAAAGAAGTGTATTTTCTCAAATCTTCTCTGGGTCTAAAGTTGTTTTTTAGATTAAATAGCAGCCTGGTTCATGTTGTTTCTCTCTTTGTTTAGATTGCTGTGGTTATTGGGTATACTCCTTTTCTGGTTCTGCTTACTGACCTTCATCAGTTTATGAAAATCTTTCATTGTTTTTCCACATCCCTCATTCTTGTCATTTCATTCAGGTAGTTAGTGGGCATTTATCTAATGAGTTCTTTTAATTTATAAGTCTCTTATTATTAGTCATTTATTTTGCTTTCCCATGTGGTTGTTAATAGTTTGAAATTCTTTGGAAAACTGTTTCTGTCTATTTATGATTGGGAAATGGCTCTTGTTTTATATATTTTCATTAATTCCCATGAAGCAATTTTTCCCTCCAAGGTTTCCCTTTTTAACCTAGCTACATTCATTTTGTTCATACTAAAGCTTTCACATTTCATGTAATTAGTCATCTGCTTTATCTTCTAAAAGCATAAACATCAGTAAAGAGGAAATTAAATTACCCCCCTTTATAGACAATATATGATGGTCAACTTAGAAATCTCAGAGAAGTGGCAAAGAAACTAATTGAAACAATTAATAGTCACTCATCAAGAATTAATTAAGCATCAGCTATATGCCAGGCACTGTGCTAAGTACTAGGGATACAAGAAAGGAAAAACAAACCCACAGCCCCTTCTCCAAGGAGCTCACATTATAATGGGGGAGATAACTGATAAATGACTAGATATACAGAATCAATGGAAAGCAGTCTCAGAGGGAATGAACTAATAGGAAGTAAGAGGCCTGGGAGAGGCCTGTAGAAGATACCATTTGAACTGAGTCTTGAGAGAAGCCAGGGAGGCCACAGGTGGGATGGAGGGAGAGCGTGCTAGGTCTGGGGTGGAGTGGGGTTGGGGGGCACAGCCAATGAAAAGGCACAGAGTCAGGAGATGAAGTGCTGTGTCAGTGCGACTGGATTGCAGAGTACATGGAGGGCAATGAAGTGGAAAGCCTCCAGATTGTGAAGACAGAGGACTTTATTTTGTGTGGTAGAGGTAATAGGGAGCCCTTACTGGGGATTCTGGAGTAGAGGAGTGCCATAGTCAGACCTGTACTTTAATGCTTGGGCAGGTGAGTGGAGGAAAATGGATTGGTATGGGGAGAGACTTGAGACAGGGAAACCAATTAGAAGGCTGTCACAGTAGTCCAAGGTCCATCACCTTGAGGTGATGAGAACCTGCACAAAGGTGGTGGCTGTGTGAGTGGACAGAAGGGGGCATATATTATCATTATATTATCTTTCAATGTTTCTCCACATCCCTCATTCTTGCTCTTTTGTGGAGCAAAATGACATTGCCATCAATCCTCTTCATCTAAGTAGTCAGTGGGGATTTATTTAATCTATATCTAGTCCTCCATGAATCTCTCCTCTAATCTTTTTTAGGCTATTATATAGTTGATGAGTATGGACTCTCTTTGTTTCCAGTTCATTGTTACCACAAGAAGTGCTGCTGTCAGTATTTATGAAGAGATTTGTGAAGGTAGAAATAAAACTTGGCAACAAATTGGGGGTATGGAGGGAATGCAAGAGTTAAGTCCAAAATGATACCAAGGTAATGAATTTGTTTGACTGGGAGGGTGGTAATAACTTCAACATTAATTGGAAAATTTGATAGAAGGGAGGTTGGGGTGGGAGGAGAGAATGAATTCTGCCTTGAGTATGTTGAGTTTGATGTGCTTACAGGACATCCAGTTCAAGATGTCCAAAAGGCAGTGACTGGATATGAGACTGGAGCTCAGAAGAGAGACTAGGGCTAGAAACAGATTGATAAATATCTGGGAATTATCTGCATAGAGATCACAGTTGAACCTATGGAAACTGATGAGCTTTCCAAGTAAGACCATATAAAGCAGTGGTTCTCAACCTTCCTAATGCTGCGACCCTTTAAGACTTGTATGTGGGCAGACCCACCTGGAGACGGATAGAGGAGCAGCATCTCGGTTCCTAAGACCATTGGAAATATGTGTTTTCTGATGGTCTTAGGTAACCCCTGTAAAAGAGTCGTTCAGCCCCCAAAGGGGTCGTGACCCACAGGTTGAGAACCACTGATATAGAGGGAAAAGAGAAGAGGTCCCAGGACAGAGTCTCTGAGATACTCATGGAGTGGTCATCTGGAGGAAGATCTATCAAGGGAGGCTGAGAAGGAGTTTTTAGACAGGTAGGAAGGGAACTGAGAGAGCAGTGTCATGAAAATCTAGAGAAGAGAGAGGATCGAGGAGAAGAGGGTGATCAGCAGTTTTGAAGGCTACAGAGAGACATCAGAAAGGATGAAGACTGAGAAAAAGTCTTTATATTTGACAATTAAGAGATCATGAGCAACTATGGAAAGAGCAATTTTAGTTTAATGATGAGGTTAGAAGCCAGACTGTAAGTGTTAAAAGGAGAGTGAGAGAAGAAAAGGTGGAAATACTTGTGGTAGACTTGAAGAGTTTATCCTTGAAGGGCAGAAGAAACATGGGAGTTAGGTAGCAAAAATGGATGTCTCAAGTGAGGGTTTAGGAGGAAATGGGGGAGACCAATAGATTCATGTTTGTAGGTAGTAGGGAAGCAGCCAGTAGACAGGGAAGGATTGAGAATAAATACCAGAGTGGGAATGAACAGGGGGAGGAATCTGCTGGAGAGAGTGAGGCTCACTGGCATCAGGGGTACGTGTAGAGGAGTTGGCTTTCTTGGCAAGGAGAAGCACCATTTCTTGTGAGATGGGAGTGAAGAAGGGAATAACAGAAGAGAGATCTAAGTAATGTGAGGAGAGGAGAAGAGGAAAAGAGGGAGAGTCATTGTAGTAGCAAGTTACAAACTAATCCACAAAAATTATCAGCATTTCCATGTGGCAGTAACATAGGCCAGGCAGAAGAATAGAAAACTATATCTCATTCAAAGTAACGTTACAATGCATAAAATATCTGGGAGTCAATCTACAAAGACACTCAAGATTTATACAAATACAATTACAGAACACTACAGAAATAAAGGAAGTCTTGAATAATTATTGAGCTGTTCGTGGTTGAACTACACCATTATAAGAAAAATGAGGATATGATCTGAAATGATTTACAGTTTCTGTGCTATACTAATTCAGCTACCAAGGGAACGGCTTATATAACTAGTCAAAATAAAGGCAAAATTCGTTTGGAGGAACAAAAGAGTTAGAACATCAAGGAAAGTAATTTTTTAATGTAAAAATGAATGTATAGTAGCACTTCCAGGTTTCAAATCATATTATAAAGCAATAATTATCAAAACTACAAAATAGAAAAGTAAATTAATGAATCAGATTAGATAAGCAAGAAACAAAAGGTTGAACTCAAGAGTCAAGTATTTGATAAACCCAAGAACACAAACTGTTTGAAGACGGGCTCCCTTTTTGACAAGAATTGATGGGAAAACTGGAAGTTTTATTTTGTTTTGTAGTCACTTTGCAACATAACTATAAATACCCATCACTTTTTACAAATGAATTTCACTTAGCAGGGATCAAATGAACATGTGTTGGAAACTAAAGTCTGAGACCTTTTTTGTGCTGCTTTCTTCTGTTGAAGTCAAAAAGAATAGCTAGAAAACGTTGCATGTATTCCTTTTTTATAAATAATCTCCCCCATAGCCTCTTTGACTTAGAAATATTTCACTACTTCTGCTTCCAAAGACATATATTTTTTTAAATCATTGTGGGTAAGTCCTACCACCTTAACAGCCCAACCTAGTAGAAAGGACTCCCTCCGTGCGCCCTTTCTTAGACATGGACTTGAGATAGCTTCTTTGGCCTTTGGCTATGGCATAGTAAGTGTGGGGCTTGAGTTGGGATATGCTTTTTAAGATACTTTGGGAGATTCTGTAGTATTCCAGGAGAGTTGGTGGAAAGGAAGGCATGTGAGTAGGGGACACTTGTGGAGGGTCTATCCTGAACTGCATATAAGACCTTAAACCTGCCTCTGACTTTAAGAGTTTCTTGAAATAAGAATCAAACCTGGGTTGAAAGAAAACCTTTCATATAATGTGGATTTCCCTGATAACCTTTTGTCCCATCACACCTCAACTTTCTAAGAGTTTCTCCAAGGTCCTAGGTTGTGAATGGAGAATCCAACAAAACTGCAATACTGTGAGTATTTACATCACACTGCAAGATTCCCAGTGGCCTTTACCACCACCTGTGGACCTCATTCTATAGGAACAAGAGGGACTGATGGTTAACCCAATTGTTGATCCAGCCCATGGGAATAGTATGTCTTTCCTGTGAAAAGGGTTGGTCCTCTTAATTTTTTTCTCACCTTCACTTCAGCAAAACTTGGAGGTTCCTGTTTGTCTTTGGTGAGTATGTGCATCAATTCATAGAAAACTGCTACAAGTTCTAGGAATTCCAGTCTTAATTTGCTAGCCAAATTCTCCTTGCGTAAACACCGTCAGTGACTGCCAGTTGATCTCAGCTTTATGTGGTGGTTTGTTTTATTTTTTTTCCTGATGAGAACTACTGTTCACTAGAGCTGAGATCATCACAATCATTTCAATTAGGACTTTGTGTGAGATTTTAATTGCACTTCCCAAAGATAGGCGAGACCTACCAAACTGAGAATGAAAAAAAAAAGAATCCCAATGAAAAAAAATAACTCCTGGTAATAAAATGGATGTGAATGGTAACTAGCTTTATTTTCTATGATATTTTACAATTCAAATGAAATGCTATTCCAGTATACTTTATTTTAGCCATGTATTTTTGTCCAAAATGAAAATCAGATGTTCTTCTTTTCATTTTTCCAAAGCAAATGGGTACAAACACTTACTTAATATAATTTACTGTAGTTTTTTTTAAAAAGAACATTTACTTTACTTTCTTTTATGCTTGCAATAACTTTTGATCAAAACATGACTACACTCCCTTGTTTAATTTTGAGCATCTGGATTAAAGGCCTGTCTTAATCTTAAATACAGATTATGGTTCTCTTTCTCTTTAAACATTCTGCCATAAAACCTTGGCAAGCTTCCAGCTTTCTTCATTAAAGCTCCCTTTATTACAGCATTTTAGGATAACAGCCATTAAATGATTGTTATACACAATGAGCACTTGATTATAATTATTTAACTAGCAATCAGTTATTGCAGCAATTTGGTAGGTAGTGTAATTAAAAGGGAACATGTTTGGACCTGCCGGGATCTTTCAGAATTTCTACTTTGGCTGAGGGTGAAGGGGAGAAGGCAGGACCACAAGAGTTGAGGATATGGACAAATAAGAACCACACCTTTCTGTAAATGGAAGCTTTTCTTCTCCCGTCTGGTGCTGTCTGGTGCTTGGCCTCCTTTGTCCCATAAGGTAGATCAGAAATGGAACCAGAGAGGGGTGTGAGCTAAGGCCCCAGGACCTCAGACTTTGAAATCAGTAGATAAAATCAGTAATGAGTGTTACATGTCTTGTGCCTGGAAGCATTAACTGACTACATAGAATTTATTAAGATCATACTAAAAGCATGCGGGTGTTTTTCCAACTTCCAATTTTTACATTTCAGTAAAAAGTCTCTCTTATAGTACATTAATTAAAACGTAAAATGCTGCAAAACCAAGTTGAAATAAAGAGAAAACAGCTTGATCATTTGCAAGCATAAACATGCTGATAAATCAAAACAGCAGGACCAGGTGCTGTAGCAGGAATGTTAATTTCCAATTAATAATAACCCATGAATATACAAATCTGAAATCAGGCCACTTGCAAAATGCCCTTTACTTTCTTTTTCTGTAGTAGATCCCTGATGTTCTTCCAGAAACATCCTAGCTTTGTAAGAATGCACTCCAAAATGACATGCCTCCCAGCAGCAATTTTCATACTTTAGAAGGCTGCCAGCCCTTCAGTGGGGTAAGTGCTGCCCCCAGACTCTGGCCCCTGATTTAGCGTTAACATGCCCACCATGTCTACTCTGTCCTTCAGGGACCCCTGAAGAGATGCCTTTTGAGATTAAAGGGAGCCTAGTTTGATCCTCCTGCTTTATAACATCAAACCACTCACCACAGCTTCGGATGGTACGTTTCCATTTCCCTTTTGGTTTGGTTTGGTTTGCATACTTGAATTTATGAGGGAAGAGGCAAGACAGTCTGTTGTAGATAACTAAGGGAAGCAAAACATGGGTCAAAATATTGGAAGAAAAGCCACACACCCCAAACACGAGCTAATAATTAGCCTTGCTAGGGCAGGGGGGGGTTAATTCGGAATCATACCATTTATGAAGCAAATAAGAAAGACAACCATGATCTCCAAGTTCCCACTTGAATAAAAGTAAAGTAATTCATAATTTTCCTTTTTTCATCATTAAGCAGAATGCACATGAGTTGATATGAGCATATGTCACTTAGATATTGAAGTTTTTCATGATATTCCAAATGACCATAAGAAGAACACTACTGAATATTAAAAATACATCTTCTTTTTCAAATTTGAATATGTATATGTTTATACTTTTTAAGCCTGTGGATTTTGGAAACTGTAGAAGGACTTTTTTGAGAATCTAATCTTCTCAATGGCAAGCTTCAGCTGGCCTTTGCCAGGAGTTTATTTCATATGGACCTGGTGCCAGCTTTCTTTTCACATATGCGAAATAGCCTTTTGGCACATTACAAACCAAACACTGACACACACACACAAAAAAGGCCTGTTCTTTTTAAAGTGAACTGGTCAGGTTAAGAACCAGTCTTTTCTTTTTAGCAAAGTGCATTTTAAATGAAGGAAATGTTGCAAGAGATTACGGTATTTGTGTGAATTGCAAGAAGTAAAAGTTTGTGGCCATGAAGTATTTTAGCTTTACAAAGCTGTTCTTGGAAAAGCAGACCACTATGTGATAGCCTAGCTTCATATATGGAACCCAATATGCCAGTATGAAATCCAAGGACCACAAAGCCAATTCCCAAAGCTTGGGCATTTATCAATCCTCTCTCCTGGAGAAAAGAGCAACTTTTTCTAAGCACAAGTCAGAACATCAACATCTTTTCAACAAAGATGTCTTCTAGAATGGGAGTCTTGGGTTCTTGGTGTGAAATCCAAAGTGAAATGTGTCAGACATGGTTCTTAAAGGAAGGCGGGTCAGAGCTGTTTGACAAACCATTAAAATACATGTTAAATAATAAAGACAACATTCTTCTCCAGGGGAGGAAGGTCAGCCAAAGAAATCAGAGGCAGAGCTTGGGTGTCATTCATCATTGCTGCAGGCATGGCTGTCAGGCCAGTTTTCTAAAGTGCAATCAGGTATTTTATGTTCTCCTGAGAGGAGTAAAAATCTCATCCCTTCTACTGAGGCCCCTTGGATGCATTTCCCAGATTGGTAACCCAGGGAGTACCGAGGGGTATAATTTCTGCTTCCCCCAGCTCCTGACATAGCCACAAGAAATCTCTCAAGGAGGACATCTGACCTGATCTGGCCTTGCCCAGAAAGCTAGTAGGGAAACACTCCCTTTCTTCTTGGGCTTGGCCTCTTCGGAACATCTCTAAAGGCTCTGCTTACCAAGGCTTCAGATCCAGGCTCCCTAGTAAATTTCCATTGCAGGGTCTTTGCCAAGTTATACAAGTCTATTACAGAAGCTTTTTCAGTGACAACACCAAGTCACTGTCCATTTAGTGAAAGTCTAGCTCCTTAACCTTCAACCAATATTTTAATTTTTCTACCAAATCTAATGAGCCTACTGAGATCTTAGTTAAAACAAACAGATACTGTTGACAATAGAAATTCATTTCCCACAGAAATTCACATTGGACATACTTTGTTCATGGCAGGGCCCTTAATCTGAAGCATCTTTAGACTAATAATCAAGGTCCTGAGTCTTAAAACTAACACATCAATATTCCATTTGGTAGAAATAGAAATAAATTTTGTAATGGCTTCCCTTGCTTTAGGGCATTAACCCTGATATCGTTCCTATAATACCATGGGCCTAGTGGGGAATGAGTGACAAGTTTACGATTGTGATCTGATGTAGGCTGTATTCAATAATAACGATGCAGGACAACCTTTGAGCTGGATTGCTGATATCTAACATTTCAGGCTGAAAGGTCCTGGCAGCTGGTGCCATCTCTGATGCTCTTTACTTGTGTGTCCTTGGGCAGATCACTTAGGCTTTCTGGGCTTCATTTTCCACATTTATAAAATGAAGGGGTGCAGAGTGGATGATTTCTAAGATCCTTAACAACTCTGTATCTATGACTATGCTAGCACAACCAACTTGAAGTAAACAGCTTTGTGGTAGAAATGACAGAATAAATCTGCACACATACGTTTGTGTATACATATATGTATTTACATGTTCATATGCATATATGCATTCATATACATTTATGCATTTTTCTTTGTGATAAGTCAGACACTGAAGTTAAAGGGGTCAATGATTACAAGTGGAACAGGCTTTAATACAAGTGAGAGGAAGGTAGTGAGTCTGAGGAATAAGATACTTAGGTCAGAGTGTTAGAGAATATTTGAAAGAACGATGAACTGAACCAACATGAGACCCTGAGAGCTATGTTTCCACAGCTGCAGCTGGAGTGGGGCCGTGGGGCCCAGAGGCCAGTCATTTTTCATTCACATAACATCAGTGTATTCATATCATGAACTTTCAGCTTATGAGGAAAAGAAGAACAAGAGGCAGAAGTCTTTGAAAAAGGAAGAAACCAGGCATAGGGAAAGCCAAAGACAGACCAAGTCATGCTGCCCCTTTATTTAGTAGTCATACTCCCCGTCTGCAGTTATCTGCTCCTTTACTTGAAAATATCTGAATACTCTAATTCAGAGGGTCACAGAGCTAGAGCCGGAAGGAGCCTCAGAAGCCATTCCTGTCTAAATCTCTCATTATACAAATGAGTAAAGTGAAGTGAAACTCAGGAGGACAGGTGACTTGCTCATGGCCCCTGTATGGAGGAAGCACCAGAGGTGGAATTCAAATCTCACTTTCCACCATGATATCAATATGCCTCCAGTACACAAGAAGGGGCCTTCCCATTCCTCCTCTGCGGTTCCATCCCTAGTGCCATGCTTGGTTTGCTCTTCAGATGCCTTTCCATCAAATATAACCAACTCATCATACCAGGTCATTGGCTTATTTTCCTTCCAGGATGACCAGTGTCGGTGGTAAAGTTGGTCCATTTCTGAGACTCCCTATTCTTTCTGAAATAGTGACCATCTATTTGTAAATATCTGGCTGATGCTTGGGAGTTCCTGCCACACATACATCAAGATTGAAAGGTGGTGGTCAGAGTTGGCCTGGACACCTGGGCTCTGTGAGAGTGGAGAAAAAGGAAAACTCTTGATTTAGAGTAATACCAGAGCTGTGGCAACTTGAAACTCAGGTTGTAGCAAGATATAGATTGAGGACAAGAAAACTACTTTTTTTAAAAAATTCCCTAAAGCATGAGTTTTGCTTTCCTCAGAAGATGTACCAAATGGCCCTTTTGGGTAAATAATTTTTTTTAGAGGTCTAGATCACCGTTTGGAGTTACTTTTGAATTCCAAAACATGATGTGCTCATGTTCATTGTCGTTGTTCCTAGATTGTTGCCTGATAATGGCATTATTTTACAGGAAGGTATATAGAAATCTCCATTGTGTTTCTGAGCACTGTACTTAAATCCGAAGCATTTAAAAACAGAGTCTTTGTCTGTTTATCTTACAGTAAAAATATCCACATGAAGCTATTATTGTATTGACTTTGGTGCCAAACAGGAAATCCAAGGATTCATACATGTAATCTGCTTTAATGCAGAGTGCATGGCGTGTTTTCTGCAAACTAGTTCCATGTCCAGTCTAGATGCAGGTCTTCATTTCCCTGCACTCTATGGTAGGATATAATTGACAAACAGTAATTTATTTCTAATGACAGAGTTATAGTTACTCTGGCTTCTCTTCAGGTTGCATTAAAAATATGGTGTTTTGGAGAGAACTTTGTGAAGGCCACGAGGGGGTAACTTCTCAAGCTACAGAGACTGATTTAGGGGGAAAGAAGGGCAAAATGAGGCCAGCAAGAAAGAAACAAGCAAGGTCTTATGAAAGATTTGTGAAAGAACATTAGTATTTGTAAACCACCTACTATGTGGACTGATTCCATGAATGTGCTCTTCCTGATGCTTTTTCAGAATGATCTTGGTAAGTGACCCTGGGCTCTCTAAGATTATCCCCATAGAGAGCAAGTTCTGGCAGGCCCTGTGAAATGGGAATAATTTTGAGTACAGACCCAGCCATGGACTACTGGCTAGGCTGTTGTCTGAGGATGAGTCTCTAGCTAATGGGGAGGCTCATCATTAAAGGGATTGGTTATCGCTAGGTGACAATTTCTTTATTTTTGCTAGAGCAATCTTTGCAGATGACCAGGTAAGAGGGAAGGAATCAACATCAGTGAAGGGAGTAGCCACATTGATAAAAATCACATTTCCTTCTAATCCAGTAAGTATTTAGTAAGCTCCTCCTATGTGTAAGGCACTGTGCTAAGGATTATGGATACAAAGACAAAACAATAAACTGTCGGTATGTGCGAGCTGTGTTACAGTGTCTACAACAACATATGAAGACCTGTAAGATATCACTTCCCCTGAAGGGGCTTAGAATCTGGTTCAGGGGGGTGGGTCAGAGGATGGACTTTTTTTAGGCTGGAGTATCGGGAAGGTTTCATGGAAGAGAAGAGGGGTGGGGTCCTACGGTCCGAGGAGCTGGATTCAAATCCGTCCTCTGTTACTACCTGTTTGACTTTGGGCAAAGTTTTCTCATGTGCGAAATGAAGAAAGGGTTAGAGCAGGTGAGACTAGTATTTGTACAGATAGTGCTTTACAAATATCTCATTTCATCTTCCCAACAACCCCATGAAGTAGATGCTATTGACCCCATTCTGTGGATGAGGAAACCAATGGAGAGGTGAAGTGATTTGCCCAAGGTCACATAGCTAGTGAATGTCTGAGCTGGATTTGAACTCAAGTCTTCCAGATTACAGGTCTGGCAGTCTATCAGCTGCACCCAGCTCTCTGATCAAATGATTGCTTCCAGCTATAAATCCTAAAAGGGAAGTCATTCCAGCATTAATAAATAGCATTAATAAAGGCTTAAAAATGGAGGGTCTTCAATGAAACCTCCAAGTCAGGCAATATAGTGACACACTCAGTGTGTGTGTGTCTTTCTGCCCTACCCTGCATAGAAAGCATTGAGGAGGAAGAGAGGTAAAAGAAATGTCCTACTTGATGACTTTGTAGCTCTTTTTTCTTCTGCACACATCCCTATAAGCCTGTCTCTGCTGGCAGAGGGAAGCACCGTAAGATAATGTCTCGCCAAATCATCTGAATTCTGTTAATATTCTCAGTAACCAAAGAATCTACTTCGGGCTTTAGATGTGTCTTAAAGCAAGTGTTTAAAGGGTTGACATCAACTTATTCATCACGTTAATTTTTCCTGTAGAAGAAGTTCATGCCTTGTCATTTTTCCTAATCTTGGGCTTAGAGATCATTTCTCTGATCTTATATTCTTCTCCCCTTTTAGGCTTCCTAAGATTTCCCCTCTTCACCTTCTCCTAAGTGGCTCAGCACTAGTATTCAGTACTATTAGTACTACTTGTACTACTCGTACAGTACTACTAGTCAGTAACTATTTGCCAAGTTGTGTCCTAAGGATTTATTTTATGACAATATTTATCATTTGGTACTTTTATTTCAAGGAGTTTTCTATCACAGCAGTCCTGTGAAGCAGGGATTTTTTTTTTTTTTTACCCATTTCACAGATGAGGAAATGAAGTTCAAGTGGCTTGATGATAATCATATAATAAGTATGGAAAATAGGTCAGCTTTGTGAAAAGAAAGGTCATTGATATGAAGATGTTATCACTTAAATGAACTCAAACTGCGTTTCACACTGAAAGGGTTTGGCATTCCTGAAGCCAACTCAAACAGGATATAGCTTTCTCTCCAAGTCTCTCCACTAGACTATGCTGCCTCTCCTTATGGCCAACCCACGAGCTCCTCTAGTCACCAGCTTGGAAGCTTTGGGGTGGGAAGTGAAGATTTGTTTTCTGTGAACTTGAGGGATTGAGAGCAGTGGGGAAATGTCAGCTCCTGCTTTTGCTTCTCCCCAGCAGCACAAAGCACAGCCCAGAGCTGGTTTTCTAAGTGAATTTGATCGTGGGAGGCTTGGGTCTTCTCTGGGCATCCACGGTGCTGCTGCAGTTTTTCTGATACCATTGGTTTCCAAAAGCTTCTTAGAGCATCTTCATTCACTAGGAGCCATGGAAGCTGCTAGCAAAAGGCAAAATGTCCTTTTCCCCTGAAAATATTCACACGTTGCTGTCGTACTTCAAGGTTTGCAAAAGTGCATAAGTAGCCATTCAGTCATTGTTGTTGTTTAGTCGTGACCCATTTGGGGTTTTCTTGGCTAAGGTACTAGAATGGTTTGCCATTTCCTCTAGCTCATTTTGCAGATAAGGAAACTGAGGTGAACAGGGTTGTGACTTTCCCAAGGTCACACAGCTAGGAAGTGTGTGAGGCCAGATTTGAACTCAGAAAGATGAGTTGGCCCATTGATCTATTCACTGCACCACCTAGCTGCCATATAAGTAATAGTATCCATTTTGTAGATAAGGAATCAGCATCACATTAGGTTCTGGGTGTTACTGTGGTTTGTTGTTATTGTTCAGTTCTCCAGTTGTGTCTGATTATCCATGACCCCATGGACCATAGCACACCAATGATGTCCATGGGGTTTTCTTGGAAAATGATACTGGATTGGTTTGCCATTTCCTTCTCCAGTAGAATAAAACAAACAGGTTAAGTGGCTTACCCAGGGTCACACAGCTAGTAAATGTCTGAGACTGGATTTGAACTCTGATCTTCCTGACTGCAGACCCAGCACTATAGCCACCATAATACCTAGCTGCCTCCTACTGGTAAAAACACTCAGAACCAAAATTTGAACCAGGGCTTCCTAACCTTAAGGCCAGTGCTTTTCACCTCTTTGTCCCTAGTGTCATCCTGTTTGGAATGGCATATCAAGAGTGTTTGCTGGGCAGAAGCAGGCTTTCCTTCCCCTCTGACTCTGCCACATCCATTTCCTCTGAAGCAGCACAGGAAAAGTCACCCAGAATAATGTTGGGATTTAAAATAAAAAAACCAAAAATCAACAACAGAAAAAAAAAAGCAAAAACCCTTAACACATTTTTCTCCCATCTTCTTTGGCCTGTAGTTTCCATTTCACATATTATAAATACTTTCTAGTTTTAGGAGGTGATCTTTTTCTCTTTATAAAAGTTTAATAGTGGTTTCCTTTCCATATTTCTTACCCTGTCATTTTAAAAAATGCTTACGTGGTTTGAAGGCATATGATACAGAAATTGTTTTCTCTTGAAATGGTAAGGCCTGAAGACTGGGTGCTTCATTTTTATTTAAAATTTTGGCTTGTGTGCTGTTGTCAAGCAAAAGCTTTTATCTTAGTTTCCCAAAAGTCTATCCTGGTTCTGATGTCTGCTGCATGTGATCAGAGTCACAGTAATGATACCTTGCAAAAGCCCAAATCAGTTTCTCATGCATGTATTAAAGACAGCTTGAAATGAATTATTAAAACCTCAGTCTTAATGGCATGTCTCACAGCACACACACATGGGATAGACTTATTGTGTCTGATAGAGTCAGCCTTCCTTGGTGCTTTCTTCAGTGCTAGTGCCTCTCATTCTTCCATAAAGCCAATAACATTTGCTTGTTGGTATAAGTAGAGTTCAAATAGAACTAGAATCAGAGCAAAAGCCGGTGGGTTGAGATTGTGGCTCTGAGCTTTAGGGGCTGGGTCACTTTAGGTCAGTCACCAAACACCTCTGAACTTCTGTTCCTTTATAGTTAAAGTGGAGATAGTCTGACCTGCACAACCTGCCTTACAGTTGTGAGGATGGTGTTTTCTCAATCTTAAAGCCCTGTGGAAAGGTGAGCTCCTATGAGTATTTTTTTCTTTCCAAGACCTATCCTTGGTTGTTAAGCCATGATCTTCGGGCACAATTTCTTAACAAACTGTTTTCAGTTTAACCTAATTAAAGGTAATTTCTTTAATAACAGTCCTCAAAATTTCTAATTGAGAAAACATTCTTGTCATTGTGGCTTATGGTTCCAGGACATATACATAGTGTGAGACTCATTTATAATTGTGTTGTCATAGATCAGGACTTTAGACCTGCTATATATAGGGTAGCTATTATATTAGACTGTCCTTTGGATAGCTATAGTTTTGAGTGAGATGATTTAACCCGTGATATTATTGGTCCCTCTGACTTATCTTCTCTTTCCTCCTACCTCTCCTTTATACTACTGTTGGTTACATCTTCCTAAAGTCCTGATGGCATCATGTCATTTTCCTGCTCCATGGCCTCCCAGAGTATCCCAGAATTACACTCAGTCTCCTCATCTAAAGCCCTTCTTAATCTGGTACCTGATCTTTAGAACAGAGCTCAAATTTGGAGTCAGATGATTAAGACTCCAGCTTTGATGCTTAAGAAGCAGAACTCAAATCCTACCTCTGACCTCTGACCCTTGTAACTCTATCCATCTCTATCTATCGAGAAGGTCACTTAAGCTCCCTGAGCCTTAATTTCCTCATTTATGAAATGAGGGCATTGAACCAGATAGCCTTTCTTAGTTTAAATCTATAATTTTATGACCTCACATAAAAAATGTTGATACTACTAAGGTTTACTTACAGTTTTAATACTATGCCAATCAAACTCTCAGAGTGATACTTCATAGAACTTGAGAAAATAATAATAAAATTGAGGAAAATAAATGATCTAGATTAGAATATTAAGGGAAATAATGAAATGAGGTAGAGATGAGAGAGAGATACCACTTCCAGACCTCAAGATTTTATCATGAAGTAGCTGTCATCAAAACCATCTGGTATTGGTTAAAAAATAGAAAGATAGATCAGTCTGGGAACCAACTAGACAAGGGAGAATTAGAAACAATGGAACTCAATAACCCAGTATTTGATAAACTAGAAAATATAAATCACTCAGGAAAGAACTCTCTAGCTGTCTAAAACTTGCTGGGAAATCTGGAAAGTAGTCTGGCAGAAATTAGACTTAGCCCAGCATTTTATATCATATTCTTTACATAATACATTCTAAATAGATAGGTGACCTTAATATTAGAGATTATACTATTAAAAAAAATTAGAAGAGAAGCAGGTCATATGCCTCTTGGAGCTAAGGGTAAAAGATGTATTCTTAGCCAAATAAGAGAGAAAAGTAATTACAAGGGATAAAGGAGATAACTTTGATTACATGAAACTTCCGCACAAACCAAATTAATTTACCTAGAAGAAGAAAGGATGTGGTCCAACAGAGGAAAAGCTTTTTATCAGATTTCTCAGATAAGGGTTTTTTGGTATCTAAGATATACATAAACAATTAACATACATATGTGTATGTATACATATATATATATATATATACACATACATCTATATACACATACACACATATATGTGTATATAGATGTATATGTGTGTATATCTATCTATACACATACATATCTATAGTGGTTAAAGGATATGAACAGTTCTCAAAAGAAGAATCTTAGACCATAACAAACATCTAAAAGAATACTCATTAATAATAAGACAAATGCAAACCAAAACCGTCCTGAGGTTGCACCTTATATCCTGCAAATTGGCTAAGAAGACAAAAGAAGGGAATAGTCAGTGTTGTAGCAGGGGGTTGTGGGAAGATAGACACACCAGTGCATTGTTGTTGGAGATGTGAATTAGCTCAGCCATTCTGGAAAGCGATTTGCAATTATGCAAATAAAATAACTAAAATGTCCATGCTGTTTGCTCCAGAGATTCTCCAACCGGGCTTATACCCTAAGGAGGCCATTGATAAGAAGAAAGTTTCCATATACACCAGAATATTTGTAGCAGTACTTTTTGTGATAGCAAAGAATTAGAAACAAAATAGATACTCATTGATTGTAGAACGGCTAAATAAATTTTGGTATATGGATGGAATGGAATGTTATTGTGCTATAAGAAATGTTGACTATTATGAATCCAGAGAAGCATGGAAATATCTACATAAACTGATGCAAAGTGAAGTGAGTAGAACCAGAAAAAACACGATATGCGAAGACTAAAACAATGTAAATGGAAAGAACAACCACAAAAAAAGAAAAAATAAACATTGGAAAACTAGAAAGAACAAGCATGATTTGAAAGAAGAAATATGAGAAGACTCCTGACCCCTTTGCAGAGGTGAGAGCTACATATTTTCAGATTTTTTTTTAATGTACTGAGCAGTTATGTTGATTCCCCCCCCCTTTTTTTTTTGTCTTTAAAAAAATTATACAAGAAGGCTCTCTGAAAAGGAGTTGGGGGAAAATATAGTGATGTAAAAAAGCAAAAGATCAATTAAAACTTCCATTAAAGAGAAGAAAATAAAAGACATTTGTAAAAGTGACCACATTGGATGGAATGATCTCTCAGTCTCCTTGCAGTTCTAAATCCTATGTTCCTATGTTTTTATGTTCCTATCCATCTGTGCCAATCCTGATGCCTTACAGACATCCTCAGCAACAACTATGCCATGCCAATTAGCCTTGCTGGGCTTCATTTTTCTCATGTATAAAGTGAAGAACTTGAACTATAATTACCTTACATCACTGACATTCTATGATTCCTGATACCACGTCTGTGCTCATGCTGTTCCCTCTGCCTAGAAAGCCTGCCTACTCTCCTCCGAACTTCCACATCTTTCCATCCTTCAAAATCCAAATCAAATCTTATCTAAATTCTACTCTTCCTTCCTTGAGCTGCTTTAGCAGTTATCTATACTCTCATACATTTTGCTATTCTATGCCCTTTCTTACCTTTTTGCTTCTTTATTCATCAACCACCTATTATATGACTCCTCAGAGGGTAGGGTGGTACTTTGTGCAGGTGTCCTCAAGTAGAATGTGAGCTACATAAGCTTCAGTGTCTTCCTGTTATCTCCAGGTTCAAATATTAACTTCTCTGTTTGGTCTTCTCAGCCATTTGCAGCCTGGCTCCAGCCTATCCATCCAGCTTGTTATCTGTTACTCCTTTTCACTCACCCTTTGGTTTAGCCAAAGTGGCGTTGCTTCATTTCTCCTCTCCCACTCTTTGTGCAGACTGGCCCCCATAACCCCATGCCTCCTTGCCACTGCCTCTCAGTTTCCCTCAAAGTCCAGCTTGGGTGCCACCTTCTTCAGGAAGCCTTTCCTGATCCTCCCAGCTGCTGATGCCAACTCCCAAAATTACTTTCTGTATTTATTTTGAGTATTTTTTAAATAGATATTGAAATGTGTACATGTGGTTTCCACTAACAGAATGGAAACTTCTTTTTTTTTTT
>CM053590.1:43786124-43820945 GCA_028646515.1 Pseudochirops corinnae
TGAATGATGCAAACTATAGTAAAATTTAAAAAAAATATGCTGAGCAGTGAAAATTCCTCATGGGAATAAATGTGTAGCTATGACTGCTCTGAAGGGTACAGCATTCATTTGAATATTGCTATTTTCATAAGAAAAGAAAAACATTCCTCTGACTTTCTCATGAATGGTAATTATGATTCCAGACTGTCAAGGTCCTCCCCAAGCTAGTTTTGCTCAGTCGCCACATTTGGGCATCCATTTTCTACAGTTTTCGTTGTTAGCCTGGGCATTGCTTTGGAATATTGCATTCTCTAAGGTGAATGGAGAGGGTATATGGCAGCATGTTTGGTGCTCTTTGCAGGAATTAAAAGAGAACAGTCATACACAGAGATAAGTGAATGTGGTTTTCTCAGTTCATGATCACACTTTGTCATGTTGTTTCTTTTAAGTGTCTTTATGAGGGATAGCAGGAGCAGAGGATCAACTAAGGCAGATGGCATGTGGTGGCTTCAGGTTTTTTGTTTTAAGATCTCTTACACTCCCAATTGATGAACACAGGACTGGCGTTGGTATTTCTCAATATAAACAATTTCTAGACCAAACAATGCCAGTCATAAAATTGTTAGCATACTCGTATGTGTGTTTTTCTTTAAGTACATGTGACTAAATTGACATACAAATTATGTGACACTGTGTAGTTTTTCAGCCATGACATAGGCAGGAATTTTGAGTACAATGGAATGAAATGACTCATTGGTATAGAAAAATCTGTAGAAAATTTCCAAATTAAGAAAGCTCAAAATAAAACATAAAGAGGTATGTATGTTACTGTCTTCACCCTATTTGGGGAATAAGAGTCCTGTAGACATGATGTGGACTTTCTGGAATTGAACAACTCTAATAAATGTTGAACATGTCTCTGAAGAATGAGAATTTTTACACTTTCCTAAATTGCTTGGTGTAAGGAAATCAAAAGTACACATGGTGATATATTGATAAACATAAGTCAAATTAACAGTGGTTCTCAACCTGTGGGTTATGTTCAATTTAAATAACCTTGCATATCAGATATTTACATTACGATTCATAACTAGCAAAATTACAGTTATGAAGTAGCAACGAAAATAATTTTATGGTTGGGGGTCACCACAACACGAAGAATTGTATTAAAGGGTCATGGCATTAGGAAGGTTGAGAACCACTGAATTAAGAGATTGTCTTAAACTCAACCTTAGACTCGAAGCACCCTCATTATTAAATGAAGTGAGAGGTGGATGGTTGGATCATTAGATATTTTATGTGTAAACTAGAAAGCTGATTTCCCATAAACTTGCCCTTATGAATGTGCATGTTTACAGTTTACTAGCTGTGAAATACTCTCTGATTTGAAATAGGCAAATGCCAGAATCATAGACTTGAATTATTGTGTTTTTTAAATTGCTTTTAGAGTAGAGAAGATATTGTTTAAAAATGATTAGTCTAGAAATGTTCTTATTTCCCTTTTAATTTTTGTATATCTTATATTTTCTTTTTGAATAAACTGTTAGGCCAAAAAATTAAACTTTGGGCCAACACAAAGCTACTGTCATGTCCCCAAGGTGGGGTTCATCCTATTATTTCCTAATGGAGAAGTCAGTCCAAGCAGCATCTGCCAATATGCAGTCATACAACTTTAGGTGGAGCAGTCATAAAATCTTGAAAGATGCTGGCCAATATTTTTCCCTTTAAATTAAGAGAGGCTTAGGAAATTTGCAGTTATGGTTCTTTTCAGAAGTCATTCAGAAGTTGCTTATTTAATTCTGAGTCCTTAAGATAGTCATGTAACTGAAAAAATTATTTAGTGC
The DNA here is from genome assembly GCA_028646515.1 of Pseudochirops corinnae. Taxonomy (NCBI): domain Eukaryota; kingdom Metazoa; phylum Chordata; class Mammalia; order Diprotodontia; family Pseudocheiridae; genus Pseudochirops; species Pseudochirops corinnae. The sequence goes on from CM053590.1 coordinate 43,787,948, forward strand.
TTTATAATATTCAAAACATTTTCATATAGCTTACTTCATTTATCTTTCTCTGTCTCTTCCGCGTAGCACCATGCTTGACAAAGAGCCCACACTTGACAAATGCTTGTTGACTGACCCAAGGAGCTAGGCAGGACTGGTGTTATCATCCAGATCTTGGTTGGAGAAACAGAGGAAAAAGAAGTTATGTAATCTGACCAATGTCCTATGAGAGAAGGTCCTTGTTCTAGGTGCATAGGGAAGTTCCAGGGTGAGGAGGCAGCTGAGCCATGGTGGCAAAACCCAAGACTCAAAAACACAGCCAGGAGGCCAATGAAGCACCGCCATCCTGGGCCTACACTCAATATGGAGGCCCCAGAAGGAACTTACCAATGAGAAGAGGGAGGCTAACATGAGGGAGGGATGTTCCAGGCTGAGAAAGCAGTTGAATCGTGGTGGCCAAGTCCAGAGATGGGGAAGAGCAAGCGGACAAGTTGGATCGGAAGCTGGAGTTCATGAAAGAGATGGGGAAGAAATGAGACTGAAACAGTCGCTGAGAGCCAGATTGTTTAGGGCTTTCAGTGCCGGGTGGAGGAGGTTGTGTTTTATCTTACGGACAAAAGGCAGCGACTAGAGCGTCACTAGAAGTGACAAGATTCACTTTATTTTAGGAATCTCTCTGTGGCAGTCGGTGGTAGGGGATGGCTTGGAAGGAGGAGGGAGGGAAAGCAGGCACATCAGGGAGGTGAGAAGTGAGGAGGGCCTGAAGCAGGCCTGTGGCCATGTGAGTGGAGAGAAGAGGGAGGGGGAGGGAAATGCCAAGAGAGATGTTGTGGAGAATTGACAAGATTTGGAAATTGGTTGGATAAAGAGGACGAGTGAGCATGAGAAGTCCAGGATGACTGAGGTGGTGAAGCTGAGTGTTTGTCTGAATGGTGGCGTTCTGAACGGAAACAGGCGAGTTAGGAAGAGGGAGGGAAAGGGTCCGTTTTAGATGATTGAGTTTGAGGTGCCCAAGGGATATCTCTATGCAGCTGCTTTGGCTTCATCTTCTCAAGTGCTGTCATAGTCATTTATTCCTTTTGAAAATGTTTTATAGACACTTTCCCAGGATTCCTTCTAAGTTTTCTGCAAAGTCGTTTGTCAGTGAGTGCTTTCATGATTCGGTGGAGAACAGGAGATTCAGGGGAATAACATGTATGCCCCAGATATCCAACGCCTTGCCTTCTTAGCTGCTGTATTAAACTCAGTCACTGTTCGGTTAGATTATTCCATCCATGAGGTTTTTAACTATTTGCTTTTTTTGTCAGGCACTGGCACAAAGGATATAACAGAGATAGTCCCTGCCCTCAAGAATCTTGCATTCTCCCAGGGCTGGGGGTGGGTGGGTGAGGATATAACATATTCACAGATAACTAAATTCAGGATGTATTAAAAAAAAATACAGAGTGCCTTGGGGGGTAAGGGGTGGACACTAACAACTACTGGAATCAAGAAAGGCCTCCAAGCTGAGCCTTGAAGGGAACTAGGGATGCCAAGAGGCAGAAGTGAGAAGGAGGAGCATTCCAGACACTATCCCCCTATGCCTGGAATGCTCTTCCTTCCCATCTTCAATTTTGATTCCTCAAAGATTGTGGTGGTTTATGATTCGTACCCATCTGCATCACCAGGAAAATATTTCACCTGAGCATATACTTTAGAAACTGTCATCTCTCTGAATTTTCATCAACCTTATTGGTTAAGTTGGTTTACTCAGCTGCAGCCATCTCCTTGAAGCCAAAGCTTGCTTTTGTGAGGATTAAGATCAATACGTGTAGCTCTTAAGTTATTATTAGGAAGTATTAAGTAACCAGTGCCCCTTCCCTTTATAGCATGTGATGGTATGTGAGATTTTGCTCCTTCCATCTTCTCTGAAAGATATTTCACCATTGAGGTCTTGCTACAGATTACTAAGGTGATTCCAGTAGAGGGATCCCCAAAGTTCCTTGATAAGTAGCAGTCTTTTTTTTTTTTTTTGGTCTGGGTTCTCTTAAGTAGCAATCTTCTGTATGACTTCCTGCTGACCACTTTGATGGAAGCACTCATTGAGATGTATAAGTCTTGGGTTTACAGTAAAAGTCAGGCATGTGTTTTCATGGTCAAACCTTGTGTGGCTCTTGAGTACATGTTTTCTAATGTGGATAGATAATGATAAGAATATAAAATAACAGCTTCTTCTTATCATCAAAGCATAGTTTGTATCCTGCTTCTGAGCATCCTAAGATTGCAGTCTTAGCATGTTAGAACTTGGAGGGTGCTTGGAGATCTTCTGGTTCATCTATTTTATTTTATAGCTGAAGAAACATACCCAGAAAGACTTAAGTGCTTTGTCCTGTCAAACATCTAAGCAGTGGCAGGGAGAGGCCTAGAATCCGGGGCTTTTGGTTCCTTGTCTGATACTCTTTCTGCTACATGTGAGTTAATTTTGCATTGAATGTTTATTAAGCAACAGAACATGAAGCCAAGGTGGAAAGGAAAAAAAGAATTTTCAAAATTGTGAAATGGATTTGTGGCACACATCCTTACATGGTCACCAGTTAACTTCTCCTAGGACCTTGAATCTCAAAGGGGATGGGTAAGACCATGTGTGGTCCAGACAAATTGTAGAATATAACTCTGTGTGTGTGTATCTGTGTCTGTGTGTATGTGTATATTGTGTGTGTGTATATCTATATGGAATAAATATGGAAAACAAGGAGATAACTCTTATAATTCTATCCCAGAGTTAATGAGATTGCTAGGCAGAATCCCAAATTGCAGCTTTAGCTCTTCAGGGACTCTCTTAGTAACCAGAGAATTCTAGAACTAGATGTTGCTTCTGTCAGCCATTTGTAGAGATAGGTCTAATGTTCTTAATGTCTTCTCCAAAAAACTAAATATTGGGCAAAACATTATGTGTTTTAGTTCCATAGAAACACAGTTTATAAACCTACAAATTGACACTTGACCAAGAGATGTTATACTAGAGTCTTACAACATTACCGTGCATTTTGGTTACAGTGTACTTATAGGGCTATAACCAAATGAATTAAGTTTGGACAAACTCACGCAGGGTCTCACAAGCCCTCGGTGTGCTTTTCTGTTGGGTTGTCTCTATAATTTCATTGCTCTGACTGAATAATATTTTCCTTGTTCCTAAGCAAGATCCTCCATGGATCACGCTATGCATTACACAGTGGAGATCCAGCTACAGGGTGAACCCTAGATAGAACTATGAAGTGTGCCAAGTTTGTTTTGTGTGCCCATCTGTTATCTTCTCATACACCTCCCTCCCCCAGGAGCCCAGGGTGTTTGTGCAGCTCTGAGATCATCCAGATTTCCCCTCCAGGCTTCTCATCCAATCCCAGGCTTCCTTTCCTCCTCACCCTCACTTAAGTGGGCAGGGATCAGCCACTGGAATCGTTCTCAGAGAGTTATTGGAATCAGTTCCACAGGAGCAGCTCCACGGATATACAATGATCATATCACTGGAATGGGTGTACAGTGCCCTTTGTGACTGTTTGGGAACTTTAAATACAGCTGCCGTAGACATGTGTGACTTGAGTGAGGGTGGTTCTCTGACAAAGATCTTTTATTCTGAGCTCTTTGAAGCAGTTTCACTGGGGGATCATACATCTGTTCCAAGATGTTGACACTGCCCTCAGTTGATTCTGGTATCTTTGTCAAAGAACCAGTCTCATTATTTCAAAGAAAGCTCTTTCACCCTTTGGGTGTCCTGGAGCCCTTTGACAGTCTTCGAAGCCTGGGGAGCCCTTCCCAGAAGGATGCTTTTAAATGCGTAAAACAACAACAGATTACAAAGGAAACCAAATATATTGAAATAGTAATCAGAATATTCAAAAACAAAATCAACAAATGAAACCAGTTAAGAACCCCTCCTTTAAAGCTACACTTCCCTAAGTGTTAGTGTCTCCATCTGTATTCTAAGCCCCTTCAAGACAGCCCAGTCTTGGCCTTCTGTACCTATGACCACCCCCTGTCCCCCTGCAGGACCCATCACGCAGCAGATTTTCAGTATATGCTTATTAACCTAAAAGAAGTTATCTCCACTGGTAGAATTTCACGCAGTGTGGCCAGCCATGTGGGGAGAGGATGTGGGAGTGGGAAGGGAGGATTTCTTGTCAAAGAGAACTAACTTCCTGTTACCTTCCTGATTTCTTCATCTCCATGGGCAGGCCTTTGAACAGGGACCCTGAAAGGCAGGTCTAGAGACAGATGAGGTTCACTAGGAGCGGCAGAGGGCGGTAGAGAACCACCTGAGACTACACAGTTTCTTCTATCAAGCAGGCAGTGCCCCCAGGGCTAAGAACTAGCAAGTTAGAGATCCAGGGGAGCTGGGGTGCAGCTATGGTGGGGATTAGGGGCCTGAGGAAGTAGAAAGAAGGAAATAGGTCTAAGATATCTCAAGTCATGAGCCAGGGTATCACAGAGTAAATTGAGGCACGCGGTCAGAGGTCCCCGGGCAGAAGTAGTTAGAACTGAGGAGTGACCTGTACACCTTTTAAAGGGCCATACCCCTTCGGATACCTGCCCACTCACCGATGGGAGTAGCACTTCATTTTTCAATTTAATAAATCCTCAACCTGAGAAAAGTATTGTTTTTAAGAGGCTGGGATGAGTTGGGCAGGGCATCCAGCTGCTGAGATCCAAAGACAATGGCCTATAAAACAAATGCAAATGCTTCTGTTTTGCATTCACTGAGTTATGAAAATGTGCCCGGAATTCTGTGGGTTTAGGAGAAGGGACAGTTTGCCTGCTGTCCGCTCCAGTGTACAGCAGATATAAGTGTGAATGAAATCACCATGCATGAAGTCATTCCGGAGTAGAACACAGCCCAGGTGGTTTTCAGAAACCACCACAGAAAGAGTGGGACCAGTGCATTCCAGGAGCCCAGGAATGAGCAGTGGCATCATTTTTTGGCTGGCTCCCAGATCACAGTGAAGCCCACATGTGCAGGCTGTCTCCCCAGCTTCCTGTGGTTTCCCATTGAATGGGAGCCCTCAGAGCAAAAGCAGCCTCTGTCAGAGGACCCCAGATGACAAGTGTATAATCCAACTTGGACAAGGCCTAGGATACTATTCCTCTGAAGTTTCTCTCCAGGAGACTTTTAAAAGAGTAACTTGTCATTTTGAAAATGACATACATGAAAGTTATCTCCAGATGTGATCATAGCATAATGGTGACTTCAGAGATATCTTGGTTGTATTGAACAGTCATCAGACCAGACCTGAATGACTCATTATCAGTATAGTACGGAAAAGCATGGTGAAACTGCCGTAGCCTAGAACCCTGGAGTGTATAGAATAGGAAGCTGGGAGAGAGGGAAGGAAAGATGAGGGGGATGCTTGTTGAGAGGCAGACTAAGATTGAGAAGGAAACTCATGGAGCTATTTCTCACCTTCTAGCACACATTTACAGCCTATAGCACATGTGCCAGAGATCACATGTGGATTCAGTTTAATTGGCATGGTGCCCCATCTCCCAAAGTGAGAAAGCTGCGTAATGTGGCAAGAGAGCACAGGACCTGGACTCAGGAAGACCTGAGTTCAAATTTGGCCTCAGCCAGAGTCTGGACTGAGTAGCTGTATGACCTCTGGACAAATCACAACCTCTGTCTGCTTAAGTTTTCTCATCTATAAAATGAAAATAATGATAGCACCTAGCACCTAGCACCTAGCACCTTCACAACCAGGGGGGTTGTGAGCTTCAAATGAGATAGTATCAGATACTATTATCCATATTAGATTATTATGTACTAATAGATACTATTATCAGAGCCCATAAGACATTTCCGGAGCCATGATGTCAGGCTCTGTCTCTAGATCTTAAGGCCTTTACTTGACCATTTTCATAATTTCATACCATGTTAGCTCTAGGCTAGTTAGACATCACCTAGTTAAATACTATTATTTTACAGATGGGAATGTGACCTAACTTTGACAGTCACAGAATTCTAGAGCTGGATTGTACTGGTTTTATCTGTCATATATCCCTTCTCTAGTAAAGGATGCCCCTCAAAGATGTCCAACACATCCCTTAAGTCCCTGTTTAAATGCCACCTCCTCCACAAAGTTTTCTGTAATTCCCATAGGTTGGTGTTATCTCTGGACCTTGATGAGCAATTTTGTACCTATTTAACTGCTCATGGTATGTCACCATATTATGGGGGCCCCCGATGGTAGAATTTAGAGCTAGAAGGTGATCACTTTAGTGATCATCTATTCTAAGGCCCTCATTTTACAGGTGAGTAAACTGAGGCTCAGAAGAAGCTGACTTTATATTATGCTTACATTTAATGCACTTTTAATAGATCTGTGACCTCATAGGTCTTAGGTATGTTCCACCCATCAAAACATGCAGATTTGCATACCTATCATTGCCATCTTGTACAACTCTTGCCCATGTTCTCCCCAAAATCCTCCACAGAGAGTACATCTACCATGTTAGGGGACTTTTCTTTGACCTCCTGATATTACATAAACTCTTGATATGTGACTGACCCACTCACTTTTCTGGGCATACATCTTTTCTGGTTTAATGTGTAAGTGACTGTCAATACTCCTACAGTAGTATATCAGTTTATTGGTATTAAGATGAATTGCTCCCATCTAGAGTACACCTAGTATTCTAGATGTGAGGTGGGGTATATCAGTGCCCTGTTCCTCCTCTGCCAATGCTAAAGTAGAAGGGACTGGCAGAGGACAGAGGGCAATTTTATATTTTTGGTGGGACAAATCTAGTAATAATGGACAGGGATAATCATAAAATCTTACATTTGGGTAAAAAAAATTATCACACAGGTTCATATGAGAAAAAATTGGGAGTTTTAAGTAGATTTTAAATAGATTTCTCATAGGTCAACATTATGACCTGACCTTAGGTTGCACTGACAGATGTATGGAACTCAGTAGAAGGGAAATGGCAGTCTAGGTGTCCTCGGTTCTTGTCAGGCCATAGACTGGAGTACTGTGTTCAATTTTGGGCACCATATTTTTGAAGGGACATTGGCATCCTATGTTACGTTGAGAGTAAGACAACCAGGATGGTGAGTGGATTAGATAGACCTTGCCATATGAGAATAGGTGAAGGCATTAGAATTGTTTAACTTTGAGAATAAAAGACTTAGGAAGCATCTGTTAGCTATCTTCAGACATTTGAAGGGCTGACATGTGGGAAAGAGATCAAACTTGGTCTGAACTAGGGACATAAGGTGAACTTGAACTTGATAGAAGGAGAAGCTCCTAAACCATTAGAACTGTCCCATAGTGGAATGAGCTGCATTGGGATCTTGAGAGTTTCTCATCAGTGGAGGTCTTCACGTGGAGGCTGAATGACCGTTTGTCCATAGCAATTATAGAGGAGATTCTTGTTAAGTTTTGCATAGGGCTAGCTGACCTCTGAAGTCTCTGCCAGCTTCAAGATTCTGGGACTCTAGTTGACTGAGTGTTAAATGAAAGCACATTTTCCTTTGGATCCCAAGTGCCTGGCACATAGTGAGTACTAAATGAATGCTCATTGTTTGCTTCTTTGCTTGATGCTCCCTGCAGAAGTCTGGGCTTGTGATTATATTCAATTGAACATTTTGCTGTATACTGTCATTATTCTCTAATTGTTTCAAGTGTGTGAGTCTTGTGTCCCCAAATAGGTTGTCTTTTTTTTAAAGACAGGAAAGGCTTCTTGTCTACTTCCCAAAATGTTTATCACAAGAGATGAGTATGGGGAAAGGGCTCAGTAAAAACTTGCTTGTTCAAGTTGTTATTTATATGTAGTGTTTGGATAGGAAAACAGTAGGTTTAAAAGAATGCTTTTAGAAGCAATGTCTTTAGTAACTTAGGACCTTAACATTCCAAGTCTTTTATATTGTCTCTGCTTTTGAAAGATGCCACAGAGCTTGGCCGATGTGTGACCAGTGATGTTTGTGAATAGTAACACTTTTATTTTAAGACCATTCTTTGGTTTCGTGACCCTAGCTGCTGCTTCTTGGACTTCTTCAGCTGCTTTGCCTCCTGCCAACGTGGGGCAGTGGAAGGAATACTGGGTTCCTGTCTTGGCTTTGCCATTTACTAGGTAATACTGGACAAGTCATGAAGCCTCTTTGGCCCTCAGTTTCCTTACTTGTAAATTGGACATGATGATCTCTAAAAGTCCTTTCCAGATCTCAAGTTCTAATAGACGAAGAGGGCTTCACCTTCTTGTTCAAAACCAGCTACCCTGGCCCTATCCCACATCATCCCAGTCTTGATGCGACAGCTACTTTCCAACCACTCATTTTCTTCTGTATGTGAGGTTCTCCTTAATTATATCCTGATAATGGTAACAATTCAGCTGCCCATGCTCTTTGTAATTGCTTTGGCTCCCCATTTCAGCTGCTATTTGAGTATCTTTCCTTTACCTAATTCTTTGTACGTGTGCAACTTAGACAGAGTGGACCAGTGTGGCTGGTTGTAATTATCCAGTTTTTTTGTAGATTTCTGATGTTGGTATGTGATGAAAACATGGGAATTTGGGATTGTTTATAGATGCTTGTTATTATAAGTATTTGCAAATATGTAAATTAAAATAGTAGAAAGTTAAGTCTCTTGTACAAAATTGAAATATTATCTTGAATTTTAAACTTTTGGAAGTTGTGATCTGAAATCTTTATTACATCCTGTAAAAGATACTTGTGCCTTGCTTTGTGTTTGGATACCTCAAAGTAATGTGCACTTTCCGTTGTGTTGGCCCCAGGCAAAAAACAGAAGACTTATCTGTTTTATACTGCTACATGCCAATAATTATCCTGGAAAACACTATCGTTTTTCCTGTTGCATATCATGAACCCTAATCTGGCCTTCCTTTTTAAAGAGAGTGGTCTTACAAATTCTATATTGTGGTTCCAACAAGTATATTAATAACAATAGATTTGATTAGGATGATAACTATGAATCATGTGATACTTTGTTTCTCTACTTTATTCTTTATCTCTACTTTACCTAATTTACATATACCATGCATCCCAGAGAACCAGAACCAAAAGCTGTTGGACATCTGGTTGAAATTTAAAAATAAGATGAACCCTTGATTATATAAGACACTGGGAAATGGAACATTTGCCCGCTTCCCTTGGGCAACTAAATCTACCAAGGAATTGGGACCAAGGTCTAGCCCATTTGAACAGGAGGGAACCAACAGAAAGGAGCCTTTACTTTCTGGAGCAGAGCAGGGAGGAATGATGCCGTCTTTTATCATTGGAACCACTTGGTCAATGGGGATAGGGCAGGGGAAGAAGAGAAGGGTTTCTATATTTTGTCTTTCATTCACTTAATAAGAGTGAATACTTGCCTTAACTTTCCTTCTCGTCATTACCAGTTCTCCAGCTCTCCAATATTTAGTTTATAATTCTCACTTTTAATATTTATACTTTGCCATCAGCCTTTGTTTTTTCCTGTTGATTCCTTTGTTATATGCAGCCTAATTTCTTATCCCTTTCTAGTGACATAATTGCTCTGGGCCTCTGTTCATCATCTGTAAAATGAGAAGGTCACATGGTATTGCCTCTAAGGTCCCCTCTAGTTCCAAATCTATGATCTAAAAACTTGTCTATGTTATATATTCTTAACTGAGCCCTCCCTGCAGAAGGGCAGTTTTCTCAGGCCTCCCCAATCAATTCAATATCTCACTCATGACAGTGATTTTCCCAGTTTTTCATCCTTCCTCAAACCTCTATGAGCTCCCCCTGCCCCAATCCTTTCAGCCAAGAACCTTGTTTCATATTTCACTGAAAAAAACAGAAACGATTTTCTGAGTACTCTTCCCTTTGCCTTATCTCGATGTCTTACTCAGATGCTTTCTGCAACTATCTCTTCCTTCACTTCTATTTCACATAAAGAGGTGGCCCTTCTCCTTACTAAGGCAAACCCTTCTATGTACACATGTGATCTCATTCTAACCTGTTTTCTGTAGACTGCCCACTCTGTCACCCCTACTCTTTCATTAATCTCCAGTTACCTACACATATATCCACGTTCTCCCACTCTTCAAAAAACCCTATCTTGATCCTTCTGTCCCTGCCAGCCACCGTCTTCTGTTTCTGTTTCTACTTGTTGTGGCTATATTCCTTGAGAAGGCCATCTACAATCAATGCCTCCACTTTATTTCCCCTTGATCAAGGAGAAGAAGGAGATTGACTGATCAAAGGTTACAGAAAGGTCAAGAAGAATGAAGATTGAGAAAAGGCCATTAGATTTGGCAATTAAAAGATCATCAGTAACTTTAGAAAGAGTGGCTATGGTTGAAGAATGTTGAGGAAGAGAGAGGAAAAGAAGTGGAGGCGCAGATGGTCCTTTTTAAGTTTACTTACAAAAGGAGGAGAGGCATTGAAGGAGAGGCTAGTGAGGTTGGATGGATCACAGTGAGGGCTTTTTGAGGATGTGGGAGCCTTGAGCATGTTTGTGGGCAATAAGAAGCAGTAGTAGATTGAGAGAGATTGAAGAGAAGGGAGAGTGTGGGGATAATAGGGGGGCAGTCTGTTGGAGAAGTTGGGATGGAATGAGATGAGTTGTGTGTTTGCCTTGGCAAGGAGAAGGGCCACCATTTCTGGTGAGACAGGTGAAGGAGGAAACAGTGCTAGAGGCCTCTGAGGGATGTGAGATAAAGAAAGGGAGAGAAGACAGAGCTGTCATCAGACAGCTTCAGTTTTTTCAGTGAAGTATGACGTGAGGTTCTCAGTTGGAGGGTTGAAGGATTGGGGTCTGGGGGAGGCTTTGAAGAGTGAAGAAGAAACTGATGTGGTCAGTCAGATGAATTCATGATAGTGGGTCAATTCCGGAGGTGTAGAAGGATCACCTTGCTGCAGTGAGGGCCTAATTGAGGTTACTTAATGTAAATTTGTCGTGGATCCAGTCAGCACAGTTTTGTGATTACTCTAGCTTCAATTGGTAGTGTGTGAACAGGAATAAAAGACAGTGTATGTTTAAGAGTATTTCAAGACCAAGGCTTGGCAGAACAAGATTGTTAATAGGATAAGGGAGCAAGGGATAGTGTAGAGTTGAACTGATTCACCAGGAAATAAAGCTGAGGAAGGGAGGAAAGTATAGCCTGTGTAGAGAAGACAGCTGAGAAAAAACTGGGGGTTGGAGGGATTGGAGGTCACAGTGAACAGAGTTTGGTTGTCAAGGAGAGGGAGAGGTAGAATGACAAAAGACTGTGATCAAAGAAGGCACTATCAGAGTTGGTGAATGTGGACATGGCACATTTGTAGGTGATGGCAAGATCAAAGGTAAAGAGGTTGTGGAAAATGAGTACATTGGGGAAATGGGAGGTTAAGACATTTGAAGTCCACCAATATAAGGACAGGAGTAGGGAGGGAACAGAAAGGTTGTAAGCTAGGCACTGAATTCATTGAGGAGAGAAGTGGTGTGTTCTGGAGACTGGTGAACAAAAACTACTTGAATTTTGATTGGGTACTAGATCTGAATTAAGAGAGCATCAAAGGACTTTACTACTGGAGATTGGGAGCAGGGAGTGGGGAGACAGACCATAATGAATGGGGCTTGAATAATGGCAGCTGGGGGTTCAGAATCCCTGGAATGGGGAAATACTGACTCAATGAGAATTAATTTCCAAGGATGTTGTGAGGATAAAATTTAATTTTGGTGAAATTAATTTTTTTAACTATAAACTTATGTAAATGTAAATAAAATAAAATGTTACTTATCTAAAATAGTTTACTCGGAATTTGTGCAAACATGTTAATACATATGTTTATTTTAGTTTTATTAGTTGCAGAGCCCAGAACCCCACTTTCTAGACTTCCATTGTAGTTTTCTAATATGCCACATTCGTACTTCAGTTGACCTTTTATTCTTTTTTCTTTTTGTATTTTCTTTTCTTTTCTTTTTCTTTTTTTTTTTAAATTTTGGAGGGAAGAGGGCAGGACAATTGGGGTTAAGTGACTTGCCCAAGGTCACACAGCTAGTAAGTGTTAAGTGTCTGTAGTCTGGATTTAAACTCAGGTCCTCCTGACTCCAGGGCCAGTGCTCTATTCACTGAACCACCTACCCTCCCCTTGAGTTGACCTTTGAAAGAAGTATGTGATTTCCATTGACAAGTGAGAGATGGGGATCCCATGTTAGGTAAAGGAACAGTATAGAAACTTGGAGGTGGGAAATGTTTTTAAAATGTTAAAGAGACAGGTTTGGCTCCAGTACAGAGGTTATAAAAGCTGTGGTTAGATAAATAACCTGTTAATGGAGGATAGTGAATGTCAGTTTGAGAAATACAGACTTAATCTAATTGATTTTAGGGATCACTGAAGGTTCTTGAGAAGGGGAGACATGACAAATTCAGGTCAACAAATATGTATTGAGCACCTGTTAGGTTAAAGGCCTAATATTTGAAGAAGATGTAGTATTAGCCAAGATATGTGTACAGCTGTGCCCTGTTTAAAGAAAAGCCAGCCTTACAAATTGAATAAAGCTTAGGAATCATTGTTTATGTTATGAAAGGGAACAATTATTCATGTTACCAAGGGAGCCCTTGAAATATTACTCTAAATAGGAAGCTAGCCTTTCTAAATGAATGTAAAATATGATTTGATTCATCAAAATTGATTTTGGGCATGTTTTTCAGGATTATATCTGTTGTATGAAATGAAGGACACTTTTTATGTGAAGTATGCCTTCAGAAGAGTTTATCAGATTTTATTTGTACACATCCTCTTCATTTGGAGAGGTAATTTTTTGGATGGATTTTGTTTCCTTTCTTCTATTTGGGAATGTTGAATTATTGTGAAGGAAATAATTTGTACATTTGTAAGCTGCTTACATCTTGTTAATTAGATTAGCTTCACAGCATATAAAGACAATACTAGAAAATACATGATGAAAAGTACCTTCAGAAGATTATTTTTTTTCCAAAATAAAATTTTTAGGGGGCTCATGACTTAGCTAGTGCTTTTGATGTTTCAGCACTTGACCTTCTGTATGTCCTGATTATGGATAGATCATGTACTTCCCTCTTTTGTAGTTTTTGCTTTTCCTGCATCTGATTTCTGTTAGTGAGGGGTTCTTTCTAGCACTGCATTGAAAAGCCCAAAGTTCAGTCAAGATCCCCAAAATCTCACCCCTGGAATTGTTCAATTTTGGGGGGATTTTTCTCCCACTTTTCCTTTCTCACTATCAATTGGAAACTTTTGCATGCAGGTGCTTATATTGTGCTGGGCAGAGAACATTTTGGCTCCGTGGCTCGTGGAGGATTAAAAAGATTCCTTATTCGTAACCTCACAATATTGGTCAGCTAGAAAAAGAAAACTTATTTTGTATTTTTTTTTCTGAGTCTAGGAACAATAATTCCTCACTGGGAACTCTACTTATATACCCCTTGTTTTTTCAGCCATCACCTTATTTCTCAAACTGAATCACTGTGACTAATAAATTGCCAACATTTAAAAGGCTAAAAAGGGAAAAGGACAGACAGAGGGCCTTGAGTCTGTCTAATCACAGTCGGATTAGTGGAAAGGTTTATAAAGTCTCAAGGATGGGCTTTTGATGGTGAATAGGAGTATGAATATTAGAGCACATGTAGTACAGAGAATTTCCTCCTCCAAAAACTCAGTATCCAGTCGATATAGAATAGGTCAGAGATGGGGAGCCTGTGGCCTTGAAGCTTAGGTCCTTAAGTGTGAGCCGCACTTGAGGACCTAGAGGGCCATGTGTGGCCTCCATGCCCCAGGTTCCCCACCCCTGGAATAGATGCTCCAGAAGTACTTGAATTGGCCTAGAACAGTGGTTCTCAACCTTCCTAATGTCACGACCCTTTAATACTCGTATGTGGGCGTATCTGCATGTGGGCAGACTCGCCTGGAGACAGATAGGGGAGTGGTGTCTCGGTTCCTAAGACAATCGGAAATATGTGTTTTCTGATGATCTTAGGCGACCCCTGTGACCCCTGTGAAAGGGTTGTTCAACCCCCAAAGGAGTCACAACCCACAGGTTGAGAACTGCTGGCCTAGAAGAACATTCTTATCCAGGTCTTTTCTCTGAGGGCTTTGGAACATAGGAACAGATGCAGATTAGGCAATTCTGTTCCTTCCTCCCAAATTTAGACCTGACTGTATGTTTTAGGCTTGAGATTCTCACCCTAACCCCAGCTACTTGAGAAGTCACCTCATTCCTAGCTTCCTGAAAAGCTTACTTATTCCCTGCTTCCTTTACAAATGTGGCTTGTTTCACTTCCTACCTATGGCCTATCTGTATGCTACTTGGTTCCAGTGCTTTCACTCTCTTAGAATTACATTATTCATACTTCATATACTTTGTGTTTACCTATCTGTGTACTTTTGTATCTTTCCAGTAGTGACTGAAGGCCTTGAAGGCAAGAATTTTTTTTTTTTTTGGTCTTTGCATTTTTGGCTCTTGCTGCAGTGCCTTGAATGTAGCAGGTGCTTAATAAATGCTGTTTGTTTTTAAAATTTGAATGTGAATTAGTATGTTTTGTAGGGAGAACTCAGAAAACTGGATAGAGTACTGGATTTGGCATGGTCCTTACTGGCTCTTTCAAGCCACTTCATTTCTAAGTGCCTCCGGCAGCTTCCTGAGACTTGAACATCTGGAATTCAACTGGCGATATCATAGACCCTTAGTGTATTCATTGAATTTGTTGAAAGGTTTTGCATTCAGTAGGAGATGTTTCAAAATCAACAGTGGACTCTATAGGAGGAACAAGTATAGGGGAGATGAATATTGGGCCAGTGACTGCTGGGCATTCTTCTGCTTAAGGTAAATTCCCCTTTCAGATCTAATTCTCTGCCCTCAGCCAGCCTGTTCTGCTGAAGGTTCTCTATTTCCGTATGGTTCTCTTCCCTTATACCTTTTTTTTGGTATAACTTTATTATTTAAGTCACATATCTTTAAGCTTATTGTGGTAAAAGATATTGGTCCAAACCTAATTTCTGCCAAATTTCTTTCTATTTTCCACAGCAATTCTTGTCAAATAGGGAGTTCTTCCTCAAATAATTTATAGTCTCACTTTTATCAAATACTAGATTATTGAGTTCAGTTATTTCTGATATTTTTGTATCTAGCCTAACTGATTAATTTTTCTGTTTTTTAATTAGTACCAAATAGTGTTGACGACAATTGCTTAATAGTATAATTTGAGTATAATTTGGAGGTACTATTCCCAAAACTTTCCTTTGAGAGCCTACATATTTATTACTTAAAATTAACTTTTTTATTTAACTAGTGCTATAAAGTACCTTAGTAATTTGATTGATTAAATTGAATCCACAGATTAATTTAAGTAGTATTATCTTTTTTTATTACATTGACACAGGACAGCTATGAGCACCAAATATCCCTCTAGTTGTTTAAGTTGTACTTTATTTTTTAAAACAGGGGTAAGGAACTTTTGGCCTCAAGGCCGCATGTGACCTTCTAGGTCCTCAAGTGTGGCCCATGACTGGAGTCAAGCCACATGTGGCCTTGAGGCGCAGGTTCCACTCCCCTGTCTTAAAAGAACACAAAAGAAGTGCTTGCGCTTAGTATACAAGTGAAAGGTTACGTTTATATCAGAACTACTTGGAACATTGATTTGTTCATTCTTTAACTATTTGGAGGCAAGCAATACTTTTGCCTTTCTTTATATTAACAGTGCTTAGAGTGTCTAGCATTGCTTAATCAATGCTTGTTGACTGATTGACTGCGAGGTGCTGTGCTACTAGCTTCTAGTGTGGACAAATATTGATATGAGGATAAAGAAGTACAGCATGGCCCTGGTGGATTTTTGTGAGACCATTTAGGGGAGAGGTAGATACACTTTGCACACTTGACAGATGCGGTTGGAAATCTTTTCTTATCAGATAGAAATGGGAAATAGCAATTCTCCCCAAATGAATTTTTTCTGTATGAAAAATGAAGCCAACCCCGGAGTCTGCCATGTTCCTTTTACTAGATTCAATTCTAGTTGCCTATTTCAATTCAATTTCAATTCAGTTGCCTCATTTCTACAACTACAGCATTTTGGGTGGGTGTTTGTTACAGACTAAGTCCTTAATGTGTTTTATAACCTTTTTTCTAAAAAACTGTTTTACAGGTCCTTGATCAATATGAGAAAGAAGGATTTAATTTCCTGGCAAAAGTGTTTAATTCTTCACATTCCTTTTTAGAAGACTTGACTGGACTTACTTTGTTACATCAAGAGACTCAAGCTGCTGAGGTAAGAAGAAAACAAAGCTTCTTGTGTTAAGGACCACTGTGTTTGAAGTCTTTTTGCAGTAATATTCAGCTATATAGAAAAGGGAGAAAGTCATCGTACTGTGTTAGAGCAGGTAGTCATCTGCTAACTCTCAGAAACTTTCTTACATCAGTGCAGGGTTGTGTGCATGAAGTGTTACTAAATACCTTGTACTAAACACCACTGGTATCTCCTAGTAATTATCCACTCAGAAGGTATTTTTGTACCTCAGTGGAGATGTGCCAGTTGCTATCGATGGGATCTCTAGTCTAGTCGTGTATGATCTTGACCTATGAATCATTTTCACAGTAGACACATTGGACCTGATCATGTGAATAAAGCAGAAACTGGATTTTATTTGAGAGGCAGATTCATTCTAAAAGTTCTAAAAGCTATTTCAAAAGAATGGGCACCTATTCTAAGAGAAGGATACTGAGGCACCCTTTCTCATTAGTTTCTTTTTTGTTAGCCTAGAAAAGTGATCATTTCCCTACCAAGTAAAGCATTTATTCCTTTGTCCTTGATGGTGCCATGATAGCAGGGGTCCTTCACGTTGTTCATTGCAGGGACTCTTCGCAGCAGTCTAGAGACCCCGTCTCAGAATCACATTTTCAAATACATAAACTGCAAAGGGTCACAAAAGAGGTACAGTTATTACAATAAGAAAGCCCACCCAAGTTTACAGACCCCTGATTAAGAAGCTCTTCACTAGAAGATCAGATGCCTGTTAGCTTGGTGTATGTTTGAGCACTGACAGTGACTGTTTTGTGTGGTTCTCTTTGTTCCCTAGCAAAACATTTGTAGAAAATTATAACCTTATGCTAGACACACAGCCAGTGGCAGAGGGAATGAGGGTGGAAATGGCTTTTTTTAAAGCCTATTTTTGCAGGATGCACTGTTTATTTTGCCTTCCTGAATGGTCGTTGTTATGCGACAAGTGAATATTCTGGCTAGAGATAGCTTTATGACCAAGCCAATGTTCATCTGGTTAGTTGTACCAGTAGAGAGTTTCTATAAATAGAAATATGGGAACAAACAATTTTTCTTTGTTACTTTGGTGATAAAATTGTTCAAATGAAAAATGAGGAGCTTTTGGACTTGTGATAAGCTGTACAAACAAAACTTGAACTACCTATACGTTGGGTTGAATAGACAAAAATAGAAGCTTTTCCTAGGTTTCCATTTGTCCTACTTGAGTATACAACATCAACTCTAGGGTCATATCTGTTGCACCAGAATTCAGGAACTATCTCAGATGCAGTGATCTGAGATGGAAGTTCACGTAAGCAGATCAAAAGATAAGCCCTAGAATAACTACGACCCATGAAATCCAGGGACCCTGGAACATTCTATATTTTTGGGATGTGGATTTGCTGGAGGATACTCACAAAGTTCCAGAGCATTATAGTGATTGTGATCTTTTGAAGTCAATTAGGAGTTCACATTGAATCTTCTGGAATATCCCCACTATTTCTGGGATCCTTCAAGTGGGGGTCTCTGCCACTGTTTTGATGATAGATACTTTTCCTTTTGATTGGTTCTGCTCCATAGAAATGTAAACAGCATATGGAACTCTACAGCCATGCCAAGAATATGTGATCGTTCTCTTATTTCACTGGAAGTAGCTTAAGCATTTTACTTAATAAGTTGGCCAGATGAATTTCAGCCTGGCTTTTGAACTCACCTTTCAGCCTTTCAGACAGAATTAATGTTAGTGACCCGGAGCTGGGAAGAGCTGCAAGTTCCTGAGCCTAAGCTGGTAAATATGCAGAGAAGCCACAGGGAGGTGGTGGAGGGTCTGCCTGTAGCTTTGTGGTCTCACTGAGGCTCGTCATTTAACTGTCAGACGTTAACAATCTGTTCAGTCATTTGATCCAAAGGAATAGAGTACCTCTGGTGTAAGAGAAAGAAGAGCCTGTGAACAAAGCGGGAAACTCAGCACCTCTTGTGTTGGAGTCCTTGCTTTCACTACCTACACATTTGGGACATTTTCCCAAACTTACCTCTACTTACCAGCATTCAGAGATGTGCTGACGCCAGCTCCTACTGACTCCCAAGAACTGGTTTGTCACATATTCAGTGTGAACACTTACACCTTGGAAACTGCGCAACCGTGGCTTGATTTATTGTTTTGTTGATTGTCTAAATTTAAGAAAGGGATAGTGAAAATGTGAACAGTGCAGAGTAAACTCAAAAGTGTGTCACGTGTACTTTTTTTTCCTTGGAGAGCTGGTTGTTAAACATTTACCAACACACCTTTTCCTATGTTTATAATTCTGGAGTCTATTAATAACCATCAGCCATGAGAAGAGGAGCAGCCTTTATTTTCACTGGATCACATTAAAAGTAACCTTTGGTACCAGTGGCAGAAGTCCCTTGTGCTACCATGCTATCTTGATGTTTTACTACAGTATTCTGACAACTTTTCTGACAGCTTTCCTGACAGCGTGGGGAAGAAAGCATGGGGAAATAGTTATCTCTGTAAGGCCGGTACCTTGGTTGTAGCTCTGATTCACAGCGTATCCAAAGATATTCACCAGTGAAAATTCAAAGTTCTATCTTTCAGTATTTTAGGGTCCTAACAACAACTCATAGACATTTCTATAGTTTTTAGGGTTGGTAAAATGCTTTACACCTGTTTTCTCATTTGAGCTTCCCAGTAACTCTGTAATATAGACACCACAGTTTTCATTAGCTCCATTTAACAGATGAGGAAACTGATTCACTCTGATAGTGTCAGATTTGCCATCTGAGCATAGGGTTCCCTGGCTCCAAGGCCTGCACTCTTCCAGCACACCACTTGTCTTCATTTGCTAAATTTCTTTTTCATTCAGTCACTTGGCTCTGGCTAAATGTTTTAACCAACCAAACTTAATTATAAAAAAACATTCACCATCACTGTATATCGATGTAGTTTATTGTATGTTAGAGCAACGAGGTTCAAATTCTGCCTCTGATGCTTACTGCCTCCATGACCTTGGACAAGCCACTTAACCCCAGCTACAATTTCTTTATCTGTGAGATGAAGGGACTGGAGTAGGTGACCTTGAGGTTCCTTTCAGCTCTAGATCTGTGGTCCTCAGAACAGCTACTTTATCTTCACTGAAATCAAGACAGTTACATCCAACAATTTTTCTCTGCTTTTGAGAGGCAGCAGAGTATACAGATGGAGATCTGGCCTAGAAGCCAGGAGGTCCTGGGTTTAAGTCTCTCTTCTGGCACATGTTTGCTGTGAGATCCAGAGCAAGTCCCTCCAATTCTTGGGGCCCCAGACAACCCTCTGAGACCATAAACTGTAAAGAAGTTTCTGACCTATATTGCTAGGGGTCATCTTGCTGCCTGGGAGTTTCCTCTATTAATGAAATCCCAGTCCAGTTTAGTCTGTATTGAGAATTCTGCTTTCCTCCTTTAATACCATCAGTCTCTTGTCTGAAATTTGTTCCCTTCTGATAAGTAAAGAAGTGGATGGTGTTGGTTCTCACCACTGTCCACTTCTGAAGGCCTGACCTCCTTGACTCATAGCAGCTTGGACACTTCATGATGTCAGCATTCGTTATACATATACTCCCCATTCAGTGTTCACAGAGACACCAATGGGGCTGTCCAGTCCCACTAGGTCTTTACAAGTTCTTATTCAACATTGAACACCAGCCCCAAGACTCTCCTGTACAACGTCTTACTTGAATTTGCTCCCTGCATTATCATCTATATAAGACGAGGCATTGTGAAGATCATGTTAGTTGATATTAGGGGCAGTGGCCTTTAAGACCCAGGGTCTTGTTTGAAGACAAAGGTCTTCTGTGATGGGAATTTGGCTAGAGAAACCCCCTCTCTATATGAAGCCTTCCCAACTGCATAGTCCCCTGTCCTCCTCATCCCATTATTCTCTCATGACTTGGGCCCTAGCTACAAGAACCAAATTCCTTTACAGAGTTACAGATCCACGTACAGGTCATTAATTTCAATTAATCCTATCCCAATACCAAGATCCTCTTTCCTCCATAGTTTGAAACTCTATTCATAGCTCATTACCAAAACCTATGGGCCCAAAGCATCCTTTTTCCAGCCTAACAGCAATTGCTGATGAAAGCTAATTCCCAAGGCTTCTATAGAAAATGGGCGTTGGAGTTGAGCTCATTTACCTTCCATCACCAAGCCTAGAAATAAGGAACAACATATTTGAATTGAAGTTCTTCAATTCTTTCCTGTTGGCTGCCAGAGAGGGTCATACTGACAAAGAAACAACACCAGAAATGAACACTCTTCCCTGTTGCTTCGTAAGACGGATTGAATCCTTCATTCAGTTGTTCCATAGTTTCTGGTCTTTTCAATTCTACATCCCTCTTTTAAGCACTTGCAATATCAAAGCCACGTTAGGCAGCCAAGAGATGGGGAAGACTCAGGTGCCTTCTCAGAGAATTGATTATCACCTCCCTGAAGAAGGGAACAAAGAAAACAGATAATAATATAAGATGATGGTGTTAACTCTCAAATATGACACCATGTTTGCAACTCTGTGTTAACTTTGACTCTTCTCTTTTGCTTCTGTACCCAAACAGCTGAAAAGTCCTTTTGATTCCACCTTTCAAGGCCTATTTAGTCTGTCCCTTCTGCTCAGTTCCCACTACCTACCCCCCCAGTAGAATTTCATGGCCATCCCCCCCCCAGACTGTGGCAGTTGCCTGCTAATAGTGCTTTGCCTGTTTTCCCTCCAGACTATCTGTTCACTCGCTCCCTATTTAACGTTGAGTCAAGTTTGAACTCCTTAGCTCAGCATTTAAGGTCTTATGCCACACGATCTATCCTTTCTTCTCAACCTTATCTCACACTGTTCCCTCCTCTTTTGAGCAAGGCAAGCTAGGCCAATTGCTGACGTGCCCTTTTTCTGTTTCTCTGTTCTTTTGCTTGTGTGCTCTTCCTTCCCTTTCTCTCTCCTTGTACCTTTCCTTCACTTGTTGAATTCATATCCATCTTTTAAAGCCCAGTTCAAATGTCACCTCTTCCAGGAAGCCTTCCCAGAACCCTTCAGTCAACAGTGACCAGCCTTTTCTTCCTTGGAATGTCAGCCTTTGATTTTCATCTTTTTAATATGCTAGTGGACGTAGGATTTCTTTGTTTTTCAGAACACTATCATCAGCCCTCCCAGTCATGTTTTAGTGTCCCTGGTATTCTTCTTTTAGAGAGCAGCGTTGGGGGCTTAGTGGATGGAGCATATTTGGCCTGTGTGTACTAGTCCTGGTACTCTTCCTCCATAACTCTGCCACCCCACCCAGAGGAGCAGGGCTGATAGGGTGGTCCTGAATGATGATAGAGAATTTGATTTATCTTTTACTAGCTTCAGGAGTCTAGAAAATAAATGCTCATTTCTCTCATAGCATTAAAGCCATATGAAAAGTATTATAGTCATGTGATAGGACTAAATTGGTGTGGCAATTTACTGTTCAGCAAAGTAAATAACACAATTAACAAGTGTTTCTGCTGGACTTTTTGCAATTACACTGAGCTTTTGGCCTCTCCTACTCACAGCTGGTTTTGATTTGGTTCCTGTGGAACAATTTTTTTTTTGTTTTGTTTTTTAACAGCAGTCAGATAGTGATATACAGCTTCATCAAGACCCTCTGATGACAAATCTACCTTTGGAGGCCAGTTGAAGCTGTGGGAAACTCCCACGTCAGCACTTAGGCCCAGTTTCTAACAGAGAAAGATGACTTTGTTACCTGACAGATCTGCTTGTGAGTCAGACTTGCTTGTCCCCACACATTCTGGTAGGCCGCTTCTAACCTCGGCATCTCTGCCTTGACACCTCTCAAACAGAGAACTTTAACCATTGTCTGCTTCGTCAGTGAGAAAGGGCAAGAAGGAAGCCACATGGTTCTTAAGACTTTTCCTCTACAGTATGTCACTCGTATTTGCTCTCTGGATTCCCATCTGTATAAGATGAAACAGTATGAAGATATTGTGAGTTAGTAGGGCAACAGCATTTATGGCCCAAGAGCTTATCTGAAGACAGAGATTTTCCTTGATGGGAATTTGGCCAGAGAAACCCTTTCTCCAGATGAGGAGTTCTCAACTGCATAATCCACTTGAAAATCCTATAAGAAACTAGGAGAAAGAAAGAGGAAACATAAAATCTGAAAACCAAGCCAAAATAAAAAAAAGATCATATGGATGCAACATGACTATGAATTAACAAGATGTGGTTTTTTTTTTTTGTTTTTTACAAACACATTAGAGCTTACACATACAAACGAAAATTTCAATATAAGCAATTCCAGCATTTATTTAAGAACCTTTGTGTCAGGGATCTGAGGAGATTAGAAGCTTGTTTCAGAGGGGCTGCTGTCATCATTCTCTTTAGACATTGTCCTTAGAGCCACATCAGCAAGTCAACTTCCTTGTTTTGTAGTCTCACTTCATTGTGAACCCCACACACCTCTGCCTAGTATAGTCAATCTTGCACTTACCAAATTGGGTTCCACATGGTATCTTTCCATTTCAAAGATGAAGATTGGCCACTTTTGAGCCAACTCACCTGAAAAAACTGCTAATGGTCCAAAGAAGGACTCAAGTTTTGTGTGTGTTGGCATAATCATCCTCTCTTTTGTTTTATACTTTCTGTGGTGGTCTCACTTGTCTGTTAGAATGGGCTGTCAGTGAAAATTGGATAGCAAGAGAACAGGCTTCCCTTTGGGGTTCCGTCAGCCAAATGCCTTCTTGTGTGCATGCTGTTTAGAGAAGGGTTGCCAAGACTTGTGTCATGGACCCCTTTGGCAGCCTATGGAACTCCTCCTAGAATAATGTTTCTAAATGCATAGAATAAAATATATAGGATTACAGAAGAAACCAAGTTATGGTTTTGAATGTTGTGTTTTGTTTTTTTAATCTGCCTGGTCAACCTTTCTCTATATTTCCAAAAGATCCAGCTTTTCATTTTCTTCTTCCATCTTTGCCCCTATTTTCCAAGGATTTTAAATCATTTTTCTTCCAGTTCCCTCCTTATCTCTTCTAGAGTCAGTAACTTGATTCTCAGAAATGTCAGTCAGCCAGTTGTGTTTGTGTATGTTCACTTTATTAATATTTTTGTAAATTATGGGATAATTTATGTTACATAATTACATAATACAAATTATATTAATAAATTATGTCATATTTTATTACATAGGCATAAATAGTATAGCCACATGTGTGTATGTCATTATTTATCTCTCTACATATAGCTACCTTGTTATAGACTTCTGTAAGGAAAACCCAGTCCGTTGCCACTGGCCTATTATACGTGTTTCCATCTTAAACTTAATGACTGTGTTTAATTACCTGGTGACTCCTTAAGTTGAAAGAATAATTAATATGTTCATTTTTTATTAGGTTCATTTGTGTTTAGCTCACATTTCCTAGCCCCTAAATACTACGTAGGGTAGGTATAATAATAATTCAAACTTGGTTTTCCTTTCAAATAAACAGCTTAATCCAAAGTAGTATTGAATCTTATAGAAAGGCAAATTAACATGCATACTGATGACTAGCTACAGAAAAATAAGGATAAAATCAAGAGACAAAATCCCAAGGGGGCACGCGTGAACTATCCACAAATCATTGGTTTTTGTTGGTTTTTTGGTTGTGAAGAAACTTGAAGATGTTATCTTTGAGGGGTTGGTATTAAACTGAAAGATTAAAAGATCAATTTAGATATTTAGAGCTAGGGGTAGATAGGAGTAACTCGAACCATATTTTTTTCCCCTGTGCTTTTGATGAACAGTTTAAGATTAAAAGATCTATGTAAGACAGGTCTCTTTCCTTTTAATAAAATGCCAAACAGAATCAGATGTAGACCCTATATGGTCTGTGCCATGAGGGAGCAAGGTTTTTTTCCCTCCACCATCAACAAACATCTGTCGGCACCCCACTTTGTATTAGGCACTGTGATAGGTTCTTGGCTCACAAAGAAAAAAGGGGAAATAATTCCTGCTCCTACGGAGCTTGCATTCTACCAGAGGAACCAGAGCATGCACACGCAGACAGAATAACTACTAGGTTGTTAGGGAAGGTAGGCACCAAGCTTTGGGGGATCAGGAAAGGCTTTATGCACAGGGAGGTGCCTGAGGCACATCCACATAGAAGGGCAGGGCTTCAGAAGGCTTCAGTGGGGAGGAAGTGTGCTCCAGGTGTGAGGACCAGGCTGTGTAAAGGTTGGTGGGGTAGGGGGCCCTGAACTCCTGCCACATAAGAATCAATTGAAGGAAGTGGGGATGTTTAGCCTGTAGAAGACTTGGGGTGGGGTTTGGGGAATAAAGCCACCTAACAGGCATATTTGCAAGGCTGTCTCGGACCCAGAGATTAGATTTACACAGCTTGGCTCCAGAGGACAGCAGGTTTTTGGTGGTGGGGGGGGGGTTTTTTGGCTTTTTTTGGAGGGCGGAAGGTAGGGCAATCGGGGTTAAGTGACTTGCCCAAGGTCATACGGCTAGTAAGTGTTAAGTGTCTTAGGCTGGATTTTAACTCAAGTCCTCCTGACTGCAGGGCCAGTGCTCTATTCACTGGGCCACCTAGCCACGCCTGACAATAGGGCTTGCTTAAAGAAGCAAATTGAGGCTTCCTATAGGAGGCAGATTGAACTCAAGTCTTCCTGACTTCAAGTCCAGAGCTCTCTCCACTTTGGTAATTAGCTTTATAACCAAAAACTCACCTAATCTAGTCCTAGGCTATTTCTTGAGCATTTGACCTTTAGATAGTAAGAGAGTTGCTGGAGGAGATGTAACTTAACAAGATTGCAGGGTTTTAAACTGGATGGGAAATTTTGCTGCCATTGAGAAGCCTGGAGAGTTAGTGCCAAGGTGAATATTTTGTCTAGATCTCTCCTTTTTTCCATTCATACTCTCTTATTCTTCTGTAAATGTTGTGGAAAGAGCCATTTTTTCAACTTTGTATCCTTAGAGCCCTTAGCCCCAACACCTTGCCTCTTGGCATTTTATAAATGTTTGTTGACCAGAATTGACTTGCCCAAAGCAATGTGGAGTAAATAGCAAAGCCAGGGTTCAGACTTGGGTCTTTGGGCTCTGAATCCAGGGCCCTTTCTGGGGCGCAGGGCAGGTTTCCTCAGGATGGCTTTGTCAGGGAGCCAGAAGGAATCATTCTTGATTCCAGGCAAACAGAAGAAGGAAGGTGCCTGCCTTCTCCATGTCACATTGCTCGAAGAGGTGGAGCCTGGACTAGGACTGTCATTGTTCAAAGAACAACCATGAGTCTTATAGACAATTCATCACAGTAGTAAGTCACTATGGTCAAGGGGCTGGCTACAGGCTTCCATGGCCAAGGGTAGTCCAATGAGAAAGATCAGACATAATATTCTAATATAACTGGACATTCATTTAGTGTCCTTTGCATTTAATTGCCTTTTCATGTGTACATACATACCTGTCTACTCTAGACTGTAAGATCTTTGAATTCATGGACCCTGTTTTTATCGGTGTGTACATATATGTGTACATACATGCACACATAAATGTATACGTGTATGTATATATACACATATAACACGTGTATATACATCATTACACTTTCTCACAGCTCCTTGAACAGGGCAAACCGTTAGTATTCATTGGTTGAACATATTCAACATAAACCCTTCTAGTACTTTACATCTTTTCTTCTCTAATTCAGAAATGTGCTAAATTATACTTTAATGCAGGATTTCAGAACCAAGGAACTAATTCAGTTTCATACTTAAAAAAAAAAAAAGGAAACCCCTAAAATATAACACAAAACAACTATTCTGTTTATAATCGGAAAAAGGGCAGCTGTGAAAACATAGCCCAGGGAATAATAGCCACAGGGTGGCTTGTCTGAAGACCTTGCAAGAAACAGTGCTCTGCTAATGCTAAGCCACACAATTGGGGTCTGCTGTGCACCCAAGGCCGTTTAATCTTGGCTAGACCCAAGGAGTTGGTCACCTCCAAAAGTATGGGAATCAGTGCAGTGTGTCTCAGCCCTCTTTGGAGATTTCTGCCTTTTAGAAAGAAATTAGGGGCAGACTTGAGGGGAAGTGGAAAGGGAAGCGCACTGATACTCAAGACACAAACCTAAGTGTGACATTTCTGAGGCTGAGCCCATGGCATAACAGCAGCATAGAGGCTTTCTGTTTCCTTCCTTGGACAATTTGCCTTCCTGCTCTTGGCCTCAGTTTCTTCATCAGTAAAATGAAGGGTTTAGACTGGGCAATCTCTGAGGTGCCATGTGTCATTTCTGCTAGCTGCCATCCGGTGTGTTTAGTGGGACCTAACTGATTATACTTTTTCTACTCCAGATTTTTTAAAATTTAGTTTTAGTTTTCAACATTCATTTCCACAAGATTTTGAGCTACAAATTTTCTTCCCGTATTTCCACTACCTCCCCAAAGATAGCAAACCTGCTGAATACCCCTCCCCCTAATCTATTCTCTCTTACATCCTCCCCTATCCCCCTCTAACTTTCTAGTAGGGCAAGATGGATTTCTGTACCCCAGTGCTTGTATATCTTCTTTCCCTGTTGCATGATAAAAAACAAATTTTTTTAACATTTATTTTTAAAACTTTGATTTTCAGATTCTTTCCCTTCTTCCCTCCTCACCCACCCCCACTGGGAAGATAAGCAATTCAGTATAGGTTGTACATGTGTAGTTATGCAAAATGTTTCCATCGTAGTTATATTGTGAAAGACTAACTATATTTCCCTCCATCCTATCCCACCCCCTCCTTATTCTTTTTTCTCCTCACCCTGTCTCTTTTCAAAATGTGTGCTTGTAACTATTCTCTCTCCCAATTTACCCTCTCTTCCATCATTCCCCCTCTTATTCCTTTCCCCCCTACTTTCCTGTAGGGTAAGATACCCAAATGAGTGTGTATATTATTCTCTCTTTAAGCCAAATTCAGTGCTATTCGAGGATTTAAAAAAAAAAAAAAGAAAGAAAAGGGCAGAGAAATATAATTTAATATGTTCACATTTTTTAAAAATAGTTTTTATTTTGAATTTAATAAATGCCCCCAAATGAGCATTTTCGTACTCAAACTAGAATAAAAAAAAGGATTATATATGAAACTTTTAAATTCCATCACATACTGCTTGTTTTTTTTTTAAGCATATAATAAATTAAATCTGTTATTTTCAAAACTCTGTTCTTCATCAACACAGCTTCCTCCAATGCCTCAACCCCTCAACAAGCACAACATGGTTGGACCTGGGCTTTAGGGAGATGGCTTGAAGCAGGCAGTCCCACCAGCAGGCTGTTGTAATCCTCCAAGCATGAGGTGAGGGTCTGCACCAAAGGGTTGGTAGTGTCAGAGGAGAGGAGGGGCTGTATTCAAGAGATGCCACAAAGGTGAAATCAGCAGGCCTTGGCAACAGCTTGGATATGAAGGGGTGAGAAGATAGTGAGCAATCTACATCGACTCTTAGGTTGTGAATCTGAGGGAGTGGGAGCATTGTGCTGCCCTCTACAGTAACAGAAGTTAGGAGGAGAGTTTAAGGGAAAAGACTGTGTGTTCAGTTTTGGACATGTTGAATATAAGATGCCTACTGGACAGCCAATTGGAGGTGTCTGAAAGGCAACCGGAGTTTAATACTGGAGGAGAGCTGAGAGATTAGGGCAGAATGGAAAGATTTGAGAATCATCAGCATAGAAATAGTTAAGTAAATCCTTGGGAGCTGATGAGATCACCAAGTGCAGTGGTGAAGAAGGAGAAAAGAAGAGGGCCCAGGACAGAGCCTGTGAAATACCTATGGTTAAAGGGTGTGAACTTGAGGAGGACTCTGCAAAGGAAGAGCAGTCTGATATGCAGAAAAGTAAGAGAGTGGTGTCCCAAAAACCTCGAGAGAAAAGAGTATGAAGGAGAAGAGGGCGATCAGTAGTGTCAAAGGTTTCAGAGGCCATGGAAAACGATTAAGATAAGGCCATTGAATTCGGCCATTAATAAGATCATTGGTAACTCTGGAGAGAGCAGTTTTAATGCCATGATGAGGTCAGAAACTATTATAAGGGGTTATGGAGCTAGTGAAAGGAGAGAAAATGAAGGTACCTGTTGTAGACAGCCTTTTTGAACAGGTTAGCTACAAAAGGTAGAAGAGAAAGGATCATAGTTAGCATTGATGGGAAGATCAAGTGAGTGTCTTTTGAGGATGGGAGAGACGTGGGCATGTTTAAAGGCGGTGGGGAAGGATCTAGTAGGCAAGGAAAGTCTGGAGATAAGTGAGAGGTTATCATGGAGAGAGCAGTCTGTTGGAAGAGAGGGAATGGAATGGGGCCACGTGGGCAAGTCTGGGGGTAGCCTGACTTCATAAGGAGTAAGGCCAGCTCATCATGCGAGGCGGGTGGAGGAGGAGAGAGTGGTGGAAGACGTCTGAGTGATAGGAGGTGAGGAAGAGAGAACTCACTGAAAATGGCCTTTTTTTTTTTACATGAAATACAAAAGTTCTTAGCTAAGAAATTGGGGAGGGTGGGAGCCATGAGAAGTTTAAGGAGGGATGAAAAGACTGGAAAGAGAGAGTCACCATTGCAGGGGTGGTGGCCTGGAAGAGAACATCTCTCAAATATGCCCCCTCCTCTCCTCTGGCACTGCCAACCCTCAGGTGCAGACCTCACCTCATGCTTGGAGTATTACAGTGGTCTGCTTGTGGGTCTCCCTGCTTCAGTGGTCTCTCAGGTGCAGCCATGTCTCCTCCTTCCTCAATAAACTCCAGTGACTCTCCATCATCTCCAGAATCCAGTACAAAATCCTCTCTTTGGCCTTCAAAGTTCTTCATAATCTGCCTTCTCTCCCCAACCCTCTTTCCAGTCTTCTTACATCTACCACGTCCTCATCAGTCTAGTGACACTGGCCTTGTGGCTATTCCCCAAGCCAGACATCCCATCTCTCATCTCTAGGCATTTTCTCTGACTGCCCCCAAATTGTGCTGCTGTCCCTCCTCTTTCCTGCCTCCTGGCTTCTTTCAAGTGTCAGTTAAATCCCTTCTTCTACAGGAATCTTTTCCCAACTCCTCTTAATACTAGTTCCTTCCCTCTGTTAACTTTTTCTACTCATCCTGTATATAGCTCGTCTGTATGTGTTTGTCTGCTTGTTGTCTTCCCCATTAGATCCTGAGCTTCTTGAAGGCAGAAACTTGTCTTTTGTTTCTTTTTGTATCCCCAGCACTTAGCACAGTGACTGACACTAAACAAGCGTTTCTTGACTTACTAAGAAACTGCCCTGCTTGCCTCTGCTTCAGTTGTCTTCCTCTTTTTAGTTTTTTTTCTGCATGATTAAAATATTATTCCCTCCAATTAAAACAGGAAAAATGCTTTGTAACAAATATGCATAGTTAATCAAAACAAATCCATACAGGGACCATGTCCAGAAAGTCAGGAGGTAGATTCTGTGCTTTACCATAGGTCCTCTGGAGACATGAATGGTAAATACATTGATTAGAGTCCTTGAGTCTTTTAAAGTGGAGGTGTGTGTGTTTTTTTAAACAATGTCATCATTGTATAAATTTTTTCTTGGTTCCGCTCTTTTCACTTTGCATCAGTTCCACTTCTCAGGACTCTGTGCCACTTTTTTATGGCACAATAATATCCTATTACATTCATATACCATTTACATACATATACCACATATATTTTTTAAAATATCATTTCCTTATTAATAGGCTGGATTTTCAGTTCTTCTCTTTTTTCATTTAATCCCCTTTCAGAGTCAGGAAGTTGGTTTGGCTTATAGTCCTGCCCTCCCTTGTGTTGTTTTCCCTCTTAACCCTCTTTTCTCCCTCTCCTTTCCTGTTTCCAAATTAAGTTTGATGTATTCCTATATTAAGCTCTTTGTGTGTGTGTGTGTGTGTGTGTGTGTGTGTGTGTGCGCGTGCGTGTATATATGTTCACCTCTCCTGTAGTGCTGGGAAGTTCAGATAAAAACCATCAGCCCACACAGAGACAGCTTTAATAAACTTCACTGCTTACAAAGCTCAGAGAATAGTTACTAACTAGAACAGTGTCCGTCTATAGTCTTCATGTCCACAGTGGATCGCACAAAGAAGAGGGTATCCACACTCCTCTTGAAAGTCCAATGAGTGCCTCTTCAGGCTCAAAGATATTATCCTTTGAGACAAAAAGCCATTATAATACTCAATGGGAGATTGTTATCTATAGAACAAGTATAGTGAGGGTATTTTCTAAATTACCTAACAAGGAATAAAGAATGCAGAGCAGGGAATTAGGAATGAAATGAAAAGTAGGGAAGTGTGAACTTAACTTCAATGGTATCATTCTAACATGAGGCTGAAAAAAAGGTAGGGCCAGAGCCATACCCGCCAAACTTTTTTTTTTTTAACCAGTCATACCTCCTTTGGTTCAGATGTGAAAGACCTTCATCTGATGGCTACTCTGCCCCCTCCCTTAAAGTCTTTTTTGTATAGTTTTCTTCTCATATAATCCAATTATGAGAAATAGTAAATATAAGTTCCAACCCTTTCTTCCTCCTCTCTAGACTAATGTATTTCTTTTATTGTCTATTTTCCTTTTTAAAACCCTCAGTGCAGAATCAGTCTACCCCGAGGTCTTGTTTTTATCCTTCAGAACCCTTTGAAGACTTTAAGGTTCTGAAGGGGTATTTGTTTCTTCTTCCCCTGTTAGAATGTTAGCCCTGCATTGTCATATAGCCCCTTTCAATTGTTCAAATAAATTTACCTTTCTAGTTTTCTCTTGAGACTTTTAGAGTTCCTATTTAGCTCTGGTCTTCACCAGGAATCTTTGAAAATCTTCTATTCCATTCAGCATTCCATTGTTTTTCCTTTAGAATTACATTCAGTTTTTTAGAATAAGTTATTCTTGGTTGTAATCCTATATCTTTTGGTTTTTTTGGAATAGTGTAATCCAAGGTCTCCTCTCATTTTATGGAGAAGCTTCCAGGTCTTGTGTGATCCTGACTATGGTTCCTTAGTATTTTATTTCTGGTTGCTTGTGGTATTTTTTTTTCTTTGATGTGGAAATGTTAAAATTTTGACTATGATATTCTTGGCAATTTTTAAATTAAACTTTCTTTCTGGAGGTGATAGATTCTTCCCTTTTTTTCTGGTTATGAGAGAGAGAGAGTTACTATTTATTAAATGTAGTATCTAATTTTTTTTTAAGTCATAGTTTTTAGAAAATCTAGTGATTCTTAAATTAGCCCTCCTTGATCTATTTTTTTAGCTCAGCTTTTTTAGACACACCTCATTTCTTCCTTTTTTTTTTTTTTAACCTTTTGATGTTGTTCAACTATCACTTGCTATCGTATAGAGATTTCGGTTTGGTCTCTTCTAATTTTCAGGGATTTGGTTACTTTGGTAAGATTCACCACTTTCTATATTAGTGTACTTATTCTTCCAGTTCTTTCCTCCAGAGCCTTCATTTAATTTTTTTTATCTCTTCATTTCTTCTAGGTATTTATGTAGTACTTGTGGAAAATTCATTTTTTTTCCCCTCAGAGTTGTGAAATTATTCTTTCCTTCTTCTTTGGATTTTTGGGTATATTTCTGTATTTATAATAATTCTTTACACTAGTTACTGTCCTCTGTTTAATCATGTCTTCAGCCTTAGTTCCTGATTTGGGACTTTTAAGCCAAAGGTAGGCTCTGCCTCGTTCTTAGTTTTGGGTGGAGGCATTGACACTGCTCAGTCTTACCCTGGGTCCAGTGGTTTCCTTTGCAGATCTCTCCCTGCTGTGATTATTTAATATGTTAGGATTTGTTATAGGAGAACAGTTTCATGAGACAAATGAAAGAATCAACACTCCTTTTTCAATAAATATTTATTGATTGAGCAGACAAACAAGTCATGTTTTAATTAGTTTATGGTAAGTAGCCAATAGCTTGAAGTTCCTTTTTAGGATGCCAGCATTCTATGGGCTACATACAGAGCAGAGCTATAACTATGGAAGGATAAGTCAGAGCTTGGTCTCAGGGTACCAAAATCTAGAGGGTACTGGCAACCCAGTACTAGGATGACCTTTCTCCTTCTGCTCTGTCAATGGTACCCTAACCTTTCTATGACTGGGCTTGTCCTGGAGGGCACTTCACCACTCCACCCCTCCCCCTGGGGCCATACCTTCAGTTCCCATTCCTCACCTCCTTTTCCTATGATGTATGCAGCTGGAACCACCCACAGACATGAGTATGATGAATGCAATTGGAACTGCCCACAGACAATCTCTCTAGGTTTTCACGGGTTTTAAAGAAGTTCAGGAATGCCTTGACAAGGAATAAAAATGGCAGTTCAGGTCAGTCCAATTCAACAAGCATTAATCAAACACCTCCTCTTTGCAAACCCTTGTGCCAGCCAGTGTAGACAAAGAAAGACAATTAAGCAATACTTTCTGCCCCAAGAGGATTTCATCTCCACTCCTAGAAAACAAAACAAAAAACACCCCAACAAGTTCAAGGAAAGTTTTTGTCCTCTTAGAGCTGGTCAATATAAGAATGGTTTGTATTTAGATAAATCTCTATAGTTTACAAAGCACCTTCAATCTAAGCCATTGGCCAAGGCTGGTAGAGCAAGTGTTATCATCCCCATTTCACAGATGCAGCCCCTGAAGGTCAGAGAGAATGGCTCTCCCCATTTCACACAAGTTGAGCTTGGAAGTGACAGAGCTGGGACTTCCTACTGCACCAGTAGTAGCCCATGCTTATTGTTAACAATAATCTCTCTCAACAAAAACAAAGGGTAATTTAATAAACCACTCTTGATATCTGTTTTAGATTTATTCATTAAATGCTTACAGTAACTATGATAACT
>CM053590.1:43821045-43832196 GCA_028646515.1 Pseudochirops corinnae
TTTTGAATATAAATAATAGTTTGATTAAGTAATATATAACTTAGAAGATGTTTAACATAATATAAATAAACAATTTCATTGTTGGACCTTCTTATTTGAAAGGTTTGCTATATTTGCGTCAACACCAGATAAACACATTCTTACGTCTGATTTCCTATCAAGCTTATTTTTGTATTTTTATTTAAAACAAGAAGATGCTCACTCTCACACAGATTTGTAGTGGAAAATGGTGGGAAGGTTTTGTAAGCTCTCTTGCTGAGGAAATTTTTCCTTATTTTTAACCAAAATGTATAAGGTGGCCATTTTTTAATATTTCTGATCCAAGAGTCCATTGATATGGCAGTTAAAATTTTCTTTTTCATCCGTTGTCAGTTCAACAGCCAGATAGAGAGAGGGCATCAAATGAGTTACAAATCCAATTTAATTTATTGGAAATTTCTGGAAAATATTCATTGAAAGTCACTTCTTAAAACACAGATGATAGCTGATGTCTTTTTTGACAATCTGAGCCCAAAATAGTTCATTTTTTCTAAAAAGAAATTATGTGGTGTCATAGAGCACTCAGTATTGCTCTCAGTTGTGTGGTTCCAAAATTTTAGTTTCTTGATAATACTTTTTACTTTGTCTAGAACATTTTTTGTTTGTATTTGTACTTTGTAATAATCCGATGAGTCCATTCATTTTTTAAAAGATATCTGCTAAATATGTTCATCTTTGCAGCTTTGTCTCATCACTGGATCTCTCACTTCTATAAAAAGCATGATTGGTGAAGATCATTAACTCTTCTTTCAATTCAAATAGACAAAGGAATAACTGCTTTGGAAAGGGTCACCTGACATCCCTGGATTAAAAGTGTGATATGCTCCTGGCCCATCTCTCTGTGTAAAATAGTAAACAGTTGAGAGTTGGGAGGACTTGATTTTATAAAATTTGTTATTTCAACAATGTCCTCAAACATGTTTTGAAGTAATGGTGGCTGGCTTTCTCTGATGTCAGCACTTGTTTGGGTGCACTGCAGTGTGTCTGCACTAAATCTTTTTTTTTTTTTTTTAATATTCAAGCATTGCATAAAAGTTCCCTGTCATTGATTTTGCTTCATCTGTGCATATTCCATAGGCAGACCAATTGATTTTTTTCCTTCAAAGTCTTCTCTAGTTGTATTTCCTGTTAACTGACAAGAAAACATATTTCTCTTCTGCTCCCCCATCATACTAATATATTAAAAATATAACTGAAGTTACTAGATTATGCATATCATTTGTTTCACCAAACTGCAAAGTGTAAGTAGCACTTTTAAAAACTTTTCCTATGATAACTGATTCAACATAATCAAAATGTTTCTTGAAGAGACACGATATTGTTAGAAGCAAACTCATAATGGAATTCGTAGTTTTGTAATGGATTCATCTCCAAACATACAGTTGTTTTGACACATGGCAAAATTTTTCTGCAATCAGATGAGCTTCACCATTTTTTTTTCAACTTGACAACTGACTAAATATGAAGATTCCGTTGCTTTTCTATTGGATTTTCAAATCTTGTTCTTTCCGTTTTAAAAAATCGACAGTCTTATCCACAAAGCTTTCCTGTTTTGATTGTAAATGTCAAGACAAAAGGGAAGGTTTTAAGCAGCTCTTTGGAAGACCTTATGGCATTGCAGTAGTGGAAATTCATTATCTCCAAGAGATGAAAGGCCAATTTTAGTGTATTCTTCATTATATTCCCCCTTCCATTCCCATTAATGCAGGTATCTCAAACATCTTTCTTGGTATATTATTTCACAATTGTGACTTATCGAATGACTTTTACTGATTTCCTGATCTCAGAATTTTTAGCACAAACCTCTTGGACCATTGTTGCAACCCCCAAGGGACTTACAGACTCTCAAATGGGAACCACCATGCTCCACCATTGGATCTGAGATAGGGGAGAAGCAGAGGGAAGCCAGGCAATGACCTGCTGAGTGTGCACTTTTATGTTCTCTTCTGTCTGCATGTCACTTTGCATTGTGCAGATTATTTTCAAGCTCACTAACCCATTTGATTCCCTTGGTGCCCAACCCTTCAAAAAATAACTTACATAGAGGAAGAAGTATGGTATAAGCAAAGGTAGGGGAACCTGAGACCTCTTGTGGCCCTCCGGGTCCTAAAGTGCACCCCTGGTAATGGAAAGAGCCTTAGTTCTTTAGACAAGGACCTGGGTTTAGATGCTGCCTCTGATATTTACTATCTGTATTACCCTCAATAAACAAGTGTCTTGGGCCTCAGTTTAGTCATCCATCAAATAAGAGGAGTGGACTGGACGGCCCCCGGACTCCCTGTGCCCCCCCCAGCTCTTTTTTCTATATTCCTACAATCCAAAAGTCCTCAATAAATATTTGCATTGAATTGAAAGAACATTTTTATCCCTTTGCACTTTGCTGCAAGTTCTCTTCCTTCTTCCCAAATTCACTTCATTTTGGGCTTCACATTCTCACCGTAACCCCAGACACTGGAAAAGTCCGATCATCATTAGCTTCGTCCAAGTTAAACCGAGGCACTGTATCCCACAGGAGAGTTTTCCTTGTGCTGCCCTTCCCCCAGTGCACCTCGGTTTGGGGCTACTTTCTACATCCTTTGTATTTGTTCATCCACATTGAAACCCTTCAGCTGGATGTAAGCTTCCTTTTGGCTTGGACTCTGTTTCTTTCTTTACTTTGTATTAAGCTCATCACCAATTGTCCATACTTTTGTCCTGCACTGGACTTCAGTGACACCAGAAGTGAGAGTGAGGCTGACAACTTTGTGCAGCCCTGCCTCACTTAAATCCAATTCATCCACAAGTTAAGACATCTCTCTGTGATGTCAGTGGTCCTTTTCAGACGTGGAGGATGGGCAGTAACACATACACACACACCATACACATATATATATATACATACACACATACATATATCATAAATAGGCACACACACATATGTAAATACACACTCACGCCCACTCTGTGCTGAGTGCTTCACCTGTCAGAAGGTGGGTAGCACGTTTCATTATCGATCCTCTGGAATTGTGGTTGGTCATTATATTGATCAGAGATCCTAATTGTTTCAACGTTGCTTTACCATATTGTTGTCTTTATATAAATTGTTCTCCTGGTTTTGTTCCCTTCATTCTGCATCAGTTTTTGTAAATTTCCCCAGGTTTCTCTGAAACTCTCCCCTTCATAATTTCTTATAGTACAATAATATTTCATTACTTATGTACCATAACTTGTTCTGCCACTCCCCAATTCATGGTTACCCCCTTGAAATCTCATACTTTGCTACCTCAAAAAGAGCTGTAAATATGTTCATATGTTCTTGGGGCTTGTTTTGCTTGGGGACTAACACATCCCTTAATCTACCCTCCTTCAAATTCCTCTTTCACTTTTCTCCCCCTTACCTCCTATTCTCTTTTGAGTGAAATGTTCTGTACCCGACTATGTGCATATTTTCTTCCTTCCTTTGACCAGTTCAAATGAGAATAAGGTCTAAATGTCAGATGTTCCACCCCCTCCTGCTTGTATGTACAGATATCTTCTAGCATACTTGACTATGTGATATGATTTCCCCTAACTTTCTTTCCCCGTTCTCCTCCCCTATTCACTCTTCTTCCCTTCCCTTCCCTTTCCATTCTTCTTTTAAGATCATTAAGGTGTAACAGAACCACTGTCCTATGTTCTGTCTAATTAGGTTTCTCCCCCTGATGATGATAGGATTCAAAGGGAACACATATCTCATCTCCCCGCATTAGAATATGAGCAGTTTATCCTTCTTTAGCCCTTTATCATTGTTCATTTACTTATTTTCTTTTAATATTTTCATGTTTTCCTTAAGTCCTTTGTTTCAACTTCAGAGATTCTCTATAGCCCTGGTCTTTTTCTCAGAAATGCTTGGAAGTCGGGGTAGCTAGGTGGCTCAGTGAATAGAGCACAGGCCCTAGAGTCAGGAGGACCTGACACTTAACACTTACTAGCTGTGTGACCTTGGGCAAGTCACTTAAACCCGATTGCCCTGCCTTCGCCTCTCCAAAAAGCAAAAGTAAATAAAAAGAAATGCTTGAAAGTCCTCTTATTCATTAAAGACCTATGTTTCCCCTGTAGGATTATACTTAGTTTTACTGGGTAGATTGTTCTTGACTGTAAGCCAGAATCCTTTGCCTTCCTCTCCCCTCCTTTGTGATAATGAATACTAAATCATGTGGGCTCCTGACCATGGCTCTTCCATACTTGAATTCTTCCTTTCTGGCTGCTTGTAGCATTTCCTAACTTGAGTCTAATAGAGAAGTTTTTAAAAACTTTTTTTGTGTCCTGGGCCTGTTTGGTATCTTGGTGAAGCCTGTGAACCTCTTCTCAGAATAATGTTTTTGAATAACTGAAGGGCATCCTAAATTTTGGATAGAAGTTTGTGAAAATAAACATGGTATTTTTTTTCCTATCCAAATTCATGGCCCCCCTGAAATCTGTTCACAGCCCCTTTAAGAGGTCTGTGTTAAGAAACTCTGCTCTAGAGAGGTTTCCTGATGTTTTCTGTTTCATGAAGAAGGAAGAAGACAGTCCGTACAATTTCTGTGCAGTATCTTACCTGGATCAGAATCCAGTCGTGATCCATGAAGCCAAGAGCTTCAAGCAGACACAGAGACTAAGCTCATTGGGAATGGTAGCTGCCATGTCACATTTCACCAAGTATCAGAAGTGTGACTTGTCCCTCGGTGCCCATGCCTCCATGACACGAGTTCCCTACAGACATGTTCCTCCCTGTATGTCCCAGTTACTCCCCCCATCCCCATCCCACATTTGTGCCTTTCTACTTCTGCCTGATGGCTGACTTTTGAAAGTTATCTCCATCTATGGGGAAGTTGTGAGCTATAATTCTAGGGGTGCAAGCCTACAAAGGCCCCTGAATTGGGAGCTGCCATTCCCCAGGGAATCTGCCCCATGAGTTAAAAGGCACTACCCAGATGTCCCAGGGCGGGATTTAGCCGTTCATTGTTCTTATGTCCAAGCCCGATCTGGGTTATAATTTGACGGGCTCTGGAGGAGGAGGAGAACATTTTAGATTCTTTTTACTGACCCAGAATTTGGAATCAGAATCTGAGCGGGCGCACTACCACCCTATGGGTCCAGCTCGGATTTGCCCCACAATGATGTTGATCAGACACCATGTAGATGCCTGAATACACATTCCTTTATTCTCCAGAGTAGAAAGAGAAATTGTTTCCCCTGCTGAAGCATGTTGATAAACTCAGGCCTGTAATGAACACAATGAACTATATAATGCAGACCCGGCACAAATGAACAGTTGTAGGGTATATGGGCCCCCATGGGTTATTTGACTGGGCAAAGAAAGAAAAGGAGTTGGTTGCTGCTGAACAAATTGCTACCAGATGTAGATTTCAATAAACACGTCCTGTTGCTCCTTGCCCAAAGGTGCCATGAATCTCTTGAGGCAACATAGCATTGAGTAAATCGTTTGCCTGTTCAGATGGGACTGAAGGTACCACTTAAATGGGTAGATCTCCTCCACCTGGTGTTCAGTATTCTTGAATATTGTAGACTTTAATGTATGTGATCTTCCTTTCCTAGGAGGGCATGGGGCCCCTTCTCCTCACATATCATTTTTATCCCAGTGAAATCTGGTTAAAGTAAGGCAGTCTTGATCAGTTGAACCAAGAACCTAAGCTCAGGAACGGTCAGTAGATAAGTAAATAAGTGGATTGCCAAAAAGAAATTTCCCGTAAGGGAAGGAAGCTATCTGAGGGAATTGGTTATAAAGGGAGGGGGAGTCTGGGAATCCAGGGAAATTCTTGCTGAGGACAGAGCTGGAGGTAGCCTTAGAAGCCGCTGCCTTTACCTCCTTCCTTACCCTGTGGGTTCTAAAAGGAAAAAGCCTAGTGCCTAATTCATCAGGATTATGAGAGGAACATTTTGGTCATGGTTCATTTACAAACTACTGAAAAATTCTTTTGGACGTGGGTTTTAAATCCACAAGACGATACCCCCACATTTTAGACAGCTACAAAAGAGAAAAAGAAGCACCTCAATTTTTCCACTGAAGGGCTGACTACAGACTTGGTGCTGCTCAGTTTATGGTGACTGTACCTTGTGATAAGCTTCTGCAGGTCTCCATCAGATATGGACATAGTCACTGACCACATTTCCCACTCACAACAGCTGCTTTTCTATTGATCAGTAAAATACATGATAGAAACATTTAAATTGGAAGAAACCTTAGAGACCACCCAGTCCACCTCCCTCATTTTTGAGATGAAGAAACTGAGACCTCATGAAGTTAAAGGCCTTGCTTATAGCCACACAGGAAGTAGCAGATCTGGACCGAGAGCCAGGTCCCCTCACTCCACATGCTATTTGCCAGGCTCTTTTTTGGACTGGGGGGGAGACTCTAAGAGAAGTAAGGTAGAGTTTTAACAGTTCACACGTACAAGTGTTCACCCACATACACACGTAGGCATGGTAATCTCCCTGAGTAAGTACAGTTTGTGTAAGGTGTGTGTGTGTGTAAGGTGTGTGTTGTTACAGTCTCCAAAGAAACTAACATTCAGAAAAGATATCACCAAATTCTGGAGGGAGATAAGACATAGATATAAGGAAATGCCAAGGAATAAGTGAATGCTAAATGAGAGACATCGGCAGGTGTTCAAGGGGTTTATCACCCAAACGCCGTTTGCCATTTCTCTTCCATTACCCCTGTCTCACGTAAAGAATTGATCTTCTTCCTTGCCAAGGCAAGGCCCTCCACATGCACAAGGGACCCCATTCCTCTCTGTCTTCTCCAGCAGATTGACCCTTTATCATCCCCACTCTCTCACTTTTCTTCAATAACTCCCCATCTGCTGGTTGCTTACTACTGCCTACAGACATACCCAGGTCTCCTCCTTCCTCAAGAAATCCTCGCTTGATTCATCCATTCCTGCAAAGTGTGATCCCGTTTATCTTCTCTTAAATTTCTTGAGAAGGCTGTCTATAATTAATGCCTCCACTTCCTTTCTTTCCTTATGCCTCCGTGGCTTTCTACCTACTTTTTCAACCAAAACTGCCCTCTTCAGAGTTTCTAATTGTCTCACGGTTGCTAAATCCAGTACTCTTTTCTCAGTCCTCCTTCTCCTTGAACTCTCTACCTCTGACATCGTTGATCACCCTTTTCTTGACACTCTCTTCCCGATGACGTTGCCGTCTCCTGGTTATCCTCATGCCTGTCTGACCACTCCTTCTCAGTCTCCTTTGCTGGAGCTTCACCTAGATCTGTTTATTGTAGGCATCCCTCGGGGCTTTGTCTGGGGCCCTCTTCTTTTCTTCCACCATATTGGTTCATATTATTGACAGTCTCATAAGTTCCCATGGATTCAGCTATCATCTCTATGCAGGTGATTCTCAGATTTACTTTTCCATCCCTAATCTCTCTTCTGATCTCTAGTCTTATATCTCCAACTGCCTTTTGAACATCTTGCCTTGGATATCCCAAAGACGTCCTAAATGCAGCATGTCCAGTGTTGAACTCACTATCTTCTCTCCTTCCACTTCTCTCCCGCCAAAGCATCCCCCTTCCTAATTTTCTTGTTACTACTAAGTGTATCACACTCCTCTCAGTCACCTAGGTGTACCTTCAATTTCTCATTGACTCTCATCTCCCAATCCCAAATCCTGTCAATCTCACCTTTATTAACATCTCTCGTACACACTCCCTTCTCTCCTGACAATGCCTCCAGCCCAGTATAGGTCCTTCTCATCGCATACCTGGACTGTCACAACAGCCTGCTTCATTGGTTTCTCTTCCCACTGCAGTCCGTTCTCGAGGCAGTTGTCAGACTAATCTCCCCAAGTGGCAGTTTCTTGGTAAAGTGCAGTGGCTCCCTAAAACTTCCAGGATCAAATATAAAATTCTCCAGTGTCCAAAGCCCATCCCAGCCTGCCCTTCAACCTTTCCAGGTTTCTTACGCCTTTCTTAACCCCATGTACTCTGTAATCCAGTCACGTTGGCTTCCTTGCTGTTCTTCGCTCAAGACACTAGCATCTCCCAGCTTTGGGCATTTTCACTGGACTGGCTGTGCCCTTGTGCCTGGAATTCTCTCCCTCCTGATCTCTGACTTCCCTGGCTTCTCTCAAGTTCCAGCTAAAATCTCATCTTCTGCAAAAAGCCTTTCCTGATGCCTCTTAATGCTAGTGACTTCTCTCTGTTGATTACCTCCAATTCATGTTGTACTGTGAGCTTCTCAAGAGCAGGGAGTGTCCTTTGCCTTTCTCTGCATCCCTCTTGTTTAACATAGGACCTGGTACACAATAGGCACTTAATAAATGCTTATCGACTGACTGACTCACCTAAGAAAGACATTCCAGGGCTTGGCAGACGAGTAAGAATATTGTACTGGAAGTCAGGAGTCCCGTGTTTATTCCCGGCTTTGCCACTTAAAAAAGTGTGATCTTGGACAAGTTATTTTCTTTGTACCTTTGTTTCCTTATGTGT
The DNA here is from genome assembly GCA_028646515.1 of Pseudochirops corinnae. Lineage (NCBI taxonomy): Eukaryota > Metazoa > Chordata > Mammalia > Diprotodontia > Pseudocheiridae > Pseudochirops > Pseudochirops corinnae. The sequence goes on from CM053590.1 coordinate 43,829,540, forward strand.
AAACTGAGGTCATTGGATAAGATGATCTCTCAGGTTCCTTCTTCAGGATTGAAACTGATTCAGAACTTGAAGAATGTGTGTTGAATTTAGATTGACAATGTTTGGCAAGAGGGACAGAGAAAGCCTGAGCAAAAGTAAGTAGATGTTCTTGGTGTCTAGAGAGGAGACTAGTATGTGAGGACAGGAACAGAATATTTACCTGGAGAGAAAGACGAAGATAGGCCTGGAGGGGAAAGTTGGATCCAGACCAGATAGAAGAGTGCGTGAGTCTTCTGCCTCCCAAAGCACCACTTCCTGGGGGAGAACATTCTTGAGGGAATTTCCACCTTTCTTCCTGTTGACCTTTATTTGTCTGAGATAAATCAGCACTTCAAAATTCCACTCAGTAGCCCTAGAACAGAGCAGAGGATGCCATATATTTTTGTCCCTTTGACTGTGGATTTCATTTGGACTCTGGAAGTTCAGGCTAACTTTCCGTGAAGGACCTAAGTAATCGGCCTGAGGGAATATTGGCCCTGGTTGCAGGGTAGGCTGCATTCTGATTTTCAGGAATCATGAGTTTAATGGCCCATCTTATGGGGCTCTCAGTTATAAACATCCAGCACAAGTGTTTATGGAAACAACAAAGTAGAGATTCACAGAATCCTTGAAGTGGAAGATACCTCCCAGGTCATCCTGTCCAACCTCCCACACTGCATAGGGTTCTCGTTATCACCATCTCTGGCAGAGGTTCTTTTTGTCCTCTGCTCAGACATATCCCATGAAAGGAAGTTCAGAACTCCCAAAGCAGCACCTTCATTGTTGGATAGCACTTTCTGTTGTTAGGAAGTTCTTTCTTATTAGTCAGAATCTGCCTCCCTGTAAGTTCTGCCCTAAGATGTTCTGTTTACACCCTGGAAGATTATGGAACCAATCTCCTTCCACTTGCTAAGACCTCTTCAGTCTTGTTCACTACAAATTAAACCCTCTGAGTTTCTTCAACCATTCTTTGTCAGCATCCAGACTCTTTACTAACCTCTTGTAGAGTTTTGCTTTAACAATGAAGAGTTTTCCAAAGCACACTTTTAAGTTTTAACAATGAAGGTGGGGGTGGGGGATAGAAGTTCAGTCTTACTGTTTTTCAAAAGCACTATGACAAAATGTGGCCAATCACCGAGAACAAAATGGAAAGAAATTAAAAATGAAATAAAAATGTCAGCAACCCACAGGAAGCCTGGAGACTATTTTAAAACACCAGAATAGAAGCCTAGGAAAAATGTGTGCCATGGTTAGTAGTTTTTAAAACCTGCACAGCCTCTTAACCCCCCATCCCCAAGCCCTACAGGCATCGTTTTTTTTTTTAAATGAATAGATTTCCTGAATAAAAACAGAAAAGTCTACAAAGTGAGGCAGGTCCGGTATAGACTAGAAATTAAGTAGTTTAATTCTCAAATGTACTTTGCAATGGTCTCTAAAGAAAGTCTTTAGGGCGGCTAGGTGGTGCAGTGAATAGAGCATTGGCCCTGGAGTCAGGAGGACCTGAGTTCAAATCCGACCTTAGACACTTAATACAAAAACCTAGCCATGTGACCTTGGGCAAGTCACTTAACCCCAATTGCCCTCCCCCCCCCAAAAAAAGAAAGAAAAGAAAGTTTTTAAATGCATCAGAAGCAAAAAGGCTACCTGAAATTTGTTGGAATCACTGAATGACCTTGGACTCAGGAATAAAAAGTGGTTCATCGGATTCTTTGCCTTATCCTTACTGAAGATGTGAAGGGTAGTATCCCTTGAAATGGGCCAACCACAGGGGTACTGGGCCAACCAGAGGTAAATGCACAGGATATTCTCAGCCTAATTGACAGTCTAGATCTAATCAGTTCTTTAACACCAGGACTGGGGAGCATCCACTTGGAAGTTTCAAAGAATTCAAAGGAAATTATGAGACTAAAGTCCAAGGGTGTATAACTGTCTTTACAGTACAGATGATCACTAACCCAGAGGGCTAGTTTATTGCCAATGTGATTGCCATAATTCAATTGAGAACCATTTCTTAAGTACCTTTTGTATCCTGGGTACTGTGGTTCATGCTGAGGATAGAGGGCAAACATTATTCACTGGCATTGAGGTTGGGGAGGAGAAGCAGAATGGGCATCGTGCTTGGAACCTCCAGAGACCTGGATCTGAACCTTAACTTTGCTGTTTATTAGTATGGGCAAGTCGCTTGGTCTCTCTGAGCCTCAGGCTCTTCCTCTGTGAAATGGGATAATAACCCCTCTAGTCCATCCCTCACATGGTGAAATGTGTGCTTTGTAAAGTACTTTGGTTTAAAGCAGTAAAGCCCTAAATAAACTGTAAGCAAATGTCACTTAGTGGGGGGAAGGCAGCATGACTTGTGAAACTGGTAATCATTCTTACTGTGCTAAAAGATTTGTATGAGGTAGGAAACAAACTTCTAGAGAATGTCATTTTATACTTCCAAAAAGCCTTTGTCAGGGTTTCACACCCAAGGATAACAGAGAAGTTTAGTCATCTGTAGGGGACTGGAGAGCATTTTTTTGCCATGAGAAGAAAATATTTTTTTTTAAATTTTATTATAGTTTGCATCATTCATTTCCACAAGATTTTGAGTTACATATTTTCTCCCCCTCTTTCCCCCACCCACCGCCCCAAAACAGCCA
>CM053590.1:43832696-43856149 GCA_028646515.1 Pseudochirops corinnae
AATTATATATTTTAAGTATAATTTTATATTTACATATTATATATTTAGATATATTTCTAAATTATTTATTATCATATACTTTATTAAGTCAAAAGATACATGAAAAGTTGCAATGTTTTCAACGCACAAATGTCCTAAAATTACCTTCTGAAAGGAAAACTACGGAAGAGACCCTACTGTAATCCTTAGTAACATTACTAAGTCTGTCGTACACAAGGGCTAATTTTCCCATTTGGCTTTCCAAGCTCCTATAGTTTTTTCCATTTCCTCTCCCTGGTGGCCGCCCCTTCCCTCCCCCCAAGCTGGCCTGGTGACATTTAAAGGAGCCCTGCCCAACAGGGAGACATTTATGTACCAGGAAGTCAGCCACCCTCCTGCTATGGATCTCTTCTTCAAGAAAGGTGGAGCTTAGAATGGGCTACTCAGCTTTCTCAGAAGTACAGAGAGGAGTTCTATAGCTGACTAAGATCGAATTTGTTGAATTAAATAGCTCAACAGTCTCCAGTCACACAAAAGGTGATGGAGGATCCCCCCAATCATCTGAAGTAAAATATTGCTAAAAAAAAAAACCAAAAACCAACAACAACAAAATTACCACACTAAAACTAAAATAAGCAAGGACTACATATAAGCTGTTCTCCAGACACACTAATTTGGTGACTCTCATTAGGTACATTAATCTGTACTCTCGTTATTTCAAGTAACAGGTAACTAAATGCATCATCTCACAAACTTAGGTTCCTTACCTGTAAAAGAATCTAGCTTGAATGTCCGCTAAGGGCCCTTACAAATTTCTAATGTTTGATCGCTCTACACACTGGATCCTGGGATTCTAAAAATCATGGGACTACTTAAACACAGAAAGAAAAAAAACTTATGGAAATTGTTACAACCATTCCAACATCATTATCTTAATGCAGGATGTTAATTAAAAATAAAAGAAAACCTGGCTCCCTCCTGCCTTTCAGGACAAACCTGTTTAACCTGCTAAGGACAGTCCTCCTAATGTGGAGATATTTTAAATCCCCAGGCAGTCAACTAGATTGACTTTACACAAGAATGCTGGCACAATTTTTGTTTTTCTCAAACTCAGCAGCTTAAAGTTAGATTAATTCTAGATCTCCTTTTCAGCAGAAAGAGGGGTTCAGGAGGGAAAAAGAACCAAACCAACCCTCAGCACATAAATAATAGACTTTTAATGGGAAATGCCACACCAAGTGTGTAGTCTAGTTAAAGCTGATTATTTAAGAAAAAGAAAAAAAATTCTCAGAATTCACAAGCACCTTTTCCACGACAGTTTGAAGAAAACAGGATTTAATTGGTAACGGTAATTGTTCCAGTCAAAGGTAATGAAAATCCATTATTATTAATAACAGTACTATGACAACTAATCACAATAATGGAAGTTTCATGAGAGCAGGAACAGTCTTTTGTCTTTTTTTGTGCCCCCAGTGTTTAACACCGTGCCTGGCACATTAGCTGTTGTTCAGTAATGTCTGACTCTTTGTGACCCCATTTGGAGTCTTCTCGGCAAAAACATTGGGTTGGTTTGCCATTTCCTTCAACTCATTTTACAGATGAGGAAACTGAGTCAAACAGAGTTAAGTGACTTGCCCAGGGTCACACAGCTAGGAAGTGTCTGAAGTCACATTTGAACTCAGAAACGTGAATCTTCCTGACTCCAGGTTCCAGCACTCTATACACTCTGCACCACCTAGCTGCTCTGCCTGGAACATAGTAAGCACATAAGAAATGTTTCTGAGTTAATCGACTGTCTGAGCGAAGAAGACCTGAATTTGAATTCTGCCTCTGATACTTATTAGCTGTTTGACCTTGTCATTTCACCTCCCTTTGCTACAGTTCCCTTATCTGTAAAATGGGACTAATGATTGTACCTATTTCCCAGGGCTGTAGGGAAGATCAAATGAGATACTATTTGTAAAGCTCTGTGCAAACCTCAAAGCCCTAGGGAAATGTTCCCAATTTATTCAGCTAAGCAAAGCAGACAATCACCTGCAATACTGTGACTTGTATGCCAGATTCTAAGAAAGCAGATACAAATGAAATATACCTTTTTAGACATAACCAACGTGAAAATCTGTCTGTTTCACTATGCGTATTTGTTACAAGGATTTTGTTTTTCTTTCTTTTTTAAAAAATTGCATATAGGGAAAAGAATGAGAGGGAGAGAAAACAGATGCTTGTTACTTGAAAAATAAAAAAGAAATTTGAAAAAAGAAAAGCGGGCGGCTTGAGATCCAAAAGGAACGTTGGACAGAAGGCTCTCAAGAACAAATCTGATAATGCAACAGAAAATGATTTCATTGAAGGAAAAAAAGGCAAAGTTATCCAAAGTGACTATCGTGGAAGTAGATGAAGTAATGTTTACTGAACTCGTGAATGACCCAGAGCTTTATCCCTTGGTAGGAAAGTTAATACACTGGGTGACAACTTTGGATCAAAGTACATCTCAAGAGGCAGGAACAAATCAATAAGAGGAAATTGAACAGAGATAAAAAGTAAAGTCATTCATAGGTAGAAGATAAAATATAGAGGTCAGACTAGCTGGCCTCTGGGGGCCCATTCAACTCTAAATCTATGACTCTAGGGTCTTACTGCTAGAAAGCTGCTTATGTGAAAAAGAACTAGGGATTTTGGTGTCCTGAAATGAGCCAATGCTTTAATATGGCAACCAAAAAAACCAACTGCGTATGTACTGGGCATTCACATAAATAGGGTATCCGGAATAAGAGAAGTGATAATCCCATCCTATATGGTCCCAGAGCCTAGCACAGGACCTCACATATAATAATGGATGCTTAATCAATGTTTATTGGTTAATCAGATTATGTCTTGAATATTTTGTTTAGTTCTGGGTGCCAAATTTTAGGAAGGACAATTACTATCTGTAGCACGCCTAGAGAAGGGTAACCAGGCAGTAAAGAGCTTCAAAACCATGCCTTAGAAGAACCATTTAGCCTGGGGAAAAGAAGACTTGGGAAGTCAAAGGGCTGAAGGATTGTTCAATGGAAAGGGTTTAGACATCTGCTTAGCTTCAAAGGGCAGAATTAGGACTGGGGGCGGAAGTTGCATAGAGGTAGATTTCAGCTCAGAATGAAGAAAGTTTCTAAATAATCAGAACTATACACAAATGGAATGGGAAGCTTGGAAGCTTAGGAGTTCTCCATTATGGGACTTCTTCAAACAAAGGCTGCCAGTTTGCTGTGAATGTTGTAGAGCTTTTCATCGAATGCTATAAGTTCTAAAGTTGCTCCCTAATTTACAATTCTATAGTCAATCCATAGAAGAAAAACTGAGACTGACTGCCCCATGGCAAACACTGCTAAATCAGTGAAGAGGGACAAGTAGAACCATGATTGTCTCCAGAATTAATGGACCGAAGGAAGACGACATTCAACAGAAACCTTGGAGAAATTATTAATGTCTGTTATTACTAACATACCAAATATGAATATTCTATTAGCATAGTCATATTTATTATATTAGCAATGATAGTTATTAATCATTTATAATATATGATATGATATAATATAATAAGTTACTAATATACTTGGTTGACTTAGTCTAAAATGCTGTTAGACTGATATAACAGAGAGCATGCTAGATGCGGAGTCAAGAAGACCTGAATCTGAATTTTGCCTCAGACACTAGCTAGCTACATGTTCTCGGAAAAAATCACTTACTGTCTCTCAAGCTCAGTCTTCATCTGTAAAATGGGGCCAAGGTTGTTGTTAGGATCAAATAAGATAAGGCGTGAAACACTTAGCAAATCTTAATGCATTCTATAAATGCTAGCTGATATTAGGACCATCATCATCATCATTAGGTAACCCTATGTTCAGAATTATCTGGGATGGCCTTGACTTAAAGAAAAGGAAATGTAATCTTAATGAGGTTTTGCAATATATGTGTAATATGTGTGTACATTATATATATGATATGTAATATACATGTATATTACATGCATACACACTATATATATCCTTTGTTACAAAGGTTGTAAGAATGGATGATGCCTATTAAAGGTACTTTTGAGTTTGTCTGGAGGACATGTCTGATCTTCTTTAAAAGAAACAACATAGAGGAGGCTAGGTGGCACAGTGAATTGAACACCAGCCCTGGAGTCAGAAGGACCTGAGTTCAAATCTGGCCTCAGACACTTAACACTTACCAGCCATGTGACCTTGGGCAAGTCATTTAACCCCAAATGCCCTGCCTGCTCTCCCCCCTTTAAAAAGAAAAAAAAACAGCATAGAAGAATTGGAAATTGAGGGGATGCCTATCAACTGGGGAATGATTGTTGTGCTATATGATTGTAATGGAATACTATTGAGCTATAAGAAGTGATGGATGCTCTCCAAAAAACCTGGAAAGACTTACATGAACCAATACAAAGTGAAATAAGCAGAACCAAAAGAACACTGAACACAACAAAAGCAATACTGAACAATTTTCAGCTACAAATGACTCGGCTGGTCTCAGCAATACGAAGACAATTCCAAAGGAATAACGATGGAAAAGGCTCTCCACCTCCAGAGAAAGACCTGATGAAGTCTGAGTACAGATCAAAGCATTCTTTTTTTCTTTATTTTTCTTGTGGGTTTTCTTTTTGTTTTGTGTTTTCTTTATAACATGACTAATATGGAAATACGTTTTGCCTCACTGCACACATATAACCTGTCTCAAATTGCCTGCCTTCTCTGTGATGGAGGAGGAAAGGAAGGGAGAGAATTTGAAACTTAAATTTTTTTTAAAAAATGAATGTTAACATTTTTTACATTAATTGGAAAAAATAATTTAAAAAAAGGAACAGCACATTTGTAGTGGGAAAATCCCCATATTCTGAGTCAGACAAGCTAGATATGAGTTCCTATTCTGTCATTCTAACTATGTGACCTTGGGCAAGTCTCTTAACCTTTCTGAACTGGACATCTCATAGAAAAATGCAGATACTGGACTAAATGTTCTCTAAGGCCCTTTCAGTTCTGTGATTTTAAAAGATCTTCAGTTGTGTCCCAAAGACTGAGGCCGACTTCAGATGAGATTTTTCTGGAGTTGCTTCACTGAAATTTCATGCAGTAATGTTGGCCTTTCTCCAATATGTACATATAAATAATGTCACATTTTTACTACTGAATGTGTCTCTCATGTCATAGTCACATGCTGGACAGCATGTGCAAACACACACACACACACACACACACACACACACCCTCTTAATTATGAATCTACTGGGTATGACTTAGGGAGAAAAAAGAAAAAAAAATACTTCACCAGGGTTCAGGGATGACTTAAACCAGCAATAAGCTACAAGGTCTCATTCTGCAATTATAACATGTATAAAATACACATTTCTAACCTCAACCAGTAAAATTCCATGGAAACCAGAAACTGTATTAGGGACCAGCATCACAGGCTAGTTCTCTTTTAAAAATGGATTTTTAGAATGCCTCACATTTTTCATAAGACGATGGTATTTGCCTAGAATTCTGGCAAAAACTTTCAATGCAGTCATTCCAGGCATTACTTTCTGGTTAACTACATACACCCTAAGGTCAGATCTTCACTTCTTAATTCCCACACCACGCCTCCCAATTGTTGAATCCTAAAGCTTGTTTGCAGCCACAGAGGAAGGGTGTGTAAGAGAAAAAATACTGCAGAATGAACCAGAAAGCCGGGCTCAAATCCCAGTTCTCCTGTCTATAGAGGACCTTAAGCAGCAAGAATAGTGATTTAAACAAGTTACAACCTCTCAGGGACTCAGTTTCCTCATGTGCAAAATAAAGGTTACACCCTGACATTTTATGAAACTAATTCTTCTTTCTATTGCCTTATAATACAAGAAACAGGGGGAAGGAAAGAGAGTAAGATTCAGAATCAAGAAATGGTTATTAAGCTACTATGTGCCAGGCACTGCGCTAAGCACTTTACAAATAGTATCTCATTTGTTACACAAAACAAGCCTGGGAAGAAGGTGCTGTTATTAACATCCCCATTTTACAGACGAGGAAGCTGAGGCCAAGTGACTTACAGGGACCGCATAACTACAAAGGATCTGAGGTCAGATTTAAACTTGTCTTCCTGACTCCACGCTCTAAGCTCTATCCATTATCACCCAGCTGCCTTTGATAGAGGCAAATTTATTTAGCCCCTATCTTCAAAACGTTCAAGGGGACTTGAGTGTCATGAAGCATAGTGGTGGTGGTAGGTTTTGCCCCTGACTTTCTATGTGACCTTAGTCCAAGTTCGCCAATCTGTAGTAGTAGACCTCTAAGGCCCATTCTGGCTCTCAAATTCTGAGACATTATCAAGAAAGAAAAATGAGAGAATCAGGAAACCTAAAAGCCTTTCACTTTTCTAAAAGTATAAAAATATCTTAGCTAAAGGATTTGATTCTTAACCCTGGGTCCTTGGACTCCCAAGAAGTCAATGGATGGATTTCATAAGGTCTGTGAACTTAGGGGGAAAAACTATATCTTTATTTTCACTTACCTTTAATTAACATTTAGCATTTCCTTCCAATCTGAATGTAGACACAAGACATGATTCTGAGAGTCTCTTGAGCCACCAGAGGGGTCCTGGACACACAAAAAGCAAGTGTCTCCTATTTGATATAGTCATCCTTTCATGGGCCTTAGCACATGCATCTTCTCAGGGAGCGGGGCAGTTTACTAGTGGAAGACTTCCTCTAAGAACAGGCACAGAGCATTAGATCACATATACTTGTCACTTTTTCACACCCAAGTAACTTGAAACTCCAGGCATTTGTTCAACTCTTAATATAAATGCCTGGGAAGGAAAAACATGCTTCTTACATCGTACCCTGTTTTATGTTGGGGAAATGGACATTCTGCTTTTTTCCTCTTTTTTAAAAGCCACTTCATTCTGACTTTAACATGCCAAGAACATCTGCCTCTTCAATAACCACATGTTATCAAGTGGAATCCTCCTCAACTCCCAAATCATCTTCCAGAACAGAGGCAAGTTTCAACACCAAGTCACAACATGTCCTAGCATACCACCCGGAAAGCCGCCTCTGCAGGGTAATTACACACTCATTCCATGACTAGTAGCATCATTTGGATGCTGCATCTTCACAGCAGTGGCCGGGAGGGCCAGCTGATTACAAGAACACAAATCTATCTAACACCACCTAGAATTACAAAGCCACAGAATGTCAGGACTGGAAGGGACCTAAAAAGTATATAATCCAATCCCTTAGTGTGAAGACAAAAAGCTGTTCTTTCCCAGTGTTCTGCCAGTCCTACCCCTTTCCTGCCTCAAGTGATTTTAAAAGGATCCCTGGGCAACCTGCAGAATCACTCCCAGCTGCATAGGGGTGAGAGGGAGAGGAAGCATTTACATTAGACAGAAACAAGGTAGTGGTAGTGGGGAATGTGGTGCTCTCCTGAGCATCTATACATTAAAAAGGAAGAAAAAAAAACTAGGAAAAAAAAGGAACATTTGTCTTACTTATGGAGAGAGGAAACATTTTTATAATTTAAACAAATAGAAGACATTATTGGATACAAAAAAAATTGATGGGTCTAATTATACAACTGTACCAGGAGCCATTCTGTAAAGGTGATCTGAGCTCCTCTGGCCACCTCTGGGGATACATGGGCTCAGTGTGGATAGACTTAGAAACACCACAACAATCCCTTGGCCTTCATGATGGGGTGGGGGGAGGGCACATAAAAGAGAAATTATCACCGAGTCTGGAGAGACTCATCCTAGAGACCTTAACAGGTATGACTCTATCTTCTGATGCTCTCTCTCTTCCCATCTGACAAGTAGGGATGCTGTGGAGGTCCCCTCTTGGACCTCTCAAGTATAGGGAAACATTACTCTCCTCCTTACCTATGGCTGTGAACCAAAGCCCAGATTTCAGGTCCTGGCTGTCTCTTCTGTTGGTGGTTCTTTCCCTGGGCACAGATGACCAAAACAGTGATCCTGAGAGATGGACCCTTCAGGACTGGCTACCTCAGGAATGTAAGAGTTCCTGGAGTCTTCAGTTGGAGTTGACTGGCAGCAGGAAGAAATGTTTTGGGTTTTGTTTTTTTTTTGTATTTACACCCCTTTTGGAGAAGATAACCAGTAACAGGAAGATGAGCCAGACCATGTCCCAGCTTGCCAAAAGACATGGACCTTGAGGGAGTTGCTTGGAAAGGGCAGAGCTGTTTTAAAGGTAAAACACCTATTCAATAGTCTCACCTCATAGGTTGAGGTAGAATACAGGGAGAATAAAACAGGTGTCAGAGGTTACCCTATACCATTTTTTAAAGTCTTGGTCAGTGCATGCTACTGAAGTAGAGAGAATAAATAGCTGCCTTATACTTGTCCTACATCATACATTGAGTACCTTTGTATTCTCTTTCAGGGAAACCATAGAAAAATAGGCAAACCTAAGCTCTCTTTAAGTGGGTTCCCTCCCGCAAAGTTCTATGATCTGGATGTAAAGAGCCAGAGACAACAAAACAGAGTTTGACACCCTCTTTAGAGGCCAGGCTTCCCTAAGGCTGAACCTGGAGTCTAATGAGAGTCCCTTTAGTGGGAGATACATCTCTGGCCTTGCTGCCCTCCCCCTAAGCCTTCAGTTCAGTTGTTACACAAATATTAAAAAATAAAACAAAACAGTATCTCTCAAATTAAGAGAAACACACATATTGGGGAAAACATTTGCAATAGAGATAGACATAAAAATTCTAACATCCAAAATTGATGCCTATATAGAAAACTAAAAATGCACACTTCCAAATGGAGAAATGGTCAAAGGGAATGTTTAGACACTTTACCAAAAAGGAAATAGAAGCTATTAATAACCCCATGAAAATAGGTTCAAATTCCCTAAGAAGCAGAGAAATGTAAATCAAGAAAACCTTATTAAACATACTAGAATGAGGGGAAAAAGATAAAATCCAACGTCAGCCGGGCTGTGGAGAAACAGGCATTCTAATACATTACTGTTGAGATGGTAGACGGGTACAGTATTTTGGAAAATCATAAAACTGATCATACTTTTCAATCTAGCACTTCTAATGTAAACCCTTTATTTCGAAATCAAAATCATACTGCAAAGGAAAAAATATTTGTACAAAACTATTCAAAGCAGTTCTATTTTTTAAAAGCAAAAAACCAAAATGGAAACAATCTATACATCCAACATTTGGAGAATGGCTAAATAAAGAATGGTATGTTAAATATTATATTAACATATGATTGTCATATGCTAATAAATCAATTGTATTATATTAATGGCATAGCCTTGTTTCAGGTTTCACTTCTAGCTTATACAGACTAGCTGGGTGACTATGAGCAAGTCATCAATCTCTTTGGTGTCCCTGGAAACTCTCTAAGACTATATGAAATGCAGATCAAGGAGTTTTCCCATTGGAGCTCCTTACACCACTGAAATCATAGCTATGATCCCATAAGATATGCAGTTAAATAGCATGGTACCATAAATTGACTAAGCATACATGGAAATATGAAAAGATCTTTATTTACAAGAGGATAGGCAGCAAAATCAGTAAGAAATATAGAAGTATACCCATTGGTGGAAGGGCAGAAGGGAGGAGCTAAGAGGAAGGAAGGCAGGAAGGGACAAAGGAAGGAAGGGATGGGAAGGGAAGAAAGGAAGGAAGGAAGGAAGGAAGGAGGGAAGGAGGGAAGGAAGGAGGGAAGGAGCGAAGGAAGGAGGGAAGGAGGGAAGGAGGGAAGGAAGGAAGGAAGGGAAGGAAGGAAGGAAGGAAGGAAGGAAGGAAGGAAGGAAGGAAGGAAGCAAAGGAAAGGAAGGAAGGGAAGGAAGGAAGAAAGGAGGTTGGTTGACAGTCCTGAAAAGGACACAGAACAAAAGAATCTTCTTTTCTTGTTTGTTTTTCATTTACCATATTAAGTACTAAGAAGCTATGCAAGATTTTCATTCATCATTTTGCATGCTTATTTGATTATTTGTTCTGTTGATGGTTATTAAACATAAACTTTTTTTTAAAGTAGAAATGCAGGAAGGAGAACTCACTAAGTTCTCAGATGTTAGTAGAGGTAAAGCACTCTTAGCTGCTCTGATGGTCATTTGGTCTGTAAAACAAAGTGATCAAGTGAATTGTAAATTCAACTAATAGATCACCTATAGCTTTTAAAAATATTCTTTATTCATACATCTTCAGAGGTTGTTTTGAATTGCATAGTCCAATAAGACAGTGGAAAGAAATTAGTCTCTATGCTGTATCTGCAAACAGACAGAGTGCTGATAAAATCAAACTGAGAATCACATATCATGCCTATGGGTCCCCACCCTTGCCCTAAAACCTTATATCTTGACATTATAAATGTCTACTAGCCTATGTGGAGGAATAGGGATCTGCCCTCAAGTGGTAATTATCTAATTTAAGAAGAACAAACACTGGAATATAAAACTAGAATACAAACACATATAAATAAAAAAATTTCATTTTATAGAAACCTATTTGGAAGCACATCCTTCAATAGTCTCCATATCTGTAGGCATTTTCCATTTTGGTGAGAAGGCCCATGGACTTTCAAGAGAGCTTGTGTGGCAGGTATGATAGAAAGCTCCACAGCTGGCCTTTTGACCTATTTCCTGGCCCTCTCTTCCATGCATTCTACTTTTGATTTGATTGACTAGTTTGCCCCTCTCTGTGCCTGGAATTTCATCTCCAGTGCACTGTTGCAACAAACAACCTCATGCCTAGAAGGCTTGAATGTGTTTCCTCCCAACAGCCTTCTTAGAACCCCTACGCTGCTTCCAGGTTCATCTGAGATGGTGCCTTCTGTGGGCAGGTTCTCTGGATTCCTTCCTCTTTGAGGCTTCCCCCTGTTGGCCCCGGCTTGTTTCAGCTTTCTTTTTTTTTTTTCTTTTTTGCTTTTTGGAGAGGGATTAAATGACTTGCCCAAGGTCACACGGCTAGCTTTGTGTTAAGTGACTGAGGTTGGATTTGAACTCAGGTCCTCCTGACTCCAGGGCCGGTGCTCTACTCACTGCACCACCTCACCGTCCAGCTTTCTTACTCTGTAAATTCTACTGTCTGGGCTTCTATGTGTAAATCTTCTACCTCCCAAGTCGAAGGTAAATTCTTTGGGGGAGCAGACTTTTTTCCTTCCTGTATTTTTATCCCCAGTACTTTGCTCACAGTGATTATATTTAATAAATACTTGTCGAGGTGAATTGTACATTGGGAATAATATCACAACTGACTTCCAAAAGTGACAAACACGGTCCTACACCTTTATCCCTTGTTCCTGGTCCACTTCTCCCAAAGTTAAGCCATTGTGAGCAGGCTCTTAAATCCCTAGCAGGTGATCAAGAATGACCTTGGGCAAGTCACTTAACCCCAACTGTCCTACCTTCCCCCCTCCAAAAAGCAAAAAAAAAAAAAAAATGAGTGGCACCCCAAAATGCTTGGGAGCTCTTTGTCAGACTAATGGTAACTGAATATATTATAGAATGTAAGCAATACCAGAAATGGCTCCTCAGTCAAGAATAGCTTTGCTTCTCTTTAGAAAGCTGCATGTAAATGAAGTTGTGTCGTCGAGTGGAGACTGGTGGTGTGGCCAATGATGTGGCAGGACATTCCTGGTAGCAGCCAAATAGGAAGCTGGACTTTCAGAAGGAGGGTGTTTTGTATCTAGCCAACAACAGTCAGCATGACTGAGCCTGTATGGCTTTAGACTTCCTCTCTGCTGAACTATTCTGTGTTGTGTATCTATCGTGTGCTTCTCCTGTATCAAAAAGCTTTGTACTGCCTCTCCTCTTTGAAACTGGTAAAGCCTTTCTATAAATCTAAATTAATGAGCTTACACAATCTTATATACCTACAGGAAAGTCATCTTGTCTCTAATGTGATTATTAATGTGTCATTCTGTAAAAGTGACTAAAAAAGGAGATCAGTTAAAAAAAAAAAAGAATGAGCATCACCTAGAGAAAAGAACACTGCATTTGGAGGCACAGAGGACCTGGTTTACATACTCTGTGGTCCCTTGAGCAGCTCACCTTCCCCAGTTTTCTCATCTTTAAATGAGGCTTTTGGACTAAACCATTTATTTCTAAGGTCCCTCCTAGACCTAAATCTATGGTCTTATGTGTATTTTGTTTATAGATTATCTTGCATGTCACAATATCTTACAAATATCTTGCCTTCAAGGACAGTTATCACATCAGGGCTATAAGGCTATTCATTAACCTGTTGTATACACATACAGGTTATCCTAAAAGTCTTGGTGCAGCCTAATGGCTTTACTGTAAGCTATTAAAGCTTGAAAACTGCAACAAGACCTTTGAGATACCTTTTATTATTCATGCTGCTGGCTTCCCAGAATAGTTCAACAATCATATGGGTACCATTTCTATTGATTTGCTCATTAGCCCTGTGAAATAGGTGGGGTAGGTATTATCCTCATTGGGAAAACTGAGCCTGTAAATGACATCACTACTCACAGAGTTGTTGTGCCTGGATCCCAGCTATACTTCAAAGCATATTTTCAAAAAATGAAATTTTAGAAATGTGAAATTATTTCTGAGTAATATACATATATATGTCATTACTCTAGTGTTTGACTTTTTCAATATATGGATTATTTAGGCTGATTTTTTAATCCTCTTTTGAAAGTACTATTTATTATATGAGATGGCTTCCAGGGAAAAGGATATTTGGGATAATTATGATGATAAAATATACAGAAATATGATGATAAAATATAAAGAAGACATGAATAAAAACTTATTTTTAAATGAGACTGCATAAACCTGTAGGTTAGTAACAATTCACATTTACATTTAAAGTTTGCAAGGTACTCTCCTGAAAATGATACTAAAAAGTTAAAGTTCTAATTCCATTTTAGGAATGAGAAAATTGAGACTATGAGAGATTGACTTGTTTGTGATCACAATGCTAGGAGATGTTAGAGCTAGAACTCAGACCTAGCTAGGTCTCCTGGTTCTAAGTCCAAGGTTTTATCATCTCAGCTACCCTCCAGCTCTAACATATGGACACATGCATATAACATAACAGAAAACAGGATGTGTTAAGTGCCTAAGAGACATATAAATGAAGTGTTAGGACAAATTCAAGAAGAGGAAAGATAATTACCATCTGCAGCAAGGGAGAAGAAGATAAAAGGGATAGTGAGGAAAGACAAAGAAGGGAAATGAAAACAAAAGATAGAAAAAAAGGAAAAGGAAATGGTACCACGGATCCTGTTTGGGTTGGCAAACTGACTGGCGTCCTCAGATCTGCAGTTCACAAGGCCCCACATTCCTTCTGAGGGACCTGGAATCCTCAGCTCCTAAATGTGTAATACTCCGAACTTCATTGACTAATTTGTTGTCTGTATATATAGGTCAAGGGGTATATTTTGATCTTCAATCAGTCACAAGATATTTCCTTCATGGAGTCATCTGCTTTTATCCAATGACCTAAAGTGCCAATAATCCCTTAAATCTGATTAAGAGTCCATCCATACCTAGGTTACTTTTCATTATTTCATTATTTAATTCAAGTGAAATGTCTGTGTCTTTTGTGACTATGGTCACAGATCCCATCCTCTAGAATACACAAGCTCTAAAATACAGTTCAGGTATACTTGATAAAGAACACTGAGCAAGCCCATTTCATGCTTGTCATCTGCTAACTTGTTCCATTCTACTCTGTCAAATACTATGGGTTGTGTTAAGTAAGATCTTGTTCCGTATTTTATATATGTATTTGGTTGTTTTATGTTTATTAAGCTTATAATAAATTTTAAAGCACATTCTGCCTCAGTGAGGCCAAGTGGTATTATTCACTCATCAATAAGAAGCCAAACACTACAAATTTCTTAATTACTCTACTTCTATACCCTTCTCATTTTTAAACAAAGCCAAGCATACCAGGAACAAAGGTGGTGAGCTGGCTGAGGCTGACAATTTATAATTTATCATATACAGTGGGTTCTAAGGAAACTTCTGCTTACCAAAATGCCACTGACTCATCCACTAATAAATTAAATTAAAAGTGTGTGTTCAGATATTTCAGCAAGATAACAATATTCTACACAAATTCAAAACCCTAGGGATATCGTTCTATGAAGAACTGTGAATGACTTTGCTATTCTCAGCAATATAATGATCCAAGACAATCCCAAAGGACTAATGATGAAGCATACTATCTGCCTCCAGAGAAAAAACTGATATTGATTTAATACAGACTGAAGCATGCTATTTTTCACTTTCTTTCTTTCATTTTTTCTTTTATTCAAGTCTTGTACAAAATAACTAATATTAAAATGTTTTATGTGATTGCACATGGATAACCAATATCTGATTGCTTACTGTCTCATAGAGGAAGAAAGGCAGCAAGGGAGGGACAAATTTAGAACTTAAAAAACTTTAAATAAAAATGTTAATACCAAAAAAAAAAAAAAAAAAGAGTGTAGGTCAGTGGTTCTCAACCTTCCTAATGCCTCCATCCTTTAATACAATTCCTTATGTTGTGGTGACCCCCAACCATAAAATTATTTTCGTTGCTACTTCATAACTGTAATTTTGCTACTGTTATGAATCTATCTGATATGCAGGATGTATATTCATTGTTACAAATTGAACATAACCCACAGGTTGAGAACTGCTGGTGTAGGGGGAAGGAATCATAGAAATGCAATGATATTCCTTGAATCAGAGTAAATTCCTAAAGAATTCAGATATAGAAGAAGATTTTGTAATCAAGTGGGGAAAAGTAAGGATGACTTCTGTATGTACTATGAACTTCTAAAAACCATGAATTTGGGGTGGTAATGAACTTCCATGGAACCGAATGCTGAATATCACCTCAGGTAGTATTTGAGAATTTCTGTTTTCCAAGTCTTCTTACTCAATAACGATAAGACATGAAATATAAGCAGTACTCCTCTGAGAATGGATCTTCCTTCTATTTCTCATTGAGTTTTAAAAACAACATTTAAGAAGAGAAAGAATTTATTTATTAAAATTAAGAAAACTTCTGAAGCACATAGAAACTACATCTGCAAGGAAACACTTGAACCAAAAACACTAAGAAACAATGGAGAATTTACAAAGCATGTGTGATAAACAGAAAGCAAACCCTATGTTTCTCTGGTCTTAAAATCCTCCCAAGAACCTTTATATAAATTTATGTAAAACAAAAATAAAAAGAGATAGTAGGGATGTTTGGTCTGTTCTAGGACAAGAGAAAAACCTAATTGTTTGCAGTCTCCTTCACCATAGGAAACCCTTGGTTAGCTAATAACAAATACATTAAGTTACGTTGTACTAGATGGTAATGTCACCTAGGCACAAAAGCAGAGCCTACTAGAAATGGCTGCGTAGTGTGCTTATGTAGGGGTGAGACTGGAGTCACGAACACGCAGGTTCAAATCTGGACTTCTGACACTAGCCCTGTGGCCATGGGGAAGTTACTTTGCTTATCAGAGCCCCATACAAGTCTTAAAACTCATGCACTGAGTTACAGACAGTGTAGGAAGTCACAGATCCTTGATATTATCAGCCTGAAGTTGGACTTGATAATTTGGGAACAAAATAAAATGTGTATTTTCTTGGATTTTGACCATTTAGATTAATTCCTCTGTATCTTTGATCCCCTTAAATATATAGTTTACCCTTAAGACAAATTTTATTCTTTAAAAAAAGTGTTTCTTCCTGACTTTTGATCTCATAAAACTAGTGACATACCTTAAAACACAGGAGACTGGATTCTATAAGAGCTCAAAACCACTAACTAGTCAGTCTTAAGGGCTAGTTATACATCTATGGTGGCTTCACATTGGATACCTGAGGCCCACAATGGTCTAAACCCAACAACCCAGGGGAAAAGGTTCCCTAGAGCACAGAACAGGTCCATTCCAGGTAAGAAAATGCCCCAGGCTTACAATACAGTGCCCAGAACCCATGTCCTACTGGCCCATGCTCACCTAGTTAACCCAATTATTATATAACAATACTTTAGAAATGCCTCCTAAAAGTATGATGAAGTGATCGCACCAATACCACACCATAAGTGTGCTTATGTATTATAATTATAATGTATTATAATTATAATTATAATGTATTATATTATACCAATACCAAGTATTTCAACTTGGTATACAAAGAACTCTACATTTTACACTGTCACACTCGGAGTACACCACCTTTGGGTAATCTTTAGTATTTTATTTGTTATGTGAATAAATATTAACATATACCTAGGGTTTCTCTTTCAGATATGACACAATTACGACTTCAGTTGGCTTAACAATTATTTCTTACTTAATTTCTTACAGTGGCTACACAAAACAAACCAGTTCTATGAATTTTCCTGCTGGCTGTTACCCAGCTAGGGTTATTGGACCTGCTTTTCATTTATCAGGAAGATTTTTCCCCTTAATCATAACTTTATTAGACACAGACTACTATTCACTTAAAGACCAAAGATGCATAAAGTAAGGGATGAAATTATTATGCCACTAATCAACAAAGGCAATCTATGGTGCTTTAAAACAGCCCTCCTGCGCTCTATATTTTTAAAGAGCTGCAACAGCTGATCAAAATATTCCATCTAATTTAGATTGCTTATTAAAGAAAATGAGAAAGTGTTCAGTTAAATTAGGTCTTATTCAGCACTTTACATTCCTTTATACAGGGAGTCTTAACCTTTTTTTTATATCATGAACCCCTTTGGCAGCAGTTGGATGAAGCCTATGGACCTCTTCTCAGAATAAATTTTTAAAATACCACAAAATAACATACATAAAGACAAAGTAAACTTATTATATTGAAATACTGTTGTCAATTTTTTTTAATCCCAAGTTCATGGAGCCTAAGTTAAGAACCTTTGATCTAGATTATTTATACCGATTTCATTAGACAATTTCTAAATAATAATTTAATTCTTTAACAAAAATGAATCAATCCAAAGTTTCTTGGAAATGAACACTCTCTCAGGAAGGTGATCCATTCTCAGGGCTTTAATGATCACCTCTTGGGAATGATTCCCCTCTTCATCTCCAGGCACAAGCTTAGCAAACTGAACAACTGAACCCAGAGATTTCTGATTAGTGGACTGAGAGCAACGTAGAGCGAGATTTCACAGCATGTGCTGGGGCTCTGATCTCGACCCTTTCTAGGTCAACATTTTTATTAATAACCTGAAGACATAAAAGGCCTGCTTCACTTATATGTACATAGTACAAAGTAAGAAGAGTTGTTATGACAGACGGAAAAATGAAGAATCTTACAAAATCATCAGTCTAGCTAGAACAGCCAAAGTCTGATTCCAATTTCCACAAAGTCTTGGTGCGTCCTCCCAGAACTCTAGCACTCCTGGTAATTTGTCCTAACAACTTTAGTCTCAAAGGTTGAATAATCTTCAATATTCAATGTCATCCTAAACAACAAAACAAAAATGCCTAACTTCTTAAACAGTTTAATTTACTAAAATTCAGTCATAGAAAAATATATTGACTTAGTTGAACAAGGACTTACATTTTAAACAGTTTATACTGCAGTTTACATCAAACATTAACCAAGTCATATGCTTATATAGGAGTGACAGCTGTATTATATATTATGTGTTATATAAATAAAAAATTAAACTACTTTGGGGGGAATGGCCAAACAACATACGAAAAGTGATGAAACGAACAGTTTCAGAGAAACCTGGGAAGATGTGTGTGAAGTGAACAGAACTAGCAGACAGATTTATTCAGTAACAACATTATAAAGCCAGACAGCTTTGAAAGATGACATCAAAAGATCCCCAGAGGGGCAGCTAGGTGGCGCAGTGAATAGAGCACCAGCTCTGGAGTCAGGAGGACCTGAGTTCAAATACAGCCTCAGACACTTGACATACATACTACCTGTGTAACCTTGGGCAAGTCACTTAACTCCAATTGCCTTGTCTCCTCCCCTCAAAAAAAAAAAAGATCCACAGAATGACCAACCATGAGACCAAAGGACCAATGATGGTGCATGCTACCTACCTCCTAATACAGGGCTGATACACTTGGGCTATAGAAGGAGACAGATTTTTGGACATAGATGTGCAGAAATTTGTTCATCTTGACTACACACATTGGTTACAAGGACTTTGTTTTTCTTTTCTTTTTCTTTTCAGTGGGAAGGGTGGTGGGAGTTGGGAGGGAGAGAAAATAAACTGCTCACTAAAACAAAGGTTTTTAAATGGAACCACTTTCATTTACTAACAGCTTGAATCAGGACAGAACTTCTTACTACATTAGGGAACATGCACAAGTCCAAACCAATAAACCCCACAACACAGAAAGCAAAAGGGTGTGCAACATGGTACCTTCATAATATTAAAGTGACCCTTAAAGAAATGTATACATTGAAATCTGTCATCCCACTGACTAAAGAGCTGAGGAGTGCCTTTGTCTTCCCAATCACAGAAAGGGAGACAACTGAAAGTACATGTCCAGACTAAACATTTTAAAATACATGCAGAATAAGCCATTATATAAAGCTACTATCTGGTAAATCAAACAACAAATGATTGATATGGAAATGACCTCTTAGGGTATTCTTTTTATTCCCTTTGCAGAATGGTTACATTCCCTTTCCTACATTCATTTCCCTTGGGAGTCTGTCCTTCCATCCAACTCAGTTAACTTCTCCTCAAGAATAAAATGTAAGTATGTTGTGAAATATTCTGAGTCATTTGGTAGAAAAATACTAGGCTAACGAAGCTTTTCTTCACATCCTTTATTTCCCTTTCCTCAGTCTTTCTCTACTCGTGGCAACATCCATTTAACATTCAATTATCTTCTCTATCTCTACATTCCTCTTTATTATTCCTTCCAGGCTACCTTAAAATACACCTGAGTCTTCAGTATCTCAAACAATAAGAAGCCAACTATTACCTCTGTGGACCTGGTTTGGTCCCTCAAACTACCAACTCCTATCTCACTTCTTTCAGTGTAAAGTGTTTTTGACCGCATGATCTTCTTCATCATTCATTATAGAGTAGAATTACTCAAATGCTCATCGATACTGTCAACGCTCTCACATGGACCCAGAATCTAACTTTAAGGTTTATCAATAATTAAAACTCGTCAGTGCACACTTTACACCCACAAAAAGATTTGACCCAGGAATCTCAGAGCTTAAGTAATTTTGAGTCTGCTCACCTGCTTGCTAGCAATCAATACACATTTTGAACATTTTGAATATTTTGTTCAACCAGTAATGAATGGCAAAGGAGATAATATACCAGTTGCCCTTAGCAAATGAAACTAGGAAATGGATATTGCTGCTTTTCTATTGAGTACAATTTCCAACTCCCCCACCTCCCAGCCATACCTGCTTAGTGTTTTCTACCATGGAAAGTTTGGGAGGTCCCATGGTGCAGTGGAAGGGCAATGAATGTGAAATCATAGGACCTGAGTTTGAATCCTGATTCTATCACTTAATGTGTGACCTTGGACAAATCATATCACTTCTCTGGGACTCAGTTTCCCCACCTATAAAATGAGGGGGTTGAACTACAAAGATTTATGTCTTTATATGTCTCTAACCAATAGAATTCTGGGAATTTCCTTTTTTTTTTTTTTGAGACTTGGCCTCTCTATCCCTCCCAGGCTAGAAGTATCTTGGTCACTCATTGTCCAATAATGAGCAGTAAAAGGTTTTAACCTGCTTTGTTTTTTCCAGTCTGGGCCATGTTGCCCCTCCTTAGGCAGCCTAATGGACCCCCACTTGCAGGAGCTCACCACATTAGAGTCAGACTTGGCACAGATTGCAGAACAGCTTTAGCCTCACTACATCTCAGAACCTGGAGCTCAAGCAATTTACCAGCCTCAGCCTTCCCCATGTGCTTCGGCTACCACACCCAGACAAAGTATATTTTTCAATCATCACAACATCCACTACAAGTTTAAGCAATAGCACGGGATTAGAGTGGCTAATGTACTATAGCTCAAATAGCTCCAAGTAAGCGACTGCTTTCTACCCCAATGTAACACTAGCAAATACTGCAGAGTTGCTCAAATGTTGTTTTGTTTCCCCTTACCACACTTTTTTTAACATTTCTTTGAGAAGAGGGTCCCTCTCTTCTATCCAGACTATGCAGATGACATTCATTCTCCATGACAATAGCAAACACTCAGATGAGCAGTCCTACTTATTTTAAGCTTTACTTAATACCCCAAATCATATGATCACAGGACCAAACTCCAACTTTCTTTCCCTATTTACTGACCCCTTCTTTGCTGCCTACATGTCTAACTCGTCCTTTAAAGAAAAAAAAAACCATTTGATTTGGCTATCTCTGTTAGCTAGCTTCCTGTAGTCCTCCTGTCATACACGGCTAAACTCCTGGAGAAGGGCATCTACACTAGCTGCTTCAACTTTGTCTCTCCTCACTTCTAAAACCTTTGCAGTATGACTTCTGACCTTATCATTCAACTAACACTGCCCTCTCATATATAATCCCCTTTTCTCTAGTCACACAGCTACCACCCTGGATAGCTCAGGATCTCATTGCCTCTCACTTAAACTACTGCATAACCTTCCAATTGGTCTCTCTTTTTCAAGTCTTTCCCTGTTCTAATCCATTCTCCCCTTAGCTGCCAAAGCAATTCTCCTAAAGTACAGGTAGGATCATGTCATCCCCTTACTCAATAAACTCCAATGGATCCCTATTACCTCCAGGATGAAATACAAAGTTCTCTGTTTGATATTTAAAGCGTTTCACAAACAGACCCCTTCCCACCTTTCCAGACTTCTTACACTTTACTCCCTTCCCTCTGTGGATTCCACAATCCCGCAACACTGACCTTTCAGTTCCTTATGTGGGACACTCTGTCTCCTGACTCCCCGACTTTGTAATGGCTGTGCCCCCTGCCTAGAATGTTCTCCTTCCTCACCTCTGCCTCTTAAATTCCCTTCCCTCCAGACTTATCTCAAATCCCACCCTTTGCTTGTTTTCCTTTGCCCCTAACGCCTTCCCTTTGGGACTTCCTTCTATCTTCCATCTACTGTTTATTCCTAGTTTTTTTACATGTTGTCTCCCCAGTGAGAATGTGACCTCCTTTAGGGCAGGAGTTGTTCTTGCCTTTTTTTGTATTCACAGCCCTTAGGAGAGTGTCTGACACATGGTAAGTTGGTAATAAAAGCTTACTGACTGACTGAACAGCAAGCCTTTTCGTTGTCATTGTTTTAGTCATTGTGGATATTGCTGCACTGATTCTTCTCGTTTTACTTGCATCAGTTCATACAAATCTTCCTACTTTTTTCTAAATTCTCTTGGTCATTTAGGCTGCACAATATGCTGTTACAGGTATTTCAGTCATTTTTCAATGAATATATGCTGATTTCGTTCCCAGTTCTTTGCTACCACAAAGTGCTGCCATGAAAATGTTGGCATACATTGGACCTTTCTTTCTGACTCTGACTTCCTTGGAGTATATGCCCAGTTGTGAGAATACTGGCTCCAAGTGTTCAGAAAATTTTAC
This sequence comes from Pseudochirops corinnae, assembly GCA_028646515.1. Classification (NCBI taxonomy): domain Eukaryota; kingdom Metazoa; phylum Chordata; class Mammalia; order Diprotodontia; family Pseudocheiridae; genus Pseudochirops; species Pseudochirops corinnae. The sequence goes on from CM053590.1 coordinate 43,854,198, forward strand.
CATTCTCTTTACCTAACTCCAAGTCAGAATGCAAAATAGTTGAACCACTTCAGAGCTCCACAGACTGTGCATCAAGGTGCCTGTCTTCCCCTCGCCTCTCCAACAAAGACTCTGCCCATGTTTTTTTTTTCTTCTTCAATTTGTACAGAGTGAAGCAAAAAAAAAAAATCAGTATTTATTGAGCTTCACATTTGTTTTAATTTGCACTTCTCTTACTATTCAAGATTTGGGGACCGTTTTCATGTGGTCATTCAAAGTTTACAAATCTTTGTTTAAAAGCTATAGCATCTTCAATGATGCCCAGTGCTCTGGGGCTGAGAAAGTATCAAAAGTACATTCTTATTATATATATATTTTCAACATGACAGTGGAGAGATGGAGTGCTGAACTGGAAATCAGCCAGACTGGATTGGAATGCTATTTTTTTAAACACTTACTGATGGTATGACTGGGGGCTAAGTACTTAACATGTGTGGGCCTCAGTTTCCTCATTAGTAAAATGAATGAGCATAATAATACCTGTATTACCTAACTTGCAGAGGGTGATTACAAAATTCAAATCAGATAATGTGCAGCAACAACAACAACAAAAAGGACTTTGCAATATCACTATTTGGTATATAAATAATCAGTTATTATTATGATATATCCTCTGAAATTCTGACTAGCCCAACATCACGGATACTTTCACTGATGAATTAAACTTAATTAATAACAGGGGCAGCGAGTTGGTACAATGAATAGAATGCTGGGCCTCGAGTCAGGAAGACTCATCTTAGACACTAGCTATATGACCCTGAGCAAGGCACTTAGCCTTGTTTGTCTCAGTTTCTTCGTCCGTATAACGAGCTAAAGAAGGAAATGGCAAACCACTACAGAATTTTCAGGAAAGAAAACTCCAAATGTAATCATGAACAGTGACTGAACAACAATTATGACCATAAAATAGAACTGCTGAGCAAACTTCATTTCCCTACTCCATATACTTTTTTTTTTGCTTTTTGGAGGGTAATTGGGGTTAAGTGACTTGCCCAAGATCACACGGCTAGTGTTACATGTCTGAGACCAGATTTGAACTCAGGTCCTCCTGACTCCAGGGCCAGTGCTATATTCACTGCACCACCTAGCTGCCCTCCTCCATATACTTTTAAAGTAAAATATTGGATTTTTTTTTATATTTGGATACTAGTGAAGGCAACAAAGAGAGAATTTTTTTTACAAAGTTTGCAAAAAACTTTAAGAATAACTTCTATTTCTACCTTTTTCCCTATCTTTAAAGGCCCTACTCTAAAATATATTTACACTATATGCCAAGGGCTGCTCAGCTTTCTGGGAGAAACTATTTTCCTGGTTATGATGGATGTCAGAATTCACTTCTTTTAGAACAACGGCTAGACATTCTTTCCCCTACCTTCAGCAATTGTACATAGAAGCAGGAGTGGGCTGGAACCAACCGAACCTGCTCTGATTGTTAAATTTTCAGTGTGAACATTTACACCTTCTAAATCAGCAAACTGTACACGTCAGGGGTTGCTTTATTGTTTTGTTGATTGTCTAGACTTCGGAAAGTGATGAAGACAATGTTAATAATGCAGATTATTAACTTAAAATAGTGTTGTGTACACACACATTCCCACAGAGATGGTTGTTAAACATTTCCTAGCATACTGCCTCATATGTGTGTCTGTACATACATACACACTGTATTAGGCATTGTGTATGTGCATATTTATACGGATAAACAGAAAGTATGGAAAAGGGCAACAAATGTATGGAAGACCTGGCTTCAAGTCGCAGATGGAAAAAGAATCTCAAAAGCTTTCTGAGGAGAATAATTCCTTCAGAATTAGAGTGGAGCAAATGGAAGCAAATGACTTTATGAGAAATCAAGATACAGATCCAAACAAATGAAAAAAATAGAAGGCAATGTGAAATATCTCCTTGAAGAAACC
>CM053590.1:43856649-43897018 GCA_028646515.1 Pseudochirops corinnae
AAGGGGGAGGACATAGGAGAGAACAGATTGGGGGAGGGGTTATACAGTGGGATGGCTGTCTTGAGGTACTGGGTAGGGGAAAGATGGGAAGAAAATTTGTAACTCAAAATCTCGTGGAAATGAATGATGTAAACAAGAAAAAAAAATTAATTTATTAAAAAAAAAAAAGAAAAGAAAAGAAATGATGCTGGTCTGCCCTGGTAGAGGGAGCTTTATTATTTCTTTTTAGGGAAGTCTCTATGCATATGGAAACACAAGTTCAGTTTTTTAATAAAATATATTTTGGGGTGGGGTGATTTATTTCCCATCCCCAATTCCATTGATGTAGTCATTAATGATAAGGTTTTAAGGTGGTAATAAGGTTTTAAATTTCCACCAGACCTCCTGATCCCTTTATGAAATGTAAATCCTTCTCTGAGACAATTAGAGGGAGTAACCTCATTGCAGGGGAGAGGCAGAGTGAGATAAAGAGAGGGAAGGAAGCAGAGAGAGAAAGAGGGAGGAGGGAAAGAGAAGAGAGGAAGAGGAAAGAGAAATATAGAGGGAAGGAGTGAGGGAGAAAAAGAGGAGAGAATAAGGGGGGGGAAGGAGGACAGAGAGAGAGAAAGAGAGAGAGAGAGAGAGAGAGAGAGACAGAGAGAAAGGATGAAGGGAGAGCGGGAGGGAAGGAGATTTTATAATTAATTTTTTGCCTATTCCATTATAGTAAATACCTTTGATGAGAGCTAATTGTGTCTACTAGCTAACCATTAATAATGAGGCTTTAAGTTGGTACCAAGGTGTTAAACTAATTTTAAAATTTCTGCCAGACCTTGTGAACCCACATTGGTGGGGCTTGTTGGCCATAGCTTTAGAAGTGCAGATCTGCACAGGGTACCCTAAAACCTGAGAGCAGCAGTGCCCTCTGGGGCCCAGCCTATGAATGTAAGTGTGAATTGGGTGTTAAGTATACTTACAGGTCTATAAGTAAATGTAGAATACAGTGGTTGTTCATTATTTTTTAGTCCTAGCCAACTCTTTGTGACTTTATTTGGTGTTGTTTTGGCAAAGATACTAGAGTAGTCTGCCATTCCCTCCTCCAGTTCATTTTTACATATGAGGAAACTGTGGCAAACATGATGATGTGACTTGCCCAGGGTCACACAGCTAGTAAGTGTCTAAGGCCAAATTTGAACTCAGATCTTCCTGACTTCAGGCCAGTGCCCCATCTATTTCATCATCTAGCAGCCCAGAATATAATTACTGTTAACAACTATAAAAAAGAAGTCTCTTTTCCCTCGTTAAAAGAGACACTCAGTGGTTAAAAGAAAGTTGTATAATATGACAACTTTCCCTGCAGTAACATTTCTATGAACTAGCATCTGTGACAGCCCCCACTAAAAATGACCAACCAAGTCAACTGCATTGATGAAAAGGCTAAAATGGACTAGCACACATCCTGAGAGTAGGGGCAGGGGTGAGCTAGCCAGATTCCAGTTTTACTGGGGATTCATACATGTAAATCACTGCTCCTTAATGCCCTTATAGGTCTTCAACCAGAGAAAGACCAAGAGGGAAACCATCTGGACTGTGGGTAAAGTGGAGTGTCCATCAAATACTCTTCATTCTCCCATCATGCTATAAAAAAGATTTTACTATAGTCAGGAAATCAAGATTTTAGCCAATATTTCTAGGGAGATACACATAACAAAAGATATTGTTTCTTTCAATCATCAAAGGTTTTTCTGAGGAAAATTTTAAATATCACTTTCATATTTAGTGATGAATTATTTTCATGATATTCCAAAAGATTAAAGCAAAAAGAAAAAATACATGGTTATTCCCAAATACAAAATATCACCCAGGATAACTAACATTTAAGATAGTTGATTTCTTTTAACTTCATTTGTTTTAACCAAATTGCTGCCTTTAAAACTGACAGCTTACACACACACACACACACACACACACACACACACACACACACACACACACACACACACACACACTCCTTTGATTCAATAAAGGTTAGTAAAATAATCAAATAAATTCATTCCATGGAGATACAAGTACTCACAATTAAGTTAGCCAAATGAAAAATCAATGAGCCAAAGTCAGTACAGAACCAAACAAATAATATAGATTTCTGTGAAACAATGCTCATTTTATAAAATACCACTAATATTAATTCATACACAAAATTTCAAAGAAAAAATGGGCCCACTAATTATTTAACCTCACCCTATGGTTTTATAGATGAGGAATCTGAGAAGCAAAGTAGCTTGCTTTAATCAGTAACAGAACCAGTATTTGCACTTACACCTTACACTAAAGCACGTCTGTCATGAACTCATCCAACAAATTTTTATTGGGTGCCTGCTTGTGGGAAGCCCAGTGGTTAGGGGCTCCTTACAAATTTCTCTGCTTACACAATTCTCTATGAATACAAAGAACATTTAATTCCTACTCTGGTGCCCCCCCCCCCCCTTGTGACAAGGATGGGACTCTGTGTCCCCAAAGTCAATGGGGACTACAATCAATGGACTACAAGCTCTGTCAAGATCTTGCCAAACTGTAAAGTTCTCAAGAGCGGTCTGGCAATGGACTTTGTGTCTGCTACCTAAAGACTAGCTGAGCTCAGTCTAGGGGCCAGAGAATGATGACTTTTTTTATTTTTGCCACAACAATGCAGGAAGCCCAGAACTTCTAATGACATAGATTTCCCTCAATGAATAGAGTATTCCTGTCAGAAGAAATCACCTAACTTCAAGTATCAAAATAAACTTGCAAATTCTGTCACACACACACAGTGGAGCACTGAAGACTGTATTTTTAAAATCCAATTTACCAGCTGCTAGGTGCAATAAGCTTCCAGATTCCAAGGCACTCTTCGGAAAGGAGCAATCAACTAGGTTACCCCTCTCCCTCCTCCCACCCCCAGGCTGCCTCGACTCTAATAGGCTGGTCTCTCCACTATAAAGGCAAACTACAAATGAAAACTTGGGAACAGCATATGGGAGTTAAAAACAACAACAAAGAATTCAAAGGTGAAGATCTTTATGCATACCTATTACGGTACCTAACTTTTGCCCAATGAACCTATGAGCACTAAGACTCTTAGGGCCGGGGTGGGGAACCTGAGGCCTAGAAGCCACATGTGGCCCTTTGGTCCTCAAGTGCGGCTCTTTGACTAAAACTGCTCTAGGGCCATCTCTGATGCACCACGTGGAACATCATAGCATTTACTGATGAAATTCTCCCCCTGGTCTATCGAGCCAACCTCCAGCACTGCCGACAGCTGCTGCAAAGACCTTCCGGCAGCCTTTCCCTTCACCAAGGGCAACCACTGGGATCCGGTGCAAGCCCAAGGTGATTAGACACTAATGACATCATTATACTGTTTCTTTCACGTGTAACCGAGAGCTTGGCGCATTGATAATAAGCCAGCAATGGCTCTCCAGCGAGAAGCAGTCCCTTTCTGTCCTGAGCCGGGTTTTTTTAGAGTCAGTGCCCACAGGAAATAGCCACTGTTCCATAGCCCTGCCAATTTAGCTATCCTCCCCCAAAGCTCCGCCCCTCTGGCCCGGGGCTGGTCCACGCTTCAGGACTCCCAGGATCCAAGCAAGTCACAGGTGCAGGGATCTGACCAGCTGTTCGGCGGTAAGATACACACAGTCTGCCTAATATTCCGCCAGGAAAATGGGATTCCAGAATGAGGGGTGTACATCAGATGGGGAGGGCAGGAGGTAGGAAAGAGGATGTGAAGAGAGAAAGGGAAGGAGCAGAAGGGGGAGGGATGGCTAAGGCGGGGGTGTCTGCACCTCGGCAGCTCTAATTAGAGGGAAGTGCTTGGAAAAGCACATCAAACAGCCCGGCCCAAACACACACCGCAAGCCTCGGCTTTATTTACTTAGGTGCAGCCAGAAACAGAACTCCAATGTCTTTAAGGCCAACCTAGAAAAACAGGAGGTAAGCACAATGATGTCATGACTTAAAAGAAAACAAACAAAGACGTGTAACAACATTTGTGATGCTCCCGAGATATCCCCCAGAAATGTACTTGGTGGAAGGATTCCTTCAGAAAGCGCAGCCCTCTTTAGTGAGCCGAGATTATGCAACAGCTCACATTTGCAGAAGGGCTGGCAACACTTTCTACACAACCACCGTGTGAAGTGGATTGTTATATTGTCATACCCATTTTACAGATGAGGAAACAGAAGCTCAAAGAGGTTACATGATTTGAACAAGGTCGTCCATTTGAACTGGGGAACGGGAGAATGGACTTGTCCCAGATCCTCTGACTTTAAGTGCAATGCTGCTTTTGCTATCTTGTCCCTCATAAAAATCTTTTTCCCAAAGGAATTAGTCCAGCTAGGCAGTAGCCACGTGTGTGGGCTCAAAACTACCTAAACATTCATCTTAAGTTTGGATACTTACCCCAAATGTGACTTTTCTATTCTTGGCCATATTGTATGTGCAGATCAAGTAAAACAGTAGGCCCCTCTACACAAATATGCTAAAGAACACTGTTCTTTAAAATAATTTATTTTACCTTTAAGTAAGAAGGTCAAACTGGAGAGCAGGTATTGTATAGCTATACAACAGAATAGAAACACAAACAGCGAAACAATCCTGCTCTCAAGAAGCTTACATTCTAGTGGAGATCTTAAGACACTCCATAAAAGTGAGCCTGAAAGGGGAGAAGGGCATAGGAGCAGTAGGGTTTGGATCTGTGGTAGAGGCTTGGTTCCAGGTAACATAAAGAGAAAGCTCACCAGCCAGAGGCCATGGTAATTCCCGGAGAAAGGAGTCCAAATTCCAGATGGAGAGGAGGGCAGGAAGAAGGCAGGAATGGAAGCAGCATTATTTGAAGCTGGTGGGTAGGAAGATTTATGTAATAAAGTACTAAATCTGTTCAATATAAAAAAAGCAAGAAGGCCAACACCTTTGACTAATCAGTTCTGGTCATACCCAGAAGGTACAAGAACAAAGTACCCAGAACTTAATTTGACCAAAGAACAAGTTAAGTCAATAGACATTTATTAAGCACCTGGAGCTCCCTAGGCAGTGTGCTAAGCTTTGGAGATACAAAAAAAGGCAAAAACAACCCCTGCTCAAGGAGCTCAGTCTTTGGGGGAGTCAATATACAAATAATTATGTACAAACTGGGTATGTACAGAATGAACTGGAAATAATCTTCGAAATGGGTTAGGGTTAGAACTCGGAAAGGCAATTTTGTAAAACCACCAAGAAAGCACAAATACTGGAAATATTAGATGTATCCACGCTTCACTGAAAAAATAGTTTTCAAAATGCATTATCACCGTGCCTAATCAATCATGACTCAGAAGAAGAAAATAGTGAGAAAAGCTGGGGATTTCCCAGGGCCTGTATTAAAGATCACTGAGAACACAACAACAAATAAAACAGCTTCCTCAGACTCAAACACCAGTAAGGTAGGAAGGCCAATCTGAATGTTCGTTTTCATTGGTTTCCAGCACTTTCCTGTGATTAAATCACTTCCCATAAAATGGAATCATGATGATAATGGTGTAGTGAACAAAGAGATGGCCCAGGAAGATCAACATTCAGCTCCCACTTTGACAGCTGGGGGTTGTCTGTCTGAACTTGGGCAAGTTGCTTCATCTCTCAGAGCTCTAGACATTACTCAGGATTCTGTCCTGGGTCCACTTCTCTGCTCCCTGTCTACTACTTTACTTCGTGATCTCATCAGTTCCTCTGAATTTTCCTAAAATGCAGGTCTAATCATATCCCCGTCCCTACTCAATAAGCTCCAGTGGCCTCCTATTGCCTCAAGGAGCCAATAGAACATGCTCTGTTTGACATTTAAAGCCCTTTGTAATTTAGCTGCCTTCTGCCTTTCCAGTCTTCTTGCTCTTTACTCCCTCAATGCCTACTTTTCAATTCAGTGGCATTGGCCTTCTCGCTGTTCCACAAACAAGATACTCCATCTCTTGGCTCTGGGCATTCTCTCTGGTTGACTCCCATGCTAGAAGGCTCTCCCTCCTCCTCCTCAACTTCTGACCTCCCTTTTGAATTGGTCTTTTTTTTAATGGTCTTTTTAATTCACAACTAAAATCCCACTTCCTACAAGAAGCCTCCCCTAACCCTTCTTAATTCCAGCATCCTCCCTCTGTTAATTATATCCTATTTATCCTGTATATAGCTTGCTTTGTATATTTTTGTTTGCAAGTTGTCTCCCCTGTTAGATTGTAAGCTCCTTGAGGGAAGGGACTGTCTTTTGTCTCTGTTTGTATCCCCAGCACCTAGCGTGGTGCCTGGCATATAGCAAGCACTTATAAATGTTTACTGAATTGAATAGAACCCTTCAAAACAACATGTACTCGCAAAGATGGGAAAAGATAAGAATGGGGGAAATACATGGGAAAGTATGCTTCACAAGAAAGAAATGGGAAAGACTAAAGACTTGTAGACTACATAGAACCCTCACACCCACAAACACAGGAACATTTTCTTCTCCCCCTAAAAAGTGGTCTGGATTCAGCAAGCACCAATAAAATCCCAATGAATAAAACTGTCTTCAAAGCACTGGATGCCTATTACATGTCAGGTACTGTGTTTGGTACTGATGTGTCAAAAAGGATACAACCCCTACCCTCAAGAATCTCATATTTTAATGTGGTGGGGGAAGGGGGGAGGGCAGGGATGTAAAGCAATATGTGTGACATGAAACTCCAAAGAACAGAATAAAGGATTTCATTAAGAAACTGTACAACTGGAAGAGAAGATGGGCTGGTTACATGGTGAAGAGTCAGAGACAGAAGGTGGATGGCCAGAGTCCTCCACTGGTACCCTCCCAATGTGGGGAGAAAGAGAGGAAGATCGCCAGCATGTGGGCTGGCCCCTATGAGTGCTGAACTCTCATGAGGATTTAAATAGGGTGCACAGGATGGGCAGGCCTGGATGAGTTGTAATCTTATTATTGGAGATAACTCCCAAATTTGTAAGATCACAGATATATTTGAGATATAGAGTAATTACAAGTAACTTTGGAGAAAGAGGTCTTAGCAGTGATAAATGGGGGCTCTTATTTTCTGCTCCAAGTAGGTAACACCGCCTTAATTTTGGATGCCTTGTGCTTGGTTCTCCTGATGGGTGATTCTACTGTTTCTTCTCCAAGAACCAAGTCTCCTGTAGAAGGGGAACAGCAGCCTTCAGTAGAGAGGGAGACTTCTCTTTCCCCATACCTTTGAGTCATGGAGTAGCTACACTTTCTAAAAAACCTTTTATATTTCAGGTCCCACAGCCTCCTCCTCCATACAAAGTTCTGTAACAGTGGATATGTTGTCTTTTTTTTTTTTTAATTAAATTGGTTTATTTACTTTTAGTTTACAGCATTCAGTTCCACAGTCCCCTGAGTTTCAGATTTTCTTCCCCTCCTTCTCTCCCCCTACATTATGACAGCATGCACTTGAATATAGGATCTACAAAGGATATGTGGTCTTTTTCTTGGACATTCAAACAGAATGCTTGTTTTCATCTCTAGATTAAAGTTATGGGGGAGGGAAGAAGTAAATGGTCATGGAAATGCCATGGCCATTTACTACTCCCCTCCTCCATAACTTGTGCAATGTGCATCACACTTACACCTCACCATATTCTGGGTTTTTGGTGTTGGGAAGGGTTCTTCTGTGATTTCCATTGATCTTTCTTTCTACTGTCTTCTTCTGAAGTAACTAGGCTGAACTATACCAGCAACCTTTGTTTCCTAGAGCTCTCCAAGAGAGCCTCCGAGATAGAGGCAGAGTCTGATCATAATTCAAAGAGAAAGGGGCAGCCTCTTACTACATAATTTGGGAAAGTGAACTAGAACATTTTTCTGGTCTATAATTGGAAGATGGGCAGACCTCTGGTTTCACTGATGTAGGGAACTTCTAGTTTGGAAATTCCCTCCATAGCTGTAGAGCAGCATCTTCCCTATAAGTTATAACTTACAGTTTTCTGAAGGCAATGGGATATTAAGTGATTCGCACATGGTGACATAGTTAGTATGTGGGTGAACTCATGTCTTTCAGACTCCAAGACTAGACTTCTACCCACTCAATCATGCTATTGGATAAACAGCACTTTAAGAGGGGAAAAAGAAAGGTTCAAGGATCCTTCAGTCAACTGATGGTGATGATCTGTCTTACAGCCTCCAGGAATTTCTTCTGGTTTCCAACTGGAGAATTCCTATTCTACATACTGCAAAAAGAAGACAGTAATCTTTCCTTTTCCTCTAGGCTTATAAAAGACCACATTTTGATAAGCAGCTAGGAACAATGGGATGAGTATGTAAAGTCAACATTTTTTTTTTCCAAAATATAAGCTATAGTGAATCAGGGGAAGGAGATGCAGATCTAAGTTGTATGTCTCTCAGGAATCTACCTAAAGAGAAAATTAAATATTAAGGTCAAGGTCTATGAAGAGTCTGATTTTTAACATACCCACAATTTTAGGTAGTAGGAAATACCCTGCAGTCCTTGGGCTCTGGGAAACACAGGGTGGTATAAATGGCTCCAGAGAAAAGATTTCCCAAGGTGTCTTAATGTTAACAATCATTATGTCATGCTTGGTTTTGTTTCCTCTTTTCCATTGTTCATTCCATCGATTACAACCCTTCTTTACAACCAGACTAATATCTAATGTGAAAGTTTTTGCAGATCCTCTACTTGATTGCATGCTGCCATGGTGGGGGTGGGGGGTGGGGAGACAATTTGAAACTCAAGGGATTGTAGAACTGGATCTTGTAAACTAAAAGTAAATAAACGAATCAATAAAAAAAATTTTTTAATTTTTTTTTAAAAACCAATCATTATGTCAATGAAAATTATTCCATCATTGTAGAATTCTTCACACCTTTCCTCCTTCTCTTGTTGCGGGACTAACTTAGGCAAATGAATCAAATAAGCTAAAATAATGGCAGAGTAATGTCAGACCTACTTCTAAAGCAAGAGAAGCATCAATGGGGCCAAATGAAGATTATTCTAGTGAAGACCATATTGTGATTGCTCTGACTTTACATACTCATCCCATTGTTCCTAGCTGCTTATCAAAATGTGGGCTTTTATAAGCCTAGAGGAAAAGGAAAGATTACTGTCTTCTTTTTGCAGTATGTAGAATAGGAATTCTCCAATTGGAAACCAGAAGAAATTCCTGGAGGCTGTAAGACAGATCATCACCTGTCTTCTGTACACAAGACCTAAAGGGGGAAATTGAGTGTCTTTTACTTGTTGTTTACCTACTGGCCCAGAGGAAGAAGGAAGGAGTTGGTAAATGGGGTGCGGTCCAATCCAAACCCCCTACTGCTCCCACCCCAGCTCTTTGATGTTTGAAGAGAACACACCTCTAAAGCTGATGTTACAATCCTACACCAACTCCCCCTTCAGTATCAAGACCTAGGAGGGTACATAGGGATCCCAGTCTACTGCTACTTCTCCTGTCCTAAGCCCCAGACTACTTGATCCCTGTGCTTCAGAGTCAATATCTACAAGAATTGTAGTCAGGAGTTAGTGTTCCTGGGGCAAATTCAGAGAGAGAGAGAGAGAGAGAGAGAGACAGAGAGACAGAGACAGAGATAGAGACAGAGACAGAGAGAGACAGAGAGCGCGTGTGTGTGTGTGTGTGTGTGTGTGTGTGTGTTGGGGGACGGGGAGAGCAGTACCAAGGACAATCTGACCTTGGTTGCAGTCATGCTAGGAGGAGCATTTTTTTTTCTTCTAAACCATATGGACTTTAAACCTTCAGGGATTTGGTATATGGGTTGGGGTGGAGGGGAAAGGCAAGCTGAAAGACAGGAGTGCCACCGTGATAAGATGCTAAAAGAGAAGGGTCACATGGCAGCATGAGCTAGCATAGGACAAAAATGAAAGAAGACATGGGAAAAAACCAGTGCCTCCCCTCCATGGTAGCACTCTAAGGCAAAGACCTCTTTCGTTCTGCCACCTACCAAAATGAAAAGTACTTTTCTGTTATCACTACTCACCCTCTTCCTCATTCCCCTCTATCCACCACCCTCATTATGCCCTCTGAACTCAAACTCCATAGACAAATGCCCTTGCAACCCAGTTCTCTTATATTCTTCTCATCTTGCACTCAGAAACCCAGCTGCCTCTAGCAGATAACCCATTCCTAGCCAACTTCTTCCACGCAGGTTGCTCCACCCCATAATAATGGTCCAGGGTGAGAAACAGACATTAACCTCAACCCCCAGTGCTAACTCTACACCTTCCCTCTGCCACTGTCCTCCTGCAGTGTCTCCTCTGTCAGTCTACAGCAATTACCCAGTCTAGATCTTTTTTTTGGCCTTAATCCACTGACATCTAGAGTGTTTGCTCTGCTTCTGCCTCTGCTTCCTCCTCCTCCTCCTCCTCCTCCTCCCCACCCCCTTCCTCCTCCTCTTTCTCCTTTTAAAAATAATCCAGTAAGCAGCTTATGGGCAGTTAGGCGGCAGAGTGTGCTATGCCTATATTCAGGAAGATCTACATTCAGATTTGACCTCAGACACTTACTAGTTGTGTGACCCTGAGCATGCCACTTAACCCTGTTTTCCTCAGTTTCCTCATCTGTAAAATGAGCTGGAGAAGAAAATGGAAAACCACTTCAATATCTTTGCCAAGAAAACCCCAAATGGGGTCACAAAAAGGTAGACATGACTGAAATGACTGAACAAAGTATCTTATAGATATGCTCTCTACCCAACTCCTGCACTCACCCTTGGAGCCTTCAGTATACATGCTGCTGTATCCTTGAACATCCTAGTCTCAGTGTTCATCAATATCCCATGACCCACCTAAGCTCTCCATAATAGTGATCATACCTTCAATCTCATAATTATCCCCAAAATGTATCACCTGCATTATATTGAACTCTGAAATTCCCCTCACAATCTTCTCTATTTCTCTCTCCCCACTTTTTCTGCTCCACCTCTTTCTTCTCCTTCCTTTCCTCCCTCCCTCCCTCCTTTCCCCTCTCCCTCCCTCCTTTCCCCTCCCTCCCTTCTCTTCCCCCTCCTTTTATTCCTCCCTCCCATCCTGTTCTTTCACTCCTCATTCTTTTCTTAGTTCCATCAACCTATTCTGGACTCACTTTCCTTTATTCACAATCATGACCTAATAGTTGACTAATTCAATACATCCTCACCCTTGAATCCCTTGCTTATTATGTGACTACTATGCACAATCGGCCACTCCTTAAAGCTGGCTCGCCCCCGCCATCTACATCACACATGACCATTCCCATGCAGGTGAATGCTCTAAGAGGATGTCATACAACTATATCTTTTGAGTCCACTTCCAATTCATGTCATTTAATCTCTCCTGTAGGACAATGATGCTTTCATTCTTTCCTGATTGACTGCCACCCTTTCCACAATGACTGGCTCTAACCCCTCTCTCCTCTACTCACACTCCTATATGCCACTCCCCCAGCTCCACTCCCTTCCTTCTGCTTAACTGAGAAAATTGAAGTGAAGCAGTTTGAGTTTCCTCATCTCCCCTATTTCACTCCTCAAACCTCTTTATATTTTCACCTGTTTTCTATTTCTTTGCCCTGGTCTCTGAGAAAAAAGTAAACTTCCTTGCCAAGATCAAGCCTCTTACTTCTGCCTTTGATCACATTTCCTTCTCAACCAACTTCTTTGAGAAACTGCCCCATTAAGCCTCTTTCTTCCCTCCCCCCTTTTCTCTCCCCTCTCTCTGTTCTCTCTTTCTCCTCTCCCTTTCTCTCTCCTCTCTTTCCCTTTCTCTCTTCTCCTCGTCTCCTCCTCTCCTCTTCTCTCTCTCATATTTTATTTTTCTATTTATTGGATCCCTTCCTGCCTACAAGTACTTTCAGGTCTTCCCCATTCTTGAAAGGAACAAATGCTTCCCTTGACCCTACCATCCCTTTGATCTATCATCTTACATTTCTTTTTTTTTTGTTGGAGGTAGGGCTTATTCCAGCCCTGGGCATTTGCTTCCTGGCCCGTTTCACAGATGCAGTATACCTAATAGGAAGTATTGATCAATAAGCCCTGGGTGAATATTAATCTGTTCATTGTACCTATAGTATATTTTTGGGCCTAGAGATTGGCTCAGGAACATAAAGAGTGAAATCAGAAATTCCAACCACAAACAAACTTTGGCACCTTTGTTCTTAGCAATGAACTCATGACCACCTGTGCAGGGGAGAGTTTCTGTGCCCAGCCAAGACCTGGAAGAGCAGGCTGCTATCTCTAGGAGAACAAGCCCAAAGTCAGCCTTAGGATGACTCAGATTTTCTCACTACCCTCCCATTTGCCTTCTCCATGCTCTCAACCAATTATATAATGCCTGAAGATTTCAAAGCTTAGGTTTGCAAGTAGAGGTAGCAGATAACACTTTGCTTCCCACCTAAAATTCCTTAGAAGTGAGCTCGTGGAGATGGATTTTATCCAAGGGCATAAAAAACTGTTCCATTGGACAGCTGGTCATTTTAAATTGCAGTACTTATGATATGTATTTGCAAAAAAAAAAATCACAAAAGGCCATGTACTAATGTTTGTTATAGAAGATGAACAGGTAGATAAATTTGACCAAGACCCTCCAAACTAAGTCAACATATACTTTGGTTTTCAGTAACTTCACTGCAAAGGAGGATATCATAGGGAGAACAGTGAAATTATATGGTTTAGGAATAAGGAATGACAGAGGTCAGGGGTTTATAATTTCACACAAATCTTATGTCAGTCAATTAAAAATGGGTTCTTGAGAAAAGAATCAGGATTCAATGAACATAGAGTGCACCAAATGACAACTCACAAAAAAGAAATTAATCGTGTATTAATACACAGGAAATAAATCATTACTCTTGGGAGAATCATTCATGAATCAGCTCTCTGTACAGTCAGACCATGTTCAAAAAAAGAACATAAAAAGTAACATAAACCTAGAAGAATAAAAATGAATAAAGGCGTGGCTTACAGTTAAAATTGCAATCTGACTTGTTCAAAATTAATTACTGATCCTGAAAAAAATGGAAATGAATGGAGGAAAGAATACTAATACACATAATTTCCTACAGAAATTTAAGCCGCGTAAAACAATCGCCACAACAAGGATACCAAGAGATCCTAGAAAACCACCTCATCTGGAAAGGACTAAAACTCCTAAGCAAGTGGGTAGGCATGGCAGTCAGGGGAAATACTGGTTTAGAATATAAATTCGTTTTTAAAATCTTGTAGAGGAAAATAGTGGATTGTGAACAGTATTGCCTCATAAACCAGAGGAGTGGAGGGACAAATCTTTGCGAGAGCTCCAACCAAAGGGAGGCATCCTAAGAACATGTAAGAATAAAACTCCAAAAACAACAAATAAGTAAAAAGTGGGAAAAATAGGTGAAGACTTCTATTACACATTCTTTGGAATTACTACATCTGAATTCTAACATCACAGCTCCAGAGTCATTGCTAGATGAAACAGAAATTGCCCTGAAGAAAACAAAGATGGGAAGGCAGTTGCATTATAATACCAAGTACAATTAGGAGAGATTCGTGCTGAAGGTGATAAAGTTTTGAAGGCATTGAGGGACAGACTCAAAATCATACAAAATACCTTGAAATATGTGACCACAAAGATAACTTAGCTAGACTCCCCTTTGAGAATTAGTATTAATTGAGGCAAAGAAAGAATGACTCAGGACATTTTCCTCCCTCCTCATCTCTGTCTCATGGTGTCCTTTTCCCTTTGTACAGGATGCCCTTTCCAATCCCCCTTAATTCTAGCGCTGTCTCTCTGTTAATTATCTCCAATTTATTCTATTATATGTCTTGTCAGTACAAAGTTATCTGCATGTTCTCTCCCCTATTAGATTGTGATTTGCTTGATAGCCAGCACTATTTTTACCTTTCTTTGTATCCCCAGTTCTTGGCACATGAAGGCACTTAATAAATGCTTGTTGATTTGACTGACTGACTATGCATACAGGAAGGATCAAGTGGACAAAGAACATCTGTTGTCCAGTCTCTGACACACAGATAGATTGACAGCCTCCGAGAGCTCATCCATTAGTACCTGTATCTAGGACAGAGCATGGAAAGGGATAATGAGTTTTACGCAGGATTAGATAGCAAGTGGACAGGGCAGCTGGATTGCCTTGGAACATTAGCCAGTGCTTGAAATGATGCCACATTCCTTTGTGACACAAAGACCTACCTTTTTAACACCAGTATTCTCCCAGTCATATTGTATGGAATACTATAACCACCAAAGAAATGAAGGGAAATGGAGAGACGATTAGTGGATGTGAGTTGGCTGCAACATGTTAGAAATGTTGGAAAAGAGATTATCATCAGAAAAATATAGGACTAGAAAAAACAAAAGTATAAGCCAATTATGCCTCAAGATCAAAGGTCAGCAGCCCATGTACTCCACTGGGGTAAGGAAACATGGAAAGAGCATGAAGAAGGCTCTTTGCATATGAGATGGATTACTTGTGGCAAATTTTTGAAGGGCGTGAACAAGAATTGTCTACGGTGGGGAAAGTATGGATAGATGATCTACATTGTTGGAAGGAATACTAAAATGATTAGATCATAGATCACTGGATTATCAGAGAAAATAAGATGCTGAACCCTAATAAATAAACACCATTAAGAGTGTACAAATACCCTGAGATTCAAGACAAAAATAAATCACATCAGTGACTACCATATGCTGGTGACTGCAGGAAGTTGCACTGTTAAAGTACTTGAAACAAATTGTTGACTTACGTTTTTCATCATCAGCATGCACTAGGGAAGCTGCTCTTGACAAAACATCCAATGGGGTCTCCATTCCTGGTTGGAGCCTGAAAGAAACACCATCAAGATTTAGAGTGTACATACACCAAAATCAAGTCTAAATGGGTGCACAATCTAGGTATAGAGGCTGACACTGTAAGCAATCTGGGAGAGCAAGGAATAGTTTACCTGTCAGATTTATGGAGAAGGGAAGATTTTATGACCAAAGAGAGTTAGAGAACATTATAAAATGTAAAATGGATAATTTTGGTTACATTAAATTAAAAAGCTTCTGTACAAATAAAGCCAATGTAACCAACATTAAGAGGGGAGTAGAAAATTGGGAAAGAATATTTATAACCAGTGTCTCTGATAAAGGCCTCATTTCTAAAATATACAGAGAACTGAGTGAAATCTATAAGAATACAAGTCATTCCCCAATTGATAAATGGTCAAAGGATATGAACAGGCAATTTTCAGAGAAGGAAATTAAAGATATCTACTACAAGCCTATGAAAAAATGCTCTAAATCACTATTGATTAGAGAAATGCAAATCAAAACAACTTTGAGGTACTACATCTCACCAGTCAGATTGGCTAAGATGACAAAACAGGAAAATGATAAATGCTGGAGAGGATGTGGAAAAATTGGAACACTAATGCATTGTTGGTGGAGTTGTGAACTGATTCAACCATTCTGAAGAGCAATCTGGAACTATGCCCAAAGAGCTATAAATAAGTGCATGCCCTTTGGACCCAGCAATATCACTTCTAGGATTGTATCCCAAAGAGATCACAGAAGTGGGAAAAGGACCTGTATGCGCAAAACCATTCATAGCTGCTCTTTTTGTGGTGGCAAAGAATTGGAAATCAAGGTGATGCCCATCAATTGGGGAATGGCTGAATAAGTTGTGGTATATGAATATAATGGAATACTACTGTGCCATTAAGAAATGAGGAACAGACAGACTTCATAATAACCTGGAGAGACTTATATTAAACTGATGTTGAGTGAGAAGAGCAGAATCAAGAGAAATTTGTACACAATGACAGACACATTGTATGTGTGATGACTTACTTTGATAGACTGGGCTACTCTCAGCAATGCAAGGTTATAAGACAACTCCAAAAGACTCATGATGGAAAGAGATATCCACATCCAGAGAGAAAACTAGAGTCTGAATGCAGACTGAAGCAAATTACTTGCCCTCTCTCTCTCTTTTGTTTTGTCTCCTCTTTCTCATTGTTCATTCCATTGGTTATAATCCTTCTTTACAACCTAATGTTTAATGTGAAGGTATTTGTAGATCCTATATTTTATTGCATACCACCATGGAGGGGGGTGGGGATGAGAGAGAGGGGGAGAAAATTGGAAACTCAAGGGATAGTGGAACTGAATGTTGTAAATTAAAAATAAATAAATAAATCTTTAAAAAAAAGATTTAGACTCTAAATCTAGAGTGTAAGCCCAGTGGAAACAGGAACTATGTTTTATTTCATCAGATGAGGAAAATGAGACAGAAGTTAAATGACTTGCCTAGGGTAATATAGCTAGTGGGTGTCAGAGGCAGGTTTTGAACTCAGATCTTCCTGACTCCCAAGTCCAGACCTCTATCCACTATATTCATCAATAAAGACTGTACATAAAGCATTCCTGGATTGACACAGATTGCTGCAGCTCATTCTCGGTGTGTATAACCTTTGAGAAGCCAGGGTTATCTTCCTATCATGAGAAGGCTTCAGAGAAAGATTTTAATGCAAACGATAAACGTTCATTGAATTGAAAGAAGCCTTTTCTTAATCCTCCTCCTCAACCTCCCAGAAGCTTCTAACACTATCAATCACCCTCTTCTTGTTATTCTCTTCTCTCGACTTTTTTGTGACCCTGATCTCTCTTGGTTTTCCTCCTCTTTCTGACTACCTTTACTAGATCTTGATCCACAGGACACCTGAGTATGAGTATCCCTCAAGGCTCTGTCCTGGACCCTTTCTCTTCTCCTTCTATGCTGTTTAATCAATTCTCTTGCCTCTATGCTCATATCTATTTATCCAGCCCTAACATCTCTCTTCACCTCCATCCATCCTCCAACTGCCTACTGAGCATCTCAAACTGAATGTCCTACAGATGTTTTCAATTCAACACGACCAAAACTGAACTCATTATCTCCTCCCCTAACTCCAGCCCTCTTCTGAATTTCCCAGTTATGGCTGACACCAACATCCTCCTAGCCACCCAGGCTCACAACCCTTCTCTCCTTCCATATCCAATCTGTTTTCAGGTCCTCTTAATTCTACCCCTGCAGCATCTTTCCAATACACCTTCTCTCCTCTGACACTGGCACCACCCTGATTCAGGCCCTTATCACGACTCACCTGGACTATTTCAATAGCCTGCTACTTGGCATTCCTACCTCATCTCTCCCCGCTCTACTCCATCTTCCACAGAGCTATCAAATTAATCATCCTATATAACTATATCATCTCCTCCAACTTAATAAATGCCAGTGAATCCTTATTATCTCCAGGATCAAATACAAGATCTGTTTGGCTTTTAAAGTTTGTCAATCTTCTTATCTTTAAGATCCAGTGACGCTGGTTTCTTTGTTCTTCCTCAAACAAGACATCTCATCTCTTGATTGCAAATTTTACGTGTCTGTGCCTAGACCTGGAATGTTTTCCTATCTCCTTTTGGCTTCATGGTTTCCATCAAATCTCTGCCGAAATGCTACTTTCTGCAGGGGGTCTTTTCCAATCCCTCTTAGTTCTAGTGCCTTCCCTCTTTCGATTATTTCTGATTTATCCTGTCAACATGCATTGTTTGTACATAGTTGTTAAAACACTGTCTCCCTCATTAAAATGTGAGCTCCTTAAGGATAGGGATTGCTTGGAGGCGGCTAGGTGGTGCAGTCAATAGACTACCAGCCCTGGAGTCAGGAGAACCTGAGTTCGAATGTGGCCTCAGACACTTAAAGTAGTCGTGTGACCTTGGGCAAGTCATTTAACCTCAATTGCCCTGCCTTTCCCCCCTCCAAAAAGCAAAACAACAACAAAAACAGGATAGGGACTGTTTTGACCTTTTTTGTATCCCCTGCTCTTAGCACAATGCCTGCTACATAGTAAACATTTAATATACGCTTGTTGATTTGACTTATAAAGGATTCTGATAGTAAAGGGAAAATTAATGTTGCAACATAAAAGTCTACTTTTTAAAAAGAAAAAGGTCAATATAACCAAGCATTTTAACCCAATAAGAAAAGAACTCATCTCATGCAAATGTAATTTTAACATTTTGGAAGTTTGTTCCACCAAAGTCATTAAACTATACACAGTCTTTGACCAGAAATGCTACTCCCAAGCATAGGAAGCAAAGAGATTAAAGACAGAAGGAAAGAACCCAGATGTAGAAACATACTGAACATTCAAACAATTCATTAATACCTTCTGTTTTTACGACACCTCCATTTGCCATGATGCCCTACCTTCCCCCTCCTAGACAGACATCCTTTATAAATAACAGCTTAACAGTTGATTTGGTTCAAAACCGACCAACACATCAACCAAGATGATCACTGTATGTAGCATTCCACACCCACAGCCCCCACTGTCAGATCTGCAAAGAAGGGAAGCCCAGACTCTTATCTTTTCTTTGGATCAAGCTTGATTGTTCACAACTGTCCATTTTTGTTAGGTTTGCTGGGGTTTTTTTTTTTCCATTTACATTACTGAATTTTTTAATATTGTTTTCCTGATTCTGTTTATATCACTTCATCAGCTCATATGTCTTTGAATGCTTCTCAATCTTCATCACATTTATTATTTCTCACATCACAGTAATATTCCATTATATGCACATAACTCAACTTAATTGGCTATCCCCCAAACAATGGGTATCTACTCTTTTTCAAATTCTTTGTTGCTATTAAAAAGTTATATAGTAATAGCAAGAACTGTAAACAAAATGGTTGACCATTGATTGGGAAATAAACAAATTTTGGCACATAAATGTAATAGAATATTTTTGTACCATAAGAAAAAACAAATCCAACCGATTTAGTGAAACTTGGAAAGATCTGTATGAACTGATGCTTGGAGGACAATTTACATGATGACCCCGATAACATAAAGGAAAACAATTGTGAAAAACTTCAGTGACCAATCATGACTTGAGAAAGGTAATGATGAAGCTGGCCTCCCACCTCTTGTCAGGCACAGGATGGACTAGAGATATAGAATGAGATTCACACTTTCAAACGTGGCAATTGGGATAACGGATTTTACTTGACTGTTTCTTTGCTATAAGCTGTAAAAGTATTGCACTCAATATGCCAGCAACTTTGGAAAACACAATAGTGTCCATTTGAAAAAGATCAGTTTACATCCCAATCCTTTTGTTGTTGTTGTTGTTGTTTTTTGGAGGGTGAAAGGCAGGGCAATTGGGGTTAAGTGACTTGCCCAAGGTCATACAGCTAGTAAGTGTGTCGAGGGTCTGATGCCACATTTGAACTCAGGTCCTCCTGACTCCAGGGCCAGTGGTCAATTCACTGTGCCACCTAGCCACCCCTATCCCAATCCTAAAGAAGGGCAATGCCAAGGAAGGCTCAAATTAATGCTGAAGATTCTGCAAGCTAGGCTTATGAGGAATGTGGAGTGTGCTATAAAATCAATGCTTTCAAATTCTGGTGCTGGATAAGATTTTTGAGAGTATCTTGGACAGCAAGGAGATCACATCAGTCAATACTTAAATAAAGAAATACCATTTTTAAAAAGTCATTTCAGTCATCTCAATGGAATGTAAATTCCTTGAAAGAAGGGACTCTTTCTTTCCTTTGTTCCCCCATCCATGACTTACACATGTCAAGTCCTTAATATTTGCTGAATCACAACATCCGAGTTGGAAAGAACCTCAAAGGACATTTAGTTCAATACACACCCAATTGCACCCAGTTTTTACTTAAGACCTCTGGGGAGATAAAGCCTCCTCCCAAGACAGCCCGCTCCCCTTATGAACCTTTTCCTTATCTTGAGCCTAAAAAAAAATGGTGTTATTATGGATTCCTAGTGAGAAGACCTATCCAGGAGGAAGGCATGGTTAATAGTATCAGAAGTTACAGAAAGGTCCAGGAAGAATCTCCCATAATGGCCAGAAACAGGGTTGGTTTTACAACTTCAAATAAGTAAAACTGAAGGGACATCAGAGGCAACCTAATCCAACCCTATCATGTTACAGATAAGGAAATTGAGACTGAGAGGTTAAATGACTTGACCAATGTCACCCACCCATTAAGTATTTGGTTGCCTGGTCTCAGTTGAGAGATTAGGATGATAATATGCATGGCAGAAAAAGTACTCTGTGTGACTGTGGGGCAGGTGTACATTAATTTACAAAGTGGATGTTTTCATGAAAACTCGTGTAATTAATTACATCACAATTTAAGTTTAACAGAAGAAGTTATAATTTTAAAGTTTATTTTAAAGTCATAATTTGACATTTTAAAATATTTTAAATATTAGTAACCACCCTAGCACACAGGGTGGGCTGCTAGCACAGGTTCTTTGATCTGCTTTTCTAATGGAAAGCCAGTTTTAAAGAGGTTAACAGTCTTACTTTAATTAACAGACAGATAAGTCAGAGAAAGAATTCAACAGACAGGGCTCCAACTGTCTAAACAGAGTAATAGATACCTAATCACCAGATCAGGAAGCACCAACATTTTGGTTCAGGCATAGCCAGGGGCTCCTTAACAATGGCTACCCAGAGTCTCATCTGATCAAATCACAAAGAAACATTATCCCTTGTGTGAGCCCCAAAGTAAAATACCAACCTCCCAGTATATATAGTTTTCAACTAATAGGCTCAGAGCCAGAAGGCATCACAACTCATGTGACTCAGTGCCTACTTGACCCAGTACCAAAAGGTGTGAAAGCCTTCCTTCAAGCAAGCCTCACATAAGCAAGCTTCCCCCCAAGCAAGCTTTCCCTTGGGCAAGTTCCTCTCCCAAGGCAATATAAATCTCCCTGAATGACCCAATGGGCTCTATGTGACTCAGGATGTGTCACAGCTGTGAAATGAGCATAAGTTCAAAGCAGCAAAACATCTGTGATCAAAATACCTGTGTACCTTTAGACCTGAGAACACGATTCCTGTTCCAAGGGGAAAAAGGGACATGTGGTCACATAGACCTATTAATGGACAGAGAAGATCTTATATTCCATTAACCCTACCAAAATGAAGTATACTTTTGTGATATTATTGATAACATATGTATTGTGTACATATACATACATATATGAACTCAAATAGCATTTATTAAGTGCCTACTACATGCCAAGTCTTACGGCAAGCACTGAAGATTCAAAGAAAGCAAAAACAGCCGTGCATCTCTAGAGGTCACAATCTAACATTTTAATAAATAGGAATGCATCCAACTTAGATGAAAAGTCACCAGAGAAGGGAAGACTCAAGAAACTAGTTGGTGGAATGGGGAGAGAGATGAAGGAACAGGAAAAGCCTTTGGCAGAAAGAGATGTATGGACAGATGGATAGATAAGCTAGATGGATAGATATTTTTGTTTATGTTTGTCAAGTTCTGTTTTCTTAAAATAGTCCATTCCTATATAATCACACACACATCCCAAAACACTATCACCTAAGGAGAAAAAAATATAAAGACGACCCTATCTCAACTGTCTCCTTTTACTTTTTTGAACCAAATAACCCATTAAGATCCTTTAATCCAAATAAAAAGTTGCATATATTAGTTTAGCAAGAAGGAAAAACAACTCTCTAACTGTACCTATTCAAGGATATTGACGGAGCAGTTAGTCTTTGCAAAAGAGACACCAATCAGTCAACTAACGTTTATCAAGTCCCAATTCTGTGCCGGGTATTATGCTAAGGGCTGGATCCATTGTAGGACTCATAGTCCAAGACTTCTCAGGAATCTGGCACAGGTCTGGCATTTAATTACATGATATAGTACTTTCTTTGCTAAAGTCTTTCACCATCCCAATTCCTAATTAACACAACATTCCTCAATGCAAACTATTTGAATTTTTTTAAATAGAGAACACCAGGAAGAGAAACTCTTATGACCACATACACACTCTATAATATTGCCATTGAAAGTTCCTTAGGTTTTATTTGTCTTGTAAATTAAAAAGAAGGCAAATAAGTGACACAGAAGGTAAGAGTGCTGGGCCTGGAATCAGGAAGGCTCATCATCCTGATTTCAAATCTGGCCTCAGACAATGACTAGCTGTGTGACCATGGGCTAAGCGACTGCTTAATCCTGTTTGCCTCAGTTTCCTTATCTGTAAAATGAGCTGGAGAAGGAAATGGCAAACCACTCCAATATCTTTGCTAAGAAAACCCCAAAAGGGGTTACCAAGAGTTGGACATGACTGAAAATGACTGAACAATAATAACAAATTAAGAAGGTATTCAGGGGCGACTAGGTGGCACAGTGAATATAGCACCAGCCCTGGAGTCAGGAGGACCTGAGTTCAAATCTGAGCTCAGACACTTGACACACTTACTAGCCATGTGACCTTGGGCAAGTCACTTAATCCCAATTGCCCTGCATTCCCCCCTCCAAAAAGCAAAATTAAATTAAATTTAAAAAAAAATAAGAAAAAACTCTGGCCTCATAGTCAAAAGATTTGGATTGGGATCCCAACACTAACACTAGTCATGTGACTATGAGCAAATCACTTACCATCTCTGAGTCCATTTCCAAGAATTAATGGAGCATGAGACTTGGATTTGGGAATCCCTGAGTTAAAATTCTGCCTCAGACAGTACTAGCCATGTGGCCTTGTTCAAGTCACCTGACATTTGTCTGTCTCCATTTTCTCATTAGTAAAGTGGAAAAAAATAATAGGACCTAGCTCTCAGAGTTGTTTTGAGGATCAAATGAGATAATGTTTGTAAAGTGCTTTGTACATTGAAAGCACTATGTAAGTGCTAGCTTGTCCTGTACTCTACCTTCCTCACAGGGGTACTGTGTGGCAGAGAAATGCAAATTGTTATTACTTTTGTGCACTGTATAAAAAAAAAAACTAGCCCCTTTTTTGATCTATTCTATAAACTGACAACGGAATTTCTAGGGTATGTTACAAGGATCACAAAACACTATCAAATAACAACTATCGATAAGGTACCATGGTGGGGGCTGGGGAATACAGAAATAAAAATCATCTATTAAGGTGTGCATATAAGCAACTATAATCCGGATAACGTAGTCCAAAATACCTTTCTTTGTATCCCTAGCACATAACATGGCGCCTAGCACAGAGGAGATGCTTAATAAATGTTTATTCACTGATTTGTTGATTGAAGTTACTATGTCCAAGAAAAGAGAGGGCAGTCTAGCTTTCCTGCTTCCAAAGAGAATGTAAGTTTCTCGAGGGGAACAAAGGATGCTGTATTTTCACGGTGTATTGAAGTCATGGTACAGTAAGTACCTTATACAGTCAGCATTTCAAACACGTATTGATTTGACTTGAATTTCTTTATCTCTTGCACATAACCTAAATTCTGGCAACCTAACTTACACTTCTCCACACACCCCCCCCCCCACACACACATTCCCCTATGTTTATTGCCTTTCTGATTTCACTCCCATCATTCTCTTTATTTTGAAAACAATCCCACATCTTTGTCAAAATCCTCCCCATCACTAATGGTTCACTTCTAATGCCACTCCCCTTCATAAGCCCTTTTCTGAGAGCTGTTCTGTCTCCAACGGGAGATGATCTCTCTCCCTTCCAAATGCTCGTGGCATTTTGTTTGTACTTTTCTTCTTATGAAATACCAAGTTCTGCCTTGTGTAATAGTGATTCTTGGTTCTACCTCATCCTACCTATTCAGATATAAAGTTCCTGAGGGAGGGACTATATCCTATTTATCTTGTATGCTTTCTAGTATGGGGTATGGAGTGACCGGAGAAGGAACTTGATTTGATACTTACGACATCCAGAATGATAAAACCTTTGAATCAGAAAGTATTTCAGAGGCTTCTGAGAATAATTCGTATCTATCCAAGAATATCCTTTACAAAATGTCAACAAGAGGCTCTAATCACAGAGAAGCCACCTTCTGCTTTTGATGTTTACATGTGTGGGTTTGGGCAGGTCCTTTTACCAACCTGGGCCTCAGTTTCATCATCTGTAAAAAGGGGTTGGAAGGTCTGACTTAATGGGCACAGAAGTCCCTCCCCTATTTGGATCTATGATGCTGTGAACCAGCATATTCCATTTTTGGTTAGTTCTGTTACATACTTTTTATTTATTTACATGTTTGTGTCTTCTCCTCCAATATAATGCAATCTGCTTGAGGGCAGGGACGGTTTCTAACCCCTAACACGGTATCACGCATACAATATGCACTTGCTAAATTCATGAAATTGAATTGAATTAAGAATATTTCTTCTTATATCAAGACTAAATCTCTCTGCTCCTAGTTATGTCTTCTAGAATTAAGCAGAACCATACAACAGTCCTTCAAAGACTTAGAGATATCTTTCATATGATTATAGTCTCCTTTTTTCCAGGCTATAACATCCTGAGTTACTTCCCTGATTTTCTTTTGGTTTGATCTCAAATCTCTTCTCCATCCTGGTCATCCTCTGGACCCTGTTCTGCTTATCAATGTGCTTCCCAAAATGTAAAGTCCAAAAATTAACAGAGTATATCAGATGTGTTCTGACCAGGGCAGAGAACACAGTTATTATTTTGTTTGTGCTAAACACTAAATCTCTCTTAAAAGATCTTAAAATCACATTACTTTTGTTTTTGGCTAACATACACTGCTAAATGATCTTTTCCAGAAAAACTGCTAGCTATATCTCCACCATCTTGCACTTGAACTCCAGATTAAGACTTTACATTTTCCCTATTAATATTAATCTTATTAGATTCAGTCTCATATCCTAACTTGTTGAGACTAGACATTGTCATGTGGGTGTTGGCTACTGCTCCTGGCTTTATATTATCTGCAAATCTGATAAGCATGCTAAATAAATCACTTACAAAATTATTAGATAGGATGAAGCTAGGGACAGACCCAAGGCATGTTCCACTAAAGGCTTCTTTCCAAATGGACACTGAACCTTTCATGATTACTGTACTCTTTGGGATTAGCTATTCATTCAATTCTACGGCTACCCATTGAGTGATCTTGTCCACACAGATATGATGAAAACCCTTGATAACTGATTTGCTTACTGTGATTTACCTAACAAATAACCCTGCCAAAGATGGAAATCAGGTTAGCTTGACATGACCTGTTCATGATGACGTTGTGCTACTTTTGTGACCACCACTTCCTCTTAGAGATGTTCACTAATCATCCTTTTAACAATATGTGCTATGACTTTGTTAATAATGTAAGTAATTTTCATTAGTTTATAATTTGCAGACTCTGCTCTCCTCCTCCTCCTCTTCTTCTTCTTCTTTTTTAAAATGGAAACACTGGTCCTTTTTTCAGGCCTGCAGCAGCTATCCTTAATCTAGCCAAGATAGCTGATGGGTGTTTACTAATCACATCTACCAGTTCTTTCAATTTTCTGATCCCAGTGATGAGCTCACCAAGGGCAACTAGGGGCTATCTTATTATCTTTCCATTTATCTTGAGTATCAACTCACCATAAGTCATTTTCATTCTGTCACATTAACCACATTATCACTAATAAAAATATCTGAGTGCTGATATAACTCACATAGGGTATAGTACAAACATTGACTCATACACAGAAGATCAATACTAAATACTCAATTTAATGTACACTTACTACATACCCAAGGTGCAAAGAATATGTGCTAGAAGAGATACAGAGCCAAGATAAGACAGAGTTCCTTGCCTCACTGAGTTGAACAGAAAAATCTGTTGAACTGTTGAAAAAATATAGTCTCTGATCTTGAGGAGCTTAAAAATCAGGGTGGATTGCCTTGTAGTTGAATTACTCGCTGATCTGTTTCAATTGTAGAGACTGTAGAAATGACAAAATTATTCAAGCAATCATCTGATTTGGTAGCTAAGCATAGAACTAGCCTCCAATCAGCAGTAGAACAGATTAGGTACACAGCATACAGAAGCAAAGGAACTTAGCCTAGTTTTTAACAAATCCAAAGGTTCCAGCTACTAGAGGAAGTCCTTAATTTGACAAAAAGTTCTTGAAAAACGGCAAAACAGTCAAGCATAAACTAGATTTAGATAAGTACCTCACACCCTATAACAAGGTAAGTTCCAAATAGATACATGAACTGGATATTTAAAACTTGTATCTATATATGTGTGTATGTATGTTACATGTGTTTTCATGTATAAATACAGGTATATACACACCTATATAAATAAGGAAGATGTTTCCTTTTAGATCTATGAACTGGGGAAAACTTCATGACCAAACCGGGGATAGGATAGGGAGAATCTCAGAAGATAAAATAGACAATTTTGATTAGATAAAAATTAAAGTTTTTATATAAACAAAACCAAAGCAACTAAAATAACAAGTGAAGCAGGTAACTGGGAAAACATCTCTGAAGCAAGTTTCTCTGATAAAGGGCTAATTTCTAAGATATATAAGGGAATGATTTCATTTAAAAGAATAAAAGTCATTCCCTAATTGATAAATCATCAAAGGATATGAACAGGCAGTTTTCAGAGGAAGAAATTCAAACTATCAATAGCCATATGCAAAAATGCTCCCAATCACTAGTAATTAGAGGAATACAAATTAAAGTAACTCTGAGGTCCCTTTTCACATCCATTAGATTAGCAAAGATGACAAAAAAAAGAAAATAACTAATGTTGGTGGAGCTGCAGGGAAAGAGGCACATTAATGCACTATTGATGGAGCTGCAGACTTGACCAGCCATTTGAGAAAGCAAATAACTATCTCCCCAAAGTCACTTTGATTGAGTGATACTACTACAAGGTTTATATACCAAAGCAATCATAGTCAGAGAAAAATAACCTATATAAACAGAAATATTTGTAGCAGCTATTTTTACAGTGGAAGCAAACTGGAAACTAAGGAATGCCTATTAACTGGGGAATGGCCAAACAAATTCTGGTACACACATGTAATAGAATACTATTATACCATAAGAAATGATATGGGATGAGTTGGGAGAAACTTGGGAAACCTTGTAGGAACTGATACAGAGACAAGTGAACAGAATCAGAACTTATACCATGACAGCCACAGTGTAAAGAAAAAACAACTTTAAAAGACTTAACTCTGATCAATGTAATGATTAACCTTCATTCCAGATGATGAACAATGCAACCCACTTCCTGACAGAAAGGTGAAGGATTCAAGATACAGAATAAGACATACATCTGTGCATTTTGCCAACATAGGATTATGTTTTGCTTGACTATTTGTTACAAAGATTTTGTTTTTCTTTTTTCTTTTCCAACTGGGAGGAGGGATATGAGAACAAATGTTTGTTCATTTATTAATTAAAAATAAAATTAAAAAGTAAATAGAAAAACCTGGTCTCTATCAATACTTCCAACCCTCCTTTTTATTTCCTTCTAGTGTCATTTGCTTCTAAGTGGTCTCTACTTGTCCCCCAATACTTCTGGTGAAACCTACAACTCTGTTAACACTACACTTTCTCCCTTTGTCTCTATGTTCTTCCCGCTAATAAAACTACCACCTTACACTTTTATAGATATTGAGATTTCAAAATACTTCCAAATGTCATTTCATTTTAATTATGTCACCTTGCCTTTTCTGAGTTTTCATGTAAATGACGTCGTCCAATTATTCTGAGGTAGGTAGAGCAAATATGATCATCCCCATATTACAAATGAGGAAACAGAGGAGTTAAGTGGTTTGTCTAAAGTAACACAGACAATAACCCAAACTTGAAGGATGACAAAAATGCGTTTACGACACTTTCTATTAAAAAAAAAAAAAGACTTTCACACCTATTGTCATCAAATCAAAGAGCTTCACAGGTAGAAGAAAACAAATGGTTGAGTTCAATCCTCTCATTTTATAGAAAAGGGAACTACAATCTAGAATGATTAAGTGACTTGTCCAATGCCAAGCCAACTTGTTAGCAGCAAAGCTAGAACTGAATTCTCCTAACTTCCAAGCAAGTAAGTAATGCTGCTATTATATATTTTATGTTTGATCTTCACAACAAAGTTTTTAATAGGTAGGTAGGGATATTAATATTCCCATTTTATAGGAGAAAAAAATCAGACATGGAAAATAATGACTTTTCCAAGGTTATAGAGCAAGTAAGCAAAAGAAACAAGACTAGAACTCATGATCCCAAGTGAGATCCCATTATCTTCTGAAATAAATTTTTTAAAAATATTGTCTTTTCCCTTCTTAAAATCAAGGAAATCTTACCACACTTTGGGGGCATGGGATGGGGGTGGGTGGGAGGGAATAGTTGGTGAAGGGGAAGGTCAACTCTCTAAGACACTTAAAGCTATTATTAGAGAAATCAAACCTGGCAGCAGAAGAAACAAGGATTGTTTTTTAAATGACCAAAGTTATAGCTAGAAGCTGGTTTGAGTCACAGCTGAGCACAATCTTCAAAGGTTTCCGACAAACTGAAGTTTCAGAGAGAGTCAACGTTGTTTTCTATTTATCTCTGGTAAAGAAAACCAAGGTTTATATTGTGATTAATAACAGAGTTTTGTGAGTGATGTACTTAACTTTTACCCAGGTACTCATATTTCTTTAAACCTTAGGCTATATCGTATATAATGTTGTCTACACTCCAATAATCAAATGCATCTGTGACCTCATCCATTTGGATGTTCCCTCCCGTGGTAAAGATTACAGTCCCTCCATGCCGACTCATCCTGTGGGATTCTTGCTTAGGTCTTTCAATCGGTGTATCATAATAGGCTCCACTCAATATGCTGGAAGTCTTTCTTGTTTTCTCCTGATAGCTTGAGGATATCGATGAAGCACTTGACTTTCCTACTTGGGCTCAACATATGGCCAGCCCATTGTTTTTGTCTGTTTTAACCATACATTTATTTTATGTCATCTTTCCCCTAGCTCCTCCTGGAAAGTCTTTTATTTGTTACATGTTGCAACCTGCTCTCACCCACCATAAGTTTTTCTAGTGCCCTCTGTGTGATATCCATTTTCAATTCTTTTGAGACTATCATGTGCTGTTTCTCAGAATACAGCAATAATACTGGTATTAAAAAGATGGGCCTTTGTTTCTGGCAAAAGTTTGGAGCCACTAAAGAAGCTTTTCAATTCCCTGAAGGCAACCCTGTCTACTCTCCCCTTCCTGTTTCATTCTGGGCCCAATCTGTTGTCTATCTGTATTGTCTGACCCCAGATATAGAAAATATGGAGAACTTCACCATCCATAAAGAATTTATTTTCCACTTAAGACTCTAGGCTAGATCTTCTCTCTCTCAGTGGCAAAGACCTTTTGTGAATCTATGTCTACATGTTCTATATCTCACCTGATATTTATGATCAGAGAGTCACTGAAAAAAGTTTCTATATGTTGTTATTTCTTTCAAGGAATCCTGAATGATGTTGGTGTTTGAGTAAGAGATGAATAGATAAAACATTTATTAACTATATGCCAGGCACTGTGCTAAGGTTTAGGGCTACACATATTTTTTTTTAAAAGAAAGGAAGAAATGAAAAAAGAAAAAAAGAAAAGAAAGAAAGAGAAAAGAAGGAAGGAAAAAAGGAAGGTAGGAAGGAAAGAAGGAAGGAAGGAAAGAAGAAAGGAAGGAAGGAAGGAAGGAAAGAAGGAAGGAAGGAAGGAAGGAAGGAAGGAAGGAAGGAAGGAAGGAAGGAAGGAAGGAAGGAAGAAAAAAGCGACAGTCCTTGTTCTCAAGGAACTTACTTTCCAGTGGAGAACTGACAAAACCCAAAGGAAATACGCAAAGTGAGAAATGAAGAGAGACAGTTTACATGAAGCATGGTTTGGAAATGGTGGGCAGGAAATGATGTGCATGCTTGGTTCTGGACAAGAAAAGGCAAAGGTTTGTCTATCAGAAATTAAGAGTGGTCTCAGAATAAGAGTCCAGGATTTAGTGGGGATGGTCATGAAGGGGATAAGGATGCTTGCCAGAGAATAGGAAACATAGTTTAGAAATAGTAGCCAGGAAAAGAATCTTTAAGTCAGCATTTTGAATTTTATGAAGGCTAATGGAAGACTATGAATGACATCTTGTCATGAAGCAATAAAGAATAAAAACCAGTTTAGAGAGATCCGGCTAGGCAAAGTTAGCCCAAGGACATCTACGGACAAAAACTGAAGGCCCAACAGGAGAAAAATGTAAAAGATCTGTGAATCTGTGATGTTTTCAAGAGTAGTAGAATAGTAGAGCCACCTTACTAAGATGCTAGTGAAGAAATTCCATATTAATATATTGTATATAATATGTAATATCTCAATATTCTACATTAATCAATATTTTTTGCTATTTTGGATGGTATTTGAGAGGCAGCAAGATAATAGTAGATGTCTCCCACTCCTGGAATGCACCCCCTTTTCATCTCTAATTCATAGAATGTCTCTTCCTTCAAGACTCAACTCAAGCACCACTTGGAAACTGTTCTATTTTCCCCCAAAAGCTATTATCCTTCCCTGGTGCTTGTAAGAAACTTGTATTGATTTTATATTTATTCCATATATCTATTTATTCTGATATATATAGTATATGCACATGTATACATATGTATATGTACGATAGATAAAATATACACACACATATACACACATGCCATCCTCCCTTCCTCCAACAGAATGTAAGCTCTTTGAATGCAGGAACTATTTCTTTTTTTTTTTCTGCCTTTGCATCTCTATGAATTTCAACAATATCCAGTATATAGCTGATGCTTAATAAATGCTTGTTGATTATTGATGGTAGGCCTTTCAGTCAGGAAAACCTGGATTCACATCCTGCCTCTGACACCTACTAATAATTGGATGATCCTGGGCATGTTGTTTAACCTGTTTGTACCTCTAGGCAACTCTCTCAAGTTGTAAGTTACAGACCGGTTTCCAGTCTGAATCAGTGAAAGCAGCTTCCATACTGAGAGTTATCCCAGACTAATGAAATCAGAGGTTTGGATCCCAATCCTTTCTCTCCCTCACTTCACCTTGACCAAAAAAAAAAACCAGATCTTATTTTTACAAAACATTACTGGCTGGACCATCTGCCCCTTTCTTTCTTCTTTAGTCATGCACATGGAAAGTTTAAGGGGAAGTTGTTCTTCATAATTATAATTAAGGCCACCATTTTACCTTGGTAACAGCTACTAGAACTTAAAAGCATAGTAGGTAGGAAGTAATAACCAGTCACTATAGGTTTGGTCTTACAAATATCACAAACTCTCAAGCTAGGCTGCCTTAAATTAGTTCAGGTCTCCTTGTTCCTGGCCAAAAGAATGATCTTCCCATTTATCAATCAATCGATTTGTCAGAAAATATTTATTAAGCAACTAAGTACCAAGTACTGCACTAGGTGCTAGGTATACAAATACAAAAAAATGAAGCATCCCCTGCTCTCAGGGAGCTTACATTCTATTTGAGGATACAACATGCATGCACATATGTATTCTGTATAAGTATACATGTACAGAGACATGTATAGTCATATACATATATGTGTATGTGCAATACCTGTGTTATATAATATGAATATTATATAATATACTATAATGTAATAAATTATATAACCTACATATTGTATGGGGCAACTACGGTGCCAGGTCTAGAATCAGGAAGACTCATCTTCCTGAGTTCAAACCTCAGACACTTCCAAGCTGTGTGACCCTGGGCAAATTCACTTAACTCTGTTTGCCTCAGTTTCCTCATCTGTAAAGTGAGCTGGAGAAGGAAATGGCAAACCACCCCAGTGTCTTTGCCAAGAAAACCCCAAACAGGGTCATAATGAGTCAGATACAACTGAAAAAGGACAGAACAGAATATATAGTACATAATAAACATGATATACTTTATTATATCAAAAACATATATTAATATTATACACATAGAATAGATATATTATTAATAAATGATGATGATATTAGTAGTAGCTAACATTTATATGGTGCCTTAGGGCAGCTATGTGGCACCATGGATAGAGCACCAGACCTGAGTCAGGAAGACTCATCTTCCTGAGTTCAAATCTGGCCAGAGACACCTCCTAACTGTGTGACCCTAGGCAAGTCACGTAACCCTGGATGGCTCAGTTTCCTCATCTGGAGAAGGAAATGACAAACCACTCTTGTATCTCTGCCAAGAAAACCCCAAATAGAGTCATTAATAGTCAGATATGACTGAAACAACTGAACAACAAAACAGATTAGAAAGAGAGTTTAAGCTCAGGCTGTGAAGGGCTTTAAAGAGAAATAGAAGAATTTCCATTTTTATCCCAAAGACAGTACAGAACCACTTAAGTTTACTAAGTAGAGCAGCAAACCAGATGCAGTTTTCCATCTAAGTCTTGTCTACCAAAGTGCTGCCTTGGGAAGCAGGTTCTAGAAAAGGTTGTTTGATTCTTCTCCAGATAGAGAAGAGTAAAACAGCAAGGCCAGTTTATAAGAATTAAATCCAGACTCAAACGATCTCCTGTGTAAAGCATTGATTCATTACCTTCTCAGGCTTGGGTGCCAGAAATCCTCTCCTTCATCAGATTGCAGACAAGCCCTCCCTTTCTTAACTCTTCTCTGGTCTCGCTCCTAGAATTAATTCTTCACTATGTGGGTTACAAAGTGAATGGAGATTCACAAGTAATAACAGTAACAATAGTAGCTAATACTTTTATGATACCTGAAAGTTTACAAAATGCTTTCCTCACATCTACCCAGGTAAACTGTAACAAATGTGACTGTGCCCATTTCACCAACCTATAAGCTAAGGCTCAGAGGTGAAAAAAACTTGCTTTTGATCTCACAGCTAGTATTTTAGGTAGGATTTTAACCCAGATCTTTTGGCTCCAAGTCCTATATTTGTTTTTGGGTTTTTTTTGGAGGGGGGAAGATACAGCAATGGGGCTTAAGTGATTTGCCCAAGGTCACCCAGCTAGTTTTTGTGTTAACTGTCTGAGGCTGGATTTTAACTCAGATCCTTCTGACTCCAGGGCTGGTGCTCCTATTCACTGTGCCAGCTAGCCGCCCCCAAGTCCTATATTCAAAAGCATTAATTTATGGGGGCATTTCATTTGTATTTCGTTATTTGGTTGATTATGAGTTTCTCACTCTGGAGAAACAGAGTGTCCTATCTATTCAGCTCACTTGAAAAGAAGAGATAGATCTATCACTTCAAAGATTAAAAAAGACAAGAACTGAGAATGTATATTACTTTGTTGGTAGGCAACCCACTCATCATAGGATCAAAGGATTTAGGAACTGGAAAGGGCCTTAGAAGTCATGCAAGTCAGCTCCTTTATTTTACAGATGAGGAAAAGGAAGCCTATGGAGCTCATGTGGTTACTACCTGGCAAAGGGAAGATTGGGCTGCAGATCCTGCAGATCTTCCATCATACTCAGTACTCCTTCCACCAAACCAGGCCCAATGGAACCACTTACAACACAAACCTCCGGTGAGCAGTCTGTGTTAGAATGTGAGCCTGAGAACAAGCACTACCTTGGGTTTCTATTTGCAATTTCAGTGTTTACTAATTTACTTAGCTCGGTAGTTGGGACAATAAATTCTTTCTCATTCTTTCATTCATTCCCTCACACTGGATCTATGATAATAAAGGGAATGCGTAGGTCTAAGAAGGATAATTCTCCTTTTTTTCATTTGGCTGATTCAGGACTAAAGGGGATTATTTTAACCTAAAACATACTGTACTGTTGAAAAGCACCATGATTAGTACTAATGAATATTTGGTTATCAGGCTTAAGCCAGGAGGCTCATGCAATACATCCTGCAGCATTTTTAATCCCTCTATACCAGCTTGCTATTTACCTCCAGCCCAAAACATGAAATCCCCCTTTAATTTTCAGGGCTTCCATACGTGTTCTCCTTCCTCTTTCCCACCTTGCAAACCATATAGTTAAAAGACAGCATTCCAGATTTCTAATTTCCTTAATGGTGTCTTACCTTAAAAGGCTATAACAAGCATTATCCCCCTATGCCCTATTTTAAACTCTTATATGTGGGTTTAATTAACCATGGAATTCACCAAAAGAACAGTGAACTTCCCTTAACCATTTCTCATGCAAGAAATTATCTTTTCCTAACTATTACTAAACATACTATAGAAGCTATTACATGGTTGAAACCTTTCCTTTTCACTAGGTTTTCTCACATATATGATACAGATGATATTATCCAACAAGGCATTAAGTGGACTATAACTCTCAGAGTCGCCATAGTGCTTAAGAATCATTACCACCTAAATTCCTTGATTTTTAAGCTATACCAAGTTTTTCCCATTTACTTGGGGTTTTTTTGCCTTCTAAGAATTCACAGCTTCTTGGATTTTTTTATTGTGACTATTGTATTTCAAATAGCATTAAAAGTTAGAACAAAATGCAACCTAAATAAGATAATTCAAAGTCTAAGCCACAACTGGAAGTCTTTTTAACAATTACTACAACAGATCTATCTATGTATCTATCTATCAGTACATATATCCACATACATATTTACATAGATACATATGTAAATCTATATCTATCTATACACACATACATTTACACACATATATCTATGTCTACATATATCTCTATCCATCCATCAATACATATATGCATATATACATTTATATAGATAAACATCTCTATTTCTACATATATATATATATCTGTATCTAGCTGATGTTAACACTATAAAGAACAAAATTCCTTTTGGTTCTTTATAAAAAGTTAGCATTGATGATGGATGTCTTATAATGGTAGAGAAAACACATCAGGATGTTTATTGTATATAACAAAT
This sequence comes from Pseudochirops corinnae, assembly GCA_028646515.1. NCBI lineage: Eukaryota > Metazoa > Chordata > Mammalia > Diprotodontia > Pseudocheiridae > Pseudochirops > Pseudochirops corinnae. Next base: position 43,891,292 of record CM053590.1, read on the forward strand.
GAATCAAAGAATAGAGTATGAAAACTTCAGCTTGATCATAAGCATATCTGTAAGAAATTACTTAAGATATATTAAAAGGTAAGGTCTCTTCCCTTCTCACATCCCAAATAAGCATTTGACTTCATCATTAAAACTGTACTGAATTGTCAACTTTCAATTATACATATAAAAGAAGGGACAGGACATGCTACTGTAGAGATTTTTGTTGTGGTATCCACTGGATAACATGAATGGTTTCTGTAAAGGTACTAGCAAAATCAATGATGATCCAATTTAGTTTATAGTTTAAAATACAGTTATTGAGCACTTTGTAAATTTCACATCAATTCTAAGGGGTTAAAACAACAATAATTTGCATTACTCTTGTATTTTAGGCTTTTCGGGAAATTTTATTTAATCCTTAAAACTAGAATGGATATTGCTATGCTAAGTTTACAAAGGAGAAAACTGAGTTCGACTTAAATCCAGTTCTATCTAATAAACCAATATTCTTTCCACTAAACCATGTAGAGTTCTATTTTGAATGTATCCTGTGATTGTTTTTATAACAAATTTATCTTCCAGTATTTTGTTTGGGTCAGCACTAAAACTAGTTTGCATTTCAGTCCAGAAGTAATTAAAATTTTCCCAGTTAATTCACAAATTGGGCAGCCTAACTCATTATAATGAGAGGGTTGTTTCCTAGCCAGCCCTAATAAGAAAGAACTCATAAGAATGCATACACTCTTCATTAACTCTGCAGGGAGCACTGCCCAAGTATATGGATGCTTTGTCTTGTCTCTATTTAAGGACAGAGTTCAAGTTTGGCCAAGTATGCATAACTGAACTTTGAATCCTGTGAAGAAAGTTAGCATTGATGAAGAACGTCTTAAAATGCTTAGGGGAAACATACCTGGATGTTTATTTTATATAACCATGTAGCAGGGTTTTGAACTGAAAGATAAACTACTCCAAAGCAGACCATTCCTAAGAAATGGGTAGCTGCTGAAATAAACTAAAAAAAAAAAAAAAGACCACCAGGCTGCTGGTTTTTATTAAGCAGTGAAGGAAACAGCACCAATGATGAAAGCAAAACAGATTTTTAAAAAGTCATCCCAATTTAAAGGAAATTTCAAATGTCTGTCGGTAAGTAATCCACCTAAAGGATATTGAGCAATCTCGGCAAGACTTGTCATCATCATTACCAAAAAAAAAAAAAAAAGCTAAGTATTATAGCTCAGTAAGTCTTAGAAAAGGAAAAGAACTTTTCCCCCGCCAGTGAAGCCTTGTCTTTGAGTAAGAAATGGGGGTAGCCTGCTGGTAGTGACGCTATTCGTTTTTGTTTCTTCTCAGGTGCTGGAAGGATCGACGAATGGAAGGGAGTCCCTGTTGGCTTAGCATCACCTGAAATCTCATTCATTTCCCTCCAACCCAGTACAGGGTGACCTGCATCTCAGGCTTCCAGCAACCTCTTTCGACCGCCACTTCATAGTCGGGAGTCACAACCTCCCCTGCTGCTTGCCTCCAGGGCGGCAGAAACCCCTTTACGACTCTCCACCGCACACTTCCCCTCAACCCCAGTTCTCTTCAAAATTAGGAAACCTCAGGGTCTTTCATTCAGATACGGGACCAGCTCAGCTGACTGCCATCCCTACTCACAAATAAGGTACTTCCTCCAGCTCCTTCCCTCCCCCCGCCTCCTTCTTTTCCCCCTTTCCTCCCTTTCCAGAAGGGATTCCTACAGTCTTCATTCACCACATCAAAAAGATCCCATCAGTTCTCCTTCCTCCAAGGAAGTCCCTCTTCGTCCTTCATCAAACCTCAAAGAAAGGACTCCCTAAGGCGCTCTCCGTCCCATAGTGGAGAAGGGACTCCCTCCGCTGCTCATCCCACTCCCCTCCCCTCAGAGAAGGGACTCCTTTCGACGCTCTCCCCAAGAACTCCTTTCCCTGCGGGGAGGGGGGGGGAGTCATCTCTGAGAAGTGGCTTGCCAGGATTCCCTTCCCCACCTAAAACAAGCTATCCTCTTACTGTCCCCTTCCGTCTCCCAGGAAGGACTCCCTGGCTCCCCTCGCCTCTTCAGAAAGACCCTTTTGATTCCCCCCCGCCTCTTCAGAAGAGGGATCCCCTGTCTCCTCCCCCAAGATTAAGGCTCTCCTCGCTGTGTCCCTCCACTCCAGAGGAGGGATCCCCCTGTTTTCCCGTCTCCAGAGAAGAAAGCCCCTCCAGCTGAGCTCCCTCAGAGGAGGGAACCCTCGCCCCCTTCTGTAGAGGGATCTCATCAGCAGGGAAGGCTCTAGTTCGAGTGAGAGCCTTAAAGCCTGAACAGCGGCGGGACCCTAGGCTGGCAGAGTCCCCAGGCCGGTCCCGCAGCTCCCGGCCTCCCCCCACCCCGCGGCCCCACGTGCGCGATTCTGCCCCGCCAGCTGCCCTTCTGCCCTCCCTCTCTCTCACTCACCGGCCCGAGCGCGGCTCCACCGCCGCCACCTCCGGCCCCGGCCCGGCCGCTAGTGGGGGTGTGTGGCTTTCCTGGGGGCGTGGTGGTGGGCGTGGCCTAGAGGGGCGCTCCCTTCCTTCTCCTTCCCCCTCCCCCCCACGTCCCCTCGAGGGGGTCAAGCGCCGAGGCTGCAACCCGGACTGAGCTCCTCCGGCTGTCTAGCGGGTAGGCGCGAGCGGGAGGCGGGCAGAGTCGGACCCACAGTCAGGGGCGGGATGGGGTGAAGGACCGTGCGGCCCGAGCTGGAGCGGGAGCAGGAGCGCCAGGAATCCCAGGAATGAGGAGCTGCCGCCGCCTGCTCTGGGCCCCGCCCCGTTCCCGTCCAGTCCGGCCGCTGCTGCGGAGCAGGTGGGGTCAGAGACCTGAAGGAGCGAGTCCTGGCGTTTGCGGAGAGCCTAGCCGGGGCCGAGGGCGGAGCCGGGCAGGTATGGGGGCGGGGCCTCCTCCTCTCCACCCACCCCCAACCCTTACACACTGTGTACGCCTTGGGTGTGCACGCACCCCTTTTTCTCCCCCCACCACGTGCGCACTCAGCATTACACCTGGCCCCCCAAAATACTCCGTCGTGCGCGCACGTACACACAGACACAATATACATACGTAACCAGTGAGCACATTTTATATACATGCATGCAACCAGTGAGCACATTTTATATACATGCATGCGTGCAGACCATACGTGTTGGCCCAGCCCCTCCCCTTCAGAATAGGCAAGTAGATACAAACCCTGTGCTTACGTACAAATCGGAATGAACGCATAGCCTCGCAAGGACTTTTTAGACAGAAATGCAGCCTGCCCACTGAGCCTGACAAAAAACACAGTGCCCCCTGTCAACTCTAAGCAAACTGGTCATTCCCACGCTCACTCCCAGTGTTTACACCCTTTCCGCACTGGCCGGGCATATATACTTGTGCCTTGGCTCATAGGTTGCACGTAAACCTAGGATCCTGCCTAACAACCTCGCTACCCCCACACCGGTCATGACATGCAAACTACTTGGCCAAGTACTCTGAAAAATACTTTTCTACCCAGCGTTTAAATACACATTCTGAACCCTGCACACACGAGGCTCATGCTGGCACAGATGCGTGCCTACTTCCGTGACACACTGATTAGGAACAGGGTAGCCGTACGAAGCATTCTCGGAGCTTTGCCTTCTCCCATTACAGTATTTTACAGCTACCACTGCAATACACACATACTCTTACACACAAGTAAGTCGCTCCCTTGCCCTCCCTCCCTTGCCCTCCCTCCCTTGCCTCAAGGAGGAAGTCAGGGTAAATCAAAACAGTGTGGAAGAGAGGGAAGGACGATTCCTAGGAGCAGCTCTCACAAATGCTGGCTGAGTTTGGCAAAATTCTGGAGTCTACAGCCTTCTCTAAAGAGTGCCAGGGCTGGGGGTTCCGAAAAAGTGTACTGAAACCCTTCTCATTAGGGTCAAATTGTTCTTATTACTAGAATCTAGAACATTCAGGAGATGAGAAAGGGCTGTGGTGGTTTTTTTTTTTGTTCTGTCATTCCCCTGAGGCACTTGGGGATGGTGTTTGCAAAGCATTCAGCTTACTGTATACAGCCACTCTGCCCTCCCCCATTCCTCTTCCCTTCTCTTCTCCCCATAGTAGTTCCCCTTAATTGTGCCACAATTAAGAAGACGTTTTATATCTGGAACTCAAAGTTTTTCAAAAAGTTTTTTTAAAAATTTTGTTTTCTACATGCAACTGGGAAATAAGATATACAGGCACTGGGGCATAGAAAGCCATCTTGCCCTACTAGAAAGTTGGGGAGGGTGATAGGGGAGGATATAAGAGAACAGATTGGGGGAAGGGGTATTCAGTAGGCTTGCTATTTTGGGGTGGGGGTAGGGGAAAGATGGAAGAAAAAATTGTAACTCAAAATTTTGTGGAAATGAATGTTGAAAACTAAAAATAAATAACTTTTTAAAAAATGAAGACATTTTATAATATAAGCAGCCATTAACTGCATAAAATAAATATTCAGAGATATTACTTCCTGTGTTCTCTCTGAGTGCCTATATGTCATCTGCTTTTCCATTATCAGACCTCAGCAACTAGTAACTGATGCAAGTATGAAGGCTTAACAGGATAGTATTGGCTAAACAGAGAATGTTATCGTTTGTACAGTGCTTTACAGACTCCAAAACACTTTTACATACTTGATCACATTGGACCCTAACAGTAAGCCCAGAATATAATAAGCAGGGATGACTTTATAGATGAGAAAATGGAGGCCCCCAAGGAGGAAAAATAACCAGGGTCCCAGTTCTCCTGAGAGGGGCATCTGGGACTAGACCCTAGAGCCCTCTGGCTCTCAGGCCAATGCTCTATGTCTATACCATACCATCTCCACAGAATCAAAGTATGGAATCCAAAAGATAGAGCTTACCTTGTGAAGGGCTATACCTCATTTCACCAATTTTGCATCTCAATTGGATCCTTCCCAAGGGTATCTTTCAAATAACAGGATCTAAAGGATCGAGTGAGATCGACGTCATTGTCATTCCAATCCGTAACTTCGAGTCTCAGTAGAAGCCAGAACAGCCTGAGGAACGTCTCCTTCGAGGGGCTCTTAGGGAAAGAGGGTGCAAAGAGGCTGCAGCTTGGGAGACAATCCGGGATTTCAGCCATTGAAGGAAAAGAGGGGGAGGGCGTCTGGGCTGAAAGCCGACTGGCTGTCTGCTTCTTTCCCCCCCTTTTCCCTGAGGAATACTCCTCTGAGGGAGACATTTCTCAGTTTGTTACTACCACCACCACCACCACCACCACCACTACTAACTACTATCACCACTACTACTATTACTACTTCTACTACTACCACTACTACTACTACTACTATTACTACTACTACTACTACCACCACCACTACTACTACTGCTAGTACTACTACTACTGTTACTACTACTAGTACTACTATTACTACTACTACTACCACTATCACCACCACCACTACTAACTACTACTACTACTGTTACTACTACTACTACTACTATTATTACTACTACTACCACCACTATCACCACCACCACTACTAACTACTACTACTACTGTTACTACTACTACTACTATTACTACTACTACTACTACCACCACCACCACTACTACTACTACTGCTAGTACTACTTCTACTACCACCACTATCACCACCACCACTACTAACTACTATCACCACTACTACTACTATTACTACTTCTACTACTACCACTATTACTACTTCTACTACTACCACTACTACT
>CM053590.1:43897518-43925660 GCA_028646515.1 Pseudochirops corinnae
ACTAGATATCTATGTCCATATTTGTGTATATGTCTATTCATATATATTTATATCATATTTTATATATGTATGTGTGTGCATATATATGTGTATTGATAATCATGTAATATCAATTTTGGACATTAATAAGAGGCAAAGCCTGAATTAATCAATCAGACTGCTTTGCTTTGCTCTAGAAATGCCACTTCCTGTGTCAGCAACTTCAAACACCAGATAAGACTGAATAGTGGGACTTCTCTTATCTTTTCCAGAGGCATGTGCTATATGGGGGAGGCTCAAGTATCCTGGGATTGTAATTTCCAACTGACATAACTTTGTCAATTGTCTTGTCAGTCTGGATTTACAACTTATTCAACTAAAACACTTCCTTTCTAAAAACATATGGAGACCATAAATCTGAGGGACACAGACATCCTGGGACTGTCCTAAAACATAAAAAAAACTTTGTCATTCTCATATCAGGCAGTCAGAACTTAGGTTTTGGCTTCTCGTATTTACAAGTTCCCTAGCTTTGGCTAGCCTTAAGGGAATAAATGATATAAATGTATATCACCTAGCCTGTTTGCCTCCTTTAACCAAACTTTCAGGCTGACAGTTAATACGTATATACATACAGACATACACTATCTATACATACATACATACACACGTATTAATAAAAAAAAACAAATGCAGGAGTTGGTATCAAGAAGCCTAGGTCCAAATCTTAGCTCTCTCGTTGACTATCTCTATGACCCTGGTCAAATCACTTAACTTCTGTGGATCTGTTTTTCATCTGTAAAGTAAGGGAACTGGACCTCAGAGGTCCCTTTTAGTTCTAAATACAGGATTCTGTGATATTATGAAGCATCAGCTCTTCCTCTGAAGGGAGGAAAACCTTCAGCAGGGTAGGGAGGAAACAGCAGGAGGAGGAAATCAGATCTGGGAAGGTAGGGAGGATGAGATCTCTGTGAGTTCCACCATTGAATGACTGATTTTCCAAGATTTTCCCCAAGCAGCAGCCAAGATAATGCTATAGTTTTTCTGACCCCTCCGAGCCCTAGGGGCTTATATCGGGTCTTTATAGTACATTGGTTCAAGTTTATTACTTGATTTTGTGTTGTGTTAGCACTGCTTCCCTGAGCCCAACCCTGGGGACAAGGTAACAGAATTCATCATGGGATTTAGAGCTGGAATTGACCTCATTTTATGTGTGAGAAAACTGAGGCTCAAAGAGGTTAGATTATATGTCTAAAGTCACACCAAATGTAAGAAACAAGAGCTGAACACCAGTCCGTGACTGCCTCTCTGACCTTGTGCAAAATTGTGAGGCTGACCGTGGTTTCCTCAATGCTGTCTCCTTTTTCTGTACGTTTTACCTACTCTTCTGCATGTAAAAGTCCAATGCTTTAACAGTCTCTCCCTCATTCTCTGTTCTCAAGAAAGGATCTAATATGTCATTTTCATCTTAGTTAAATAAGGTCATTTTATTCTCTCTCCTGGGGAGTATTTCTGTTCAATTTGCTTTTAAATCTTCTTTCTAATGGATTAACAAAAAAAAATTGTCTCTGTTGAAAAGAATTTCAGGCCTCTTTTCTCTGAAAATTGGGTCCAAGAATTGTAGTACAGGTCTGCCTATGATTTGGGGGCATCTGCAAGTCTCCTTCTCCCCCCAGTTTTTGTCCTGTTCAGGTACTAGTAATGCCTGAAATTCTGTCATTATGTTAATTTCCTTGGGTTACCTTCCCAACTTTTAAAATGCAGATACCCCTGGGAGGGATGACATGTTGGTCCTTGAGACTTCCTTATGAATAAGCCTATCAGCTACCTTTTTCCCTTAAAAAAGTGTCAGCTGTAGGGGCCAAGGGAAGAAGAGAGAAAGGGACGCCAGGTGACAAGACGTAGAAATGCAAGAATGCTAAAGACAATCTAGGATCAACCCTGTCTCAATCAGACTTTTTTTTCCTAGTTCAAATGCAATATTTATTTAAAAGAAGGCGTAACTCTAATGGATAGAATTTTGCTGTTCTGCTTAGCTTACCAAGTCTTGTACCTGATAGTTGTTTAATTGGAGCCTTTGAATCAGAAATCAATTAATATACATTCATTAAGCACCTATTACGTGTCAGGGATCATGCTAGGGATACAAAGGCAAAATAGGAAACAATCCCTTCTCTCAATCAGCTTACATTCTATATGAGAGACAACATGTACATATGGAAGGGTGTCTCCTTTCCAGACTTATAAATTTCTTGGACGTAGGGGCAAGCAACAGAGATGATGTGATATAAGGGTGATTCCCATTCAGACATCATTAACACCTTGTAAAAGGTAAGCTCCTTTCATATGAATGGATCATTTTGCACCTTGTAAAGCCTGTAAAACTTTGAGTAAACTTACTTGTATCTCATAAAGGATGAGAGGCTTTGAATAGTTCATTTGCATATGAAAAGGCCAGGAAAACATCTGAGGAAACCAAGAGAGAGACAGTGACCATGCCCCTTGGGCATAGACTGCTTCATTATTTTTTCCCAGACACTCAACTATTTGAACCAACCAGAGAGCTTTCATGTTTTTAAAACTGAGGAACCTTGTACCCTAAAGCTCTTTGGTAATTATTGGTCAAATGGGCATTGTCTTTTTATGACTTTGTCTGCAGAGATAATGTTATGGGAAATGTGCAGGAGAGTTGCTATAAGTTAGGGGGAGGTTTCCCATTGGGCAGAACCAAGAAGAGGAATGAAAAGGAAAGGTTCATCCCTTGCTCTTCTGATCTCCTCTGTGGGAAAGGACAAACCTAAGAGCTAGAGCACCAGGGGAACAGAGGACTGAAGCATTTAATTAAGATGCTGTGCTCTGTGAAGAGCAAATATCGTTGGTAGAATAACCTGCTTGGTCACATGCGTCCCCTACATTTGTCCCTAACTAGAATTCTACTGTATGTGCTCACTCTCCCCACTAATACTGTGTATATTTGTAGGAGAACAGACTGTTTATGGGAGAAATATTTTGTAGTTACTGCTCTGTCTCATCTCAGTAAATGCCTTTGCTTTGAGCTAACTGGGTCTACCAGTTAATTCCTAAAGGGAAACATGCCATTGAAGGCTTGTGCTTTAGTTTTGGAAGTGAGTATCCATAAGTTTTCAGAGAATCAAAGGTAGGAGCTGACCTCTGGGACCCAATTCAATTGTATGAACTGGGGAACTAGTCCGGAGGGAATGCTACACATATGTAAGCATGGCAGTAGGGAAGTGGATAGAGTGCTGGACTTGGAGTCAGGAAGACTTAAGTTCAAATCCAGCCTCAGAAACTCCCTACTTTTGTGACCTTGGGCAAGTCACTTAACCTCTGTTTACCTATGAATTGATGAGCCACTAGAGAAGGAAATGGCAAACCACTCCAGTATCTTTGCCAAGAAAAGTCCATAGACAGAGATCAATGGTGTCAGAAAGAGTTGGACATGTTTGAACAACAACATCCCATATGTAACCTAGTTCGCACATCACCTCTCTACCTACTGTTAGCCCATTTTCCTCATTCATTTTTATTCTGGGTTCTAAGGTAATCAAGGGGCACAGTTTGATGTTTCTTCCTTATTTACTAAAATTACCACATCTCATTAATTGATAGCTATGAGTCCCCACTCTTATTGATTAAATATTATTCAATAACAATAGCTAACATTTACATAGAACCTACTATGTGCCAGGCACACGTCATTATTATTAATATCTTTAAGTTTTCTGTGTAACTCTTGACACAAGGCCACTTTGCATAAGACTCTTCTCATTGGTAGATTTTGATTACTGAATGTTCTGTACTCGAATAAGGTTTTAAGCTGGCAAGAGCTTGAGAGAGAAGAGAGATCCTGGTCTTCTGGCTTCTAGCCTGAAGAGAAAGAAGTCAAAGGGTTCCAGATTCTTTCTGGGGAGAGGGTCAGAAAGACTCTAGGAGGAAGGCCACATGCACCCAAGGGTGAATTCCTTGGAGTCTCTAGTGTAGCAAACTCGGAGATAGGAACACAACTGAGGTTTGAAAAGGAAATCAGGTAGGTTAGGAAGAAAACCAAGAGAGAGTAGCGACATGCAAAAGTAGGAAGAAGAAAGTATCCAGGAAGAGAGGGCAGTCAGCAGTACCAAATGCAGCAAAAAGGCCAAGAAGGATTGCTTCCCATTCTGCCTCTGACGCATTCTTGCAGTGTGACTGTGGTCAAGTAACTTAACTCAGTACCCCAAGAACTCTAAGAGTATAGGACATGTGGTGATCCTGCATTAGTGAATGGAATTTCCTCACCAGGACTTCCTACATGCATGAAGACAAATTAGTACAGCTAATGTGAGGTCATGTTATTTCAGGAGCAGAGACTCAAGAGTTACAGAGGGACCTCAGATACCTTCAACTCCAATTCTCTCACTTTATATCCAGGGAAACTGAGGCTGGGGGCAGTAAAACAACTTCCCTAACGCCTAGTGGGCTTCATAATATGCTCTTTGTAATTTTCTCTTTCCCAAGCCTCCCCTCAACTATATTTCCAACTGTTAAAAGCATTTCCAAGGAACAGTTAACATGCAAATAAGAATTCTTTAAAAGGGGTTGGTCGTTTTGCATTTATTTTTCAAGTCTTCCCCTAAAACCTCTACTTGCAGGTGACTGGGTGCCGCTATCAAAACCCTCCCAGCTGGCCAGCCAAATCTGCCCACTTTGGAACTCCTGCTGTGGGGCCTGCAATTAGCCAGCGTGGCACAAAAGCTTCTATTGTTCGTTCTCTGCCATGAAAGTGAGGCGGAGGAGGGGCAGGACAATAAATTCATTAAGCCAGGGATTCTGGCCTCTTTTATTTTTTAAAACGAAAGCCACAGATGCCATACAACACAGAAGGGGTGAACCTAACTTGAGGGTTTAAATCCTGAGGTCCGAGTTTGGCTGTCTGAATCAGTGGGTATTTTATGCTGAACATGCCCTGTGGCACTGAGGGGTGACGGTCGTGCTACTTCCTTAAAGGCTTTATAGGAGATTTTCTGGGAGCAGTGACACGGTGTGCAGATTGTCCTTCCAGAGACATTATTTCTAACAGTGTCAGTTGAACACCTTCTAATTTATATCATACTATAAAGAGCCTTTTTATTTTATTTTTTCATAAAAATCACATCTCCCAAGGGAGAAGATATTTTATTAATAATGCTACCTTATATGTGTCAGATGTTTTTTAAGATAACAGGATTTTGATCAACAAAGGAGCCCATATAGAATGGCATAAGGAAAAAGAAAGTTTTTAAAAATTATAAATTATATCCATAACCCACCAAATTGAGGACCTTTTCTGAGCCTAACTGATGTGGCATTTTTTTTCATTTTCTTTTCTTACTGATATAATTTGTTTTTACATCAATTTTGTTTCTGAATATATCTTCCCCTACCCATGGATCAATCCCTTCCAACAAAATATAAAGGGGGGATGGCAAAACTAATTAAAATATCATCCAACTGTAACAATCCTGGCCAGACTTGGGCTGGTGGGACTTCAGCTTCTAAGGGTGGTCAGTGACTTAAGCCAGTTTGAGCCTTGCCTGAAGAGTAGTCTGAAAGTATATTCAGTGCTCCACACCCACAGGTGCCCACCTCTATCAACAAGGGAGGGAGGTGCATTTTCTCGTGTCTTCTTGGGATTCAGCATGTATTTTTTGACAGATGTTTTGTCTTCTGATGGCTTCCTCCATCTAGCAAGGGGAAAAGTCTGTCTCAGGTATTATAGCCATGTGGGGGAGGAGCCTGGCACTTACTTTAGGAAGGTAGTTCTGGTAGGACTGGTCACCAGTGAGGTTGTCTTTAGGCTTTGGAAACTCCTCTGCTTTTCTCAGATGGCTTCGTTTGATCTGTGATTGGTCCGTGTCAGAACAGGATGTAGGCTGGTTGCCTCTAAGTAATCCTACTTTGGGGGAGGGCAGACAATTGCGTACACTACAGAGAAGAGAGCAAGCTTTGTCTTGAAACCTCCCTAGTGAATTAGCTGGGGGAAAAAAAGCTTTCTTAGATGGGAGGAACTCGTCAGTCCAGAATGACTACATTTACATGTCCTAGAATTATGATGAATAAACGTGTGTGAGTTTTGTGTTTAACTTGTGAATCTGAAGAGTTTTCTTTAATTTATTTTACAGAAAATCAATCTTGGTTCTGGATAAGCAGACCTAGGAGGAAGATTCTGCCTCCATATCCCAACCAGCTAGATTTGTCAATTAAACTTGTTTGTACTCTACAGTACTCACATGGTAGACGTTGGGTGCTGAGGTCAGACCAAGCATGTGCCAGTCTGCACCTGGGAAATATTAGTAGTTGGTGATCAAATGGACTTTCCCATTTGAGTTCCCCAGTCTCATCCATGATGAAAGTGATAGGAAAGTACTGAGATGAGGTAATACAGAATCATGCCTCCCCCACCACTAAGAGCAAAATTTGAAATGAAGGTTTCCTTTAATTCACTTCTCCTGAATGACTTATAGTAGACACGGCCTGGATTCAGTTCTAGTGAAATGATTTTTTAAAGGCAGCCCTTGTTGTCAGTTTTCTATCTGTTTTGTTTTTTTTTTAATCAAGCCCAGAGTAAGCCTGACTCCTTTGAGAGGTATAAAGCATATGACATCATGGTGTCATATCCTGTAACTCATCAACTCCCTTTTAATAGCTGTTAGAAGCTGGGCTTGGTCTCCGGTGCTACCAATCATCTTTATGTGCTTTATGATTCTGTTAATCCCCAAGGGGTGGGTGACAAACTTGGGTCTTGTTCTTTTTAACATTTCATGTCACTTTCTGAGGTCTGTATTTCTAAGGAAAAAGGAAAAAAAAAACTTGCATTATTGATTGCAGGGTCCTGGAAAAGGGCTTTCCTTTCTCTTTGAACTTCTGGCTTCTGAATCTTGGCTACACTCAGAATTTTCTTTGATTTTCCTCTTCAGTGAAAGAGAGGAGATGAAGGACAGTGCTGGGGACACACTGTACAGGTGCCAGACCAAAGAGTACAGTGTGTACCTCCATTTGCAGCCCACAGTCCAGAACTTCAGCTTTGAGTTTAGACAAACCAAGTTCACTCCATGGAAGACTTCTTACAAATTAGTCTCTTTTGTTTTGTTTGTACCCACCCACCAGTATGGCCCTGTTGGACCATATGAGAAAGAAAACTTAAAATGGAAAAAAAAAAAAAAAGACACTGAATTAAAACAAGATAGCCAAGTAGGTTGAAGGCACTGAAATGTCATTAAACAGAACATTCTCATCCCTCAAGGCAAATATATGTCCCTCTTCCAGAGGTCTCCTGGAAGACTTACTCCCACTTAATCCCCCTTCTCTTCTAGGTTCCAAGTTTAGTAAGAGAAGGACATAGTCCCTAAAATTGACAGTACTTCCCATTCCATTTCATCTCGACTGCCTGGGGCACTGGCTACTACTTTCAATGACACCATCCAATCCCCTTGCCTCTTTTCAAGCACCTACACTCCTAGCAATGTGTGGATGCCAGACCTCAGAACCAATCTACTGGTCCTTCCCTTCTTCCTCCAACTGTCCAACACTGTTCTCTTCCCATCTTGCCCTAAAATTCTGTCTGATCCCTTAAAACTCCATGTACGCAAAGCACACTTAACCAGATCAGAATTTGGACAGGTTAACACCATGCAGTCAAGATCAAGTCAGACTTATAGGACATTTGGTTCAAAGCAAACATGCAGGATTTGTGTTTCCCTATACATCTTTGACATGACTAGATTGATATGTGACATGGTAAGGCATTTCATAGCAGAATGCCTACCTAATAAATTGAATTGTAATTGATTAGTATGTTCTACTTCACAACAAGGGGAAAAGTCTAAATTAGTTTCAATTTCAAAGTCTTGGGAATTTTAAGGATGAGAAATCCCTAAAAGAGATTCTAAAATAACCCTGCAGCAGATGTGTAAAAGATGCTTTCCTTGTTTGTTTTCAGTCTTTGGAAGCTCCTCAAGATTCCCCAATGAGGATTCTAGGTGGAGTGAATTGTTCCTGGCCCAAGGAAGGCAAGTCACAGAAACCATGTTAGTGGATTAACAGAAGGTAAAATGCAGTGAGTCCCTATTAAACTACTGCTGGGTTCTCTGGTTTAAGGAAGAAGGAGTTTGTACTAAGAGGTGAAGAGAAGAAGCAAAGTTTAGGGCTTTGGAAGCACTCAGAGTCTTTGCTTGGGAACAATCCTCTTGTCCCATCAGTTGTGGTATCAGGGTTAGAAAAGGAATTGGAAACTAAGTCCCAGAAGACAGACACTCCCTCCTGCTACCAAGAGAAAGACAGAATATATTCTTATATAAAGGTACCAGCTTATTTTGGGGTTTCTAAGCTCTAGAAAATGAAAGCCATAAATGGAATAAATCCAAGGATAAATCCCATTCCAGCCCTTAGACTTTAATCCAATTTAGCTCCTTTTAGTGACATTTCAGAAATACTGTACCAGAACCAGTACTAGAGGTAGAACAAACGGGCAATTCACTGCCTTGTATGTGGCACATTGGCTGGGGCATGAACCTGGCACAAGAAGGGATACTTTTTAATATTCTTTTTATAAATGCATGTGTTTGCAATGCCAGCAAGTTCCAGTCTCCATGATTTGCAAGAAGATATTTTGGGATATGAAGTCACATGTGCCCCACAAAGGCTCTAGCAGATGGCATTTGCAAGGGGCTCAACCATCAGCCCTTGCTTAGGGGATAGAAACCTCTGGTTGGTGCTTCCTTTTCACTTGACTTTGGTCTTTGAGCAGTAATGTCAAAGAGAAGGACAAAATTAAGTTATAGGCTATGGGGGCAGCTAGGTGGTGCAGTGGACAGAGTACTGGCCCTTGAGTCAGGAATTCCTGAGATCAAATTCAGCCTCAGATACTCACTAGCTGTGTGGTCCTGGGTAAGTCATTTAACCCCAAGTGCCTCTCCCCCCCCAAAAAAATTAGTAAAAAAGTTATAGGCCAGAACAATTGGCTGGACAATGTAGATCTTTTCTAACTTATGGTGTATTTTCTTGAGTGGAATTCACAAGGCATTCCATGAAGGCTGAAAGGGTAGAAGAAGGAGAAGGATCATTGTATCATCAAATATCAGAGTTGGAATGGCCTTGAAGAGCATATATAGCTATAGAATCATAGATTTAAAGCTTTAGAACTTAGAAGTCATAGTTCTATACCCTTCATTTTACAGAGCAGGAGACTGAGATCCAGAGAGATAAAATTACTCATCCAAGGTCATACAAATAATGAGTGTTAGAGACGGGATTCAAATCCAGACCCTCAGATTCCAAATCCAGTGTTCTCTCTACTATACCACATACCTCTCTGATGCTCTCATTTTATGAGTGAGGAAACTCAGAAGTGATTTGTCTCTAGCTAGTAAGTGACAGTCAGGAGTAGAACCAAACTCACCAACTTCCCAAGCCACTGTTCTTTCCTGCATACCTTGCTGCATTAGACAATTAAAAAAAAAAAAAGCTTCTGAGGGCAATCTCTTTCCCTCCAGACATTCTTTTGAATTTTCAAAAATAAATTAAATGCCAGTAATAGAAATGGCTTTGGGCTATAACTGCTATGTTCTCCATATGTTTCAGAGATATTATCTGTCATTTATTTATGAATTTATTTATTCCTAAAGAAACAGGATCTTAGATAGTAAAATAAATCAAGGCAAAAAGCCATCTGCAATTATCCAATTATCATCAAAGGGTACGCCTGTCTGATGAAAGTATGGGGCCACTCAGCTGTGATACTTTTAAGCCCCTGGCATTTCAACAGAAATATTAAGATCTGATGGTTCTCAGGGACCACTGATTAAACTATTGCATCATTCATTTGTCAGCAACCTCAGTAAGCTACCATCACCTTAAAGCTGCAGTGAAATCATTCATCTGTAGCAAGGGGAAATGGTCAGAGGTCATATGAAAATAAAAACAAGCCAAAAAGGGGGACATTATACAATAGAAATTCTAAACCAGAAGACTTGGATCCAACACTTGCCACATACCCTCCCCTACCCACCCCCCCACACTTCTGTGACCTTGGCAAAGCTGTCTAATCTCCTGGAATTCAGTTTCTTCATCTGTCTCCATGAATTTCACTTGTTTTGAATGGGGATGGGGAGGGGGTGAGGGAGGTGTCAGATGGAAATATTCAACTTTTCAAATTAAGACTAGGGACCAAACTTTATTCCATAAATGAAATTGACTATGATACTTTAACAAATTCATGACACTACACTGGGTAGTGTCCCCCAGTGAAAATTGTAACCCCTCTATGCCTTCTCATTCTGTGCTGTTCTCAATGAGTTTGAGTCAATTCAAGGAATATTTATGAAACATCGGCTATTTCAGGTTCTTGGGCTACAAAAACAGACAAAAACAAAACAGCCCCTGCCCTCAAAGAGCTTGTAGGGAGGTGGAGTGGGGGACCCAGTCAATAAATATTTGCTACGTGTTTCTGTGGGTGTCATGCACTGTGCTAAGTGTTAGGGATACAAACAAAGGTGTAAAACAGTCCTTCTCTCCTACCTACTCACAATCTAATTGGGGGGGAGATGTAAACAACTACATATAAACAAGCTATATACAAGATAAATTGGAAATAATGAAAAGAGGGTAGGCACTAGAAGTAAAAAGGATCTAGAAAGGCTTCCTCTAGAAGATGGGATTTTAGCTGGAACTGGAAGGAAGCCAGGGAAGGGAAGTCATGGAGATGAGGAGCGAGAGCATTCCAGGCATGTGGTGCAGCCAGTGAAAGTGCCCAAAATCAGAAGATGGAGTGTCTTCTTAGAGCAACCTCAAAAAGACCTGTGCACAAGTAAATAAATTCAAAATATATACAAAGCAATGCTAATAACTCACATTTTCTATAGTGTTTTGAAGTTTACAGAGAGCTTTGCATACACAATCTCATTTGGGCTTTCCAGCAACCCTGTGAAGGGGATATATATATATATATATATATATATATAATTTTTTTAAATTTTTATTTCTATATACATATATATTATCCCCATTTTCCAGAGGAGGAAACTGAGGCTGAGAGTGATTAAGTGACTTCCCTAGGGTCAAGCAGCTAATTTATTATTAGCTGACATGGGATTCTAATCCAGGCCTTTCTGACTCTAAGGGGTCTATGCATAATATTGCCTCTAGGTAATTGTATAAATCCTCCAAAGAGGAGCCAACTAATGTGATGTCTTCTGGATTAGTATCTTGGGGGACCAATGCACCACACAGGCTACCTAGTGGCCATCTTTCATACTACACAGTTTGTCCTTCCACCTCTTTTTCCGAGTGACCATGGTCTTGTCAATGTCCCTTGCACAACTTTTTGCAAGTAAATCATCATTGGTACTGTCCTGCTACCTGTTGACACTCACAATGCATCTGACATTCTGATCATCTTGGATCAACTATATAACTTGATTCTTCTGAGATCTTGCACCATCATTTATACCTATACAACTTTATTGTAAGCTATTGATGATAAGTCAATAAGCCATTACTATGGTGAGGTATCCACAGCAATTTAAAATTAATGACTATACTCCACTGGTTTCTCTAAATTGATCCAGCCCAGTCCCTCTCTTTCTTCAATTCTGAGCCCAGTTAGCTATATGTCTCCATCATGTATTCAAGATTATACATATTTATGGATTAACTTGCCAGGCTACCCTTCTACCTGTAGTCTATAGAATATGTTTTTCTTCCATTTTGCTTCAGTGTGAGAGGGATATAGAACAAGTAGATCGCCTTAAAAGACATTTTCTGATTTTTTCCATCCCTTTCTTGTGCTAGTACAAAGAAAAGAGTGCTATAAACTTGTAGCCAATAGCCCAAGTATGAAGGATGGAGACTTGTGCTCTTTATGGGTCTGGTCTACATGGGGAGCTTCGCCCATGGAGAAGGACAGTAAGCCACAGAGGAAAAGAGGGCTGGACTTGGATTCAGGAAGAACCCAACTCAAATCCCACTTCTGATTGGTTAAATCACTTAATCTCAACCTCAGTTTCCTCATTTATACAAATGAGAGCTGGACTCAAATAAAGAGGCATCTAAGGTTCCTTCCAGTTCTAAACCTATGATCTTATTATCCTATCAGCTTAAGAGGATAATAATATCTGTAACAGGGCCTGCTAGGTGGCGCAGTAAATAGAGCATCAGACCTGGAGTCAGGAGGACCTGAGTTCAAATTTGATTTCAGACATTTAACACTGACCAGCCATGTGACCTTGGGCAAGTCACTTAACCCCAATTGCCCTGCCCTCCCCTCTCCAAAAAAAAAAAAATCTGTATTGCCCTACCTTACAGGACCATTACAAGGCTCAAATGAAACAATGTATTTGTTAAGTACTTTGAGGACTTTCCTATTAAAATGTCACTTGTTTTTACTGTTACATATTATAATATGTGTACATATTGTCTATTATTATACATGTGTATATTATTATATCATGGACATATATATAATATTGTATATTAATAGATTGCTTTCTCACCTATGTTATTATTGTTCAGTATTAAGTTTAACTTCACCCTATTATTGGGAAGGGGCTGCTTGATGAGTCAAACTTTTTTTATTAACTCTACTTTTCTAGTGAGGGCAGCCTATGTGCCCAGACTTGCAGTACAAGAAAAGGAATAAAACATAATTCCAACCTGGTAATGGGCTTGATCTTGGATTATATAGCAAAAACCTTGGAACATAGGATTCAGGGTGGACAATGGGTGGATTGTCAGGATTGCCCATCCAACTCAAAAATCACGCAATCTTGCCTGCTTGTGGCATGATCTGTGTCTGTCAAATGTACTGTAATGTGGTTGTTTGTTTTCAAATGACCTAGGATGGTAAATGTATCATCACAAAAATCTTCCTAAGGAGATTAGGTCAATAGGGAATGCAGGTTCTATCTGTTATCTTCAATGTTACTCAAGAGTGCCATCTTGGCTGGGTGAGTCCTGCCGGGCAGTCTTGGGAATCTGAGTTCTGCCTGACTAGATCAGGAGTAGAGCTCAGAGAGTGACCTCACAAAAGAAGAATATCACTCAAGTGCAATGGTCCTGGGACCTGATTTCACTTGATCACTAATACGCTGTTTGAACACTAAGTCCAGTGTGTTGGCATTGTACTATATACTATGTGGACTTCTCTTTTTGTCCAGGAGAACCTAGAACCTCCACAGTAATTTTAAAAGTTGACTTGTCTCTGAGGTTTGCCCCTTTAAGAGCCCTACTTCTCATTATTTTTTGCTGGCTTTGTACAAAAAAACCTACAGACTACAGGGAGGACCCATGCCATTTTCTACCTCCTTTCTCTATCCCACCATCCAGTCTGTCTTCTCTCAATCATCTGCAGAGGAAATCCAGAGATGCCATCTTTACCTAGCATCTTCTACTTCTTCATACTTTCCACTGGGGCTAGCCCCTCCAACACAAAAACTGGGTCCTCACCCTTTCCCCACAGGACAAAGAGACAAATCTTAATTAAGTGGTGTGTCCTACCAAACCATATCCAAGGTTAGAAGGCTGCCATTTAGGTCTAGGGGGACTAGGACTCCTCCCTCTTCTCTATTCTTTTAAACATGGCTCCAAATGGGATGAAACACCTAACACAGACAAAGAACAAATCAGGAAAGAAGTGGATTGGTCCTCAGTGGGGTGTTAAGGGCCCCTAGGTACCACATTTTCCCCCCAACCCCCGACTTCTCTGGAAGCAGTATGATAGAGTGGAAAGGGAAAGTAACAGACTTGGAATTAGAGGAACTGAGTTCAAGTTCACCTGGGTAACCTTTGGCAAGTTCTTTCATCTCTCTGGGCCTCAGTTTCTTCATCTGTAAATTGGTGGTGGGGAAGAGAGGTTGTCCTTCTAGCCCTAAATCTATGATACTATGCTCCATTAAAAAACAACAACAACAACACTACTAAATATAAAACATAGAGCAAGAAACAATCTTTCTCATCAAATAAACCCTCAGGGGCTTTTCTGTGTTTATCAGTGGTATATATTTCTCTCTTTTTAAATTTAATTTTTGTTTTATATTTTTCTCAATTACACATAAACAAAATGTTTAACATTTGGTTGTTTTTTTTTTAAATTCTGGATTCCAAATTCCCTCCCTCCCTCTTCTCCCTGCTCCTTGAGGAGGCAAGAAATTTAATACAGATTACACATGTACATTCACGTCAAACAAATGGCATATATTTCAATGGAGCATCCCATTTCTGACACCAGAGTTATTGCTCAGGCTTCAAAAGCATCCCTAACAAAGAAGTACACAACGTGTATTACAACAAATACATTTTTATTTATCAGTGGTCAAGTGCCATTTGAATGTTCAAGAGGTGAGAGGAAAGTTTTGGCAGGTGATCCCAGGAAAAATTGCACTTGGACAATGTTTTCTTGGGTACAGTCATCCTCTAGGGTGGCTTGAGGTTTAGGGTTACACCCGCCAACCAGATCTCAGGTGTGACCCTGACTACCAACCAGTATATGCCAATACTCTGAAGTGACCCACCCAATCAAGACAGTGTCCCTTTTATACCCAGGAGTAAGTGACCTTCATATAAAGTTATAGATACTACCTGGAATCCTACTGACCACCCACCTTAACCCATCTTGCAACAAAGAGTAGGCAACTTTTCACAAAAATATCCTATAGGAGATCACATCTTTATAAACACAACTGACTGAAAATGTAGAGAGGGTTATTATTATCCACTGTGTTTATTACTTATTTGTTGTTCAGTTGTTTCACTTATGTCTGACTGTCCACGATCCCATTTGGGGTTTTCTTGGCAGAGATACTGGAGTGGTTTGCCATTTCTTTCTCCTGCTCATTTCACAGATGAGGAAACTGAGGCAAACAGGGTTAAGTGATTTGCCCAGGGTCACACAGCTAGTATCTTTTGGTTCCAGACCCAATGCTCTATCCACTGCACCATATTGTTTATTTATTTTTTGAAAAAGGAATTGATTTGATAAAGCAAAATGTTACATTGATGAGTTTGTTCCAACAAGGTATTTCTCATACAAATACTAAAATCACACAAAATTTCTTGAAAGATGTAACAAAACACTACTATCAAATGAGGTGTAAACTAGAGAGGAGTAGTTGTAGTGGTCTGACCCTAACTCAGCTTAGTCCTCAGGTAGCTTAGGTGCGATACTAAAATGAAATGAGATGCTTGGTGATCATTCAGGAATCAACAAAGAAGACGTTTATGTAACCATGGCAGAGTAATCAAGTCAACAAGCATTTATTAGGTTCCTATTATATCTCCAATTTATCCTGTCTGTATCTTATTAGTACATAGTTGTTTTCACGTTAGACTGTGAGATCCCTGAAAACAGGGGCTGCCTTTTGATGTCCTCTGCAATCCTACTACTTACCATGGTGCCTGGCACAGAGTAGGTGCTTGTTCGCAAGTACTATGGATACAAAGAAAGGTAAAAAATGAAAAAATAGTCCCTACTCTGAAGTAGCTCACAGTCTAGAAACAATACACAGACAATTACACAAAAACAAGTTATATACAGGATTATTTGGAGATAATCTCAAAGGGAAGGTACTAAAATTTAGAAGGACTGGAGAAGTCTTCTTATAGAAGGTAGAACTTTAGCTGAGACCTGAAGGAAGTCAAGCAAACCAGGAGGCAGAAATAAGAAAGAAGAGAGCTCTAGGCATGAGGAACAGTCAGTGAATGTGCCCAGAGGCTAAGGGATAGAGTATCTTGTGCTAGGAACAGCAAGGGATCCAGTATTACTTCTATAAGAAGACTGGAAAAGTAGGGAGGGGATAGCTTATGAAGGGCTTTAAAAGACAAACACAAGATCTTGTATTTTGTTGTGAGGTCATAAGGAACCACTGGAGATTATCAAATGAGGGGAATGGTGACAGGGAGAAACCTGGCTTTCTGAAAATCAGGATGTGACTGCCGAATGAAGGACAGACTGTTGAGGCAAGGATGCTATTACAAGTTTCAGCAGAGGGTGATGTGGACCTGTAGAGAAAGGATATAGCAAGGATACAACGTTCCACTCAGTTAGATGTGGGTGTCTCACCACATCCCTCACCTCCATAAGGAAATAAATGCCTTTTGGCATTTTCCTAGCTAGCAGGGCACAGTATGTTGATTCAAAAAGCCACCAAGCCAAAAGGATCCCATCTTCATGTACAGATATCTTTTGATGTCTTTAGGTAAACAAGAAGCCACATTAATATGACCTGAAGTCACCAGAAAAGTGCCTGAGGCTTAGCCCACTGAGTTAGTCAAATCTGGTGATCAGCTTCCTTGACTTTGATTGAAAAGAACTAGCTTAAGCTACATGGTGGGGGGCAGTAGGGGAGGACCTTAGCCTATCACACAGACTGGAAAAGCATTTGGTATCATTATGGAGGCTGTTCAGCATATAGCGCGTCCAAATGAAAAGATTCTCTCTAGATTATGATGCTTATTTATGTTTGCAGATAAGAGTTTACTGACTGCATCAAGCTCTGGAATACTGCAGAACCTCGAAAACAACATCTATAAGCACTCAAGAGTTTGGCTTAGCTAGATTCTCAGATATACTTGATTTCTCTTATGGCCCATTAAAGGAGAGATAAGAGAGAAATTGTCTTATCTATAAAAGATGGTGATTGCACTAGAGATCTTGATGGTCTCTTGCAAAGATATACAGCCAATGTGAGAGTTACACACACACAGACACATACACATACACATCCTTCATATATACACACATACTATTGAGGTCCCAGGTAAAAAGAAAATTTGAAGTGATCCCTCTATGTTTTCCTGAGCCTAGAGCAACATGCTAATTCCCTTGGGAAATGATTTTCCAGAAGGTCTCCCATTTGTCTACCATTTGTCCTAGCCCTCCTGTCAAACACTGGGAGACCCATTCCCAACATTAAAGGGGAGTAGCAGCTGCAACATCCCTTGGGACTGGTCTTGGCAGAGGCATATTCCAAGCCCTCATTCTTGCAGACCTTAAAGTGCTATATAAAAGCTACTATTGTTATTTAGTATAATTATCTCATTGTTAATATTATTAATTAATTAATTAATAATAAACTAATTCTGGACCAGATTATTTGTAAGCATCCTATTGGGGATTTTGTTGCATTCTCCATTGATCTACCTCATGTTATAAGGGAATGGAATAAGCATTTATTAAGCACCTTCTCTGTACCAGGCATTGTATTAAATATCATCTCTTTTGTTCTATACTGCACCTTATCCCTGCCAAAGGCAATCCCATCACTTGTGTCCTTGTTCTCTTCTCCTCCACCCTACTATGTTCCTACCATATTTACAGTTCCTTCTTTCTTTCTCACCTTCAGATCCTTTCTCTCATTTTATGTTGCCTCTTTCCCTGCTGCTTTCAAACATGTCAAGTCTTTTCCATCATTAAAAACAAAAACAATTTAAAAATCCACCTTTGCTTGACCTTACCACCCTCCCAAGCTTTCATATAATGTCTCTCCTCCTCACTGCCAAACTCCCCGAAATAACCATCTGTTCTGGTTGCTTTTGTTTCCTCATTACTGCTTTACTTTTAACCCCTTACAGTCTGGCTGCAGACCCCACTCTCACCCCCCTCAATGCTGAAACTGGTCTTTCCAAGGTTACTAATGATTTCTTAACTGCTGAATCCAGAAGCCTTTTCTGAGGTCTCATTCTCTTTGACATCTCTCCAGCTTTTCACACTGTTGCCCACACTGTCCACCTGAATATTCCTTCTCCCTTGGTTTCCATGAGTCACCTCCTGACTACTCTTTTTCAATCTTCTTTCATGGTTCATTATCTATCTCTTGATCTCTAAGCAAAGGTTTCCATCCAAGACTTTGTAATGGGCCAACTTCTCTTTTCTCTATAATTTTTTCCCTTAATGATTGCATGAGCTCCCAAGAATTAAATAATTGTATCTTTGCAGACAATGTCTGTATCTATCCACCTGGCTCTAATGTTTCCCCTGACTTCCAATCTTCATTTCCAGCTGCCTGCTGGACATCTCCTCCTGATTCCCCATAAGGCATCTCCAACTCAACTTGTACAAAATAGAATTTATTCTTCCTTTTCCCAAAATCTTCCCTTCTCCAACCTTCCCTGTTTCTATTGAGGGTCATCCAGTTTTTGGAGTCATTCTTGACCTTTCTTTCTTCCTCATCTCCCTAAAGTCAATTAGTACCTTCACATCTCTCCCCTCCAGTGTGGCCTTCTCTCTCTACTCAATCTACTCTCTACTACAATCATCAGATTGATGTTCTACTTCATTCCCTTCCCAATAAATTAATGTAATGACCTCCTAAACATTCCTCATGATCAAATTCTTCTCTCCTCTCTTCAATCTAATCTCCACACAACCTGCCAAAATAAGCTTTCCAAGGCACAGGTCTCATCATATCACTCACATGCTCAGAAACCTTCAAGGGTTCCCTGTTGCCACTAACATAAAATGTAAACTCCTTAGTCTAGCGTTTAAGAGCATTCACAATTTTCTGTCTTTTTAAAAACCATGTTTCCCAATGAAAATGCCACCTCCTTCTTGAAGCCTTCTCTGGTTCTTCAGTCAGTAATGACCTTCATAGACTTTCCAGATCTTACAAAGAACTTTATTTTCCAGTAAGCAATTATTTTGCAATAATTGGAGAGATCTCCAATGCACTGTGTTGGTTTATGGTTGTAACTGCCTGAAGGCAAGGAGCAATCTTTAGAGCTAGCTGCTTCTGGCCCTGTTGTTCAAGACTGAAGGACAAAACACTTCAGCCCTGAGCCACCAAAAGGGTTAAAAACAACCAGGCTCCAAATATCTCTCCACTTCTGGGATTCATCACAAAAACCAGTTAGATACATGCAATGTAAGTTATCTGTTTTATTGCCCCCAAGCCATAAACACCATGAAGGACAGACAGATCCTATGCCCAGGATGTTCCAGAACCAGCTAATACCAGCTCTTGGTGATTTGTTAAATTTTCAGTGTAAGCATTTACATCTCAGAAATGTTCAAAAGTTTCAAATTAGGGCATGATTTTTTGTTTCTAGACTTAAGAAGATAATGAAGAAAATGTTAATAATTCAGATTAAACTTAAAAGTATCTTGTGAATACATTATTTTTCAGGGAGCTGGTTGTTAAACATCCCTGCCTATATCTCATCTAAGCTTTTCATCTTTCCCAGGGACTTGCACATCCTCTGTGGGTAGTAGAGACTAGTGATAGTATAGAAAAACCTCTGGTTTTCTGAGCCTTATCTTTCCTATAACAAGCTGACTCTGTTTGGCTAGATGGCTCAGTGGATAGAGGGCTAGGCCCAGCCTCAGAAACTTCCTAACTGTGTGACCCTGGGCAAATCACTTGAGTTCAGATCTAACCTCAGATACTTACTAGCTGTATGATCCTAGGTAGTTCATTTAACCTCAGTCTCAGTTTCTTTATCTATAAATGAGCAAAATAATAGCTATTATAAGGAGCAAATTATATACACACAAATATATATATATATATACATACATACATATATATATTATATATAGCACTTTGCAAATCTTTAAATGCTATCTAAATGTTGGCTATTACTCTTTTGAGGGCCTGGTAAGATTAGAGTGTCTGACTCAAGAGATGCTGTCTAGTCTCAGTTAGTCTTGGAGATGCTACAGGTCTGGGGCTCTCCAAGATTAATAAGATAATAATCACGAGGAAAAGGAAATGGGGTCTGCAGCTAGTTAGAGCTCAGGCTTGTGATATAGGAGATTTGTCATTCTGCTTCCCAGGTGCAGCACTAGTCTTTCCAAGACTTCCTTTCTCATCATTAAACTGCTGCTGGTGACAGAAACACATAAATCACGGTAATGTTCCCCGTATATTTTTCTCTTCAGTCCTCAAGGGGTTCAGGAGTGAAGTCTGCTGCTAAAGTTTTGACTGTGTTGGTGGTAAGTGGGTCCTTCTTATCTTGTAATCTTTTACCTCGAATTCTTTTCCTGAATCTCCTGGTCATTTATTATATCAGCCTGGTACACAAGACCCTTTGCAATCTGACCCCAATCTACCCTTCTAACTTCATGGCTGCCACTCTTCATTGTATGACATCAAGGGCATTGGAGGTGGAATGTAAGGATGTGGATCTGAATCCCATCTTTGCTGATTACTGTCTCTATGACCACAGGTAACTTACTTGTCCTCTCTCTGGACCTCATTTTCCTCATTTCTAAAATGAGAGGGGTTGGTCAGTTATGTCTTATTTTTAGTGACCCCATTTGAGGTTTTCTTGGCAAAGATACTGGAGTGGTATATCATTTCCTTCTCCAGATCATTTTACAGATGAGGAAACAGAGGCAAACAAGGTTAAGTGATTTGCCCAGGGTCACACAGCTGAGGCCATATTTGAACTCAGATCCTTCTGACTCCAAGTCTCATTCTCTATCCACTGCATCACCTAGATGCCCTACCTAGATTCTGGTTACCCATTAAGGCTCATCTCTAGTCTCATCTCCTGAGGAAACCATTCCTTGATGGCCCCAGGTTGAATTAATCATTTCTTCCTTTGAACTCTACCAACATTATATGTCCCTCATATGGCAAAATTGTGACATTTATCTTGATGTTTTTAACATTATATTACTTAAATCCTTTTTGGTTTTGTTTTGGCCATTATTTAACTTCTCAGGCTTTTGTTTTATCTCCCTCTCCCTTAATTAGATTGTAAGCACCTTTACAGCAAGAATTGGGCTTTGTACATGGTACCACCCACAAAACCTTGCAAAGTGCTTTGCACCTAGTAGAGTCTCAACTTTGACATCATTCCACTCTGCTTTGTCAGTGTAAACTTTCACCCCTTCAAAGAAAACCTAAAAAATGTTTGCTCCCTTTCTAACCTGATGTGATCAGTAATGTGGTGTACCAAACCGCAAGTTGCGAGACCTTTGTTCTTGGCTCAGTCCTGCCACTAAGGAAGAGGCAATAATTCACATTTATATTGTTTTACATTTACAAAGCACTTGGCATAAGCTGCTGGAGTCTCACAGCAACCTTGTGGAACTTGGAGTATGAGGGACAGTGGAAAGAATAGTAATCTTTGAATAAAACAACCTGGTGTCAAGCGCTAGTCAGCTGTATGACTATGGTCAAGTCAACTTGCTTCTCTAAGATTCAGTTCTTTCATCTGTAAAACAGAGGAAATAATTCTGATACACATTTATATAGTTCTTCCAAGCGCTTTACAAAACTTTAAGGAACCATATCAATATAAGCACCACATAAAAATGGCTATTAAATTCTCATTTTACAAAAGAAGAAAGGCAGGTTTAGAGTGCCCAAGGTCACACAACTGTGTGACAAAGCCATAATCCTTTCTATTTCACCAGGGTGCTGCTTAGATAATGTACACAAAAGCACTTTACAAAGTCCAACATAAACATGAGTCATTAATTCCTACAGTTCCTACTATATTCCTCAGTAGCTATCTATCTCACTATCAGTCGCAGACAACACAAGTCATCTTGTTGCTGGCTAGTAAGGAACTAGAGGTGACTAGGTGGCTCAGTGGAGACAGGCAGACCTGAGTTCAAATGTGGCCTCAGGCACTTAATAACTGTGTGACCCTAGCCAAGTCACTTAACCTCTATTTGCCTTGATCCATTGGAGAAGGAGATGGAAAATCATTCCAGTATCTTTGCCAAGAAAACTCCATACACAGCATTGGAGTGCTATGATCCACAAAGGGTCACAAAGAGTTGGACATGACTGGACAATAAAAAGAACAAAGTAGCACTGTGGTGGATACAGTGTGACATGTGGGGTCATGAAGACCCAAGTTCATGTCCAACCTCAGACACATACTAGCTGTGCAATCCTTAGTAAGTCACTTAACCTTGGTTTGTCTGAATTTCTTCAACTATAAAATGGAAATAATAACAGTACCCACCTCCCAGGATTACTGTGAGGATCAAATGAATGAATATTTGTACACTTAGTACATGGTAGGATCTTACTAAGTGCTTAATTCTACATGCCTTTCCTTTCCACCAAGAACAGAGCAAATTCCTTCCAACAAGTCCCCGCGGACATACCTGTTCTTGACAAAGAAGGGGGATGTCCCAAAAGAATTCAGTCTCGTAACCCCTCCTGTGACTTCCACTCTGCCATAACTGTATTTGCTGAAGGCTTAGCCTCCAAGAAGGACCATCTCTGCCTGTTGACATCTTCTCCATATTTCAAAGCCCAACTCAAATGTCCCTCCTCTCTGAAGCCTTCCCTAATTCTACCCCCTCCTCTCAGCCCTAAACAGAAGTGCTTTCTCCTCCACTAGTCTGGGAGTACTTTTGACTCTTCTTGGTTGCTTCCCATATACTACTTTGTACACAGAGTTCACCAATGTACATGAGTCGGCAGCATGGGGCAATAAGGAGCACCAGCCATGCTTCAGGAAGACTGGGTGGGTCAAGTTCTAGCTCTCCCAATGGATTATTGACTGGCTCTGGGACTATGGGAAAGCCACCGAATCCGTCAGTGACCTGGG
Source organism: Pseudochirops corinnae (assembly GCA_028646515.1). NCBI lineage: Eukaryota > Metazoa > Chordata > Mammalia > Diprotodontia > Pseudocheiridae > Pseudochirops > Pseudochirops corinnae. The sequence goes on from CM053590.1 coordinate 43,920,037, forward strand.
CACTAATGATTGTGAGTTGCCATTGGTATCCTCTGGAGGTGGTTTCCACCTGGGGAATTCCCTGCCCTGATGAAATCACAGGTCCAGACTATTAAAAAAAGAAAAGAAAAGAAAGGGAAAAAGCCCATATCCTACTACATTACAGATTCCCTGAGGATAAATTCTGAGTCTGATTCATCTTTGCATAGCTCTCTTCCCACCCCAACCCTGTCCTTATAGTGGGTGCTTAATCAGTTTCTGTTGAATAAATAAATCACTGATCCCAAAGTCCCACTCTACCACTATAATTTTTCATTCATGACCCTTAAGAAAGTGGCCAGAGGAGGCACTTGGCAAGTCAGCTATGAAATCTGAAGAACTGTCTCTCTGGTGCTAAGCATCCTCCCCTTCTTCCCCTGAAAAAAGTTTAAATGTTCTCCATCTTTCTTTAAAACCCAGTTTATGGTGCTCATAATAAACCCCAAAAAAGGCATCAGGTCCTGGTTTAAATTGTCTAAAAACCAGAAAACGGTATTTTTATGTGCCAAGCCTCCCATGTTTGTCATTGTACTCATAGCCTATGAAATGGGAAGCATTCGTCCAAATTCCCTATAGCACTCTGCTAAAAAGACATGTCTGTGAATGCTTGACTTTACATATGGCTGCAATTAACTCCGAAGAGAACCTGCCTTCTGAGGAATTATTTTGTATTCAACATATTACGAAATTGTTACTCATCCAGTTCTTGTTGTAAATTCCTACTTTCATTACAGGAACAGTACAAGGCATGTTTTCTGGGGCAATTGCTTTATTTGCAAAGATGCCTGAAGGCTGGAAATCAGGGTTCTTTTCTCTTTCTTATTTTCCTCCCAAGAGTGAACGGTGGGGTGGTGGAAGGGACAGAAAGGCAGCCTCCAAACCAGAAGAGCTGGGCTCTTAATCCCAGCTCTGACATGTCCTAGCTATATCTTCTCCCTGGCATGATCTTCATTTTATCCTGTCTCTTGTTCATATCTTGCTGTTTGCAGGTCATGTCCCTCATTAGACTGTGAGTTTCTTGAGAGCCAGGTCTGATTTTGCACTTCTTTACATCCCATTTAACATGGTGCCTCCACATGGTAGGCACTAAATATATGTATATGTTTGTTGACTTAAAATCTCAATGTTCTAGGTAATCCTCTAAGATCATAAACTGCAGAAATGGCGCTGACCACACCGATGAAATCACAGATCTAGCCCCTATTTTTTTTCTCTCATTCATTACTTTAGATATTTGGAAGTCTGAGCTTTGGTCAAATGGAGAAATTGCCCAGAAAACTCATGCAGGAGAAGTTATATCTTCAGCATTTGTAATGCATGGTTGGATGCTTAAAAATCATTGAATTTTAGAAATGGAATGAAGAATAGTTCAGAGAGAAAGCAAAAAGGCATTAGGATTTTTTTTTCCTTCAGAAGTAAAGGTTTTCCAGCTGGCTGCTTCTAGATTAGATAAATTTCCTTCAGAAATAATCCAAAAAGCTTTATACTAGTGGTTTTCTTGATGTGTTCCTTTTCTGCTTCTAGTATGTTAGTATGCTAACTGTATCTGGAGATAGAGGTTGAAGCCAAAAGGGGAATGTCATGATTTATAGCATTCTCTAGGAGATGATACAGCTCTCCTGATTCCACACTTCAGAGAAAAATAACATATGGCCATTTTCTGGAACCCTCCCTGATTCAAACCATCTTGATGTGACAAGGTAACTCACTGAAACCAAGAAGAAACTCCCCCTCCATCAGTGAAACTGGGATCCTTGGTTTTTATCTTTTCTTTGGAAAAAAAAAGAAGGCCCATTTATCCTGGATGTGATTTCTCCAAAGTCCACCTCTGGGACAGGCAGCTAAGACTGAGAATTAAAATGTAGGACAAAACTGAGTTTGCTGTGTCTTGTTTTAAGGAAAATTTGTCATGTGAAGACAAATCCATCTTCAGAGTAGTGGTTAGACTTCCCTATGGGATTGAGGTCTGGAGCAATTGTCCAAATCATAAATCTGGCATGATTTAAGGGAATTCACTACAGGATGCTATTCAAACAACTGACATTCAGAAAAAAATGAAACAATTTGAACCCCTGATAGGTTTCAAATAGTCCATCCACAAACCTTGGAACAATGCCTTCAATGATAATTGATAATCCCCTAATTCAACGAGGGATGTAAGAGTGGGGTTACTGCCATTCAAAATGGTCCCCTCTTCTCCTCTATTTACTTGGACTCTCTCCATATTGTCCAATAGAAGGTGAAATCCCCAGCCTGAGTTAGAGCCATAGCACCAGGTTTCTGCAGGCTGATAGTGTTTGTTGGGAAGCCCCTAGATGCAGTGCACATTTTGATGCTTTAAAAAGACCTATTATTTTACTAAATGTTTCTCCTTTAACCCCTGAAATCTGCTTCCTGCCCCCCCCCAATGGGCTTTTAAATAGAAACAAGACTCGTCCAGTCTTTCCCCTGGGTTGGCAAGCAGGTTCTATAGCTACCAGAAGGGAAGAAGTATCACCTCCTCTAATTCACATTTAGAAGAGTCAGGAGTCATAATCATAGACTTCTTAGTGCTGTCTGGATCTTTAGCATCATATAGTCAAACTCATTTTTAAAGATGAGGAAACTGAGAGACAAAGGGAGGAAGTGAGTTATTGGAAGAGCTAGGAATCCAATTCTCTGATTTGACTGTGAGGGATTTGGGAGGCTTAGCATAGTGCCTGGAACATAATAGTTTGCCTCAATGACAATGGGTGGCAGTTACCCAGAGGCAAATTTTGGCTTGACATAAAGGAAAAAATCCTAACCATTAAAATGGTCCCAAAATGGAATGTGCCTCCTTGGAAGCTTGTTTGTGCCCCTTCACAGCTTTTTCAAGTAGGAGCTGAATGACCACTGACTGGGGATCCTGTAAAAAGTAGTCTTGAAGTAGGGGGCCTCTGAGGTCCTTTCCAGCTCTGAGATACTGTGAAATGTCCAAGTCTTCCTCATATAGTAATGGCCTCCAAGTTGGTCTCCCTACATCTGGTATCTTGCCTCGCCAGGCCTCTACTTTCTCTAGGATAAAATGCCATTATATTCCTCTAGAAGGTAATGCTTCTCCCAGATCTGGCTACCCTCTCCTTACCTCCACCTATCTTTATTATTACTCCCTATTCATTAATCTACATGAAATGAAAGGAAACCTTTTTAAAGCACTGGTTAGGTGCCTCAGGAGTCATCCAGATACAAATGTCAGACAGTCCCTAAACTTAAGAAGCTTTCATTACTAATATATACTAGAAAGTTGAATCTAGGGATGGGGTATTTTTATTTGGAAAGTCAATGGATTAGTGAATGGAGCCATTGGGAGAAGATTGAAGCAACCATTCCAGAAGAAATGACAGTATTGATTTCATTCTGGTTCCTGGAATGGGGGTTGGGAGGTGATAACTGGAAAGGGTTGGGAGGAACAGTGTCCTTGAGGAGGCAGCTCAGAAGGAGGAGGTGATGTGGATCAATACAGCTTACTGACCACTACCTCCAATTCTGCATTTCCTCTTCTATTTCTTTTTGTTGTTGTTGTTTAAATTTTTATTTTTACGTAAGGAAAAATCAAATATACATTTAACCCAATTTGGTTGCAAGTTCCTTAGCTTTTGCCTTTTCCAGCTTGGCAATACGGGCCACTGATTTTGGACCCAGAATATTGCCACCCCAGTGATGAGGGATCTTATCATATCTGTCGTTATAATTGGTTTTGATGGCTTCCACCAGCTTAGCCAGGGCTCCCTTATCTTCAGGATTAACCTGTTATGAAGGCAATGCTCGTGCAGGTCTTTCTGTGAACTAAGTTACTGAGTCTCGCTTTCCCTTTGATAATACAGTAAGGAACCCCCATTTTTTGGCACAAGGCAGGTAGGAAGACCACTAGCTCAATGGGGTCCACGTCGTGTGCAATCACTACCAACTGTGCTTTCTTGTTTTCTACCAGGGTAGTAACAGTGTTAACACCTGCTCTGAGGACAAGTGGTCTCTTAGTGGGGACATCTCTTTTGCCTGCAGCCTTTTGCTCAGCCCGAGCCAGCAGCCTTTGCTTCTTGTCTTGCTTTGTCTGCGGTCTATACTTATGAGCCACTTTAAGCAACAAAGGAGCTGTCTGAAGATCCAAAGCCTGGGTGAACTGGTTAATTGCTGGCAGAACCTTCAAACACTTATAAAGGATAGACCTTCGACGTTGCAATCTGCTGTACCGAGGCCATTTGACAAATCCAGTAAGGTCCCTTTTGGGCTGGATGTCCTGACCAGTACCAAAGTTCTTGGGACGGGACGCTTCTCAAACAAAGGACTGACCATTTTCTTGGTCTCCTGCTTCTTTACTACAGCAGAGGCTGGAGCCACCTTCTTCCCCTTGGCCTTTGCCCCTTTTGGCATCTTGGCCGGCTGAACAAGAAAGGAAGAAAGTAGACTTGTGGGTAATGTGTATTACTTCTCGGCTCCCCTCTTCTATTTCTATGACATCATATAGGCCTCTGTGCGTGGAACAACGTTCCTTCTTCACTGGTACTTCCTAGAATCCTTATCTTTCTTCTAAGGCTCAATTTAGGTGCCATTACCCAAGCCTTTCCTGCTTCTCCCAGGTGCTAATTCTTTCCCTCTTCAGATTGCTAAACTAATTATTTATTCCTATTCATGTATCGAATGTATGCTGCTTGAGGAATTTGATTTCTGTTTTTTGTTTTGGGGTTTTAATCACCAGAGTTTAGCATAAAGTTTTGCAGGTAGTAGGCACTTAAACTCAGTTTGTTGAACTGAATTACAAAAAGTCAATGTTTTTCTTGATTAAAAAAAAAAGTTCCTAAAACTGTGGGCTAGGTGACTACTTCAGGTTGCCAGTCTACTTTGGTTTACATTTATCTGCCCTTTGGTGCATAGCTTGAGGAGAAAGAACCATTTGAAAGACATTAGGGTCAGGAAGGCCAAGGAGTCTAAAACTGATAGACAATAGTTAAATACCCAGAGTACATATCCTACTGGGATGTTAAAGAAATTATAAGAAAAAAAAATCAAAAAAAGGCAAAAAGCTTACATTATTGCTCACTCTTAGAGGTTCCCTGACATATTTAGGATCACAAAAAAAATCAACTAAGTGGCCAGGGCTCTGACATGCAGAGGGAAAGGGAGGTGCTGAAATTAATAGACAAAAGATCAAATGCTTGCACATGCTTGCCAGACCAGCTCTGTGTTGGGAAGACATTCAAGCTGGTTCTAAGCAGAGCAGGAAATTGAAGAGGCAGTGAACCCTCTGAGGGCCTCTGGACTATTCTAACATGCAAATCACTTAACACCATACAAATGATATGTATTTAATTTGGATTATCTGGGTAAATGATGAAATAATTGCCTTTTTCTTTTCTGATGAAACCGAATAGCAGATCCAGGGAGCTGTCACCTATTTTTTAAAATGTTCTGTAACAGAATTGGATTTATGATAAATGGAGGGTGAAAAGCATTATTATTCCTATCATTAACACTAGGGGTTGTAGTAGTAGTAGTAGTAGTAGTAGTAGTAGTGGTAGTAGTAGTAGTGATAGCAGTAGTAGTAGTAGTAGTAGTAGTAGTAGTAGTGGTAGTAGTAGTAGTAGTCA
>CM053590.1:43926160-43950297 GCA_028646515.1 Pseudochirops corinnae
TGTTGAGGCTTAGGGGTGCTGTGACCCTGAAATAGTGATACAGGTCCTGCTGAAATGAATTCAACTCAAGCCTTCTTTTGGCCAAAGACAAAGTTTATTAGAACACTGGTCAGGGTGGGCGTGATTCTAAAAATCTGCCACATTGGCTAGACTCTTTGGAAATATGAGCACCTTAATGGAGGCAAGATGGATCTTATATACAGAAAGACTGTGAGAGGGATCTAGGAGTGGCCAAGTAGTCTGGGGTAACTGGGAGAAGGGGTCTAGGGAAGATCTAGATTGGAGCGGCCAGTAGCCTGGGGTGCCTAGGAGGTAACAGAGAAGGACAGGTGCCCTAGGTGAATGCCAGGGACCTGAACCACATGGCCAAGGGAGAATGGGGTCTAGATAGAATCAAGGGTGGGAAGCAGCCAGGCAATTCAGAGGTAACAGACAGGGTTGGGCTAGGTTAGGGGTAACAGAGAATTGGGGGATTGGTTCTAGTCCACAACGAACACCAGACTTGACTTGACCATGAGGGAAACTTCAAGGAGAGTTCAGGGGAAAGTTGGGGGGGAAGGGTTTCTAGGGCATATACTCTGTCACGTAGATATCTTAAAAATGTTTATATTATTGTTATCTATCATTCAACAGTCAGTAAGCATTTGGTAAGCTTTTGCTGTGCCAGACATTGTATTAAGCCCTAGGAATACAAATACAAACAGAAACAAAGACAATTCCTGCCCTCAAGGAGCTTACATTCTAAAGAGGGAAGTGCACACATAAAAAGTTATAAACATTTTCCCCTTCACTCACCTATTCAATGAGTCATTTCTTGTAACAAAAATTTAAAATAAAGAGAAAAAAGCAGTTCAGGAACGCTCCCAAATATACCAGATATTTCTCATATATCTCAGTAAAGAAGACAGGTAAGAATACTCTCTTCTTTCTTCAAGGGGGTCAAGCTTCATCATCATAATTAACGTGTTCGGTTTCTTTTTTTTTTCTTTATTGTCTTTTCACTAATTCTCTGGCTGTCCCCCAGGCTTGGAACACTCTCCTTTCTCCTCTCTAACTCCTGACCTCTCTGGCTTCCTTTAGGTCCCAACTAAAATCCTACCTTCTCTAGGAAACCTTCTCCAATCCCCCCTAATTAGATACCTTCCCTCTCTTAATTATTCCCTATTTAACCTATATACAGCTTGCATTGTATCCATATTTGCTTGCATCTTATCTTCCCCATTAGATTGTAAGCTCCTTGAGGGCAGGGAATGTCTTTTGTCTCTTTTTGTATCCCGGTGTTCAGCAAAGATCCCGGCACATAGTACGCCCTTAATAGATGGTTATTGATTGATTTTCATCATGTACATTGTTTTCCTGGTTCTATTGACTTCACTCCACATCAGTTCATGTGAGTCTTCCCAAACTCTCCTGAATTCTTCATCTCCAGTGTTTCTTATTGCATAGTGATATTCCTTTTACATTCATGAACCACTACCCCCCTCCCACCCCCAAATATCTACTTTGCTTCCGGTTCTTTGCTATCACAAAAAGTCCTGTCCTAGATATTTTCATTTATATGAGACTTTCCCCCCCATTCTTAACCTCCATGAGACACTTGCTTTGGATTAATGGATGTAGACATTTTGTTGTTGAATTGTTTCAGTCACGTCCAACTCTTCGTGGGTTTTCTTGGCAAAGATACTGGAGTGGTTTGCCATTTCTTTCTCCAGTTCATTTTACAGAGGAAGAAACTGAAGCAAACAGGGTTAAGTGACTTGCCCAGGGTCACACAGCTAGTAAGCATCTGAGGTCAGATTTGAACTCACGAAGATGAGTCTTCCTGATTCCAAGCCCAGCACTATATCCATTGCATCACCTAGCTGCCCCAATTGACACTTTTTAAAAAGCAAGTTGCTTTCCAGAGTGGCTGAGCAATTTTCTTTTCCCCTAGCACTGGAGTGACATTCCTGCCTTTTGGCAATCCTCCTGTCCTTTCCTGTTTCCTTCTTTTGTCATCTTAATCACAAACTGTGATAAGAATGTGCGAGGTGTCAGAGTGTGAGGTGAAATCTTAGAGTTGTTCTACAAATCTAGCTATCATACAACATTCCCATTCATCTTCTTGTCCTCCTGTTTGGGATGAAAAATATCCTTCATCCTTAATTTAGTGAAAAGAAATAAACACAGAGATCTCTTAGGATAAGAACAGGACTTTATTCTCTTCCCCGGGAGAAGAGGGCGGTCTTCCCCATGACTCATCATGGAGAAGAGGCAAGTTACAAAAGATAGTGCTGGAATTTATAACCTAACTTAGTCAAGACCCCTCCCCCACTGTTTCCCCTCTCATTGGTGGAGAGGCACACTTCACCAAATACTTCTCCAACTGGGACAGCAAGGAAAGATAAGGGGAGGGTTCCACCAAGGCTGGGAAAACAGACAAAGGAAGATGAAAGTGATTGACAGAAGCAATTTGAAAAGTTAACTACCCCAAATTGAGAAGTTTTCACTCATCCCATACACTCCTAACATGGTTAAAAACCTGAGTATGCTTCCAGTCCTCGAGTCATACTCTTCACCTGGGTGATCAAGACAAGGCAGTATTGGAAATAAGACTTCCATGGTCCCTGGCTGAAGTTGGGAGCCCAAGCTGGGGCTCTGATCATTATGATCTGGGTAATCCTGGGAAAATCACTTAGTGGTTCTGAAGCCATGCCTCCTCCATGTAGGGAGATGGGAATGATAATCTGCACTCCTTACCTTACAGGGCTATTGTGAGAAAAACATTTAAAAACCATCTTAAAACTCTGCAGAAATGTGATTTATTATTTCTAAGGAATTTGCTTTGACAAATATCACTATTCTTCTTTTTTTAATTATTACTTTCTTGAGTGAAGCACTTATTAGGTTTCTATTATGTCCTAGATACTGTGCTAAGTACTAGAGAGAAACACAAGTGAATAGGGAATAAGTATTTACCTAGCATCTATGTGTTAGGCTCTGTGCTGTACTTTTTACAAAAATTTATCTCCTCTGAGCCTCCCAACAATCCTGCAAGGTGGGTGTTATTATTATCCCCAATTTTCAATTGAGGAAACTGAGGCAGACAGCAGTTAAGTGACTTGCCCAGGTGACACAGGTATGTAGTAAGACTGGATTCGAACTCAGGTTTTCTTGACTCTGGGCTCAGTATTTTACCTACTGTGCAAGTCTCTATTCCCAATGAGTTTATGATCTAATAGGGGATTATATAACTCAATCACTAGTAATAGAAAGAGGACATTTTAAGTCCCTAAGAGTGTACAGTATTAGAGAATGTAAAACATGGACAAGTAATTGGTTAGCATGATAGTTGTGAATGTGTTATGCAGAGCCATAACGAGGGTAGAGTGGATGGGACTTTGCCCTAGAGCGCTGATATCTAGTGGGGTGTGATTTTTCTTCCAGGTTGTCTGAGGACTACTCTCCCCATGCTCTTACCTTGTGGTCTTGTGCCCATGGCCGGTTTTTTTTTTTTTTTTGGTCTTGTCACTTTGACATTCTTTTTCTGGGGTTTGCTTTCCATCTCTCACTGCTAAGCCTCCCAGCTTCCACAAGAGTATGGGCTCGTTCCTGGGAGATGGGTTGCCCACCTCTCAGTTTGTACCACAGTACAACTTTTCTCTGCACTACTTCCTCACTATTTTTACTCCACCTGAAAACAATTTCTGGTGCTATGACTCCCCTATTAGATAGTAAGCTCCCTGTTGGCAGAGACTCCATTTTGTGCATTAATTTAGCAGAGTGCTCTGCATTTGGAAAGCATCTAAGAAATGTCTAATTGCATGTAATTGGATACAGGAGAGAAACAGTCCTCTGATATTATTTCCTGGAGTCTGAATTATCCTAAGGTCTCAAAGAAATGCTTCTGTAGGAAGCAATCCTTGATTAAAAACCTGAGAATGCTTCCAGTCTTTGAACCATACTCTTTTAAACTCCATTAGACTCCCAATGCCATGATATATGTCCCTGCCAGACCTCTGGAGATGAAGTAACAAGCTTGTTCGCCAGGAGGCTGCTTAAATATTCCAGTTAGTCTTTGCTTTTAGCTAGGGCAAGACTCCTCATAATTCAGGCCATAATTCTCCTCAAGTTCAGGCCAGCCCTACAAAACGATGGACAAAGAACCCATAAGGTCCCTTCTGTCCCGCCCCAAATCTCTCTCCCAGTGGCCTGTCATACACTTTTCTCCTACCTAGTCTGAAATCTCCACCATTAGTCAGTCACTCTTGTAAAAGTGTGGCAATGTCAGCAGAGCAGCAGAGTGGAGAGAGGACTGGGGTCAGAATTGAGACCTCCCTCTGATATAGACTGGCTGTGTGACCCTGAGCAGATAGGGAGACAGAGGTCCAGAGAGGTGAAGAAATTTTCTTTCTCCAAGGTCATAACAGTAGTTAGTAGCAGAAGTGAGATTGGAACTCAGAGCCTGATCCAAATCCAACACTTTCCATCACACCATGCTGTTTTTGCTCAGTTGTTTTTCTTCATGACCCCATTTGGGGTTTTCTTGGCAAAGATACAGGAGCAGTTTGCCACTTCCTTCTCTACTTCATTTTACAGATGAGGAAACTGAGGCAAACAGGGTGAAGTCACTTGCCCAGGGTCACACAGCTAGTAAGTATCTGAAGTCAGATTTGAACCTACGAAGATTAGTCTTCCCGACTTTGGCCAGGTGCTGTGTGCACTATGGCACCACTAAGCTGCCCTTGCTAAGACCATGATAAGATGACTTCTATGATCCTTTTCCAGTCTGAAACTGTTTTCTGATTCTCCTTCCCTCCTTGATCCAGAAATTTCTCCAAATCCTGGGTTCAGAGCTCTTCTCCTTCAGTGTTGGAGGGACTGCTTTGAGATGCTTGAACTTGACAAGTGTAGACACTTCTCCCTGCCTGAACCTGCTTGTTCTCTCCTCACACCAAGCATTTAATGCTCACACTCAGGCAGCCACCAGGCTAGAGAAGAATGAGCTCTTTCCTCCAGTTATAGGGGGCAAGAGTGTAACTTGGCACAATTTCTCGAGTCCTAATTTTGTAGTTTCATGTATTATTTACTGATTCTTTTCCTCTCCCCCTCTCGTCTCTAAATAGAGCAATTAGCCTGTGTGTGTGTGGGAGGGGTAGAGGGTGGGTAGGCATTTCTAGGAGGCAGGCAATGAAAGCAAACTACTGTGGGAAGGTGTAGCTTTAATCTGAACATGAACTAATCACACATAGGGCTTGGTGAGTCATAGCTCATTCACTATTGGATTCCTACCAAAAGGAAGATAATTCATGCAAAGCCCTGTGGCCTCCAGGGATGAGGTTGGGCACTTAAAAAGGCAGAGCGATAAAATGGATTTGCAGAAGCCAGGACCCAGGCAAAAACACAAAATCTTTTCAGACCACAAGACATTGTTGGGGATGGGTAGGAAAGAGCATGGCCCTTAAGCTGCAGATGCCTGACAGAACAAGGTAACTGGACTCTGCCACTTTGAGACTGAGTGATCTTAAGCAAGACACTTAACTGAGGACTCTTTGGATCCTCAGTTTCCTTATCTGTAAAATTTGACAAAAAACCCTTAAGGTGTTTTCCAAGAGTTGTTTCTACTAAAATGATTTACTCTGAAGTCTTAAAATATTTGTAAAATATCCATGAATGATGTACATCATTGACATCATTAAAATATATATCACTTATCCAGGATGTAAGGTTGCTTCAAACCCAAAGAGGTATCTTACAAACTAAAATATAATTGTCCATTCCTGAATATTTGCAGTTCAGATGAAGGTAATCCAGTTCCATGCCAGTTCCCTTAATAGCCACAAGTGTGGTGCCACCAGCAGGAGCCATCGATTGGCCTGTGTCCACACACACACACACACACACACACACACACACACACACACACACACACACACACAATGGTGTACATCATAGACCTTGGTCAAGCCTAGAACCAACAGTAGGGCATTTCTATTTCCCAAGACAGCAACTCTTTCTTTTAAGTCTGGGCTTTTGCCCAGCTGGGGAAAGTTCAAGAAGGAAGATCACTGATACTTTTTCTTTTTTGGAGGGCAATTGGGGTTAAGTGACTTGCCCAAGGTCACACGGCTAGTTTTTGTGTTAAGTGTCTGAGGCCGAATTTGAACTCAGATCCTCTTGACTCCAGGGCCCATGCTCTGTTCACTTGCACCCTCTAGCTGCCCCTATCACCGATACTTCTAAGAATAACCAGGGTCAATCAACTTAGCCGTGGGCATCTCTAAACATATTAGCTCAAGTCAGAATGTTGTTGCTGAATCATTTTTTCATTTTTCAGTTGCGTTCAACTTATGCCACCATTTGGGGTTTTCTTGGCAAAGATACTAGTGTGAGTTGCCATCTTCTTCTCCAGTTTATTTTACAGGTGAGAAAACTGAGGCAGACAGGGTTAAGTGACTTGCCCAGGGTCACACAGCGAGATTTGAACTCAGGAAATGAGTGGCTTAACTTCCCCAAAGTCAGGATACATTTTGACAATTCAAAATGGTCTTTTCAAAACTTCTCTAGTGGCTGAAATTACGCATGCATCAAAGGACTTCAGAGCTGAAAAAGAACCCAAAGTTTTGCCTACTTCAAATCGCCCTTCCTCCTCCACACATGACAGATAAGGAAACTGAGGCACAAAGAGATTGAGACTTGCCCAAGAACACAATTAACTGGCATTTCTAGCACATTTTCCTCCTCATGTTTATTATTCCTAGAGATTTTGTGGTATTAAGTGTCTCTTTCTCTGTAACGAAGAGAAAACAGATTAGTAACGTGAGACTCTAGGGAATTCTTGATAAAGGCCAAGACCTACCTTTACAGAGCTGCTATATAAAAATGCAAAACGAAAGATCAAAAAGATAAAACAAAGATTTTCATGCAAAACCTACAAATCAACACAGATTTGTCAGACAACAGTATTCACTTCCATGAATTGCACAACAGAATTCCCTTCTAGCAATGGTTGCCATTAATTTAGTATTTTCTTGCACTGGTCAAGCTCAAATGGAGGGTCACTTATCCCTAACTAAGGATCCCTCTGGGCTGTGTGCTGACTTTGTTTTAAAATGTATTATTATCTATTGTATTTTTATTTTTTTTTGTTAAATATTTCCCAATTACATTTTAATTCGATTTGGATACACTCGGGACTGTGCTGTGGACTACATGTGGCAAGAGTGTTTGATCCCTGTGTTAGTTACAAAGGCTACTCTATAATCTACAAAGGATTTTACATAATTTCATCCCAATCCATGACAAAGCAGGTTGGGCAATTGTTTTTGGCCTGTTTTGGCAGACGGGAAAACTCAGGTTCACTCAGGTTTGGAGAAAGGAATGAGTTACCCAAGGTCTCAAAGAGTTAGTGAGAGCCCTAGAGCTTGAATCCAGATCTTCGGCTAGGGATATTGCAACCACACATACATGACTAGGAAAAGTTTGGGATTCCACAGGGAGGCCATAGCTTATCACCTTTGATCAAAATCTACAGTAAAAGCTTCAGCTGTAAATGAAGTATGTAGTGTTCAGTCAATCCTTCGGGGCTCCCCTGTTCCCATACCTCCAACTTAACAGGAAGGATGAAAAACAATACTAAAGATACAGAGCCCAGGGCTTGAGCTAGAAGCTTTCTACATAAACCAATAATAAAATTTCACAATAACAGGCCTTCAAAGTTTACACTTTTCCCACAATCCCTTAGTGTGGAAGGGTCGGAGAGATCTTAAGCAGTCACAGCTGGTAAGGTAGGAGAGCCGGTGTTCAAATGCTGAGTCCAATGTTCTCTTTTTAAAATGATACATTTTGTTTTAATTCATGGCTTCCCAGCCCTGCATGCCTCCCCAAACTGTCTTCTGCCGCATTATGTTGGGATAAAGAGCAAACTTTCTGCTCTCTAGCCATGTTCTTTGTTATAATTCGGAGGCTGTTTAAATGAGTGAGGGAGGGTTGTGTTAAATCACCAGGCTCACTTCCTCCTCCAGAGCCATCTGGGTCCAGTGGCCAGGTATCAACCAGGACAACAGGAGATGGCCCAGTGAAGCCACTGATTTAAGATTTGTCTGGATGAACTGGAGAAGACGGGCAGCAGGGATGGAGAACATAGGGTGAAGCTGGACAATTTACAGGAAGAATGGGACAGACCTGGAAGAAGTAGACTGGCTTTAGGGTCACAGTTTCCCTAGGCTTCTATACCATGCTTCTCACAACTTGCATACAAGGATACAAGACACACGGCTCACCAGGAGGATAAAACAAAATGGCACTTGACCATTACTGTTATGGGCCCCAAAGACTTAGCACATGAGCCATGACTACCATGCATTCTAAAGAAGGACATAAAAAATAAAAATAAACGCCTTGACCCAGTACAATTTCAATTAAACGCTTTAGAACCATGACTGGAAAAAACAAGTGTGTGAAGACAGGATAGTATGAAGAGGAGCTTATGAGAAGACATGTAGAGAGGGAAAGCTTCCTAAAGCTATCATCCAGGGGCCGAATATTCTGTACACATGTGAACAACCTCACACACTTCTTTTTTATTTTTTGGTCTTTTTTTTTTTAGAGGGGGGAGGGCAGGGCAGTTGGGGTTAAGTGACTTGCCCAAGGTCACATGGCTAGTGCTAAGCATCTGAGGCTGGATTTGAACTCAGGTCCTCCTGACTCCAGGGCTGGTGCTCTATTCACTGAGCCACCTAGCTGCCCCTCCCTCACAGACTTCTGACACTAATGTGCCTAGAAAACATGTCAGTCTATGTTCTAATGAACAGTGAATCGACAGGGCTGAACATCTGAACAGAATAATTCTCTTGTCATAGAACTACCCCAAACCACTTTCATGTAATTCTTTCTTACCAGTCCCAAGGTTTCCAAAGAAATTAAAGAGTAGGTAAAAACAACGAATGCTGTTCTGACAAAAAGATCAGACACTTTATTCATTTATACATAGCATTTACAAAAACAAGCAACATTAGGATGTCTTCCTTGTCCAACCGGTCCACATTTTTAGCACTTTCATCGAACCATAAATCAATGATTTCTTCACACCTGAGAGAAAGGGAAAAAACAGGATTATTTAGTAGAAATTCAGTAATAACTCTTATCGCAGAATACTTCAGAAACAAACTCTGAACAGATAAACAGTCACGGACCTTGACAACATAAAAACTCAATCTGGCACTGACCGAGGACATGGGGATACAGACCAATCGAGCAACAAACTTTCACCCAAATCAGACACTTGTGTGTCCCCCCTGCTGGGTGCTAAGGAAGCTTCCTGAAGCCGAGGGCTGCCTTCCAGTCTCACTCTTGCACTTCCCTCGTGCCCAGCACATGTCTTGCTGGCATCTGATAACAGTCCTCTCTACAATGGGACACAAACTGATCTAACCTGAAGCCTGAAATGTGCACCTCTGGAGAGAAAACATGATGTGTTAGCGGTACAGTGGAAAGAACACCGTCTCTGCAAACAGAGGGCCTGGGTTCAAATCTAACCTCTCCCATTAATTACCTGTGTCACTCTGGGCAAATCACTTTGCCTCGCTGGCCTCTAGTTTCCTGGTGGTCAACTGAAGGGGCTGGACTAGATGGCCTCTGAAGTCTCTTCTAGCGCTAAATCTGTAAGTATTTCTGACAAGTTAAAATGAATTAATTTGTGGTTGGTCTGTTTTCTTGAAAATATCAACTTTCTAAGTGCTGCCCTCAGGGAGCCCAGTGAAAAACAGAAGCCCTAGGAGGGCCAGTGCTTGTATTTGTAGCATCTGCTAAGCACAATGTCTGTACAGAGGGGCTGCTTCATACTTGCTTGTTAAGGCTGGAAGATCTGTTTTAGAATATCCTAGTGAAGTGATCACTGTAGGAACAAGCTGGTAAGAAAAGGCAGGTCCCCAGGACAACTGCCTGTCTAGTCTCTAAGGACTCTTTGGCACTCTTACCTGTTCACTGACCAGCACAGACTATTCTAGAAACCCAGAGCCAGAAGACTGCCCTTCCCCACTTCCACCACCTTTAATTTTCTCCCTGGAGCAAGCACTCTCAGCAAACCTCACCTGCTTGAACACTGAGGCCAGAACTTGTTATAGAAAAGGATTTTACATTCCCCTCTGAACCAATAAAGATTTCAAACCCAATTCAGGTTCTTGGTTCTTTCACATGGCAAGCTCAATACAACAGCCACAGGAAACTGAGCCACAGCTGCAAGATGCAATGGCTATTCTAAGTCCAATTCAGTTCTAGAAATCCTAGCCACTGCCTACTTGGAACTCAGGTACATTAAACAAGGGGAAAATAGAAATCCATGTAGGCTTCTGTGATCTGAAGCAGACTGAAGTGAGAACAATTCATACAATAACAACAATATTGTAAAGATAAGCAGCTTTGAAAGCCTTTGGACGTCAGCACAATGACCAATGACAGGATCGATGACGAAGCGCGCTGCCCGCCTCCTGACGGAGAGGGGACGCACCCGGGCAGCAGAATGAAGCACACTGGGGGTGGCTGTGGGGGAATATGGCCAATGTGGGAATTTGTTTTGCTTAATTATTACGTTTTTTTCATTCAACAAGCATTTTTTCATAAATTTTATTTTGTCTCAGTTTCATGTAAAAGCAATTTTTAACATGTTTTTAAAAATTTTGAGTTCCCTCCCTTCATCCCCTTTTCCCTCCTTAAGAAGGCAAACAATTCGATCTAGATTACACATATGCAGTCATGCAAACCCTATTTCCATATTAGCAATATTGCAAAAGAAAACACAGACCAAAACAAAAAACCGAAAAATTAAAGAAAAATAAAGTAAAAAAAAGTTTTTTTAGATCTGCATTCAGACTCCATCAGTTCTTTCTCTGGGGGTGAATAGCATTATTCATTAAAAGTCCTTTGGAATTGTCTGTGAATAGCTAAGTCGTACTCACAGCTGGTTACTGTACAATAATACTGTTACCGTATACAATGTTCTCCTGGTTCTGTTCACTTCCTTTGCATCAATTCATATACTATGTTTATTTGTTGTAAGGGTTTTCTTTTTCTTTTTTAATGGCATGAAGGGATAAGGAAAGAAAAACAGATTTTTGTTAACAGAAAAATGCTAAATTAAAAACCCCTCAAATGTGGGCCTTTCTGACTAGGCTAGTTCTTTGCTTTTGGTGGAAAGACACAAACAGACCCTGCCCCCCCCAGCAGGCATCTTCTTTTATGAAAATCTTATGGATAGCACTTCAGTTTGAATCCCAGAATCAGTCAATTAGTGAAACAATCAACAAGAATTTATGAAACGCATTGTAGGCCATACTAGGTGCTAAGCAGACAAATATAAAATCAAGTTGGTTCCTGCCCTTAAGGAATTTATATTTTATAGGAAGTATTCTCTATGGACGTAAGATAGCAGGATATATTGGGAAGAATGATGGCTGGGCAGGTAGGAAGCTCTAGCTTCTAATTCCAACTCTACGACTTTGAACAGGTCACATATTTTTTGAGCTTTTATTTCCTCATCTGTAAAAGAAGGCCTAAATACTGCAATCTAAAACTCTACAATTCTCATATGGATGTTCTCTGTGTTACTGAAATGGATACAAATTCCATTCTCTTGGCCTACATCACACTGATTTAACAATCCTCTGCCAATTAGTTCTCTATGACTAATCTAGACTCTTACAGTCTTATCTTGCCTAGAACACTGACCTACTTCTACTACTATCACTACTAGCTCTTTGTCAGAATTGGGAGTTGGTGATCTGGGTTCAAATCTTAGGTTAGAACCCAAGTTCTCTGTATCTGCACACACCGGCCACACGTCTGAAAGAGACGGGCCCTCCTTTCTCCACAGATTGCTGATTTCTTTTCTTTACTTGTCACTTCCTCCAGGAAACCTTCCAGATGCTCCTATCCAGAACCCATCTTTCTCTTCTCACATCTGTTTGCTGCCTTCTAAGGATTTTATAACACTATAACTTGTACCATTATTGTGTCCACATTTCATGTTTCCTCCCTATATCAGATCGTAAGCTCTTGGAGGGAAGGGGCTGTGTCATTTTCCCATTTTTGTCTCTCTAGTGCCTGGCACACAGTAGCAGCATGCAGGATCAACCAGCAGGGCTGTACTGTTAAACTCCACCTCTGCTAACTAAACACACACAGAGTTCACTTCTTGTGGGTACATCAACTAGGAACACCTGGTAGGTCACAAAGATCAAGACAAAATCCCTCAGGTTAATGATGAAGTCAGAAATGAAGGAGAATACATTTTTTCATAACTTTAAACACCAGATGTTTCTCCTAATTAAATTTCTAACCAAACTAACTGTATCTACCCAGAGAATCTTTTCTAAGGAACAAGTAAAAACAAAAAAACCTCATTTAAATGGAAATTACACAAAAGCCCCAAAGGACTGGGCCCTTCGTGGACAAGCAGATCTCTGCACAGCTTTCACTAGCAGGAATAGCAGCTTGTTTTGGGCTGTTTTCATAGGTATTGCTCAAAGTAAACATGAGAAATGGGTTCAGTCCCATGGAACCGGCGGCCTTTCTGCCAGTCCACTTGCCTGTTTGCCTCTAGTGCTGCTGTGGTTAATGAGTGAGACATTCTGCTGCCTTCAAAGCAGAGCCGGGAAACAGCGACTGGGGCATGCCAGAAACCTGTTCAGTACAAGCCTTAACACGCCTTAAACTGGGTAGTTTTTTCTGGGCTAAAAAAGGATCTAGGGACCTGCCCCCAAAGCTGCCCAGAAGAACACATCAGCCACATTCTGGAGCTCATGTTTTCACTGGGAACCGGGCTGGGGGAGGACAGAGGGTCGGTCTTTCCTGTCTGCAGGCAGCAAAGCACAGATGCATGGGGGTGGACCACATGGCTGCCACCTAGTGGTGTGCAAGAGAAAAGGTCCTTACACTGAGAGTGTGGAACCAAGCCTGCCACTCACATCATCTGTTGGAAAGATGCTAGAGGTGTCAGAATTTTTTAATGAGCACCTTACTGACCACCACAATTATCACAATGCTTGCCATAACACATTTTAGAAATCTCTACAGCAGGGCTTCTGAATGTGGGCTCAATGCCTTTATTTTAAAAACTGATAACTGTGATAATTAGTTTCTTCTCTAATTCTATGTATTATTTAAAAGTATGATTCTGAAAAGGGGTTCCTTAGGTTTTCCCACATTGCCTGAGGGGTCCATGACACATAAAAAGTTACTAACTCCTGCTCTCTAGGCATAACTTTAAATCCTGCTCTCTTAGGCTACACAAAACATTTTAAAACATTTAAAAGATTTTTTTAAAAAGTCACTCAATTGGCAATGTGAAGAAACCCTCAGTACATGACACTGCCATTACTAGAGCTAGAATGCTGACTCCACACCGCCAACTGGAGAGGCAGCTCTCTTACTGGCTGGGTAGCGAGCACTCACGGTGAATCCAACAGGAACAAGGCATTTTGGCTTCTGACCATAACCAGTCCTCCATGACTGAGAGATGCTGCCATGACAAACCCAGCTTTCCTGATGAAAGGGGAAGGCAGGAAGGGGTTCTAGTCCCAGTTCTGCTACAAGTGACCCTGGGCGAGTCCTTTCACTTCCCTGGGCTTCAGTTTTCTCAATAGTTGGACCAAATGATCTTTGAAGGTCTCATCCAGCTCAAAACTCTACGACTCAATGTGCCTTCTTGTAAATCACTTTCCTTCAGCAACAGAAGGGATAAAATAGGGATGACAACATCTACACCACCTACCATTTCCCTCTGGCTAATGGGAAATACTGGAATAGATAATTCAGAAGTAATTTGTTTGTCTTTGTGGTGCGCTTTCTTTTTTGGAGGGGGAAAAGCAAGGCAACTGGGTTAAGTGACTTGCCCAAGGTAACACAGCTAGTAAGTGTGTCAAACGTCTGAGGCTGAATTTGAACTCAGGTCCTCCCGAGCCCAAGGCCGGTGCTCTATTCACGGTGCCGCCTGGCTGCCCCATGCATTTCTGAACTTACATTTGAATGTGGATGTGCCCCAAATGTCTTGGGAAATCCCATTTCAGTACAGTAGCAGAGAAGCACGGGGATGACTAGTCAGCAGACACCGGAACACTGTCCTGACGCTGGCCCGGGGCTATTTCCTCCCAAGTCCTTCCCTGCTCTAGGAAGTGCAGGTGCTTGTGCTTCCCCATCTCTTTTGGGGGTGAACTGCATCACTTCTCAGGCGGCTGCAAACAAACTGAATTTCGATTTTCTCTCCCTAAGCTAGTTATTTCACTGCTTATATCCCTCCTAAGGAGAGAGTCGGATAGTTAAGGGGAGCCTGAATTTGGGGAGGAAACAAAACTTCTTCAGCTCCTTATTAGTGGTGTGATCTTGGGCAAGCCCCTTTACCTCTTTTGGTTTTAGAGAAAAATGAAAGGAAGATTATTATATTGATAAAGATCTATAATAAGGGGGACCAATCAAGGCCCCTTCTAGCTCTAAAACCCACCATGCCAAAGACTGCAGGTCCAGGAAGTACAAAATAGGGGAAAGAGGTGAAAATGGCCACAAAAGAAAAGGAAACAAAGTAATAGGTGTCACACAGTTTCCTAACCCACTTATTGAGGGAAAAGACCTGCTGCAAGATAACGGGGAGATGGATAACTTCAGAGTTTGTACTGTGGGGGTGGAAAACTGGAAGAAGAGAGTTCCCAGCCACAGAAGTTGCCAGGGGAGTCAGGAGGGAGACAGGAGAGGAATTGAGGGGGAGGGCGCAGACAAACCACCAGTTCAATTACTGCTACAGTCAAGCCTTTGATCCCTAGGAAAGTGCTTACCAATACCATTGGTATGTGTAAAGAGGCGAATTTTTAAGGGTCAAGATGAATGGGTAAAATTCAAATAATATTTTGAGTCAGTGCTTTTCCAATATCCATCAGAAAATCTGAGTTGGCAGAGACACTATTCACCTAAAATGACTATAGGATAAGATAAAGAAAATAAATATTTCCTGAAACTCCATTACAAGTTAGTTCAGTGAAAATGTCCCACCACTTAATATCATAGCCTTGACATGTGTTAACAATGTAACGTCTCAATGGAGAGGGTGAGGTCATTGGCTCCACAATTCAAGAGCCCACCTGGGCCCCCTCAGTCCTTGTCTGCCATCAATCAGGACGCTAGGAGGCTGGGTTTCTGGCAGGTACACGTTGGCTGCTGCCCTCTGCTGGCAAAGAGAGTCCTGCCAGGATGAGATGGGGTCAAGGGCTCATGTCAGGTTGGCAGCCTCAAGTACAGGATTCAATTCTAACTAGGTACAAAAGATAATGTGGATGAGATGGCTGTAACTGTAGTGATTAGAGTTCTAGATGGTTCAGGATAGTCCAATTTCATGAAAAGAATGCTTAACGAGGCTTAGCAAATGATTTAACTTTTGTCAAACCATGTGGCCTAAACTGTTTCAGAAAACATAGTCAACCCATTATAAAACATGGCTTTATAAACAGCTTCTCATCTTAAGCCAGATGAGGAAGCACACTGTAGATAATGCAAAGAACAAGGGACAAGAAACGAGGAGTCTTAGCTTTGAGTGCTGGCTGGGTCGTGGGCAGTGTGACTGAGTGAGCCCCTTAATCATAGAATCTCTGCTTCCCTCGTCCTCAGCTATACAAGGATGATGATGGAGAAGGCTGAGCTCAGACAACAGCATTCAGTCTTCAGGATGGGCCTCTTGGCCTTGGCAGATGGCAGCACAAGCCTGGTCTAGGTGCTCCCTGCTTCCATTTCTATTCAACACGTCCAAATTAATAAGTCCCTACTTAGTAGCTTAGGCAAGGGAGGAGAGAGCCAGTATCGAGTCAGATTCCTCACAGAGCTGACAGTCGAGTCCATGTTACTTCGAAATGAAGGTAAAAACACAGTGCTTTGGGGTGCAGGCTGAAGGGAGACAGGGAGGTTCAGAGAAGGCTTCAGGGAGGAGGCGATGGTGGGGTTGGGCTTTGAGGGATAGGCAGGAACTGAATGGGAGAAGCAGCAGATGACAGATGAGAGGAGAGAAAGCACAGGGCCGTGGGGCAGTGGAAAAGAATCCACTTAACTATGCTGCCATATGGCCTGCGGCAGCCTGCTGCCGTTTATCCTTCCTTCCTGAAGAGGACTGAAGTGAGGCAGGCTGTGCAAGGTCACCAGCCTCACTCTCTCCTCCAGAGCATCTGGGTCCAATGACCAAATATGGATCAGGACAACTGAAAGTGTCCATGGATGCAGTGGAGGACACTGGCCTTTTCAAGCTAAGGTCTTTGACAGGTCTCAGTTTGACTGAGGCAAAGCCCATTTAGTGATTAAAGTGGTTAAGAAGAAAGGAACCTTGTATGGTGGGTCTGACACACTGAGTGTGGAGGATGGACTGAAGCAGAAGCAATCAGAAGGTCTGAAACAGCTGGGGCAAGAAGTGAAGAGGAATGGAAGGAGGGCGGTGGCTGCTGAGTAGAGAGAAGGCGTAAGGAGCTGTAGAGAAACAAGATCTGGCAACTGCACGGACATGAGGGCCACAGGAGAGTGAAGAGTCAGGGAGGACAGTGAGGCCGGGAACAGGAAGGATGAGAGTCTTCTCCACAAAAATGGGCAAGTATGAAAGAGAGGTGGGTTTAGGGGAAAAGATAAGGTAATGAGGTCAACGATGCCCATCAAAAACCATCCACAAGACTTAATCTGTCCCACTGACAACAGCGCAAAGAGGTAGCTTGCTCAAGTCACTGTCTGGCACCCAAAGGGCAGCTGCTATAGCTGTGACTTAGCCCAGGAGTCTGGGGGGGACAGGGCAGGGGCATTAGGGTTAAGTAGCCTGTGCAGTGGCTGTGGGTGCCTTGATTTCAATTCCCCTGAGGGGCTGATGCCTGGGGCAGGCAGGGGAGCCCAGCGGGGGAACGCGAAGCAGCAACAGGTAAAGGAAAGGGCTATTTGAGTTGGAGGCAAGTGTATGACCAGCTATGAGGAGGAGGGGACCCATCTCATCATGTCACCTCGCCCTTCAGAAACTCTAGTGCAATGGTTCTCAACCTTCCTAATGCCGCAACCCTTTAATACAGTTCCTCATTTTGTGGTGACCCCCAACCATAAAATTATTTTCGTTGCTACTTCATAACTGTAATTTTGCTACTGTTATGAATCATAACGTAAATAACTGATACGCAGGATGTATTTTCATTGTTACAAATTGAACATAACCCACAGGTTGAGAACTGCTGCTCTAGTGGCTTCCTATGTATCTCAAACAGAAAACCTTGTCTGCCTTTTAAACCCTTTTCCACCTCGCTCCCTCTCCTCCTCCTCTCCACATACTCTGCCACCAGAGACACTGGCCTCTCAGATACTCCTTGCCTAAAACTCTATCTGACTGTGGAATGGAATTCTCTCCATGTCTGTGCTTTCTTTGAGGCTTAGCTAAAATCCTGCCTTCTACAAGGAGTCTTTGCCTTCCCCCTTAATGCCGGTGCCCTCCCCTGCTAATTATCTCCACTTGGCCCCTGTATTTCCTGTGAGCTCCTTGACAGCAGTGACAGGATTCCCTCTGTCTGCGCCTTGCTCAGGACAGTGCCTGGCACACGGCAGGCACTTAACAAAGGCTTATTGACTTCCCATCCTCTGGGGCCCTGGCATGTCCCTTGTTTTGGACACCAATACTCTGCAAAGCCATCTAGGACTTGTAACGTGCAGGCCCCTCAAATGTTCAAGTCCTCAGACCAGCAGATTAGAGTCATGGGGTCATGCTGTAATTTCTCAAAGATGAATTGCTCCATCTTTGGGTCCTCCCCAATGTGCCAATTGGTGCAAGGCGTGACCAAGGAAGCAATGAAAAAAGGTCTGAGAAACGCATAATGACCAGAATCTGAGCAGCAGCCAAGTTGTCTCTGAAATCAAGGGAGACCTCAGACACGGGGTTTCTGAAGTTCTTTCTTACCAGCTGTGAGGATCCCTTTGGTGCTCTGCATGACGCTAGAAGGTCTCACAATTCCTGAAAGTCCTGTACCCGGGAAGAACATTAGACACAGATGTTAGTCATTTGAAAAGCTTTAAAGAATGAACTGGAGACAGTGTGCTTTTCCAATTAGCAAAAGTGATTTCTGTGTTAATGTCACATAGATGTTTTATCTGTTCAAAATTCTTCCTTCAATTATCTTGATCAAATTATCTGTTAAATGCTGCTGGATGCCCCAAACATCAACAACAAAAACTCTGTTTATCTAAATAGCCCAGTTCAGTTCTGAAGGTATAACATTTTCAGCCTTTCTTTGACGTAAGCAGACAAAAACTATTAAATTACAAACTGGTTCATGAAAAGAGATAAAAACCCACAAAAAATGCATTTTCCCAATGACTTTAAAAGCTATGAGTTCAGAGTAGGCCCTCGTATGTCCGAGTATATGTTGAGATAATCCGGCAGTGTTTATTGAGGTAACATTCACGTGCTAACAACTCACATGAGATAACGGCAATTCCATTTACCCTGATTGTATCCCACTAAGTAGGAATGAAAATACCACACCCACTCTAAGTGGGGCATCTTCAGTTTCCTGTTTCTTTCCCGGCTTACTTACAAAATAAAATGAATACCTTGAGAAGAAAACAGGTTTCTAATGTTTTATTTTATACTGAATATTAGTCTCTGTAAGGCATTAATCAGTTTATGAAATACTTTCAAGGCTGGAGGAAGGCCTGGGTTCAAACCCTGCCTCTGATACTTACTAGCCATGTGACCCTGGACAGTCACTTATACCTCGCTTTGTTCCAATTTTCTCATCCGTAAAATGGGAACAAAAGCCCCCCTTCTCACAGGGTTGTGGTGAGGCTCAAATGATGTAATATCTGCAAAAAGCCTTGTGAGCCTTAAAGGGCTTTACAAATCTTAGGTATTATTACGGAGACATGAGATATTATCAGTTTACTGAAGAAAGTTGCGTATCTATCATCATAAAAATACATCCATTTGCCAGCTCAGATGACTGCCCCTAGAGCACATTAGTATAGTTCTTATTTTCAAGTCAATCACAAGAAAACATAAGGAGATACTGCCCTCCAATTCTTTGCAGAACTGGGGGGACCATGAGTGTGGAATATTACATACCCTTCCAAAATGGGGGTGGGAAGAAGAAATGTACATTTGCAGGGACAACAGCCTCCAATTATTGGTGCTTTCTTTCCTTCTCAGAGATAATAGTGAAAGGCTGCTTCCCTTCTAGATGATCAAGTGAAAACAGCTGTGTTCTTCTCCAGGGCCAAAATTTCCTTGATGACAAACTGAAAAACCTACCTTGCCGTACCACGTTCCCACAATCAGGATCATGTGCCACTTGTAATAAAGTTTCCTCTACATCTCTGTTTCTCCCTGGAGTGTCCATGAGATAACTTATTTCTTGCTGCAGGGTTTTTGGTAAAGTCATGAGCTGAGTGAATTGGGCTTCTGGACTTTTATCTATCTGAGTTAACAATAACAACAACAACAATAATGAAAAAGTTGATGAGGGAAGTGCTCTGAAGCCAATCCACCAAAGCTCTAGAAGCTATTGTGTTAAACATACCAACAGCCGCCCCTCAGAATCAGACTAAGCAGGCTCTCCATCTCTTTCCCTTGGCTGAGTACAGAAATGTAGAGAATTAAGGGACCCTTCAAAAAAACTTTTTTCCATATTGTTTCAATAGAACAAAAAAGATACTTTCCTTTCAAAGGCCAATTTTCCTTCTGTTCTTTAGGTTTAGGGTAAGACAACTGATATCATGGTTTACTAAGTATCTGACACTTGGCCTATGTGAAAGAACCCTGCGAGAGAAATCCTCCTAGAACCAATGTCCTGACAACTTAATGCTTCAATACTTGAGGGGCCTGGGATTTCATGGGGGTGGGCTCTCTCTCCATACCTTAGTAGATGGTCTTCAAGGGAAGCTGTGGTCAAAAAAGTCATCACCCTACAGCCCTCCGGCTGACAAGCCTCTGAGCTAAGTGAGGCTGGTCCTAGGACAAGAGACATAGTCTGTCATCAGGCCAGTATCTGAAGCCTTTCCAATTTGGTAGGTCTTGTCAGGGTGCTATGCTTGTTGGGCAGAGCCTCCAAGAACCCAGTCACCTACACATCACAGTGAGACAGGAGGATGGTTACATAATAACTCATTTCTTACACAATCATGGGCCTACTGCAGATTAGGGCTGATAGAGGGCTCATGCTTAGCTGGTCGGCCTTGTCTCTGGTCAGAGGAGGAGGCCAAGGCCCAGAGAGATGAAATGGAAAGTCAGGAGTAGAGCTGGGATTAGTGCCCAGACTGCCTGAGCCCAGTGCACATGTGCCTTTATCTCCGCTGGGCTCAGGCCTCAGGGTCATGAACTTGAGAACAGTTTTACTCAGTGGGAATGAGTAGAGCTTTAGGATCCAGAAGAGTTGGTCCATGGAGCCTGAGAGATTGCCCTTTGCTTGGGCCTCTTCAGGAATCCTCCTCTTTGCTATGTCTGTGATCTCATTGGCATAGGTAGTACTCCCTCTAACAGTACATATGGCAACCTAGTCACATCTCTTCATCTTGAAACACACAGAAAGTAACTAATACCACTCTTTTCTTTTGAAGAAGACAATGTATTATAGTTCAACTAGCAACAATGTTTAGGGATCATCACATTTTGCTTTAAAGAATTTACAGTTTTTGTTTGGAATTGCTTTTGTAACTTAGAAGCATGAAAGTATTTTTAAAAATCTGGTGGTATAATGCCCTTCACATTCTAACCATTAGCAGCAAACTCAAGTAAGAGATAATAGCCAGCAATTATATAGCACTTTAAAGTTGGCAAAGCAATTCACAAATACCTCGTTTTATCTTCCCAACACCCCTGTAAGGCAGGCACTATTGTCTGGAATTCTATATTCAAAAACTATTTGCAGTCACTTGGTTACTCATAATCTGGTTATCTTGACTACTCAAATTCCCCAAGTTTTACTCAATTCTGTATGACTTGCACAACTACAATAACATCTGTGAATATAAGTGGATGCTGCTTACTTTGAGAAAGACTGACCACCAAATCACTGTGAACGAGCTAGTAAGTGTTAAGTGTCCGAGACCGGATTTGAACTCAGGTCCTCCTGACTCCAGGGCTGGTGCTCTATTCACTGCGCAGCCTAGCTGCCCCTGTGAACCATTTCTTAATGAATATATTTAGCGACTGATTCTCAACTAATAGAAACCAAGCAATCAATCAGTCAGCCATGAGATCAATTCCAACTAACTTCCTAGAGTTCCCTACACTGCCTGAATGGGCACACTGACTGCAGCTGAGAGCAAAGCAGGCAGAGTGGTTGTAGACACTCGTCTGCCATGACCGCTTTTGCCTTTAAAGAAGCCCTTTGGTCATTCTGCTAACCCAGACTAATTTCCAAAGGCAATGACTGGGTGGTTCTTTAATGCATTCCTGACAGAAGGACATAAATCCTCCAACACCTCTAATGATGGATTCACTAGCTAACAAGAAGTCCACCCTCTTCCTAAAGAAACACACGTAATGATTAAATGACAATCTGTACCAGTGCGAGGAGCACCTGTTCCAGTGAGACCACAGACCCACCTGAAGTACGCTGTCACATGATGAGAAACAGCGACCTGGCACTTCCTGAGAAAGAACTGATGAACTGGGAGTGCAGACTAAAGCAGCCTTTCTTCGCTTACTTTAGGGTTCTTGCCTTTTTTTTGGCAGCATGGCTACTATAGAAATATGTTTTGCATGACTTCATATGTACTATGGGTATCACGCCGCTTGCCTTCTCAAACTCCGCCAAGGCCTACCAAGCTGGAAAGACTTATCACCAGACTGGGAAGAGGTGATACATTTTGGGGCCCCAATAAATCCCGAAGGCCATTTAGCATGCCAAAGGGGCTGGGATCTGCCTGAGTGGAAGGAATACCCAGAGCGGTAAAATACTAGCCCTGAAGGACCGAAACCCAAGGATGCAGACACGTTACCTCCAGCCTGCCTTGGCTTTGCTTGTACAGCACCCGGGGGTCCCTGAAGAGTATCTGACTGTAGAGCTCACGAAAATGAGGTATGTTGGGCTTCACAATGTTCACCGCCTTTGCTTTCTCCTCTCCTATCAGCATCCGAAAGTCGCCTAGTCATAACAAGAGGAGAAAACCCTTGATGAGAGCCCATGAAGCAAAAATCAATGCTACAGCACATAGATGGGTGCTCAGAACCCCAGGGCTCATCTTCAGGTCCGTTCGGAGGCTTCCTCATCAAGCAATTCCTTATTTCTCCGGCTGAAACAATGGTTAGCGTACAAGGAGGATGAAGACCAGAAGGGGCTGGCTGTGTGACCCTGGGCAAGACCAGAAGGGAAAGAGAAGGTGGGTGCAGTGAGTGGCCAGGCCCCCAACCCAAACTCTGACATCAACGGGCCACCTAACAATACTGAATTCTCACTGCTCTTCTTGCTCTGTCCCCTTCAGTCTGCAAAACAAAACCACAAAGTTTCCATAAAGAAGAGTTCAGACTTCACAGGACAGAATTTTTTTAAAGCAACATTTAAAACCAAAATAACTAACGTCCCAGGAAGAGTGAATGGAGGCAGAGGAAGGAAGACATTCTATATTTAGAAGAGGTGGAATCACTTTCTCTAAATTCCTGCAGGGCAAAAAAGCTTAGAGGTGTGTGGCTCAGCTACCAACAAATGCCATTAAGAAAGCATGGCTTTATTACTGGCCTTCTCTGAAGGAGCCTAAAGGCAGTGCCGACTGTCAGTGAGCATAAGAAGCAGTTTTTCTTTTTCAGGGACCCGCAGGCAACCTAAGGTAGAATCAGAGAAATACTGAAAATTGGTGCTAATGCTTCAATCAGTCTGTTAACTCTCCATCATTCTTTCTAGGAAAACCCCCAAATATAAGGTACTGGGCAATTTAGAAGCCTAACCAGACTGGATTGGGAATGCACCCCCACATCCCCTCAGCAGCATCCATACTGTGACCTTGAGAGATGTGCATGTGTAGCTCACCTTATGACTCTATTGGAGGCTGCCTGGGCCTTGGCCGGGGACAGGAAAGTCAATGTCTTTCGTGACCATGACAGATAATTAATGAGCAGCTAGTTCTTCTGAGTTTATTCTTTTTTGTTTCACTAATTATACTGCATCTATTCTTCAAAACTGAAATACTTCAAGAAAAATATAAGCTTGCATGGCAAACTAACTCTCATCCAGACAAAGCCAATCTAAGCCAGGGTTTCTAGCAAAGCCTGAAGCACTGCCTCAGCTTACCTGAAGACATCTCCATTGCTCTAGAGAGGACACCAAGTGTGGGAGGGGTGCAGGAAAGCAGTGATGGGTGCAAATGGCAGCATGATCTTTAGTTGGGGTTTTTTTTGCCTCTTAAAAAAAATCTTTTATTTATTTTTAGTTTTCAACATTCATTTCCACAAGACTTTGACTTACAAATTTTCTACCCATCTTTCCCCTAACCCCAACCCGAAAATAACAAGCCTACTGAATAACCCTTCCCCCAGTCTGTAGGGCAAGATGGATTTCTATACCCCAGTGCCTGTATTTCTTACTTCTCAGATGCATGTAACACACATTAACATTTGTTTTTTGAAACTTTGAGTTCCAGAGTCTTGCCCTTTTTCCCTCCTCACCCACCCCTACTGAGAAGACAAGCAATTCAACCTAGGTTGTACATGTGTAGTTACCCAGAACATTTCCATAGTAGTTATATTGTGAAAGACTCTATTTTCCTCCATCCTGTCCCGCCCCCCACTTATTCTATTTCCTACTCTGACCCTGTCCCTTTTCAAGTGTTTGCTTCTAACTACCCTCTCCCTCAGTCTGCCCTCCCTTCTATCACTCCCCCCCCCCATCTTTCCTGTAGGGTAAGATACCCAATTGAACGCATAAGTTATTTCCTCCTTAAGCCAAATTCAATCAGAGTAAGGTTGACCCATTCCCTTTCACCTTCCTGCTCTTCCCCTCCATTGTTAGTGTTCTCTCCCCTCTTTTATATGAGCTAATTTACCCTAATCTATCTCTCCCTTTCTCCTTCTCCCAATATATTCCTCTCTCACCTCTTAATTTTATTTTTAAGATATCATCTCTTCCTATTCAACCCGTCCTTTGCCCTCTATGTATACATATACACACATATGCACATAC
>CM053590.1:43956477-43984521 GCA_028646515.1 Pseudochirops corinnae
TCTCCAGGTTACCGGTGGTCATTCAGAGGCCTCTTCTCAAGCCTCATTTTCTGACCTCTCTGCAATCTTTGACCCCGTGATCACTCTCCCCTCCCTGAGACTCTCCTCTCTCTAGGTTTTCCGGACACCCTCCCTCTCTCCTGGTTCTCCTTTTCCGTCTCCTCCTCCAGATCACGTCTTCAACCACAGGTGTCCCTCAGAATTCTGTCTTGGGTCTCCTTCTCTTTGTCCTCTATACTATTTCCCTCGGGTGAGCTCATTGGCTCCTGCAGACTTAATTATCATCCCTATGCTAATGATTCCGAGACCACTGACCTCCAGTCCTGAATCTCCAACTGCCTTTCACACATCTCAGATGGATGTCCAACACCTTAAACTCAACGTGTCTAAAACTGAACTCATTATCTTACTCCCTAATCCCTCTACCCCCGCCATCTTCCCTATTATTACAGAGGGCAACTGCATCACCCTAATCCCTCAGGATCACAACCTAGGACTGATCCCAGATTTCTCATGATCTCTCACCCTCCATATCTAACCTGTGGCCAAGGCCTATTGATTTCACCTTTGCAGCATCTCTGCTGCAAGTCACCTTCTCTCTTCTGACACTGCCTCCACCCTCCTGCAGGCCCTCCCCACCCTGCCATTCCTACAGTAAAGAAGAATCAAATTAAGATGACCAAGATTGTGATTAGATGTCAAATTCCCCCACCCAAGGCCAACAGGAGATCCATCCTATCCTTAGACAAGAGCCTAACAATGATGCTAAGGAGAATGATTTTCATTTTTCAGCAATGAAAAAGAAGAATATATAAGGTACCTCATATCAAAGGCTGACATGGAAAATAGACAATTTAAGAATCACTGGACTACCTAAAAACCATGACCAACAACAACAAAAAAAAGAACCTAAAAGTCTAATTTCCAGTTCAAGAAATCACAAAAGAAAACCACCCACGATCTCTTAGAAGAGGGGGGCCAAGCAGAAATAGAAAGAATCCCTTAATCACCTACTTGAGAGAAACCACAACACAAAACTCCCAGGAAAGTTATAGCCAAAATTCAGAGCTTCCAGGCCAACTAAGAAATACTACAAACAGCTAGAATGAGTTAAAGCACTGAGGAGCCAGTCAGGATCACACAGATTTGGCAGCTACCACTAAAAAAAGAGTCGTGACCCTGGAATAAGATATTCCAAAAGGCAAAAGATAGGCTTACCCCAAGAATAATTTACTTGGCAAAAGTGAAGATAATCCTATAGGGGAATATGAACCTTTAAAACAGAAGGCTTCTAAACATTTCTGATAAAAGATCAGAACTGAGTAGAAACTCTGAAATGCAAACAAAGGAATTTACAAAAAGAATTAAAAATGTTTGAGCAACTAGAATGGACTACACGAGGATGGAGTATCTACTTTTAATGTGGAAGCTAGGACAAGTGTTAATTCAGAACCCTAAAGTCAATAAGGGTCAAAGAGGAAGTCAGATGAGACAAAAGGCCTTTGAGGGGAAAGAGAATTCACTAGCCAAGGAAGGAAGGGACTCAGGGTGGGGAGGGTAGGACTTAAAATCTCTCATAAAACGGGTATAAAAGTAAAAGATTACATAAATAAGGAGGGAGGAGGGACCTGGCTTCGCTTTTATTTGAACTTGTCACAGGAGGGTAGAGAACACAGGTGCAAAATTTAATATAAAAATATATAGAATTTTTCTTAAAAGAAAAAATTCTTTTACAATAATAAATGACTGGTAGGTGGCACAATGGATAAAGCACTGGATCTGGAGCCATTAGTCTTGAGTTCCAATCCTGCCTCAAACAACAGCTGTGTGATCCTGGGCAAGTAATTTAATCTTTGTCTGCCTCAGTTTCCTCACAGTATGAAATGAAGATAATACCCGCACCTACCTCCTAAAGTTGTGGGGAATGTTTGTAGAGTGCTTTATAAAAGCTAGCTATTGTTACTGTTATGATATTACCTTGCCCTTCCCTTGTGTCTTTCCTGTAATTATTTCAAACTCTGAGGACCTGGGATTTCACCGACACATATTCCCTTCACTGATTCAAATCACAGCTCTTCTCAACAGCTTAGCACACAGACTGCAGGAGTTCCTGTGTTTGAAAAAATTCAACTTGGGCTGGAGGGGGACCTTCTAATGACAAACTTTTCTGAACTTTAATTAGACTGGAGCCAAAAGCTAGAGTTCTTTGCCAGGTTCATATTGGAAGCTTTCCTAGCTGGGTGGGGCCTGCTGCAACTTGTGTTTTCTTGGCAAAAAAATTGTCACCTCCAGGCCACAATGAGACAATCTAAAAAGATACTTATGCAATTACAAGAATTTAAAAGCAACCATTTAACAAATGGCAAAACCAAGTCATACTGCGATTTGCCTAAGGACATATGAATCAGTCGGAAAAGGCAGGATAACACCCTGTGTTTCCAAATCAGAGTCAGGCTCACAGAGTTAGAGCTGCAAGGTTGCTTCAGGGTGGATTCTGACCTTACACTAGTCACAAAGTACCCCTTAATCCAACAGAATGCTGGGGAGACTTGCTCTAAGCCACACAACTAGTGAGGAATGGGTTGTAACTAGAATTCAGACCCCTGATTTGTAATCCTGTTCTCCCACTACATCATGCTATCTTTCTTGGTTTCTCTTTGGCCTGGTTCCTTCACAAACTCAATGATACTGAGATATTTAGCTCATTAACATTAAATAACCAAAAGGAGGCAGTACTTTTGGGAGAGGGTTTTTTTTTTTTTGGCTGATGTTCAACATTGTTGAATAAACATCAGTTTGTTCTGTAAGTTTTCTTTTGAATTGGGGTAATCATAAACTTTTTTTAAAGGTTAAGATTGTGAAAAAGAAAGCATCTCTTCTTAAAGAGCCAAATTTAGATGATTCTGCCATTGTGTTGATCTAGTTTTTCAATGTTAGGTGAAATGGGAAAAGCCAGTGACCTCCTGACGTACTGCCCAACAGGCCTGGGAAAAACCCGAGTTCTCCATTTGTGAATAGCTGTTTGTATCTCATTAGAGATGTCCTGACCTGAACTGCCTGGGGAATGCTAGCCCTACTGTCATAAAGAACATCTCTGAGGGAGGGTGGGAATACTCTACTTGGAGTTATTTTAAAAAATGAACTAAGAGATGGGTGTGCATGTCTGAACACAGGGAAAGGGAAAAGAAACACATGGTTTCCTCTTCAACCTTGTCATATGAAGAGCTTTGCTCAAAAGGTCAACAATGCTGCAGCCACTGAGACCACTAAAGCCCAAGCCCCAGTGATGTTCCAATCCTTAACCACTAAGCAAATAGCTTCACTGCTCAGGACTTTTCCATTTAGACCATGAATGAAACTGCTCAAGATTCCAAGTGTGAAGGATGAAAGCTTTACTAAGGGAGAATTTTGGGATTATTAGATGGGATCTCAGAGATCACCTGCTCAATATTCTCACCTTGTAGATGAGAAGACTGAGTAAGAGAGAGAGGAAGGAATGTGGTCAAGGACTCATTGCTGGTTGGGGACAAAAGTAAGACCTGGAGCCCTGGTCTCTTCCCACCTCTCACCGCTCTTGGGGATGATGTTCTTTGTACTTATTGAGGAGAATTTTCTACCTAAATAAGAAAAATCACAAAAGCTACATATTATCAGGTAAAAGAAGGAAAAATATAACTCATTAGATATACAGTTGAATGAATAAATTTACTGAATTTTTTTTTTGGACTGAAGTCTTAAATGGGAATATCCCTCTCTGGATCTTAGAATGATAATTAGACTAATCAATTTCTAAAGTCTTCTTGGAGCTCAAATTTTTGATTCTATGAAATATCTAGCATCTGAACATGTGAGTAAAAAACCCTTTTTATCATGACTGATTTCAGCAGAAGTAATGTGTCAAAAAAAGTTATTTGGGGGAAAAAACCATTTCCTATTACAGAAAAAAGCCATAAATCCCCCAAACTTAAAAAACAAACAAACAGGTAAGTTAGGTGATGATTCTTCACATTAGCAAAGGATTGATTTACCAAAAAAAATTCAACACATTCTTTGGAACATTTACATTTGTTTATAATTTTTTTCCTGACAAAAAGGACAGGAGGCTGAGAAATTTCAGGCTAGTACAAAGAATGCTTGCCAAAGGAAGACCAAGCAAAAACAAAAATAAACCATCTCTGAAATGAGAGTCAAAGGGCAAAATGTGTTCTAAGCAACAAAATCCAATTCAAACCTTGCTTTTCCAAAACACTTGATTCTGTTCAACCAGATGCTTCCAGACACGCCTTTTTATCTTTTACGTTTCCAAAGCTACCAAGCTTCCTATCTATTCAACAAGCTCTAAATCAAGAATCTCTGGGACAGCAAAATCATTTGAGTCAAAACAGCTGAATCTGAACTCCTTCCTCTCACAAAGAATTGCAAGCAAGCCTGCTCTCAGAATCCTTTCCCCACTCTTCGTAGAGGTCACCAGCCAGCTCCAGCTCCATTTTTGGGCCATCTACAGGCAGGCCTCACATATTCAGAGACTCCAAGCCATTTTTCTGACTCTTGGGGGATTGCTTGCTATCATTTTCTTCTTTGTAAAGAGATGAATTCAGTTCTAACAACTAAGTAATACTTACTTTTGTACTTTGTTTTATTAATACAAGCTGGCTGCTGCTACTGGTCTGGGTTTATATTTTTATGGTACATGTCAAAGAGCTTGTCACAGGAAGATTTCTATCACTTGTCAATCTTTCAAAATAAACTGAACTTAGTGGTGGAGTTGGATATGAAGCTTTAGGCTGAATCTGCTGGACATCCTGTCAATGCTCAGATCCCCTCTTGGATGAATCCTGGGTTCTGACTGGAGACAAGCACAGGCCAGACTGGATCATGGGAGATATCCAGGACATAAGAGACACCGAATGAACTCCTGACTGCCTCTCTGGGGGCATCATGTCACAAAGGGAGACAGGAGGGAAAAGCCCAGGTCAGTCACTATGGCTGAACTGCTGTCAATTTCTCAAAAGCTTGCCTGCCTCCCACACACTGGGAGTCTCCCTAAGGACAGCCCGGTGGGTGCTCTACCAGTAGCTGTGAGGCTAGCTCCCACCAAGTATGGATGGAACCCCTGATGCTCCTCCCTGGCGTGGCCTCCCTTCTCCAGCCATGGCCGTTCTTCTCATCTAGTCCTTCCTGTGCCTTACACGTTACTGAACCTGAATGGAAGAAAGCTTCATTGACACAAATACTAAGCTATGGTGGCAAATCTGCTGATTCCCCTGAGACACAGGTGTGGCGTTTCCACAGAATACACGGGGCAGACATGGGAGTGTGGCAGCATCCTAACAACTTTCCCAAGCAGGTCCCCTACCCACTTGGGATGTGTGCTATCCCTCCCATTTTCACAAGCCCTTATGTTCTCTCCTTTGCCTCTAACACCACCTATCGCTTTTATCATCTCTCTTTGTTTTCCTGCCATAACAATTCCTGCCACTGGCCCCTACATCCAATCCGGTCCAACAAGCAGTTACCAGGTGCCGACTATGATTTGGCAGGTGCCTGGTACTGAGGCTACCAAGACAAAAACAAAATGATCTGAGGAGGGGGAAGCAACAGGTTCTCTGGCAAATGAATTCTGGTGAAGGGAAGAGGGGGAGGAGGTGGAGTCTTTGGGCACAAGTTGGTATAAACTCTCCAAGGGCAGGGAGTCTTCTGTATCCTCACCTCCGGAGCTTAGCCGCACTGAGCACACAGTTGGTGATTAATAAATGTTCCGTGAATTGGTTGTTGACTGATTACAGAGCCTGCCTTTCTCAACAAATAAAGAGAGCACAGACCACTGGAGATGTAATGACAAAGCTGGGGGGGGGGGCCACCTGAAACCCTGGACTCATTTCTAAGTTTTACAATCCGGCATTTTCAGGAAAAAGCAGCTTAGTCACTCACCGGCTTTTGTAGGCGTCCAGCAACATATAAGGTATTCCAATTAAGCAGATCACTAATTAGGGTTTCAGTGCTAATCACCCCATATTTGATAAGCTGTGGGAGAAAAAAAGAGCAACACACACCATTAGCCCATTCGAAGACAGCACAAGTCAAATCCCCATTCGTTTCCTGGGACCCTCAAAGTGCTTCGTCCAGACGAGCCCCCGCCTGCCCTTCTAGTCCCCTCCACACTGAAGGCGTAGCAGTGAAATGACCGGTCCCAGGAAGCACTTGCTCGTTTTTCCTTAGAACCTGGAGGTGACCTGGTTCAGCCTCAGATCTGTCAGGCTTTTAGAGCGGTGGATTCAATGACTTGGCTATGGCCACAGAGCTGGACAAAGAACCCAGAACTCTTAGCTTAAGCCAGTCCACCACACTACAGATTATAATTTTCACATTAAAACTTTCACTGACATTCTGCAGAATCCCTGGATTTGGAAATACTTTTCTAATGATAAAATTTCCCCTTTATCAGGGCTAAAACATTTGACACTTATGGCCAACCTCATTTCAATGATAATGAGCATAAGCCTTGGCTGTGATTCTTCCTAGTTTATATAACCTATTTTCAGTCACAAATACTTACAGACTGTCTTGTTGGGGTTTTTTTTGCTTTTTGGAGGGCAATTGGGGTTGAGTGACTTGCCCCAAGTTACACGGCTAATAAGTGTGTCAAGTATCTGGAGTCACATTTGAACTCAGGTCCTCCTGACTCCAGGGCCGGTGCTCTACTCACTGCACCACCTAGCCACCCCTTAAGATTGTCTTACTGCACACATACCCTTGTACCCCAAAACATTCTTCTTGGGCTAAGTCCAAAAAGCAGCCACAAACCTTTGATTAGAGAATCTATTTTCTTTGGCCCATAATTACATATACTAGACATGTAAGCATGGATGTGCTTCCTGGGGCTTGTAAAATAATTTGAAAAGGTTTCCAAATTAAAGATAAGCTTAGGGTAACATTAATTGTGAAAACAAACTGTCATCCTGTGCAGATATGTTTTGAAAACAAATCATCAACAAAACAGAAATAAGCTGTGAATAACCCTTCTCCCCAAATGTTGGCTTCCCTTTTTTGTCATAAGCAGAAACCACCTGACAAGGCTGCTATGGGAAGTGTTTCACATACTTTAAAGCCTACCTAAGTAAGTGATTCTCATAAGTGCCTAATATAAATATGAAATTACAGGTGCTGGTTTGTGAAGATTCAGAGATATATTAACCAAAGTTACACAAGGGAAGGGTTGAGATGAGACATAAGCTAGTGGAAGTACTGTAAGAGCTCTAAAGGAGGTGAAAAACAGAGTCAGGCAGCAAAGGACTGAGCTACCTCAGGCGGACCTGGACAACCCAAGCAATGTTAGCTGCCTGGGGACAGGCAAGTGGGGAAAGATATCTCTGAAAGTGGAAATCAGGAGAAGCCTGGGAGAGGGTCTAACTTCCTCTGACTGGGTGACTGGATGAGGGATGGGGAAAAACCAACAAAGAATGGTTTCAGTTTAATACAGAGGTAGAAAATACAGAAGTCATGGGACAGCCAGGTGGCGCAGTGAATAGAGCACCAGCCCTGGAGTCAGGAGAGGACCCGAGTTCAAATCCAGTCTCAGACAACACAAAACTAGCCGTGTGACCTTGGGCAAGTCACTTAACCCCAACTGCCCTGACTTCCCCCCTCCAAAAAGCAAAAAAAAGAAGAAAATATAGAAGTCACAAGGAGAAATGAGTCTCATTGTGTGCTTGTTTACAATGGAGACAGGGGGTACACTGGCATTCTGACAATCTCATGACGAGTTGAGTGGGACACTGAAGATCAACTGGGTGGGTGGGCTGGCAGGAGACATGGAGGAGCGGAGGCTAAAAGGCAAGACAATATTCTGAAAAACAAAACTGAGGAGGGACCCTCCTTCACCTGCCGAGTGGCATAAGCGAACAAGAGCAGCACACCAAAGGAGAGGGCCGGCCGGCCGAGAGGCCCCCTGGTGCTTTGTCCCAAGAGCACGGGGAGCGTGTCTTTTGTCAATGGCTCAGAGACCACGCTATGTTCTAAAAATAACACAGAGAACTCGCGTGTACGTGGTTCCCTGCCATTTACACAGAGCTTTCTCTTGAACAACTTTGGGAGGCATGTGGGAGAAATGTCCCTATTTTACAGATGAGGAAACCAGGGTCTGGGAGCTGTTATTTGTCCATAGTTACATATATGTGTATGTATGTTAGACATAAAATATGTATGTCTATTATAAAATTGTATTCATACATATTTTCATAAATTTATATATGTGAAAACTACTAGAAAAACAAGATTCTATATATGTTTCATTTTACAGTTGGCTTTTCAGTTATCTCTGCTCTATAATAAAGGTACAAAAAATAATTTCTATTAAGATTATGATCAGTGGCAGAGCTGGAGTTAGAACACAGACACTCTGATGTAATGGAGACAGAGAAGGAGCCTCCAAGCCAGGAAAACTCAGAGTTCCAGTTCTGTCTCTGATATATACTGGTTATGAAACCCTGTCACTTAGCCTCTGGGTGTTCTAGGCATCTAGAAAGGTGCCAGATCATTTTGGTAGAGGGAGTTTCCTCACACAGGAGCTTGACAGGTTCCTTATCTAGACTGCTGTGCGCACGTGCACATGCGTGTAACACCCCCACCTTGTATCGTAGGGATTTAAAGCTGGAAGGGACCGTAGATCATTCTAGTCCAGATATTTATTTTTAACCTAGGGTCTACGAACTATATTTTAACATAATTGTTTTTCCTTGTAATTCTATGTACTTAAAAGCATGATTCTGAGAAGGGGTCCATAACACAATAAAGGCTGAGAATATCTAATCTAATCAAAATCGCTCATGTTATAGTTGAAGAAAGTGAGGCCCAGAGGAGAGAGATGGCTTGCTCCAGGTCACACAGGTGGACGTAGCAGGAGCTGAACCAAATCCAGTGCTATTGTTGCTAGAGCACAGAATGAAGTCTTCAGAGGTTGCAGTCTCCAGGGAGCACCACAGTGGTGCAAGAAAATGCAGCAAGAGCTCCAGGCCAGGCCAGGTCAAGGCCCCATGCCTGACAAGCTCCTTGTGAATATTGAGCAATGGTGGGAGAAGCAGATTGCAGGCACTGTCAAGGGCAGGAAGGGGGTGTTTGTGTTTGTGTGTGTGTGTGTGTGTGTGTACACACATAAACATCACCCAAGGGTGATGGGGAGAATAGCCTTATTGGGTTTATAATTTACTGAGCTGTAGCAGCTTCTGTTTAGAGCTGGAAATCACCATGGAGTGGAGGGGGGAATGCATTCTGCAAGGGTTTGAAAGGCTCTCAGGCTGAAGACACTTACTCGTGAATCCATCATTGTTTATCTACTGTGACTCAATGACTTCTATGTTATTATCCTGGAATGTAAAGGAATGATGGACTCCTGCAATGGGTCACTGGAAACAGTTAAAAACCAGGAATAATTAGACATAACTGTTAGCAACAGTTAAGTGGTGGTGAACGTATGTATGAAGAGTGCTTTATAGAGGCTGAAGTGCTGTAAGCATCACCTGTTAGGACAAAGATGGCAGCTACAAGACAGTCTAGTGCAGCAGTTCTCAACCTGTGGGTCATGACCCCTTTGGGGGTCAAACAACCCTTTCACAGGTGGCACCTAAGACCATTGGAAAACGTATATTTCTGATGGTCTTAGGAACCGAGACACTCCTCCTCTATCCGTCTCCAGGCGGGTCTGTCCACATGCAAATACACCCACATATGAGTATTAAAGGGTCGCGGCATTAGGAAGGTTGAGAACCACTGGTCTAGTGCTACAAGGGGCTTAGGAGGTCATTTGACAAAGGAGGATGCAAGGTCTGATGTCTGGAGGGGCTTGTCTATGGTGGCAGAGGCAGCAGGAGAGGTAAAAGCTGAGTCAAGTTCAAGGCCTTTCAACTGGAGTCTGATACTTCCATGGAAAAGTCAAATCTTAGTCTTCTAAAATGAACTTGACCTCTCCACTTGGAAAATGAAAAACTGCTCCTCCAGATCACAGACTTAATAGCTGGAAGGGACCCTACAGTGCCCAGTCCAGTCCTCCCACCTTCAAATGAGCAGGTGGTACAGAGCCTCGAAATCTGGGTGCTGGCTGTGTCTCTGCCATTAGCTAGCTATATAACCTTGGGCACAGCCCTTAGAACAGTCATGTTCTTATCTGTAAAATAAAGGTGTTGGATGAAATTACCCCTAAGATGCCTTCCAGCTCTTAGAATCATTAGAGGCACATTTTAATAGTTAAAAGATAAATAAAAAATGCAATCTTTTGGAATCACTTCTGATGGCATGTTGTAAGAATACCAGATACCAAGGATATTGTTTCACATCGAAATGACTTTCAGAATGTAATCTGTCTGCAGTCTCTCACCTTTAATCCCACTTACAAACTACTTCTTATACAGAGAGTAGGTGCATGCCTTTGGTTACCAGGGACTACTCTGCTTCCTGCCCTTTCACTCACTGCCAAACCTCTTATCTTTCCCTGAAAGGATTCCTGCCTTCAAAGGTGGCCTTGAGGTGGCTGAGAGAATGTACCAATCCCTGGATTTGGACTCAAAAGTCCTGGCCTTCAGTCCCAGTTTGGCTGCCTAGCTGTGTAAAATTATTCACCCTTTCTGAGGCTTAGTTCTCTCACTTGTAAAACAGAGATGATAACACTTAATTCGCTTCACAGGGCTAAAAGAAAAGAACTTTGTACCTGGCGAGTCTCTCCACACAAAGAAGCTATAAAAGCTCAGCACCCAGCTGTCTTCTTGTACCTGCTCCCTTATATCCCTGTTGTCACAAGGAGCCCAGGAGCTCCAGCCTTCCTGCCTGAGGCCCTCCCCCTGCAGACCAGGCTCACCACCTGAACTCTTGGCCTCTTGGTTCCTACCCCAACCTCCCAACCTTTAGACTTCTCAGTCCCAGATGTGTGTTCTATGTGAATAGTGGACTGCAGTGCAGAGTGCTAGGCCTGAAGGAGCCCTGACTTGCAGCTCAAACTATCTATCTATCTGTCTGTCTATCCGTCCGTCTGTCCGTTGTCTCTCTCATTAGAATGGGAGCTTCTTAAAGGCATGGACCATCCTGATTTTCTATTTATATCACCAATGCTTTGTACGTAGTAAACATTAAAAAAAATGTTTTTTCACTCGTTCAACAATCCATTTCTTTGTATGCTGCTTCTAACACTACTTTGTGACCCTGCACTTCATTTTCCTCATCTGTAAAATGGGGGTATTTGTACCACCTATCTCATAGGGTTATTGTGAAGCTCAAATGAGACAAAGTTCAAAAGGTTTTCAAAATCTTAAAGTGCTGCGTTGATGTCAGCAATTACTGATAAGACATTCTGCTGTCCCCTTGACCTTTAGATAGCTCCTGTATGCCTTGGGTCTGTCTGGCATTGGCTGGGACCCAACCTTAAGGCTTAGGTGTGCCCTGGCTGGCCATGGCAGGCTCTGCCCGCCTTGGGACACCAGCTTTCCTGGCAGGGCAGTGCTATGGCTTCCTTTGTCCCAAACATAATCAATATACACTTAGGACATATGGGGTATGGATCAAAGCAATGCAGCAGAGGTAAGAAAGCTAGATTGGGAGGGGCCTGGGTTTGAATTCTGCTTCTGTATTTGTTATCAATTGGGATTTTCTATGCCTCAGTTTCCCCATCTTTAAAAGAGGGAAGCTTAAAAATTAATACATAAAGGGGGTTGGATTAGGGGCCACCAAAGTCCTTTCTGGTGCTCTGCTCCAGTATGTTGCCACTGGTTGAGGCGCTCTTATTTTAGGATTTACCCCTCTAGTCCAACGCAAGCTGTACAAAAGCAAAGATGCCTGTGCTCACAAAGGGATTGACCACTGACATACCAAAGGACCAGAGGCAGGCATCCCTTGGCTTTGTGTGAACCACAAGGCCCTGGATGGTGTCCATCTTACCTGTAAAGAAGAGGGAAGGAAGAAAGATTTGTCTTGAAGACAGATACTTTATTTTTTTCAATTATCTCAACAAATATTTTTTTAAAGCAAGGAAACCCTTACAGTATGTAAGACAAAGTAAGAGGCCTACTCCTCCTCAGTCAGGTTGTTACCACTTACCCAAACCACACCTGCAGTGAGTGAGTAGAATCAATTCTGCAATTTAGGGGGAAATCAGATCTGGTGAGTTCTCTGATCACCAGGGATACTGCCAGAGAAGATGCCCAATGCTCCCGGGAGGGGCAGGGCTGGGGTCACTCACTCACCTTACCAGCACAGGTTATCATGGTGTTGTAGTAGATGCCTGCTCCATAGTTATTCTGTACTTTAGCGATAATTTTGGGCCCACAAAATCTCAAGAAGGAGTAGTGGCTGCGGTTTTGCTGCAAGTTCTTGGAATGCCATGTTACAGGGTCATCTACTGTGAACACAAAGTCCAGCATGACATTCTGTTGGAGGAAAAAGAAGGGACACGTTAAACCCGAGCTTGAGTAGCCATGAGGACGGAGCCATTCCCAAAGTCTGGACCCCCAACGGGCTAAGCATCTGCTCGAGTGTGGGGGCAGGCCGCCCTGGGGTCAAAGCCTGCTCCCGACACTGAGCAT
Source organism: Pseudochirops corinnae (assembly GCA_028646515.1). Classification (NCBI taxonomy): domain Eukaryota; kingdom Metazoa; phylum Chordata; class Mammalia; order Diprotodontia; family Pseudocheiridae; genus Pseudochirops; species Pseudochirops corinnae. Next base: position 43,969,041 of record CM053590.1, read on the forward strand.
CTGCATGGCTTTGCACTTAGCCTTTACGGGCCTCGGTTTCCTCATTTGTAAGGACAGGCTCCTTTATCACAACTGACCGGTTTGCTTGGTTTTTCTGCTCCCTTCCTTTCAAGGTGGGAAGATGTCACTGGGAGAAGATCCCCTTCGAGTCTGGCAGAACCAGAATATGGAAGAGAAAGGCTCCTGGGTCTCCAGGCCCCCAAGGGCGTCCTGCAATCCCCTCCCCTTCACTGCCAGACTTTCCCTCCGCAGACTGTAATGGGGGGGTCCTTTTGCTCCCCCATCCTGGGAGGGGCTCCAGGAGAAGATGTGCATTTGCAATAAGTTCTCCCACCCCGGGAGCAGTGGGGGCGCAGTGGGGGAGGGGAATGGACAAGGGCCAACAGCGGGGTGTCGAGAGTGGATCGGGGGTCCTGCTGCCCCTACGGCATCAAGGCCAGGCCGAGAGCGCCAGGATCTGCACCCGAGCTCCATCTCCCGGAGTGACCTGGGGGGTTAGTGGCCTGATCTCTCGGGGCCCCCCGGGTCCCCAGCTTTCCTTCCCGAGGTAGGCGCCGGACAGGAGCACGTGGAGGGGGCGTGGAGCCCGGCTTTGGGGGTTGATCCCCGGCCTCGCTTGTCCCTCTCGGTGCAATGCGGGAACGCGCGGAGGGGGGAGGAGCCCGCGGAGGCCGGCCCGGCTCACCTTGCGGCTACCGTTGGGACCCGCCTGGCGGTACACCCCGGAGCCGTAGGCGAAGGCCAGGCTCAGGTTCTCGGGGAAGTTCGCCAGGATCTGGCGGAACGTCACCCCCGAGATCGGAAGCGACATGACAAGGGACCAGCGGGCGGGCGGCCGGAGCCGCGGCTGCGGCTGGCCGAGAAGGAAGGAGAGGCCACTGCGCAAGCGCAGCGCTGCCGTCCTCCGCCAGGAGTGAGGTGGAGAAAAAGAGGGGAAGGCGGGCTAGAAGAGAGGCGGCGCTTGCCCCACGTCGCCCCCTGGCGGCCGGAGGATCGCGGCGGCCGGGGTCCTGCTCAGCCTCTGCTTTTACCCCGCCCTCTTCCCTCTCCAGTTCCGCTTGGTGGCGTCGTGGAGAGAGCGCCCTCTTGAAGGCAGGAGGACCTCACTTCAGGTCGGAAGTCCGACCTGCGCAAGTAACTCACTAAAAACCCTCTTTGCCTCAGTTTCCTCATATGTAAGATGAGCTGGAGAAGGAAACAGCAAACCCTCCGGTATCTCTGCCTAGAAAGCCCCAAATGGGAGAAGGAAGAGTCGGATTGAACAACAACAAACATTACAAAATAATAACAGTGAACAAAATAAGTGATTTTTATGAATTCAAACCTGACCATAAACATTAGGCGTGCTGACCCTTAATTTACCCTCTGCCGGCCTCAGTGTCTTCATCTGTAAAATGGGTGTAAACAAAGCCATCAAGGGCGAGTGCAAAATGCATTGTAGATAATTAACAATAAATAAAAAGTAATATTTATAAATTCAAGTCCAACCATAAACATACCTTGTGTGTGACTTGGGACACCTTTATTTGTAAAATGGGGCTAAATAAACCGTCCAGGGTGGATGTGAGAATAAAATGAGTTCATTGATTCAATTATATCATAAATTAATTTGAATTATATAGTACAAAATAATTAAATTAATTGAAATCAATATTTAAAATAAAATTAAATGAATTAAATGTATTAAACATTAAGAACAACAAATAAGTACTATTTATAAATTTGTAAAGCACTTTGCAAACCTGTCCAAGTGCTAACTTATTGACTAATGGACGTTGGGGTGAGCAAGGGCTGTGGCTCTTTTTTTGTATCCTCACATTTAACACTGAGGGTTTGGTACCCGTTAGACATATGCTTGTTGACTCACTAATTGATTCTCCTATATGAACAAAAATGAGTGTGTGTGTGTGTGTGTGTGTGCGCGTGTGTGTGTGTGTGTGTGTGTGTGTGTGTGTGTGTGTGTGTGTAGGGGGGTAGAGCCTTGTAATTTCTTTGACGTAAAAAACTTCTGACAACTCCCTGATTTAAAACAAGGAGGGAAAAATCTAACCCCTTTGGGACCAAGGAGGCTAGGAAGGTAGGGAGTGGGGTGGGGGACAAAGGAAGAGCCTGTGGCAGAAGGTCCAGGCTGCTGGTGCCAGGCTTTGGCAAAGGTCACATGGCAGGTTCACCTCCTCTCCCCTCCAGTGCCCCCTCCCAGCTAGGAGCCACGACCTCCTGGGTCCTCTTCTCCCTGGCCAAGGCTAGACACCCCTTTGACTGATGCTGCTTCATTCAAACAGGTTTCTTGTTTTCATCTAACCAGTCCTTCCCGAGGCACTGGGGACATGGTTTCCCTTCTCCATGAAGAGGCGCTTTCCCAGCTCTAGACCTGGGCACTGCAGTGTTCAATCCTGGGGTTGCCTGACTTCTCAAGGGAAAGGTACCTGGCTCCTGGCCCCACTTGGGTACCCGGGTGACCAGTTCTTTAAACTTTAGATTTTGGCCCCAGGCTGGTCTCCCCAAAGAAAGGGAATAAAAACGCTCAGTATATAGTGTGGTTAAGATAGGGTACAGGCATTTATTTCCTAGACACAAAAGTAGTAATAGTCAATATTTACATAATGCTTTTAGGATTTGCAAAATATTTTATGTTTTATTATATATACATTATGATATTATAGATATGTAGTACACGTATAATACATTCATATGTTATGTAAGTATGTAAGTGTTACATATGTGTGTGTGTGTAGCCTGAGCCTCCCAAAAACTTTGTAAAGTAACTGTTCTTATTAATTTCATTTTAAAGATGGAGATACTGTGCCTGAGGTTGAATTGTGATCTGCTCATTTGCTAGTATCTAGGCAAAGATTTAAACTGGTCTTTAAATTAAAATTTTCTTCTCTTTTTTTCAGTTAACAAATATTTATTTCCACCCCTCCCCCAAGAAAGTAAAACAAAACTCTGCTAAAAAATGTGTAGAGTCAAGTTAAACAAATTCATTTGTTGACTGTGTCCAAAAAATGTGTGTCTCCTGCTTCCCAAGTATCAGGAAATGGGTGGCATTCTCCTTCATCAGTCCTCTGCAGTCATGACTGGTCATTGTGCTGGTCTGAGTTCTTTTGTCTTTCAAAGTTTGTTTTTATAATGTTGTCTTATTCTCATGATTCTGTTTATTTTACTCTAATTAGTTCACAGAATTCTTCCCAGTTTTCTCTGAAAACTATCTGTTTCAGAATTTCTTTGGGCATAATAATATCCTCTTAGTTCATATAGACTGTGCTTTGTAAAGCATTCCCAAATTGATGGACACCTTTTAAAATTTGCAGTTCTTTGCTAGTGCAAAAAGAGTACTATAAATATGCTGGTACTTGTGGGTCCTTTTCCTCTATAATCTCCTTGAGGTATATACCTAGCGGTGGTATTGCTGATTCAAAGGGGATATGTAGTTCAGTAACTTTGGGGGCATAGTTCCAAACTCAAGAGCTGGACCCGTCCATAGCTCCACCAAGAATGCATAGATGTACCTGTTTTCCCACAGCCCTTCCAACATTTGTTGCCTTTCTCTTTTGTCAGCTTTGTCTGCCTGATGGTTTGAGGTAGAAGCTTAGAGTAGCTTTAATTTCCATTCCTCTAATTATTAGTGATTTGAAACATTTTTCCAAATGGCGTTTGATAGCCATTTGCACTGTCCATTCAAAAACCTCCGGGTTCATTTCCTTTGCTCGTGGTCATTTTTTTTTTCTGATGAAGAAACAGTCTTTACCATTGGTCAGCTCCACTCAATGAACCCAGGACCAATGGAACTCTAGAACTTAAAAGGTTATGCCCAAGCTTGTATACATCCACCTTGAGAAAGTTGTTTGATCACCTACTCAGGAAGGGCAATGCAAAGTGTTTCCAGAGGCCCAGGGGCAAGCTCACCTGGTTGAATCCACACTCAGTGTGGGAGCAAAGAAAGGGAGCGGGCACGAATGCTGCCTTCTCACCCATCATCCTCACCTCTCACAGGAAGGCCAGTGGCACAGAGGAATGTCTGCCCAATGGAGAGGCTGAAGGGAGAGACTGAGGCAGAAACTATCTCTTCTCTTTAATGGATGCAGCCTCCAGTCCCTCTGCTGCATGATGGGGTGGGTGGGTGGGGGAGGGGCCACCTCCTTTCATCACTGAATCACAAATGGTCATAAGTAGCCATGGCATCATCAGATTCGTGCATGTAGGGGCAGCAGGAAGCAGGTAGGGAATCTCTCTACATGTTTTATAAAACCCTTGTTAAATGCAGAATCACAAGATGACACCCCCCTTTTACATCATACTTGGTGAGTGACTACTCACCCTTTTCCTACAGACCACCAGCGAGAGCTATCCTCCCCAATTTTAGTTCTATTTTGCTGAAAAAAATAATCAGGCTAATATTTTTCTTTTACAGATACCCTTCCTATCCTGGGTTATTAGTGGCCTTCACTGACAGCTGTGATAGAGTGGAAATAATACTGAATTTGCAGTCCAAGAATCTGGTTCGGAATCCTGGCTCTGCCACTTGTTGCCTGGGTAACCTTGGGCGAATGACAACGTCACTGGTCCTCAGCTTAGCCTTTTATAAAATAAGACCAGAGAAGTCGTTGGTTTAGGCAGGGGAGCCGTCATATAGCGTATAAGATGGGCAGTTTGTGTGGTACTGTGCAGTGGTATCTATGTATGTTAGCAGAACTCCAGGGTGTTAACACATCCTCTACTGAGGTTCTATGAGATAATGTGGACAGGATTAAAGATTATGCTTTAATTTTATGGAAGAGCGTTCTGAGTGGTAGGAGGGAGGAAAGGGCCTTCAGAACAGGGAAAGCAGGAGGAAGGTCTTTTGTTGTCGCTGAGTCCTGATTCTTTGTGACTCTATGGATTATGACCGTAGACTTTTCCTGGCAAAGATACTGGAGTGGTCTCTCGTTTTCTTCTCCAGTGTGTCCCCAATTTACAGATGAGGAATTGAGGTAATAGGGAAGTGATTTGTCCAGGGTCACACAGCTAAGTGTCTGAGTCTGGGTTTGAGCTCAGATCTTCTGGACTTCAGGCCCAGCTCTCTATCCATTGTGCCACCAGATCTCGGAGGGAGGGAGGAGTGAGCAGAGGAAAAAGGATAGTGCTTAAGCTTACTGTAGGGAGTGCCATTCTTCTTCTGCTTTTTAAAGATGAGGCTCAGGAAGTTTGGAGCACAATGTAACTGAGAGAATGGAGAGGCGTCTAGGTCGTGCAGTGAATAGGAGTCAGGAGGACCTGAGTTCAAATGTGATCTCAGACACTTAACACTTACTAGCCGTGTGACCTTGGGCAAGTCACTTAACCCCAATCGCCCTGCCCTCCCCCTCCAGAAAAGCAAAAAAAGAGAATGGAAATAAAAGTGGGATCTACCTCAATGTGATGTTCTGGAACTAATAATAATTTTATTAATTCTAAACTATTTAATTAAATTCTAAACTAAAAAAAAATTTCACATTTCTGCAGCAAGTTAAGATTTGTATTTTCCTTATAATAATCCTGCAAATTAGGTAAACTGAGTAATATCACCCCCATTGTATGGAAGAGGAAATTGAGTGTATGGGAGAGGAACTGACTTACCCAGGATTTCAGAGTTAATTACCCTTGGGAAGTCATTATCCCCTTTCTTGGCCTTGTTTCCCCCATTTGTAAAGTGAGAGCATTAGACTCTAAGTTTTCTTCCATCTTGAAATCCTATAGTCCTGTAACCTCACACAAGTGGAAAGAGTGTTGGGCCTCCAGTCAGGAAGATCTGAGTTCAAATTTGACCTTAGACACTTACTGACTATGTGACCCTGAGCAAGTCACTTAATCTCTGTTGGTATGTTTCCTCAACCATAAAATGGGATAATAACACCTACTTCCCAGGGTTGTTGTGAAGATAAAATAACATATAGTAAAGACCTTAAAGCAATGCTTAACTAATGTTGCAGAATGCTAGCTATTGTCATTATTATTATTATTATTTTGCATTCTAAGTACAGTAACCAGGGAGTTCTATTGACTAGTACTTGACCCTGTTTGGTAATCAGGTGACTGATCAGATTCTCATCCTCATCTTTGTGAAACCCGGTGGAAAGAGCCCTAGGCCTGGAGTCAGGAAGACTCATCTTACTGAGTTCAGATCTGACCTCAGACACTTACTAGCTGTGTGACCTTGGGCAAGTCACTTAACCTTGTTGGCCTCAGTTTCCTCATCTGTAGAATGAGCTGGAGAAGGAAATGGCAAACCACTCTGGTATCTCTGCCAAGAAAACCCCAAATGGGGTCACGAAGAGCCGGACATGACTGGAATGACTCAACAACAGTGTCTTATCCAACATGAGGATGAGACGCTATGGGGTAGGTACCAAACTCTCTTTGGTTCTCAGAGAACTGTCTGCCTCTCTCCCCTTGTCTCTGTGGATGGAATTGTTCTTCTCCTTAGTCTTGGGTTTTTAATGGTGAATTCACCCAATCTCCCCAATCTTGGGCATCACCACTTTAGGAAACTCCTTCCCTTCTCCCTGTCCATGTTGTGTATGACATTACTCAAGCCTCCATGTGTGTTGAACAGATAGTTTAATGATATTGCAGAAACGGCAGTGAAACACTAACCACAGATACCTGTATTTCAGAAAAGGCAGTTATCTTAGTTTTCTTCCATCCTTACCCGGGTGGAAATTCTTTCCAACTGGCTTTTGCTCCAAGCCTGAACAAACCCTGTTTGGGTGGTTAACTCAGCGTCCCACATGCAGCTGGTATGAGGACGGAGAAGATGGCAGCTGCTTATGGCGTCCAAAGGGCTAAGCCTGGCGTCCTTGATTGGATGTGACACTTAGCATCTTCCTGCTGCTTCTTTTGCCCATTGCTGTCATTCTTGCAGGAAGCTTCTATCAATGCTCCCCCTCTCCCTCTCGCCAATGACTCACTTATTGACTGGGTTGGATGAGATTTTCTGCTAGCAAAACAAGAAATTCCTCTGTTGGGTTCAGTGGGCCACTACATGAACCTGAGGCCATTATTTCTGCATATCCTTATCTCTGACCTTCTTCCTTCATGTTTAATTTTACTTTGTTTCTTCAGTGTCCCCGGAACAGGAAAAAACAAACAAAAAAACAGTCCAGGGTGTGCCCACTTAACTGCAGACATAATCATAAGTCTGGCATCCATGGCATCAAGAAGTAACTGCTGCGGGGTGACCTTGGCCAAGTCATTTAACTTTAATTGCTCCTCCAAAAAGCAGCAAAAAAAAAAAAAAAAAGTAACTGCCATGCTTTGGTTGCTCTTTTCTCCTTCATCTTCAGTGAGATTCAATTTAAGGAGCATCTACTATATAAGAATTTTCTCAGTCTTTCCATTTGATCTCGCTTGCCCCCCAATAAAATTACTTCGTATGTGTAACAGGGGCTAATCTGAGCATACCTAGATCCCCTTACATGGGAATCTGGTAAAGGCTGTCTTTCTTATTCAGATTTCAGTCAAGTCAAGCACTTAGCATGTACCTGGCACATAGAATTGTCTTTCCTTCCATGTGTGTTTGTATACATACAGACTGAAAGACAATACCTACCCTCCAGGAACTTATATTCTAATGGAAGAAAATAGCACATTAAAATAATACAAAAAAGGGAGTTGAAAAGGTGGGTTTGGGAGTGGGGAGATGATGGTAACCAGTGGAGGGGACATGAGAGTGAAAGTCTGAAGAGTCAAGAGTGCAGCATGGAGAGGAATAAAGATGTAGTTGGCCCAGACTTTGTCCCTAAAGTGGAACCTGGGAAAACCCAGCCAATCAGGAGATGGGTTCTTCCATTTTTGAAAAGTGGTCCATGGGTGGAGTCAATTGCCATAACATTGTAGAGAAAGTGCTGCGAGGAATGAACCTTCTGTAGCCTCTTCTCCTTATGCGGGCACTGGAGAAGGAAAGAGAGATGGCAGAACACACCATGCCTACTCATTATTTGGAGTAACTATTCAGAATGCAATCTCTCCATTAGCCACCAGGTGGCGGCTAGAGTTTGAGCATCTACACCAGGACTCTGCCATATGCAGATGTAGACTGCCTGCAAAGTAGGCTGCCCTCTCACTAGGAAAAGCTCTCATCCTCCTCCTGTCCATCTGTCTCTCATCTTGGCTTGATTAGCCTAGGGTTTAAAATATAAAGATAATTCTCATATAATTCATAAATTTTAAAAAATGACCCTGTATCTTCATTTCCCATGAAGATTCTTTTCTCCTTCCCAATTTTGTATGATCCAAGGACCACAAATTCACATCATTGATTAGAGTGCATTAAGCAAATTGAGTCATAATTAGAAGATACAGAATTAAAACCCAAGCCATAATGGTCACCATATGAAAAGTTCCACTTCCTCCCTACCAATCTGTACCTGGATACTGCCAGTGAACCCAAGTGACCTTTTTGGAGAGATCACTCCTGAACTTCTCTCTCATTTAAAAAATGTTATTGATGTACTTCATTTCTGAACACGTCTCACTTCCACCACTAACCAGAGAGTCATTTCTTGTAACCAAAAAAAACCCAAAAAAGAAAGGAGAGAGAAGCTGTTAGAAAAATTGACCAGCTTATCAGTTCTGACATAGTAACAGCATTTCATACTTGTAGCCCCTCATCTCTGCACAGAAGAGAATGAGGTGAACTATTTTTAGATCTTCCCTGAGCCATTATAACCTGTGCTCCGTTTTCTAAATAAATGGGGAGAAAGAGAAGGACATGTCTGGCCAGCATCTTTTGCTCCTGGGGATCTGGCAGCTGCTTCTCAGAAGATTGCCAGGCCAATGTCCTCTGGTCCTGATGGCTACCACTAACTCACTTAGCAAGCTCTCTGCCCACACTTTATCTTCAACTGACTCGCTTTGTGTCCTTATCTCTGTCTTGGCTGTCATATTTTTATTGATAGTTAAAAAGCTGATGGATCAGCTGCTGTATGGCCTGGAGGGGGATGGGTCGATGGAATAATTTAATCACTAGGCAGAGGAGCTCCCTTTAGGATGCGGTAAGTTCTCTGGCTTTGGGGCCTCTCCTTGGTATTCCTGCCATGCTTGGTGTAAAAACAAAACAAACCAAAAAACCCCCTGCTCTCCTGGTTTTAAGCTGCCTCCACTCAAAGTGACAATTATTATCCTTTTAAAGGGAAATCCTCTTTATTTTAACAGTCCCTGGCAATTTACTCCTGACCTCCTGCACCTATATTTCCTGTTCTTGAACGGCACCTAACAGGTTCTGGACCTTGCAAGGAGAGGGAGCTTAAGCCATTTTAACCATAATTGGCATTTATATTTTACATTTTCTTGTCTGTGTACATGTGATCCTTCTGCCCACTAACTCCCCAAACCAGTAGGATGTCAGTGTCTTGGGGGCATGGGCTGTTTCACTGTCATCCTTGCCTCACCAGGCCCCTGACATATCAGAGGGGCTTGGAAAAATGCCCATTGAATTAAACTAGTGAATTTTCCAGTTTCTGAGAATGTAAGGCAATAAGAGGCATCATTTGAAGGTTTCTGAAGCCAGATTTAATGAGGATTTTAGAACCCTTCAGGACCTGACAGTTCCCAGGATAAAAGAAGGAAATTGTAGTCCTTGATAACTCTGGGTCATCACTTGCAAAGACTTCATAAACAGAAAGTCATTGAGTATATATGGACTGTTCTCTGTCAAGCATGATGCATTTATTCCTCTCATCAGACTGCTGTGTCCATAATCAAAGTGACTTGCCAGGGAAATAATAGCCTGCCTGAGGCTCTGCAAAGAAAGCTTCTCCTTCCCCAAAGTAGGAAAATTCTCCACCTTCCCCCCCCTCTGTTTTCTTGGGAGAGGTAAAAAGCCTTCAATGTGCCTTCTTAATTGTGAAAAATAATATAGTTGGATGGTAATATATGCCAGTACTTTAAGCACCTATAATTTCATCAACAGAAGGAATTCCTCTGGGAGGGAGAGTGGTGTAGTGGAAAGAATGCTGAACTTAAGAGTCATAGGACATGAGTTTGAATTCTACTTGACTATTCACTACAAGGATGACCTTGGTCAATTCACTTGCCCTCTTTGGAGTTTAATTTCATAGGACCACAGGATCATAATTCTATCATATATCAGATTCTATCTATCTATCTACCCATTATCTATCTATCTATCCATCCCTCTACCTACCTATCTATATGTTATCCATCTACCCATCCATCCACCCATCCATCCATCCATCCATCCACCTTTCTATATCTGTCATACATTTATCCACCATCTATCCTTCTATCTCTCTCTATCTGCTATCTATCCATCCACCCATTTCCCTATATCTGCCATCCATCCATCCATCTTTTTATATCTGTCATGCATTCATCCACCATCCATCCTTCTATCTCTCTATATCTGCTATCCATCCATCCATCCGTCTATCCATCCATCTTTTTATATCTGTCATACATTCATCCACCATCTATCCTTCTATCTCTCTCTATCTCCTATCTATCCATATACCCATCTCCCTATATCTGCCATCCATCCATCCATCCATCCATCCATCCATCCATCCATCCATCCATTTGATCTGTCTAGCTAACATGTATCTTTCATGTATCTGTTTAGAGTTGGAAGATACCTCTGAGGTCATCTAGTTCAACTCCCCTCATTTCACAGATGAGGAAACTGAGGACCAGGAAGATTGAGTGACTTTTCCAAGGTCACATAGCTAGTAAACCCCAGTTTCTCATCTGTAAAATGGGGAAATTGTGCTTGAATGCCTCTGAGGCCTAATCCGTCCCTAAGTCTGCCATTCTGATATGGAAGAAGTAGCTCAGGAACATCTGTCATTATACATTTAGGACTGGAGGTAACCCTAGAGGCCAGTGAGTTCAGCCCCCTCATTGAAAGTACAAGGTGTTCCAAAAGAACATTGGGAAAGCCTGCTGAATGCTTAACACCACGGGGTCAAAGAAGTACAGTCTGCTCTGTGCCTGCTCTCAAAGAGCTTCAATTCTATTGTTGTAGAAGTCCATCCTTAGGTTTGGAAGTCATCTGCCCAGAGATAATAATCAGACACATGGGAACCTGCCCATACTGCCTGCCACATGGAGCTGTGGAGGGAATCAAGTGAGATGACGTTGGGACATGCTTGCCATGTAAATATGAGCTGTTATTAAGCCGTGAATCACCAGGCTGGGTGTATGGGGAGGGGTACATCATGCTGTTTCTTTATGCCACACTTGTTTCTAGAATGAGGCAGACATACCTCAGTAGGTACCATGTTTGTGTTCTTTGGCAGAAAAACATTTACCAAGTTTCTTTTATATCCTGTTCAGGTATTAAGTACATGACTGGCATGATGACCAGGGCAAAATACTCTCAGAAATGGAATGGGCTTGAAGATGAATATTTACAGGCACTGAAAAATACAGAGAAATGCAAGCATTTGGTTTGAGTTAACACGGAATCCCTGTTTTCCTCATCTGTAGTACAGTCAGCTCTATTTCCACTGAAATTGAACATGACAAGCTATGTGCCTAAAGCAGGAATTACATTTTTATTTTCCCATTTAAACACCCTCACATCCAAATATTCCTTCAATGCTGAGGCTCTCCTGATCAGACTCATTCTATTTATGATGCGTGAAGGGGATTTTTTGGGTGGACATCTTTTATATTTTATTTTTTGCAATTACGTGTAATAACAATTTAAAATATTTCTTTATAAAAATTTTGAGTTCCAAATTATCTCCCTTCCTTGCTTTCTTTGCCCCACCTTGAAAAGGCAAGCAATTTGATATAGATTATACATGTATAATCATACAAAATGCATTTCCATATTAGCCATCATTGTAAAATAAAATACAGGAGCAGTTAGGTGGTACAGTGAATAGAGTACTGGCCCTGGAGTCAGGAGGACACGAGTTAAATCTGACCTCAGACACTTGACACTAGCTGTGTGACCTTGGGCAAGTCACTTAACCCCAATTGCCTTGCCTTCCCCCCTCAAAAAAACCAAATCAAAACAAAGAAAACACAGACCAAAAAGATGAAAACCCAAGAAAAATAAAGTTAAAAAAGTATATTTCTATTTGCATTTATGCTCCACTAATTTTTTCCTCTGTAGGTGGATAGCATTTTTCATCATAGGTCCTTCAGAGTTATCTTGGATCATTGCATTGTTGAGAATGAGTAAGCTCATAGTTGATGATCTTACAACGTTGCTGTTACTGTGTACAGTGTTCTCCTGGTTCTGCTCACTTCCCTCAGCATCAGTTCATGTAAGTCTTTCCAGGTTTTTCTGAAATCATTCCACTCATCATTTCTTATAGCACAATAGTATTCCATCACAATCACGTACTACAACTTGTTCAGCCATTCCCCAATTGATGGGCGTCTGGAGAGGAATTTTTTTAATGTAACCTCTGCCATCATTACCATTAAGACATGTTGTAAAATTTCATAGCTCCTTCTGTTGGGCAGGAGAATGGGATGGGGTTGTGTGTCTCATAAGGAGAAGTTAGTTTAATATCATTTTATATTATGCCCATTCTTCAGGGATGAATGTGAACTGGCCCATCTGAGTTGAAAGTTCAAGGTTTGTGTTCAGGAGGGACTGATAGGTTGGATAGGAGAGGCTATGTGACTGTGATAGAAAGGTAGAGCCCTCATCTTCAAATCAAAAGACTTGAGTTTTGGGGATGCTAGGTGGCGCAGTGAATAGAGTACCTGGAGTCAGGAAGATCTGAGTTCAAATCTCTCCTCACACACTTGACACTAGCTGCATGACCTTGGGCAAGTCACTTAACCCCAACTGCCCTGCTCTCCCCCTCCAAAAAAAAGCAAAAGAAAAAGCCTTGAGTTTTAACCATTGGATGCCTCAGTTTCTTCATCTGTAAAATGAAGAGGTGAAATAGATGACTTTTAAGGCCTCTTCTAGATCTGAGCCCGTGATCCTGTAAATGAGATGATGACTTTGTGTCCCAGCTCTGACATCTACTAGGTCTAGAAACATTGACAAGTCATTTAAACTATCTGGCTTTAATTTCTTCAAGAGATCTCTCCCTTCAAAGAGAGAGAAGATAAGTAGGAGTCAATGGATTGAAATTCTATGAGGGGTGTTGACTCAAGAGGAGTGGGAGGTTCTCAAGAATGAAATTTTAACAACATAAACACAAATGATTTTTTAAAAAGTTTTAAAACTTATTTTAAACTTAAATACAAAACAAGAAAAGAAAAAAAATTGTCACGTACACAGCAGAACATAAGAGAAGATTCAGTATAAATAGTGAATTTCCATTTCAAGAAAATCTATATAATGAATAGTACATGTTGATTTGAAGCTATCTTTTCTTTGCTTCTTGTATGTTTTCTTTTGTCCTCTGCTGTGTGCTTTTTACTTTATTTCCCCTCTCCCTCATCTCAGAAGGTTGTAATTAAGCATGGGGGTATACATACATACATACATACATACATAATACACATTCGCTTCTTTCCCCCAGTTTCCTTAAAGTTCCTGACCTCTACTCTTCCAAATGAACTTTGCTATTATTTTATATTTATATTATATTTACAATGTATATTATATACATTATATTTATATTGTGTTTTTATATTACTAGTTTTAGTAATTTAATTGGGATGGCATTACATTAAAAGATTAGTTAGGTAAAATTATCATTTTAGCTTTACCTGCCCATGCACAATAAATATTACTTCAGTTATTTAGATCTAACTTTGCCTAAAAGGTGCTTTGTGTTTATATTCATATAGTTCCTGTGTCTATTTTAGCAGGTATACTCTCATTTTTTTATACTGTCTAGTTATTTTGTATGGTTTAAAACTATTGATTGATATGGCTGACACATGGTATAGTTTCCCTATTTTTCTCTTTGGATTAAATCTGATTTTAACTTTAGCTTTGTCTGAGATCATGAGGACTATCCCTGCTTTTTTACATCATAAATTCTACTTCTGACATTTATTTTATGTTTCTGTGTATTTCTCATTTTTATAGCTTTTCCTGAAAGCAACATTGTTGATTCAAATTTTAATCTGCTTTCAGTTTCCATTTTATAGGTAAATTCATCCCATTCACATTCTAAACTATAATTCCCTGTATATTTTCCTCCTTCCTATTTTTCTCACTATATTTCTCACCCTATTCCTATCCTTCCTCACTCATCTACTTTACTTCTGGAACCTGCTGCCTTGCCCTTCTATTCCTTAACCTACCCTCCTCTAAGAATTCCTCCATTATCCTCTCCCTCCACCCTATCCCCTTACCCTCCTTTTTCTCTCTGAATTTAGAAGACTTTTATACCCGTACACACACACACACACACACACACACACACACACACACACACACACGCATGTATTGTCCCCTCTTTAACCCACTCCCAATAAGCGTAGGGTTCCAGAGCCACCTGCCCTCCTTCCCTATCTAATTCCTCTGTATCATTTCTTCCTCTTGCACCTAATTTGTATGAGATAATTACTCTTCTTACCTTTTTCTACATCATCTTACTTTTTAGAATCACATCATACTCGAATCTACAATACAAATGATTTTGATGAAGAAGAGAAAGGGGAAATATTCTAAAATAGAAATGTTAAGCACTTGGCCAGAAGCAGTATTGTGGCCTGCAGCATTCATGAATGCAGCCCAACCAGATTAAAATGTAATTAGGAAATAGTTAAGAAAATAATTAAAAACACAACAAAAATTGTTGTTGTTGTTCAGTAGTTTCAGTCATGTCTGACTCTTTGTGATCCCATTTTGGGGTTTTCTTGGCAAAGATACTGGAGTGGTTTGCCTTTTTCTTCTCCAGCTCATTTTGCAGATGAGGAAACTGAGGCAAACAGGGTTAAGTGACCTGCCCAGGGTCCCACAGCTAGGAAGTGTCTGAGACTGGATTTGACCTCAGGCATTCCTGATTCTAACATTGTGTCACCTAGTTGTCTCTCACATGCCCATGTTACAATAAAAAATGGCTAAGGTAAGATTTGAACCCAGGTCTCTAGCCTCTAAGTTTTGTACTCCATCTACCACAACATGATGCTACACAAGAAAAAGAAGCAAGACAAATAATACAACTGCAAAGAAGTGGTTTGTCTCGCAAGAACAATGTCAGGAGTACTTAAAACGCAGTTTGATTTGAAGTTGGCAATGAACGCTGACAACAACAAAAAGGGTTTTAACTGTAACGAGGTTTGGTGCATGAGGATTCCTATGCCAAGACCACTTCTCTCTTTTTACTCTTAGGAAACATCCTGTTTTCCAGAGCTAAGGTCCAGCAAGCAAGTTGTTCCCTGAGCTTGGCATAACAACAATCTTTTGCACTCATCCTCTGGATGGTCTCAGCCACAGCAAGGCTCCAGAACTATTTCTTTTTTAAAATTCTTTTTCTTTTTTAAAATTTTAAAATTTGATTTGTTTATTTACTTTCAGTTTACAAGATTCAGTTCCATAATCTCTTGAGTTTCAAATTTTCTCCTCTCCCTT
>CM053590.1:43985021-43999580 GCA_028646515.1 Pseudochirops corinnae
TCCAGTTTTGTCATCTTAGCCAATCTGACTGGTGAGATGTGATACCTCAAAGTTGTTTTGATTTGCATTTCTTGAATCAATAGTGATTTAGAGCATTTTTTCATATGCTTATGGATATCTTTAATTTCTGTCTCTGAAAATTGCCTGGCCAGAACTGTTTCACACCAGCACTAGGTGGTCTCCCAGCTTAGACAAGCACCTGCAGTACCTGTCAGGAAGCCCTGCTATGAATGAAACTTGTCCCAATGTTGCTGTTTCCCCTCATTGTCAGGACCATAGCTCACTGCATAGCCATTGGCAGAAGTATTGAGATTTGACCACACTAAAGCAAATCTCTGTAATGGTAATGAAGCAGTCCTCTGGAAAGCTGCTCATTCTTGGCTTTATAGTGTCCTGCTAGAGGGGACCCCAGTACATGTGTCTAGTTTCCTTCCTCCAATGGAGTAAAGGAGGCTTTTTGATTAGAACTACCTGTTACCTCTTTGGTTTTATTTTGTTTTGTTTTATTTTATTTTTAGAGTTAACCGTGGCTTTGCTAACCTATGTGAGCTCTCTGGTTTATTTATTTATTTATTTTTTTTAGTGTTAAGTGCAGTTGCAGAGCCACTGAGGCTCTTCAGTCATTTGTTTTCATGGTTGGCAGATGCATGCCTTTAACTCCTAAATTAGCATTGCCTACATGGGAAATGCTTTGGAACTTCCCCTCACCCCCAGGTGACAGGAGAACTGGTACATTCATGGACGTCTTGTGTTGGCCTACCATAGGGTTTGGGAACAGCCTCTTTCTCTTGGTTGTGTATCTGGAACTATGTCTTTAAAACTACCTGACAGAAAACAGGTCTTCTGCCTTCTTTCATTAGTGTCTGGCAGGAAGGATTTCTTCACACACAGCAGGTAACGCTATAGTGTACGGGACCATCTGGCACCGAGAAACGTGCTTGGAATTTTGGTCTGATCTTATTTGTCCTTTGTTGTTTTAAGTGGAGAGAGTGGAGTAAGTGTTCTGGGAGCTTGAGCTACAGGGATCTTGGAACTTGGGATTCAAGGCTGGATATTATAGCTAACCCAACAAGGAAGCCCTGAGAAGTCAGAATCTGGGATAGGACCACAGGGTTGTTTGGATTTGAAGTTGGTGGGACTAGAGCTATATAAGAACAGAATTAAACTATGAGCCCAACACCGATCCCTTCCCACAAGACTAAGGAGGTATAAGGGGGCTTATATCTTCTTGAGGTATTGGAGAAGACCTTTCTATGTTTATTCTTGTTGTATCTTTGAAGTAAATGTTCCTTTGTAAAAACTAATCTTATGTTAACTGGTGAAACTGAACTGGGCTGTTAGTCAGTGGCCCCTGAAAAAGGGGAACACACTGGGGGCTTGAGCCAATGGTAGAAGAACAAAGACCTCCCCAACCCCTCAGAGTACTGGAGAACTAGGGTATGGAGGGAAAATGTAACAGACTTGTCCCTCGGTGAGTGGGGCCAGAGAAACCCATGTTACATTTAAAAAAAAGCCATATTAGGATAAAGAGAATCAAAGAAGGGTTAGGATTATTTCTCAAAGTGGATGGGATATAACAATAATAAATGGTGGAGAGAATGTTGAAATTAGCTGACTTTAAAAAATATTTTCTCTACTAAAGAGCATGGTTTTCAAATTGAAAGGGAGAAAACAAAAATGGGTAGAAGAGAACTGCAAAAAAAAAAGGGAGGAGAAAGCAGGAGAGGCACTAATTGGCCTCAATCAGGTTGTCATGAGAACCAAATGAATGACATCCTGAAGTACTGAAAGAAGCAGTGGATATGATTGCTGAGTCCCTGTCAGGGATCTAGGGAAGAGCAGGAAAGGGGCAGCTGAGGGGCAACAGGACCCAGAGCTGGACCACATAACCATCAGGTTTTCTTCTAGCTTCCAATTTCTTTTTTTCATTAGGAAAGGTTGTGCCGTTTTGCATTAGCAAAGGACTGGAAACAAGACAGATGCCCATCATTTGGACAATGGCTTAACAAGGTGTGGAACAGAGTGTAATGGAGCTTGATTTCTTATCATGCAATAAGAAAGGATGAATATGAAGAAGTATGAAAAGACTTACATATGTTCTGATGCAAATAATGTAAGCAGAACCAGGGAAACAGTAGCACTACCACCACTGTAAGGCGAATGGAAAAAAACAACAAGAAAACAATTGAAACAGAAAGCTGTGAAACTATAATGACCAAGCTTGGTCCCAGAAAAGAGATCTGAAAAGGCACTACCTCTTATTTGTTTGCCGAGATGGGGGACTATGAGGGCGTAATGTACTCTGTATAATGTCAGATTTTTTTCAATATGTTAGTTTTTGGGTGAACTTTTTTGTGCTCATTTTATATTCTCTGATATAAAAGATGGATCTCTGGGAAGAGAATGGGAGAGAGTTACATTGAGAAATATAGGTGATATAAAACACATACACATTTGTATATATGTGTTTATACATGCATATGTATGTGTGTAAATACACACACACACATATATATATTTTTTAAAGAAGAGGTTATGCCTGACCAGCCTCATTTTCCTTTTTGACTGTTACTTATTGTTCAGAAAAATGTCATAGTTACTTTTTCTTCCCTTTTGTCCAATATCTCTTCTAGTCCAGGCGGTTGGGATTCGCCTCAGAACGCTCCAAGGATGTGCTAGTAAATATTTATGTGACAAATGAAAAACCTGAGAGATAGAATTTCTGAGCAATTAATAATAATTTATCAATTAGGTTAGCTAAGAATCAATACATTGATGGCCATGGTTTCTCTTGATAACCAAAGACCAAGCCATCGAGAGACTGAAAGCCTTAACATACTTTTGGAAAAGGGGGTGCCCCTGACAGGTGAAAATCAACCCTGATTGATAGACATTTACTGAGGAAGTTGGCTAGGAGTCTTCAGCTCCTCTCCCCGAGAATGTGGTTTTAACTTGAGTGTCAGCTGCCTCCAGCAATATGGACAGAGGAATCCATCTCCTCCTAGACCACTCTGGCTGGTTTTTTTCCTTAATGAGCTGGGTCACCTAAACTCTAATGGAGGGGTGCAAGGATAGGTTGTTCTTCTTGGGCTAAGAATTTGCCTAGATTGGATTCTGTTTGTACTCTAAACAGAAGTAGGGTCTTCTAGTTGGGTGGGGTCCTGTCCAAGATGGAGGAGCATGGTACCCAAGGATTAGGGCAATGCCATCAATCAGTCATGTTCTTCAGAGACAGCTGACTGACCTACAGGGGCTGGACCCTAAATGAAGAAATAAAGAAGAAAACAGTGTAGATCCTAGTTTAATACTTGGTTGTTAAAAAAAAAATACTTGGTTGTTACTATAATAGCAAACTAACAATTTTTCTCATTTAACAGCTGGATTGCTGGGAAAAAGATCCAAATGGTCCACTTCTAAGTTTAATCTGCACAATTAACATTCTCTCCATTAACTTCTTAAGTCTAGACAATCAAAACCCAATAAATTGAGCCTTTATTTGTAGCATTTGCTGATTTCCAAGGCATAAATGCTCAGACTGAACATTTTACAATGAACTCTCCAGTGTTGGTGCCAGCACACCCCCGGAAATCTCCCTTTGTTTTACTGTTTTCCTGCTTCTCACTTTGTGCTAGCTAAGGAATGTATAGGAGAGTAAGTGAAAGGTTTGTGTAATCCTGGGGAAGAAATTGTTTCTTTACTGCCTGTCCCTCTTCCTGTGCCTCATGCTCCTCTGCCCTTTCTTCCCATTTGCCCTTATCCCAGAGAGCACAAAACTTGAAACAAAGGTTAGTGGTCACTGATTTCTTTATATAACTTTAGTATTAAATAATGAGGGAGAAGAACAGGGGGTCAGGATGGAGAGGAACATTTTGTGGGTGGTGAGGGAGGCTGGTAACAGGCTTCTCAAATGCTTTTCTATCCCCAGAGATAGAACTGTTGGGACAGTTGTTTCTTTTTCCAACTCTTGAGTCCCAGGAGAGGAAAGCATTAGAACAGCTGGTTGGTTCTCTGCTCTAGTCGATTTGTGGATATGATAGAAAAATGTGGGTGAGATGAGATTAAGTGGATTCAAAACCAGGTGAATGACTCAACCCAAAGAGTAGTTATTAACAAGAGGAGAAAATATATACAAAATGCTTTGTAAGCCTTAAAGCACTAAATAAGGGTGAATGCTTATTATTACAATTTTATTATATGTATTACATATTATAATGGGAATTAAACAATTTTGATTTGCTTTTATCATTCCTGCAAGTAGTGGTTAAGTAAAAGTCTGTCTTCTGTTCCCCTAATTGAAGTTTGTTGACTAAAACCTATCCCATGGGATGTGAAAATGTACTTAAAGACTTAAATATTCTGGGAATGGCTAGGTAGAATAGTGGATAGAGCACTGGCCCTGGAGTCAGGAGTACTGTAGTTCAAAATAGGCCTCAGACACTTGACGCTTACTAGCTGTGTGACCCTGGGTAAGTCATTTAATCCTGCTTGCCCCACCCCCCTGAAAAAATACAAACTTTTCTTAGATAATAATCCACAAGAAGAATCTCAATTGTACCTGACTTCTTGGTGAAATGTAAATCTTTCTCCTTAATAAGCCTGTTTGTGAACCCTCTAAATGTAATTTACTCTCTATCTTGACTTATACAGTGGTTTTTTTAAAATAAGATTTGTTTGCTTAAAGGATGTATGAGATTATGATTCTATTTGAGTTTGTTAATGTTTTATGACATTGATGGAAGCATTGGGACTGTGGGTCTATCTTTTCTTTAACTTTAAAGATTGCAATGTAAAAGAATTATTTCTTTGTCAACTCTGATGTAATATCGCCTATAAAAAGCCTGGTTAGAATCCTAATGATTATTCAGGTTTTCTCTGGTTGAGAGTAATAATAAAAACTGGGTTTTTATCTCTCAAATATATTCACTGTGTTAAACATATTTTGGCCTCAGTTATCTACCATATATTTTTCCGCCATAACAATATGATAAATTAAATTAAATTATATCATAACGTAGGGGAAAGACTCTTTGACTTGATGTCAGAAGAGCTCAGTTCACATCTCACTTCAGATCCTGACTAGTCCTGTGTCCTGTTTCTAACTGCTTCACCTTGAAGAGCCTGTAAAATGGGGATGATACTTATGCTATCTTATAGGGTTATTGTGATGAAAGCACTTTGTAAACTTTGAAGAAGTATGTAAAGTTTAGCTATTTTATATATATATATATACATATATATATATATATACGTATACACACACATATATATTATCTCATTTCATGTCTTTTGTTTTTATGTATCCTTTATTTCTGAACTTATTTCCCCTCCCCTGAAACAAAGAGCAAAGAAAAAAAAGAAAAAAAACAATTTAACAAAACCAACCAACGCATAAACTATGTCTGAAAATGTATGTAACATTCCATTAGCTCTAGTCCCTACATTTTGAAAGAAGGGAGGGAGGTATATTTTTTTCATTTCTTTTATAGGGTGAAGTCTAACATTCAGTTTTATTTTTTTTTGTTCTTTCCCCTCTACATTATTGTAGTTATTGTGTATATTGTCGGCCTGGTTCTGCTTATTTTATTCTGTTTTGGTTCATTGAAGTCATCCTATACTTCTCTGATTTCTTCATATTTGTCATTTCTTACGGCACAGTGATATCCCATTACATTCCTATAACACAATTAGATAAAGCAATTCTTCAGTCATTGAGCATTTACTTTGTTTCTAATTCTTTGTTAGCACTAAAAATGCTGCTAGGAATATTTTGGTATATATAAAATCTTCCTTTCTATACTTTATTTCCTTGGACCTAGAAACCAGATCTCTGGACAAAGGGTGTAGATATTTTAATCAAAAGATAAGCAATTATTATTAATGGGTTGTTAAAAACTGGAAAAAGAGTTTTTAGCAAAGTGCCCCATGGAGCTGTCCTTGGTTGGCCCAGTGGTATCCACCATATTTATTAATAACTTGGATTAAGACACAGCTAGCATTCACAGCAAATCTGAATATAGGACAAATCTAGGAGGGATAGTTAATGCTCAGAATGACAGAATCAATGTTTTTAAAGACCTCAGCAGGCTAGAATCATGGGTCAAGACCAATAGGATGATTTTGTTGGACTGGACCTATGATCTGATTGGTAGAAGGCACTCCCAACTCCCAATGAGGAAACTCATTCTACTAGTGTAGACTGGTACAAGCTGTGTAATTTATACCTAGGTGCCTGAGGCTCACTGAGAGGTTAAGGGACTTGCTTAGGGTGCACAGCCGGTGTCTATCAGAGGCAGGGCTTGAACTCAGATCTTCCTATTCAGGTATTTGAAAGTATGGGTCTTCCTGAGTCCGAGGTTAGCTCACTATGTACTATACCATACTGTCAATATGAAATTTATTAGGGATACAGAACAAGTACTATATTTGGATTTTTAAAAATCAATAACTACCTAAGTAGAAGAAAGGGGAGATATTCCTATAAGGTACTTTATATGGAAAAAGTCTAGGCATTTTTAATAGACTCCAAGCTCAATATAACAGTATGACGTGGGAACCCAAAATGCTAATGGAATCTTAGATTGCATTAGAAGATACATAGTGTCCAGAATAAGAGGGTACTGCATTCTTTTCTAGTCAAATGTCCTCTGGAGTATTGATTTCAGACACGGGCATCATGGAAGAATATTGAAAGGATAGAGTAAGTCCAGAGAAGTATGACTGTAGATGTGAAGCAACTAGAGATCGTTTGTCATGGGGGGTAGTTAGTTTGGGTAAGAGAAGAATAGGGGGTTATGATAACTCTCTTCAAGTATTTGAAATTCTGCTTGGCCTCAGAGGATAGAACCAGGAGTGATGAGTGAAGATTGCAAAGAGGCAAATATAAACTTGATATCAGGAGGCACCTCTAATAATTAAACCTATTTTAAAATGGAATGGGCTATCTCAGGAAAGTGTGGGTTCCCTCAGTGGAGATACATTTAGGCAGTTAGATGGTGAAGTGGAAAATCATAGGAATTAGAGTTGGGAAGACCTGAATTCAAATCCTGACTCAGATACATTATAATTGTGTGACTCTGGGCAAATCATTTACTCTTTCATTCTCAGTTTTCTCTTTTGTAAGCTGGGGATAATGACAGTACCTACCTCCCAGGGTTGTCCTAAGGCTCAAATGAGATAGCCTATATAAAATGCTTTGCAGACTTTGAAATACTATATAAATGCTACCTACTATTATCTCCATCTTCTAACTGACTGTTGGGAATATTGGAGAGGAGATTCTGGTTCAAGATGTTAAACTAATTGACCTTTGGCATTCCTTCCAATTCTGAGATTCTGGGATCTGTCGAATGGAGGAATCATATTTGTATTCTCTACTTCATAGGGTTGTTGGAGTGAAAGTGCTTTGTAAACCTCAAAGCTCTGTAGAAATGTGAGCTATTGTTCTTTAACTCTCTAACTTTACTGAAGATAATAATTATTATGTTCACAGAGCATCCCAGTGCTCCAATTTGACTTTTGGCTGTATTTTCATGACACAGCTGAAAGCAAGTGACTCATACATTCTGGTCATAGGAGGTTGTCTCATGACTAACCACACAGACATCTATTGAAGCAAATGATCAGTTGCCTGTCTACAAACTTGTAGTTCAGTAAAGTCTTTACCCAGCCATTTGTCTTGTGTTTTCTGGCAAAAATGGTCCTGTAATTACATGGGATTAGAGAGGCAGTATGATAGAGTGGAAAGGGTGCTGGACCTGGAGACAGGAGAAACCTGAGTTCAAATGTCATCCCTGACACTTATTAGTTACTTGGTTTGAACTTTAGTTTCCTATCTGTAAAATGGGGATAATTCCACTTGTAATGAGAAGCATCATGATGTATTGGATGGAGGGCAAGCTATGGAGTTAGGAAGACCTAGATTTAAGTCCTTCATCTGGGACATCCTGACTAGGTGACTATAATCAAGTTATTTAGCCTCTCAATGCCACAGTTAACCCTCTAAGACTATAAGTTACAGGCAAGCTGTAGCTGTGTATCTAAGAAGAGAATTTCTTCATCTGGAAGCCCTCTATTGATAAAATTCCAGATCCAGACTTATACAAAACCAAACCCAACCCACATGTAATACCTACCTGACGGGGCTGCTCAGTGGAAAGTGCTAGATAAATATGAATTATATTGACCTTGAAAGTATGAAGGGTAGGGATGTAGGAGAGAGCATGAGAGAAAGAGAGGGAAAGAGAGAGAGAGGGAGAGAGAGGGAGAGAGAGAGAGAGAGAGAGAGAGAGAGAGAGAGAGAGAGAGAGAGAGAGAGAAAGAGAGAGACAGCACTCGGGAAAGAAAACACAATCCAAGCCTAAGGAATGGAGATGGCTTCAGCAGCCAAGGTCACTAGAAAAAGGAACAGCTGACATTTCCATAGGGCTTTAGAGTTTGTAAATTACTTGAGTTACATTATATCACTGGAGCCTCTTAACTCTGAGGTAGGTAGTATTATTGCTCCCATTTAATAAATGAAGAAACGGATTCAGAGAGATTAAGGGGATTGATTGCTTTGGGTCAGACTGAGGCAAGAGTCAGAGGATCAGACATCATGATGGAAAGGCATGGAGTCCAATGCCCTCATTTAGCAGATGTAACAGCAACTTGACTGAGCCCCCTCACAAGGGGGAAGGGAGTTACTGTGCTGAAGTCCTCATGGAGAAAAATAGTTTATGCTCTCCAACAGCATGCTGGGTTTTGTAGTTTTGGCTTAACTCTCTAGTCACAAAATCCTCCCCAGGTTGGGTCTCAGGTGTGAGTCCTGGGTTCCAGGTTGGAGTAGTCTGTGGAGTTGTGACTGTTTGCTTGGGACTTCTTAGCTATCAAGATGAGCCCCAGGGGGATCTAAACTACTTCCCCCATGAGGTTCTATCTGCAGGTATCTGTCAAACAGCTGTTACACAGATAAGGAAACTGAGGCACAGAAAGTAACAACATTTATATAATGCCTACTGTGTGCCAGGCCCTACACTGAGGGCTTTACAAATATCATCTCATTTGATCTTCACAACAATTCTCGAAGATAGGTGCTGATATTATCCCCATTTTACAGATGGAGAAACTGAGTCAAACAGAGGTTAAATGACTTCTCTAAGGTCATATAGCTAGTGAGTATCTGAGGCATGATTTGATCTCAGCTCTTTCTGGATTCAGACCTAGCATTCTACCCACCAGGGTGGATTGACCGCCTCTGACATGAACCCGGGTCTTCTGCCTTCTACTGTCTTTTCCTTCATATGAAAGCAGCAAAGGCTGCCTAATGTCAGAGCCGACCCTATCAAAGAGTTCAGTCACTCTGTGGTGATTCAGAAGATACTTCAGAGTCTCAGTTATGCACAAAAAAAATCACAGAATGTTCCAGCTGAGAGGAGTCTTTGAGACCTAGTTGATTGAGAGAGTTAGGTAATAGAACTTAATGTATCAAATGGCCTCTCTGCATTGCTACAAATGCTCCACTCTCGACTGCAGGCAAGGTAAAAATATATTATGTGTATTTTCTAGAAATTCTGAAAGCACATTGTTCATCTACCTCCTGGCATGTCTTGAATGCTGAATAGGGGTGCTCTTGGCGCTTGGATGGGAGCCCACAGTTGCATTTTAAGTGGGATGTCTGACATTTGAGAAGAATTCAATGAGGGGAATGTCTGGGAATATTGCCTTTTCTCCTTTACCTTGGAAGCCAGTCCAGACTGGAGGTTGGGCAGGGGGAGGGATCCTGGGGCATCTCTAGATGGCAAAGAACACTAAGACAATTTGACAAGACATAAGGCCTGACTGGAAATGACTTAGGAATCATTTCAAGGATCTCAAACCAATAAACTCCAATTTAGGTGATTCACTTTTGCTTGACAGCATCAAATAATTCTGCAACCAGAAAGAGGAATTTGGGCACCTCAAGACAAATTATTGTCAGAATTTCAAGTAATAAAAATCTCAAAGAGTTTCCTTTATATTGGTTCTGAACAGACTTTCAGATCAGAGAAATATATAAGAGTCATAGCCGCTGCAGCATAACTCCTGAAATAATGGAAAATTAAATTACTAGGATTTTATGTAGGGATTTTGTACCAATAATAACAATGATAATTGACATTTACATAGCACTTCAAAGCTTGGAAAACACTTTGCATATCTAACCTTGAGGAACTGCTGCTACCCCAAGGGGGCTAGGGTACTGTGCCCACTGTCTTTTCTGTATTCAGTAATATAGTTTGGAATGGGGTCAGTCCTAGGGAAGCTAGAACTCTAATGAGAAGGGTTAGAATCCCTTTTTTTCACACTCTCCAGTTCATTAAATCCTGAAGCTGGTGCCATGGGGACAATGTTACATAGAGATTAGATTATGGCCATGTCTAGGATTTGCTTCAAAAGAGAGGAATAAATAGGTACTCAGTGTACACTATAAATAAGGCATGAGACAGACAATTTATTCCTATATACAACAGAAGTGTTAAACATAAAAATTTCACATTGTTAAGAGAATGAATTAAAATGGGGTCCAGTTAACATAGCTACCATTATAATCTTCTGGGGGTCTGAGACTTAAATTTCATCAGAACATAAAGCATTTGCTGGTATTTTATATTTTATCCCCATTTTATACTGTCCAAACATCCCCCAGTTCATGTTTACTGGGAAAATGGCTAGGTTGGGTCCAGTCCTCTGGTTGGTAGCCATCCTCCCCAAGAGCTCTGGTATGGTTGCCAGGCACTGTCCCTCTTCCACAATTTAGCTCCAACCTCATGGAACCCAAGACCTTTGGATCTCTCAGTGTCTACCTACAATCCTGGACTCTTCCATCTCATTAATCTGAGATCAAAAAAGGACAAACAGAATAGCCAGCTGAAACCCAGGCTCAGGCTTGCCTAGGCAGGTCATGTACTTTGGATGCCACTTACTCATGGTCACACAGAATCCACAGTGGGGTTAGAAGTAACCTGGCCCTTCTCCTATTGCCCTCTTGGGAAGCATCTCAAAACATTCTGGACGCAATTTAGACTGAAAAGAAAGACAGAGCCTTGAGGGGGTGGTTGCTTCTTTTTATACCTCCACTGAATCATCAGCTTTCCTGGGGGAGTATAAATAGCAATTGTTTCTGTTCTGGCCAGAAACTCTGAGGGTCTTCCCCTCCCAGATTGATTCTTTTATGGAAGTAAACTAGGCCATCTTTTGCCTCAATTTTTACTTAGCCTTTAATTACTGAATGGGCGTTGCCTCAGACAAGCTGAGACCTAGGAAAGACCTCAGCTTAAAAAGATCATGGTCTCTCAATGCATTCTGGGTCACCCCTAGTTGTCTTGACCTGTGTCTTGCCACTGGACTCTGATGATTCTGGAGGAGGTAGTGAGGCTGATGACTTTGCATAACTCTGCCTCACTTAAATCCAATTCACTCGCAAGTCAAGATGTCACCTTCCTGATGTAATTGGTCCCCTTTGAGAATGAAGGATGAGTAACAAGAGCAGCTCTCCTGGATCAGCAGATGATAAGGGGACTTTGTCATCTCAAGGTCCTTTAGCTCTCAGTCAAACATGATGAGAAGTAAGCTCCACAGTTCCTATGTGTTGGCCAGAACCAGAAATGGTAATGTTGGGCAGGCACCATGGGATGGTCCCTGTAGTTTAATTCATCCTTGAAGCACATTCATTATCTCATTTGACAAGACATTAGATTTTGAATTAGATGATGATATTACAGGTATTCTTCTGCTTTCAACATCCCCCTGTACCCTCCCTTGTAGCTAGATTTACTTCTGTTCTATTCGATGTCCTCCAATCCCTTGACACCTCAGTTCTCTCATGGGCCATCACTCCTCCACTAGTGACTCTCTTTTTGTCCCCATCTTGACCCTTGGGGAACCAGTTCAATGCTACTTTGTCCTCTTCTCTTGAGTCCCTTGCCAATTGTGCCTGGCCAAGCTTCAGTCTTGGATCACTTCCACCATTGACCTCCTTCACTCCTACTTGGATGGTGCTAAATGAAAGTAGAGAAAATCACACAACTGTTCTGATTGAGTCCACCACAAATTTATTTTATATAGTCTTAACTGGGCCCTCACTGCTGCTAGGCAATCTTTCTACACCTCCCTTATCAACTTGTTATCCCCCTCTCTACAGTGGCTCTTCCAAACCTTTTTATCCCTCCTCAAACCTCTCATGGCTCTGCCTCCCCCCATCCTCTCTGCTGAGAATATTTTACAGAAAAAAATTGAGGTCTTTTGCTGTGAGCTGCCTTGTTTCCTCACTTCCTCATCTCATATAATTTAGATACCACAATCTCCTCTTTCACTCTTATTTCACACAAAGAGGTGGTCCTACTTCTTGCTAAAGCAGACCCCTTTAACCTCATTAGGGATCCCTTTCCATCCCCATCTCCTTTTATCATCCCAATTCTATCATTTGTCCTCAGTCTCTCCCTGTTGACTGAAACATGCCATTGCCTCTCCCATCCTCAAAAAATCCTCTCTTGATTCTTCTATCACTGCTAATTATTATCCCAAATCTCTTGTACCCTCTGTGGCTAACCTCCTTGAGAAGGCTGTCTACAATTTTCTCCTCTCATTCCCCTTTTTACTCCATACAAACTGGTTTGCAACCTCATTATAACCTAAGTTGTATGAGATGAGGAAAATATTACGAGGCCACATTTTAAGAAAAACATTACAAGCTATGGCATGTCCGAAGGAGAAATGATGAAGTAACTTGAAAGAAAGTAATTAATTCAAATCAATAAGCCCTTAGCCCCTATCAGGTATAGACAACACTATTTCTTATGTGGTTTAACTAGAACGCAATAGTAACACTGACTAATTTGGCCCCTGCCTCCTGAAGGCCAGGTGTGTTATAATTCACCCCTTCACCAGGGTTCTCTGGTACTCTTAAGAGGCTGGGGGTGGGGGGTCTAGGCTCTCTGCCGATGGCTTCAGCTCCCACCAATGATCATCCAAGTATATGTGGGAATCCCAGTTCCATTTAGCCACTAATAGTCAGATGAGCTTTTATACAAGAATATTTACTTGAAAGGTATACAAATGTTCTCCAACACATAGGAAATATATTGCTCCCCACCTGTCTTTGGGGAGGTGGAGAAGATTAGTTTCATAGCTTAGTTCTTTTTCTATATATCACAGAACTCCTTCAAAATCCCAAACCTGCTTTGGACTCAAGATCCAGGCATTCTGGTTTTTCAAGGCTTTCCTGTGAGGCTGCAACATCCTGCCTGGAATTCTGATTCCAAGGTCAATATAGCTCATCTTGGGCTGTATCTAGAAAATGAAAATATGAAATTAAACGGAACGGAACAAATACCCCAGGTCTCTCTCTTAGAACCACAGAGTAAAAGACAGAGTGGAGAAAGGTGCTCTGCCCCCCCCCACCTTCTCCATCACTGTTCAATTCATGGCACCTTTTCTATGGATGAACTGTGATCATCGCCCTCTGGAGGCAGCAGGAGAACAAGCAAAAGAATGAGAAGGTTTTAGTCTGGTAGTTTTAAAGGTAAGAGTCTGCTCTGGCCATACAGCCAGCAAAGAGGAGGCTATTCCCATCCATATGGTGGGAGAATGCAAAGAAGCAGGGAGCCTCCATTTTGGATGGTCTGGGCCTGCTCAAAGCTCCCATTACATAGCTAGAGAAGGGATACCCTGGCCCATACTCTTTAGAGAGGGGAAATAGGATTAGAGGCAATATTTTGCTATTTTTAATCAAGCTTGAATTAAGTACCCACTATGTGCCAGGAATTATGATGGGGGCTGGAGACAAAATGGAGACAAAGACAAAGCAGTCCCTGCTCTCAAGGAACTGACATTCTTTTTTTTATCATTAATTTTTTTTTTATGTTTTAAATTATTTTTGTCTTTATTAATTGGTTTATTTACTTTTAGTTTACAAGATTCAGTTCCACAATCCCTTAAGTTTCAAATTTTCTCCACCCCCTCTCTTCCTCCCCCATAGTGGCATGCAATCAAGTTCAGGATCTGCAAATACTTTCACATTAGACATTAGTCAGGTTATAAAGAAGGATTGTAATTGATGGAATGAACAATGGGAAAGAGGAAACAAGACCAAACACAAAAAAGAAAGAGAGCAGGTAGTTTGCTTCAGTCTGCATTCAAATTCTGTTCTTTCTAGTTCTTTCTCTGAATGTAGACATCTCTCTCCATCATGAGTCTTTTGGAGTTGTCTTATAACCCTGCATTGCTGAGAAGAGTCCAATCTATCAAAGTTCGGCGTCACACATACGTTGTGTCTGTAATTGTGTACAGATTTCTCCTGGTTCTGCTCTTCTCACTCAGAATCAGTTAGTATAAGCCTCTTCAGGTAGATATGAAGTCCATCTGTTCCTCATTTCTTATAGCACAATAGTATTCCATTACATTCATATACCACAACTTGTTTAGCCATTCCCCAATTGATGGGCATCCCCTTACTTTCCAATTCTTTGCCACCACAAAAAGAGCCGCTATAAATATTTTTGTACATGTGGGCCCTTTTTCCCACTTCTATGATCTCTTTGGGAT
>CM053590.1:43999680-44040537 GCA_028646515.1 Pseudochirops corinnae
AAGTGATATTGCTGGGTCAAAGGGAAAGGAATTATTTATAGCCCTTTGGGCATAGTTCCAGATTGCTCTCCAGAATGGCTGAATCAGTTCACAACTCCACCAACAATGCATTAGTGAAGGAACTGACATTCTTGACCAAATGGATGTCTTCCTATGGAAGAATTAATTGCGAATTTTTTCACCCTGAAATAAGAGTCCTTCACACCCAGCCTAAAGCCTCATTCATTCACATCTAAATTCCACTGATGAAAGTAGGGATCAGAAGATGAATTTGTCAATCCCAGTTTCCATGATGAAAAAATGCTCTCCACCTCCAAAGAGAGAACTGATGAACTCTGAGTGCAAATTGAAGTATCATTTTCTCACTTTATTTTTTTTGCTTTAAAAAAATATGACTAACATTTAATGTGTTTTGCATGATTTCACAGGTCTAATTGATATCATATTGCTTGCCCTCTTTAGCCTTAGGTGGGCGAGGATGTGGGAGCAAGGGAGAGAATTTGGAATTAAAGTTTAAAAGGAACAGAATGTTAAAAATAAAAAAAAAATTGTTTTAAAAAAAGAAAAAGAAAAAGAAAAAGGTGTCTATGTGTCTAAGCCCAGCAAGTCATGTGAAACTTCCAACCTGGGCCTGGAAGTCCCAAGGTCAGAATTAGTTACAGTCTATATTAGGAAAGCAAGGAAAGTTTCCTGAAATAATCCAGAGGAAAAAAAAGTGGAAGACCAGAAAGAGATACTGACTTGGTCTGCTATAAAAGTTTTTAGAGGTAAGCAATACTTGGATTGATTTCTCTTGTTTCTGTGATGAATTGAGGTCAGGGCAACTCTCAAATTAAGACCCTACTACATTTTCTTGGTTAATAGCACCCCACCCCCTTCTCCAACATAGACACAGGTGTTTCTCCTTCAAAGAGTATGATGTTGGGGCCAAAGCCTTCCCCCTTCGTCTTCTTCTTCTATCCCTCCCTTCTTTGGGGCCTGTTATTCATACAATATAAGCCAAGTCTGCCTCTGAGGGCATAAAACTAATTTGTAAAACCTCATTATTTTTATTGCTTACTGACTAAAAACGCAGTTGGAAGTTGGAATCAGTAAAGCAAAGTACTGCCTTATAGGCCCCTCTGCAACTAGATATCTCTCATGAATTTGAGAAAGAAAACCACACACATTCAACAGAATCACAAACCATCGCCCCAGGAATTTATCCAATTTGATGATCAGAACTCTACCCACTATGATGCTCTGAGCCCCAACCCAGTGATTCTCCCATCAGAGTAGTTAGAATATCTCACATAACCTCATAGCAAGAATGAGAATTCACTTGAAATAGATAGCAAGAAAACGTCAGATAGTATAAAATATGTTAAAATCCCAAGCAGCCTCATCCCACATCAAGGCCATCACGAACAGTTTTGGTGGTTTGAATAAACAGCAAACCTACTTCCCTAGGGCAGGTAGCCCTAATATTGTCCTCACCTCAACTTTGGAATTCATGATGTGATAATGACAAAGCATAGTAAGGAAAATACCTGGATATCACATGATGGCAAGGAGACAGAGAGCCCAGGATAACCCACAGGCCACTTCTGGGGAGGCAGGAAGGAGAGGGGGAGCCAGCCTCTTGGAGGCATTCACCTGGGTTGCAGCTGCCAGGGGAAGGATACCATCTGGCAGCTTCCTATTTTAACTAATCATTCTTGCTAACTAGGTGCTAAGTTTGGTTGTTTTTGTACTTATGAAGGAGTGAAAGTGAAAAGTGCTGTCAAAATAGAAATGTAACAAATAAAAAATTTGAACAATATTTTAAAATTGCAATTTAAGATGTTTACAATCTGTTTTTGTGCCTCAGGACACAATCTCAGGTTTGTTTTTCAGTTTTGTCGGACCCTTCATGACCTCATTAGGGGTTTCCTTGGCAAAGATACTAAAGTGGTTTGCCATTTCATTCTCCAGCTCATTTTACAGATGAGGAAACTGAGGCAAATAGGGTCAAATGACTTGCCCAGGGTCACACAGCTAGTAAATGTCTGAGGTCAGATTTAAACTCAGGAAGATGAGTCTTCCTGACTTCAAGCTCAGCATGTTATCAACTGTGGCCCCAGCTGTCCTGTAGTTATAGTTCTGTCTTCAGTACCAACTCTTGGACCTCAGGTGGTTAAAGTTATAAGTCCTGTGTCTTGGCCAGGTGTCTGTAGTTGACCTGTTCTTTGGTATTAGGAGTGGGTGTGGTAGGTCTTTGTCACAAGTGACCACAAAAGGAGCTACATCTTAGAGAGTGTTGATGATATTTCTCGTTACTGCGTGGTTCTTCAGGTATGGTGGTGGCAAGACTGGTATAAATCTTCCTGATCTGGGACCATAATGGGGAGGAGGGGAAGGGAACAAGCTTATGTAGTATCTACTATGTGCCAAGTACTGTAAAGCTAAGTGCTTTACAAATATCATATTACTTGATCCTTATAACAACCCTCTGAACTAGGTGCATATTTTGCAGTTGAGGAAACTAAGGCGGACAGCTTGCCCAGGGTCACACAGCCAGGAACTGTTTACAGCTGGATCTGAATTCAGACCTTCCTGACTTCAGGCCCAGCCCTCGGTCCACTGTGCTACCTGGCTGCCATGTTCAGCCTTGAATTTTATTATCAACAGGAATGGGAAAAGCTCAGTAACTATAACATCCTGGTCGTATCGAATGGGATCCACAGTGTACCTCTGCCAAGTGGTCATTTTTCTTCTTTTTCCCCATTTCCATTTTCTTCTTACTGCTCAGTGTCTTACCTTTCTTACTTCTGCATCTTACCATGTGAGTTAGCACTAGCCTGGCTGGCTAATACTGTGAAATCTAAATCATGTTTGGGTCCGAGAGATAATTTTTCTATGCTCCTCTGATTTGCTTATGATATCATCCTTTATGTCTAAATCATCTACTCATATTGAGCATCTCTTTGTATATGGTGTGAGATATTGGTCTGTGTCTAGTTTCTGCCACACTGCTTTTCAATTTTCCCAGTGGTATTTGTCAAATAATGAGTTCTTACCTCAATAGCTTGGATCTTTGGATTTATCAAATACTAGGTTACTGTATTCATTTACTTCTTTATATTGTGTATTTTATCTACTCCATTGCTCTAACCTTCTGTTTATTTGTATCAAGTGAAACAAAAAACACCGGGATATATGCGTAATAGAGTTCAGTGAAGAGTTGAAATGAAAGAATGATTCTCTATTGACAATGAGGCTCCCCAGGTGGTCCTGCCTGTGGGTGATGTGCTGATTGCCTTTCACCCTGGAACACTGTAGAGCCTCCAAAATGAAATATCTAATACTCATTCAAAAGAACTCAGCCTATCTACACAGGAAAAACCACATGGATGAAGAATGTCTCTTTCAGACTATGTCATAAAGTTGAAAGGACAGTCCATAAAGCTGGTCCCATATTACATGTATCTTGAACAGACACTATTGATGGATCATGTTCTGGGCCCAAAACTGAACAGGAGGAGGGGTCCAGGATTATTTTGGGGAAACTTCAGTGTTTATAATGAATGTGAACTTATCTCTCTGAAACAATATATTTTTTAAAAAAATCAGTATTTTCTGGTGATACTGTATGACTGTGTTTCATTCAATAATATCGCAGTCTCAAAAGAACTGAAAATGTGGGTTACTCAACTAGAAATGGAGAAACACAAAGTGTGGATAAGGAGGTTGAAGTATATTACCAAAGAAGAAACTGAATGAAGTAAAAGGCATAAAGTATGTTATTAGAAAGGGGGCAAACCAGGAAAAGTGGATATAATGGGCATGTTCTGAGAGCACGGGATAACTGATGGCAGTGTGCTTCACTGATAACCATGCAATGACAAGAAATCTAAAGGAAGATTCTCAGTGTTGAATGGACTCTCTGTGGAGAATTCCCAGGACCATATGAATAAGAGTGACCCAGGATGAGAGGACATGGATATAGTGTAGCTGTGCTATCGAAGGTAATATCTACATAGAGGAGATCTTAGGGCATATAGTGAAATAATGTTATTGTGTGTGTGTATATATATACATATATGCATATATAAAATGAATATATAGATAGTAAATGCTATATATTGTGTATGTATATATAGATGTACTACACATATATGTTCATATTCATATTTGTAAGGGAGAGACAGCATGGTATAAGGGATAGAATATCAGTATTTTGGAATCAGAGAGACTGGATTGAAATGCTGCCTCTGACATAACTGGTAGAGTGATTTGTGGCAAGTTGACTAACTTTTTAGTGTTCGTTTGACCTGTTTAGTGCCTCTGTGGACCTTTCTTCTGGTTGACCAGTTCTTCCTGAAATCTCCATTTTAGGGAAGGGCACATGCTGCCTTCATTCTTCTCTAGTCCTCTGTTTCCTATTCTATGGACTTTTTCTCTACCTCTGCCTTTTTCAGCTTCCTTTTATGTGTTAACTTTGAAGACAAGGATTGTCTTTTTGCTTCTTTTTCTATTCCCAGTATTTAGTTCAGTGCTTGACACATAGTAAGTACTTACTATGTGTATGTTGACTTGACCTGACTAATGTCTCAGACAACTCTCTGAGACTATAAACTTTAGACAAATTGCCAAGGTGGTGGTAGGAATACAAGTTCCCTATAGGGATGAAATAATAAATGTGGACTATAGATGAAGATTCAAATACATAATATGGATATGGACTGTGCATGTATAGGATACATGTAAAATATTACACTTGATTTATAAAAATTCAGCTTTACAAGTTCAAGTTGGAGTCAGCATTGCTACAAAGCAGTTAATTTTAAAAAGACTTCTAGTGTACTATAAGTTCAGTGTATATAAGGTTTGTTGGGGGCAGCCAAAAAAGTAATGCAGTTAGGTTTCATTGGGAGACCCTGTGCCCTTGAATGGGGATATGATCTTCTTGTTGTATTTTATCCTGCTTAAATCACAGCTGGATTTTTGTATTCCATTTTGAGTGCCACATTTTAGATTTTTATTTCATTTTGCTATCTTCTTTTGTTTTATAGGTGAGTTCATTCCATTTACATTCACAGTTATGATTGCTAACCATGAATTTCTCTCCATTCTATTCTATTATACTTTTTATTCCTTTTTCTCTTTTCCCTCTTTAAGAGTCTATTTTGCTTCTGACACCTCCCTTAACATGCCCTTTCCATTATGTACTCCCTCCCTCTTTCCTTTAAGTTCTTTCCTTCCTCTTTCCCTGTTGTGTAAGATATGTATTTTTCATGCCTAACTGTGCATATGTGCATTATTCTCTCCTTTAGCCAGTTCAGATGAGAGTGAAATTCAAGTGTCATCTGTTTGCCTCTACTGCCCCATCCTTATTGCTTAAATTCCTCTTTGTGCATCCAATTTTTGTGAGATATTTTTTCTCATTCTGGTTCCACATTTTGGAAAGACATGGGGAGGCTGGTGAGCATCTAGAGGGAACTGATAGAGGGCATTGAGATCATGCCTCTTGAAGACAGATGGACAGACCTTGAAATAGCTAATGTGAAGAGAAGACTTGGTAAGAATTTGACAGCTGTCTTCAGTTATTTGAAGAGCTATCATGTTCTATCCCATTCCATTCCATTCAACAAATATTTAGTAAGAGCCTACTATGTATTAGGAAATATGGACTAGTAGATAAAGAGCTGGTTTTAGAGTAGGGAGAATCTGAATTCAAATCTTACTTTTCGTACCTACTGTCTGCATGACTCTGGGCAAGATACTTAATCTCTCATTTCTCCAGACCACTTTGTAAGATGATATCATAGAACAGTCTCCAACCTGCATTGGCAGGGGACATTTCCTTAATAGGAGCAATACCTTATGCTAATGAAATCTCAGGTCTGCATTAAAAAAATGCATCAGATGCCAGAGATGCAAAGACAAAAATAAAATGGTCCCTGTCTTAAGGGAATATACATTCTACTGGGTAAATACAACATATACCACAAATGACAGGGCAGGAGAAGGGCATAAGCATTTATATAGTACCTGCTAATGTGCCAGGCACTGTGATAAGTGCTTTACAATTGTTATCTCATTTGAGTCTCACAACAACCCTAGGAGGTAGGAGCTATTACTATAAACATTTTACAGTTGAGGGAAATGAGGCAAACAGAAGGTACATGACTTGCCCAGGGCCACACAGCTACTGAGTATCTGAGGCTGGCTTATGAACTCAGGTCTTCCTTCACCCAATCCAACCTTTTATCTACTATGCCAACTAACTGCCTATATGGTATGCTCAAAGCAAATGCAAGGTAATTGGGAGAGAGAATTATTGAGCAATAAATATGGGACAAACGAGGGAAGGCTTCATGTCAGAGATGGCACCTCAGCTGACCCTTGAAAGGACCTAAGATTTCCAAGAGACAGAGAAGAGGAAGAAGGGAGAGAGTTCATTTCAGGCATGGGAGTTGAGAGTGGGAATATCCCCCCTGGGCTGTATGGAAGAGGTGGCATAGGGATCTATCCCAGATGAAGACAGCCAATGAGCATTTAAAAAACCAATTCATCTCGCCTTTGCTAAGATGCACCTGGGATTCATGTTGTCAAGTGATTTTTAAAAAATGTTATGGGTTTTTAAAAAAAATTTTCTTGTTTTATCTAAATTTCTCCACATTCATTTTTCTCTTTGGCGCTTTCTACTGAGCCTGAATTTGATCAAAAATCCCTGTAATCACAGAATACTACTCATTCTGGATTAAACCCTTTAGAGTTGAGATAGCAGCTAAAGCAAAATGAGACTTGCTTTTGAACAACATCGAGATTAACCTCCAGAAATTCAGATTTTTTTTCTAAAGGCTGGGAAGATAAAAACCAAGGTATCCATAGCCCAGTAGGCTCTATAGCTTGGGGACAGAGTATCACAGGCCCCAGAGCTCTGGAACCTATCTATTCTTGTCTAGTGTATTTCTTTATACGAGGTACCCTGCCTGCCATTGCTGGTCTGAGGCTCAATGGGGGCACAATGAATTTTATTTTTCTATGTCTATTCCCTCTCTCTATCCCTCTAGTTTTACCCTCTTGCCTTCCACTCCTTCATTCAAAGGAAAACACCGTGACAAAAAGCAATTGGTATGGTTTTATTTTTTAACATTTAATTTAGACTAATTGATATGTGTGGTACAGACTCCCATTTCAGTCCTCCCCATACCTGTCCTTTCCCTTATCCCTTATTCAGTTATTCTTTCATTTCCTTCTTCCTCCTCTTTCTTTCCCTTGCTTCTTCCCTTCTGCCTCTTCACTATTGGTTTTTTTTACTATCTGACTCCCTCCCACTCTCTTTCCCATTTTTTTCCCTCTTCAACTCATTTTTCTCTCTGCCTTCCTCTTTCTCATCAGAAGCATGCTGCTTTTCTGTCTTTCTTCCTCCTGATTTTTCCACCTCTGCTTCCCCAGTCCTGCTGCTGTCCTGGTGATTGCACTGGATTTTCTTATTTCAGGCTTTTTAGATAGTCAAGCCTGACTAATCCACCCTACTTATGGTGAGATCAGTCTGAACGAATTAAAAGTCTTAGGTGACTAGACTGGCAATTTCATTGCTATTGGGAGTTCCTAAGTGAAGTAATTTCTTCTACCAGTACAGAATTGCACTCTCCAACAAATAGCCCGAGGGAGTTTTTCAGAGCTTATCAATAATAGAGGGCCACCTCCATGCCATGATGAGGTGCCGGAGTAAGACTTCAATGAAAATAAACACATTAGGATTTATACATCCTAATTGGGGAAGCCATTTAATCTCACTGGGCCTCAGTTCTCTCATCTGTAAAATGAGTGTTAGACCAAACAGCCTCTCTGGTCCCTTCCTGCTTGAAATAAATAACTATGACTTATGTCTATCAGAGTAGTCCCCTTGGGATGCCTAGATTCTTATTCCAGTTGCCTTTGCCTCAAACACAGAGGCAGCTTCTCTTTGGGAGCTGCTTTCAGAAGCTACACAAGGCAATGTTCATGACTCCGTAGTCATATTGCCAATAATTACTTGTGCTTAGGAAGTAGTATGAAAGATACTATCTGCAACAGATATGGCTAGAAAAGAAGTGGTCTTGTCATGTGGTGAGAGCATGAATGGCAAATGGCTAGGCCAAGTGGTTCACCAGCATCCCTATATCCCTATAAGGGTCAAAGATCCAGAGAGATGTATCCAGCTCATGGAATCTATCTATCTAATCTATCTATCTGTCTGTCTGTCTATCTGTCTACTTGTCTGTCCTTCCATTCATCCATCCATCTATCTATCTATCTATCTATCTATCTATCTATCTATCTATCTATCTATCTATATGTCTGTCTGTCTACCTAGCTACATATATGTATCATATATATGTTATTACACATATGTGTATTATATATGTGTTATACATGAGTGTGTATTATATAATAAATGTTTCCTCAATTAAATTGAATTCTGGTCCATCTTTTCGTAAGTTTGCCACAGAGGAGATTTTACACACATACACACATATATGCATATCTGTACACATGTAATCTCCTCTGTAGCAGACTTATGAAAAGGTGTCCCAGAATTCAACTTAATCAGCTGAGGAAGCAGTTATTATGCACCTTCTATTTTCCAGGTACTGTGCTAAGAACTGAAGATACAGAGATAAAACAAAGGAGTTCCTATCCTTAAAGAGCTTGTGGGATTACCAGGGTGAGAAGGTGCGGAGGGGCTGTGATCTGCTCTGGTGGAGGAATTGCTCATCCTGGAGAGATTGTAGATCCATTCAGTACAGAATGAATAACTATGGGGTGGCTAGGTGGTGCAGTAAATAGAGCACTGGCCTTGGAGTCAGGAGGACCTGAGTTCAAATATGACCTTAGACACTTAACACTTACTAGCTGTGTGACCTTGGGCAAGTCACTTAACTCCAATTGCCTTGCCTTCCCCCTCTAAAAAAAAAAAAGCAAAAAAAAACCCAAAACAGAATGAATAATTGGTGGGACATTGAGCTGTTTCTAAAAAATCAGGTTTCATACTCCTTCCCCACCCAAAGAATGAAGGTCTGCATCCCTGAAATTTAATAATGATCATGATGTACCGCAGTCTCTGAAGACAATGCCCAAGGTAGGAGATTGGGAACCACGCCTGGAATAAACAGCAATCCCCTGAGGCGGCTACTTCAAGGGACCATCCACATTTGGATGTGCAAATTCTGATAATTTGTTAAGATTCTGACAACATTTGTTAACATAGCAAGCTTGATACTTTGAGCTTGCACCTTGTAGACAGGTGAAAAGATGCTTCCTACACAAGGCAGCATGGGTTAAGTGCCAAACGAGGGGTGTACAGACCTGTAATCTCTGAGGGAGCGCACAACTCATTATTCCTGGCTGCTTACAGCAATTCTTCCACGTTGCCTGTTTAACTGAATCATGGCATTGGTGATCTGGTTGCCATGGCAACATGAGCAATTGGGGGATTGACTTCCCCCAGTAAATTATTTATATTGAAATCATAAAGTAGGAAACACACCACAGGAAAAGCCAGAGTGTTTAGCGGCAGAGAACTGTGACCACAGAAGCAAACACTCAATCCTGAGAGCTTAGTTGGTATATGACCTCTTATCTTCTTCCTCTGAAGAATTTTCTTTTCTGTTTCAATCTTTAAAAAACAAAATGATCCCTGCTGTTTCGTAGTTGGGTTTGAAAATTGATGTGTTTCACATTTAGCTTCAGGGATCCTGTTCTCAGAGGTCACCTCCTGTTGACTGGTTTGCCATCAAAATTTTGTCTTAAATGAGTGTCCCTTCACGGTCCAAGCCTCAGTTTCCCCAGCTCTAAAGTAAGAGGGGTTGGATTATGCACTCTCCGAGGTTCCTTCTAGCTTGAAAATTCAATGATTATGATTCATTATCATTTAAATGAGTCATGTCTGTTATGTTTTGTTCCACCAACTAAACCATGAAAGAACTGATTTCTGTTATATTTCCTCCAAAGGGCGTAGGGCTGGGCACATACTATGGGGATCTAGGATTGGGTCTATTACAGGTGTTCCTCCCACATCTCAGGTGGAAAAAACTTCTTGTAGATGGTCTTTGAGAGTTTCTGTGAATGGAGAAATTCATTACCCGGTGGCCCACTAGGTGGTGATCCTCTCTGAACTTGGCCTAGACAAAGGCACATGGCCATCCTGAAAGTTCTGGCTTGGTAGGATCTGCTGGAGATTATAGCTCATTGTCATAAACTTTAAGACCTCAGGGTCATCTCCATGCCAAGCCTTACAAAAGAATATTTATAAAATTCTGAGGGAAATTATCAAAAGAATAACATTTTGCAGGGTGGGTACTAAACCAATACTTTTTGAATTGTGAATGAAATAGGTGAAATATGCTCCCACTTGTTCCCAACACTTCTTTCCACCCTGCCCCATCAGGCAATTATTTCTCTGGGTATTTACCACCATAATGTTGACTGGCCCATTGTTCAGTTTTTTGTTAGCTCTCTGTTTGAAGAGTGATTAGGCATATGGCTTTATAGAGCAGAACCCAGACCAATTGGTCAGTGTTACAGGGAGGCAGATTCTGACTTAATGTAAGAAAGCACTTATTAAAGTAAGAGAATTTAGAATTAGAAGGGATGTTAGAGATCATCTGGCCCAGGGGTTCTTTACCTGGGGTATGTGAACTATTAAAAAAATCATTATTGATTGACTAATTTATTTTTAGTTTTTAACATTCACTTTCATAAGTTTAAAATTTTCTCTGCCTCCTTTCCCTCCTCCCTCCCCAAGAGGGTGTGCAATCTGATATAGGCTTTACATATACATTCCTATTAATAACATATTTTCAATTAGTCATGTTATATAGAAGAATTAGAACAAATGGGAGGAACCATGTAATGCCAAGCAAAGGCAATTTCCAAGGTTCGGACTGCCATGTGAGGGACATGAAAGATCTTGGGGCCAAATGTAATGATAATGGGATTTGAAGATCTTCCATGCTCCTTGAATTTGCTGATGTAGCAGGAAGGGATGGGGCAAGAGGAAGCTGAGCCAAGCTAGTCTCCTTGCGGTGCTGACTAGAAGCAGGGGCAGAGGCACTGGCTGTGGTTGCAGTATGAATTCTTTTTTCTTTGAGCTGGCCAGTATCTCTGCTAAGGACTCCTGCTGAGGACTGCCTTGGGCGGGAACTGCCAGGGGCCGGAGCTGCTGGGAGCAAGCTGCCTGGACGCTGAGCAGTTGCATGCATGAGGAGAGGAGGATCTTTGCCTGAGGTAGCCTGTCCTGTCTGGAGGCTTGAGAATGTGGGTGTTCACTACATGAACTACATGTGCCAACTTTATAACTACTGTGTTGGCTTTGAGACTCAGGGTTCTGGTATTTGAATAAATGTTCTAGCTATATTCACCATGTAGAGAGCCTGTTACATTTTGTGATTAATTACCATATATATGATATATCATACAAATATGATATAAATATGCATATCAGCATATTTATAGTTACTGTGGGCATTGTGAATACTACATTGTTGATACACTGCACGAGAAAGAAAAAACAAAAGAAAAAACAAAACAAAACAAAAAAAAGAGAGCAAATAATATGCTTTGATCTACATTCATACTCCTTGGTTCTTTCTCTGGATTTAGGCAGTATTTTCTGTCATGAGTCTTTTGGAGCTGTCTTAGAACCTTGTATTGCTGAGAACAGCTAAATCTATCAAAGTTAGTAATTGTACAATGCGGCTGTGACTGTGTATAATGCTCTCCTGGTTCTGCTCCCCTCACTCAGCATCAATTCATATAAATCTTTCCAAGATTTTTCTGAAATCTGCCTGCTCATCATTTCTTATAGCACAATAGTGTTCCATTACATTCATATACCACAACTTATTCAGACAGTCCCCAATTGATGGGAATCCCCTAAATTTCCAGTTCTTGGCTACTACAAAAAGAGCAACTATAAATATTTTTGAACATGTGAGTCCTTTTCCCATTTTTATGATCTCTTTGGGATACAGTCCTAGAAGCGATATTGCTCATTTTTATAGCCCTTTGGGCATAGTTCCAAATTGCTCTCCAGAATGGTTGGATCAGCTCACAATTCCACCAACAATGCATTAGTGTTCCAATTTTCCGGCATCTTCTCCAGCATTTATAATTTTCCCCTTTTGTCATGTTAGCCTGTCTGATAGGTGTGATGTCGTACCTAAGAGTTGTTTTGAGTGTTTGAAGAATAGTTATTTTAAACCTTCCATGCTGGCCTAGAAGAATAACTTCTGTCCCTGTGAACCTATTCTCTGTGGTGTCCTGATTCTGTGGTCATTACATGGTATTAAGAAGACCATGAATGAGAGATAGCACAATATTGCTCAGAGAGTCCTGCAGTGGGAGTGTCAGCAGACCTGGGTTTTGTTTATGACTCTACCATGAACTCACTGTGGTACTCTGGGCAAATCACTTTCCACCCTCTGCCTCACTTTCCATATCTGTGACACTGGGGAGTTAAACTTGATGATCTCTATATTTAAAAATTTTTTTAAAAATGTATTTATTTACATTTAGTTTATAACATTCAGTTCTACAATCCCTTGAGTTTCAAATTTTCTCTCCCTTCCTCCCCACAGCAGCATGCAATCAAATATATGTTCTACAAATACCTTCACACTGAACAATAGTCAAGTTGTAAAGAAGTATTATAACCAATGGACTGAACAATGAGAAACAAGGGACAAAACAAAACACAAAAGAGTGTAAGTAGTTTGCTTCAATCTGCATTCAGACTCTGTAGTTCTTTCTCTGGATGTGGCTGATGATCTCTATTGTAATTGGGGTTGTTAGGAAATTTCCTGATCTGCAGAACTGGAATACTTCCCATGGAGCCAGGCCCTCACTCTGGTTCCTTTCAGGCCATCATGGCCTTCAAAAATTAGCATGGGTATAGTGGGCATTACATGGATGGTAGTGATTCAGGGATTTCACGCTCTCAAGCTCATGAGGATACCAGGATGGCTGGAAATGTCTATTTCTCAGAATCATTGTTTAGTGACCTGGACTCAAGGACCTAACACAAATCAGGCAAAATGAAGTAACCAGAGCCAAGAAAACAACATACACAGTGAGTACAGCACTATAAACGGAAAGGACAACCACCACAAAACATTTGAAAGTAAACAC
Organism: Pseudochirops corinnae; assembly: GCA_028646515.1. Taxonomy (NCBI): domain Eukaryota; kingdom Metazoa; phylum Chordata; class Mammalia; order Diprotodontia; family Pseudocheiridae; genus Pseudochirops; species Pseudochirops corinnae. The sequence goes on from CM053590.1 coordinate 44,012,821, forward strand.
TGGAGAAAGGCAAAGAGCAAGCAAGCTTCTAAAGATCTAAGAAAAGCCTCTCACTCTCCCTTTTGTGAAGGTAGGAGGTCCACCAGGGTGGAACGTTGCCTGTATGCTCAGATCTTTTTGATGCTGATTTTTCTCTTCTTTCTTTGTTCTTTCAAAAGTGTGCTTTGGTATGTTGCAGCCAAGGATGGCTCTCTGGGAGGAGGGAAGGGGAAAGTGGGAGAAATGTTGCTTATGTCAAAAAACATATATCTATAACAGATAGCAATAAGAGGTTACTCTAAAAGGAATAAGTCAGAAGAGATGGCCAGGGACTTGAGGTCCACTGTTGGGTTTACTTAGGCAAGCACATGTGCCTGCTGGGAGGTGCTTTGAGCTGACGCTTCCATTGCTGCTGGACAGGGGGAGGGGAAGGACATAGCAGAAAGCTTCCTTTTACCCATCTTACTGAAGTTGAAGGTAGAGTTGGCACTGGAGCTACCCCAAGGGAGGGATGGGACCTGGCTTATTAATCATTTTCTACACACAATCCCCCAGTTATGGGGACCAATAAGAAATCGCTGTGTCTTTCCAAAATATATAGGGCAGTTAGGTGATGTAGTGGATTGAACACCAGGCCTAGGGTCAGGAAGACCTGAATTCAAATCCAGCCTCAGACATTTACTAGCTGTGTGACCCTGGGCAAGTCACTTCATCCTGTCTGCCTCAATTTACTCATTGGCAAAATGAGTTGGAAAAAGAAATGGCAAACCACTGTGAATCTTTGCTAAGAAAACTCCAAATAGGTTTGCAAAGAGTTGACATGACTGAAATGACTGAAGAGCAAACAACAACTCAAAATACATGTCCTTTAGCAAACAGTCTCGCCAGAGAGCATGTCTACCTCCATGGGAGGTGCCCCAGTTGAGCAGATCAAGGGTTTCCTCTGATTACTTCTTTGAAGTTGGTGCTAAGAAACAACAACACGAGGGACTCCAGCTTTGTTCTTAGATTATCCTGAGCATTGAAACAAATTTTATGATGCAGTCTGTAACTGGGGATATGGAGCTAGCCAGTTTGGTTTCTATCAAAGGCACAGTTCTCAAGGTGGTTCAGCTTTGGTCTTCTCTACCCAATCCCCATAATCGACTGGAATATGGCTATAGGTGCACATCAGAACCCATAGCCTTGTTACTTGTCCTGAATGAAGAGGATATGACTAAAAATATAATAGTAATGAGAGAAAATGGATTTTTCTGTCCCAGACTGATATAAAATTATGAGATGGGTGATGTTAGGCACCCTCATTCTCCCCATTTTCTGCTCTCTTTATCACCCATCCCCTCTCTTTCCATGCTCTCTTTCTCTCTTCACTTATTAATGCCTTCCTAAGGAAAGGATCTGATATTAGAGACACACTAAGTTATCAATGGAAGTGAATTGTTAGGATCATAGAATTATTGGCTTAGAACTAAAGCAGCTGAGGACCCCAAGGCCGCAGTGGCAATTTGCCCATGGTCAAATGGAGAGTAAATAGTACTGCCGAGTGCTGAACTCAGGTCATCTTGTGCAAAATACAGTGCCTTTCCTGCCAGACCCCACCACCTTTACCTCTCCCAGCAGTACCTGCCATTAAACACACTCACTTATTGTAGAATGAATGGCCTCATTTTCTGTTGATGGAATTTCAACTATCAGAGAACAAATGGAGGTGGGATGAGGTAAGGATGAGGTTAGGGGTTAGGTCACAGTGGAGTCCAAAGAGTTCTGAATTTGCCCTGAGGAATCAAGAGAGGAGAAGTTGGAAATGATACCAGTAAGAGCAGCATGTTGTTGGCCCTGAGATAAGGAAATTGTGGGTTCAAGTCTCAGTTTTGATATTTATTAGTTATATGGCCACAGTCAAATCACTGAACCTCAGTAAAATGGAGGTTACGACATGTTTAGTACTTATCATACTGAATTGCTCTGAGATTCGAATGAAATACTGCATATCAAGAATTTTGTAAACTTTAAATTACCATTTTAAATGTCAGTTATAATTAGCCTTGCTTTTTGGATGAAAAAGCTGCCAGTGTCTTGACCAGAAATTTTTTTTTAAATGAAGAAATTAAACAGTTACCCCTGGAGCTCTGTTTCCAAGCAAACTCATTTGGAATAGAGAGAGATCCTGTCTTTCAAAATCTCTACAGCAAAAGGAAAATTGCATTAGGGTTCTGATAAGGTATCAGAATCTGAAATATCATAAAGGCTTCTTTCTCCCCAAGGCTCAGACCCTGAAGATTTATTCCTGAATCGGTTAGGAGATGCCAGGAGACTGAGACTGACCAGATGCCAACATGTTTAGGTCTCTTTCACTTCCATCACAGCAGTTGATAAAGGACATCTCTGAAGATCCAGGGGAGATAGCCACCACCTTTTTCTCTTTGCCTCGTTGGGGCCAATTAGCACCTAGGAATTTGGAAAGAAGAACATTTTTTTTTTCCTTTGCTTTAAGGCTGACATGGTCAGTGATGGATGAGCATTAGCCCAGAACCACTTTCAGATGACTTCTCTTAGTACATTATAAAATTTTGCCAGAATCAGATCATCCATCATCCAAATGCCAATTTTATTTGGCATTTCTTCCTGGCATTATATCTACTAACTGAATTTAGTGTCTGGATTCTCTTCCTGTCTCCCATGGTCTAGAGCTCCAGTTAATGAGCTCATGTATCTTCTCCTAGAGACCTTTTCCCTTGTCTAATTGGTAAGAAATCAAGTTAGTGCTACTGCAGTTTTCTCAATTTAATTCAAACCAGCAAACATTTATTAAACACCTATTATGTACATGGTGCTATCCGTGGTACTGGGGGATGGAAAGATGAAAAATTACTTCATGTCTGCCCTCAAGCAGCTTACAGTCTAGTGGGGGAGTGGAATCTAGATATGACATGTACCTGTACAGATAAGTATCATGCAAGCTAACTCTGATTAGGACAGAAGAGGAAGAGTCCAAACAAAATATTCTAAGGAAATGTGAGGAGAGAGCCATCCATCACTTTCGACAAGGAGAGATCACAGAAAAGCCCATGAAGAAGATAGCTCCTGAACCCAATCTTGAAGGAAAAGAAAGACTTTCTCCTAGATGACTTCCCTTTACTCTGCATCTATTTTGTATGTGCAGTTATTTACATGTAGTCTTCCCCTGTGGAATGTAAATTCCTTGAAGGCAAAGGCTGGACCTTTCTTTGAATATACAGCACTTGGCATAATGCCTGACATACAGGAAGTGTTTAATAAATGTCTGTTGAATCTTTGAGAAATGCATTCTGTCTGTCTCTCCCTATCTCTGTCTGTCTGTCTCCCTCTCTGCTTCTCTTTCTCTCCCCTCTTTATGTCTCCCATCTCTCCCTATCAATCTTTGTCTCTATCTTTTCCTCTTCCTACTTCTACTCCCACCTTCCCCTCTCCTCCCATCTCAGCCCACACACCCAGCAAGAACTCTAAGACTAGGTCAGAGTGGCCATGTCACCAGCCTCTCCCATCTGTGGCTCAATGACTTTACCACCAGAGTGGACCTGTTTATGCCGAGCTTGGGGAACCCTCCCTCTCCTTGTAATGATTCCCATTTCCAAAGCTCTTCAAAGCTCACGAAGTGTTTTGTCTCTACAATGCTGTCCCATTTTACGGCTGAGGAAATAGAGATACTGGGAGAGTAAATGACTTGCTAGAATCACACAATGAGTAAGTGGTTGGAGATGTCTTCAAGACCAGTGATCTTTCCATTACAACACTTTTCTCCCATTATTTCCCTCCACATTTGCCAGAACCCTCAAGTACCCATCCTGATCCATTCATTTGCTACATGGGTACAAATTCCTCCCTGGAGCAGCTAATCTTGCAGCCACGACTCTCCAGGCTCTATAGCTTCAAAAAAGACAGCCAGTTAGTGGATTAACTAGCTTAATAAGCACCTACTGTGTCCTGGCCCTGTGCTAAGTGCTGGGAACACAGAGAAAGGCAAAAAACTCATACGTGCTTCAGAAGGCACCTCCAACTGGAAAGCAGGTCCAGATGGATGATGGGGCATGGGGAGGCTGCTGCAATTGCTTCGCACTCAGTCATGCTCACATGTTTGCTGGATTTTCTACATTAAATGGTTCCATCTTCCTAGTTCTAAGTCTCCCAAGTTCCCAGATCTAACTTAGCTGATAGTATTCACTTCTTGACTTATTTCATTCATTCCTTTCTCTCAATGGAGGGGTCTACAACTTGGCAGGGGTTGCTGAGTCATTGGGAGGTGGGAAGGCCCAAATGGGCTTTAGTACCAGCTGAGGGCAGGATGTGCAAGGCTTTAGAATCAAAAGACCTTTCTACAGTCTTTTTCATAGCAAGTTAACAGTCTGAGGCAGGATTCACATTCAAGTCTTCCTGACTCTAAAGCCTGTGTTTTATTCACATTGCCTGCTAGCTATTCTATTAAGCACCTATTGTTTACAAAGCAAAGTGCCAGGTGCTGGAGGTTCATGAAGACAAATTAAAAACAGTTTCTACCCTCAAACAGCTGATATGTTATTGGGAGAGGCAGGAGGAATACAACATGTAAACAGATGTCTGTAGGAGATAATTTGTGTAGGAAGGATGATGGGTATCATATGGCTTGCCTTCTCAGTGGCTGGGGTAGAGGCTGGAGGGAGGGAGAGAATTTGGAATTCAAAATTTAAAAAATGAATGTTAAAAAAAGATAATTTGTGGAAGGAGAAAGCACAAATAAATAGGGGGATCAGGAAAGACCATGTAGGAAGTGAGATATGAGCCGAGCCTGGAAGTGAGGTGGAGGGGAGGAGAGAGTGAATTCCATGCATGAATTTGAGCCCGTACAAAGGCCTGCAGATGAGTGCAATGGCCATTTTAGGAAACAGCTACAGTGCCGAGCATCCTAGGTCGTGGATGGATGCATGGGGGACAAACAGAGTGCACAAACCCAAATTAATAGGAGAGTTTACATTTTTGCTTCAGTCCTAGTTAAGTTTAAACATTTTGCAGCACATACCTACCCCCAAACACTTTTAAACAACAAAGTGTTCCCCCCAGTTTGGTTCTATTCACAGTTTTCCTGGGGTCCACATTCTTGGATTGCTTAATACCTCATTTGCCCAACTTTCCTACTCACAATCCTTCCTGGATGAGGATACAGGATTAATCTTCCTTAAACAATATTGGGGGTGGGTAGGTGGTGCAGTGAATAGAGCACCAGCCCTGGAGTCAGGAGGACCTGAGTTCAAATCCAGCCTCAGACACTTAACACTTACTAACTGTGTGACGTTGGGCAAGTCACTTAACCCAAATTGCCCTGCTTTCTCCCCTCCAAAAACAAAAACAAAAAACTCCCAATACTTTGTTACTTCTTCGTTAACCTACCCCCCACCCCATCGTGGCTTCTTGTTGCTCACAAGATCAATCTGAACTTTTGGGATTGCCTTTCAAGGAAGGGCTTCCCACAGAATGGTCATGCCAGAGAGAAAAATAGATAGACAGATAGCTAGATAGATGGGTAGATAGACGGATAGATAGATAGATTGATAAATGGATGGATGGATGGATGGATAATCAGATAGAAGACTAGATAGATATATAAGCAGATAGAAGGATAGATAGATAGCAGAATAGATAGATAGATAGACAGATAGATAGATAGACAGACTGATAGCAAAACAGTCCTTGTCCTCAAAGAACTTACATTCTATTTTTGGTCTCAGAATCAATAAAACATAACTCTATTACATTCTTTTACCTTTCACAGAAAATTAGATGGGGAAAAGTGTTTTGTGTTTACAAAGATACAGATGAGCTCATCTGTCAAAGCAGGTCATAACTTCAGAATAAGATAAGGAAGATATGGGGTATGGAGTGGGTCCTCTCCACCCCCACCCCTGTTCTCTTCTGCGCAGGTCCTGTCATCTCGTGGTTCCCTCCGCCCCTCTGCCCCGCTGCTCCCCCGGGGCCTTATTATAGCCTTTTGGGAATGAGGACCCCAAGGAGAGAAAGAACCAGTTTCTTTTGTGTGAAATCAAACAGAATTCTCCAGGTCCAAGTGTCTCTCTCTTACAAAGCATTGGGCCCACGTTGACTGCTTATAAAGAAAACAGGATAAACTCACCTTCTAAGCAGGGAGGACAGTGCATAAAAGGGATACTACAAAGGAGGAGGTATGCACACAGTAGCATGGTGAGGCAGTGACTGGGAGGTGGCTTGGAAGACTGGACCCTAGCAAGATAAGACTCAGATATGAGAACCAGGGGACTCAGGGCAGAATCCAAGGTCCTGGTGGGAGAGGGATGAGAATGATGGATGCAGAGCAGAAAAAATGGTGTGAAGACAATCAGGACATGTTTGTATTATATTTTTATGGCTCACAAGTTCTTTCATGCATTTTGACTTCCCTACCCCAAATCACTGGGCTGGGTTATACCACACTTGGCCCCAAATGATTCTCTCCTCCGTGAATTCTTCAATGTTTAAAAGGCAGATTTAAGATTGAAGACTTTCCCACATTCATTACATTTATTGGGTTTCTCCCCAGTATGAATTCTCTGACATTGAATAAACTCAGCAAATTAAATGAAACCTTTTCCAATTCATTATATCCTTTCCCAGTGTGAATTCTCTGGCATTCAGTAAGATGTGAATTCTGGCTAAAGTTTTTCCTACAGTCACTACATTCATAGATTTTCCCCTGGTATGAATTCTCTGATGTTGCACAAGATGTGAAAGATTGGCTCACTATGAATTCAGGCTTTTCCACATTCATCACATTTATAAAGTTTTTCTGTAAATTAGATTTTTTTGAAAATATCTAATAAAGCCTGAGCTGGGATGGAAAGATTTCCCACATTCATTGTATACACATAGGCTTTCTCTCCATAAAAAAACTGTTTGATGTTCAGTAAGGTCTGAGCTAAAACTCAAAGTTTTCCCATGTGCTTTATCACCATATGGTTTCTGTTCAGTGTGAATTCTCTGAAGTGCAAGAAGGATAGAACTCTGCCTGAAGGTTTTTCTCATGTTTAATACCGTTGGAAGGTCTACATCCTATATGGATTATCTGATTCTTCATTATCTCTCAATTCTGTCTGAAGCATGTGCCTCATCTATCTGATGAGATCTCTCTTCTTGGGTAACACTCAAATCAAACTGATGTTGGGCCTGAACTGAATCTTCTCTGGAACTTATTACATTTCTTGCCTTTCTCCCCTGTTGGGATTTTCTTGTAAACCACTTTCACTGGCATTTCCTTGATGTCTCAATATTCTACTCTCATGTTCATTGGCTTCTCCAAACTCCAGTCCCTGGAGAATATCTCCTGTGAATTTTTCCAACCCAGTTCCCCACAATTTCATTTCTTCATTGATTTATTGCTTTGGAAGCAACATCTTGTTTCTATTTCCTATCTTGAAATCTGATCCTCTCAGGGTCTCTTTCCTCTGAGTTCTTCAAATGTTGAGTACTCATTCTTCCCCTTCCTTCCATCAGAGGGTTGCTTTACATTTGGACCCAGGGAGTCCTAGTGAGATTACCTTCCCATAATTCTCCAGCATTGCATCCCTGTAGAGCTGCCTCTGAGCAGGGCCTAGAAGGTCCTAGTACTTGTGGGTAAGGTATGCTGTCATATCCTCAGATATTACTAAGGACCACCAACACTTGCCTGTCATTGGTCTTCTGTTCTCACTGTTGGGGAATAGTCAGGAATCTCCCTCCCTCCCATTCAGCCAGAGTCACCTAAGACACCTCACCCCAAGTTCAGCCTTGGCTCCATAGCTCCCAAACCTCATCTCCATTAATATGATCCTACTCTCTGCTCATTGACCTGCTTCCTTTTTCTTGCTATTCTAGTCTGAGAAAGCCTCCTCTCTTTTCTCTGCCTGTTCAAATCCTACAAATCCCTCAAGGTCCACCTCAAATCCCATCTCCATTCTAAGGATGCCAGTCCGTTGTTTATCATTCTCTTTGCCAACGTCCTTTGGTATTTATTGTCTGTACCCTGACCATGTGCCATATTATAGAGAGGATTCTTGCTCAGATATGACTGACCCATGGTGAACCCAGTTGACCTTGGAGGTCTCTTACAGCTCTGTTATTGTGAGGGAGAGCAGAACAGAGGCTAGAGAGGAAAAGTCTCTGGACTCCTGACATGAGTCTCCTGTTACTGCTAGCATTCTGTAATGGGGTCACAACATAACTTTACCTAAGAGAGGAGAATTAGGAGCTCAGTGCTTGATTGTAATTAGCCTTTACTGACTTTTCTGGAAATCCACGACTTCCTTGCATCCTCTTTGAAGATTTCTTATTCTTAAAATGTTATTTTGGATAACTAAAGCTGAGTGTCCCCATTACATTTAATACTTGGCATGATTCCTTGTCGCTGGGAAGTATTAGTAATCCACCAACCGCATGGAGGGAAGAATGGTTAAAAATTGCCTTCACAGCCATGGCCCCCATCAAAGGCCTGTCCTTTCTATGCACTGCCTCCAAACTGTCCAGCAATCCCTGATCTATTGGTTCCAGATCTGCTCCTATTAGTCATTTTCGCCCTTAGTCACTCTGTCTGACAAGGCTGTGACGTGAGTTGATTGATAAGATGGGCCTGGAGCACCAAAAGTTTCCACAGGTCACTGTTTTTTTTGGGGATATAAATCATGCATTCTATTTCCCAGGCTCTCTGATGCCAGCTCTCCACTAAAAGGGAGGCAGTTTCTTCCACTTCCATCCCTCACTCTTAGGGTCATGAGATCCTACATTTAAATCTGGAAGGAACCTCAGAGGCCATTTAATCCAACCTCTCATTTTACAGATGAGGAAACTGAGGTCTTTGTGGAGGTTAAGAGACTTGCCCAAGGTCTCATCGGGTAGTCAATAAGAGAGGTAAGATTTTCAACTCAGGTTTTCTGACTTAAGAATCAGGGCTTTCCACTATGATATGTGACCCCCTTTCTCCTGTGCATTCTGAAATAATGGCATCCTGACAATCTGGAGGGTTGTTTTTGTGGCTGTTGTTGTTGAGGCTTTTCTTTTTTTAAAGGAAGTTTAAGTATAAACATTTGTGAGATGGGAACAAAAGTTGGAAAGGGTTTGGATCCACTTTTTTTCCTGTGCCACAGAAGGAGTTAATGGCCAGCCCCAAGCAGGCAATGTAAACAAGGACACATTGCATATGGAAGAAGCAATGCAGCATAGGAAAAATAGGTTTGGGCGCTAGAAGGCATCTTTGAGATCATAATAAAACCTTTTATTTTGGTTATGAGGAAACTAAAGCCTCAAGAGGTTAAAGAATTATTCTAATTAAGCAAAAAAAAAAAAAAAAGTTAGTGGAAAATGCCAATTAGTCATATACACATGGATTACACAGAAGCTTGTTCCTCTAGTCTTTTTGTTGATTACTATATTAGTGTGTCTGGTATTTTCTAGTCATTGTGTTTTATCAATAATTCAGTAAGCATTAATTAAGTGCCAACTGTGTACCAGGCACTCGTTTAGGTAATAGACATACAAAGACAACAATGTCCTCAGAAAGCCTATATTCTTCTGGGAGGAAAAACCATGCAGGCCAGCAATTCCAGCTAAAATCCCACCTTCTAAGAAGTCTTTCCCAGTCCCTTTTAATTCTAGTAGCTTGTCTCTATTTATTATTCCTTGTTTATCTCGTATTTAGCTTGTTTGTGATCTGCTTGCTCGTTTTCTTCCCCCGTTAGACTGTGAGCTCCTTGAGGACAGGGCTATTTTTTTTACTTTCATTATATCCCTAGGACTTAGCATAGTGCCTGGCATTATCTAGGATGCTAGAAAGTACCTTTTTGTGGTTGCTCAGTCTTCTTAGTCATTTCTGACTCTTTGTAACCCCATTTAGGGTTTTCTTGGCAAAGATACTGGAGTGGTTCTGTCATTTCCTTCTCCAGCTCTTTTGACAGATAAGGAAATTGAGGCAAAGAGGGTTAGGTGATTTGCCCAGGGTCACACAGCTAGTAAGTATCTGAGACCAGATTTGAACTGCGATTCTCCTTATTTGAGAACTGGCTCTCTATCCACTGTGCCACCTAGTTGCCTCTAGTAAGTGCCTAATAAATGTTTGTCCATTGACTGACAGATACAGTATCTTTATAAAGAAATTTCAGAAGGGAGAGGACCAACGACCAGAAGGGATTAGGACAGAGCTCACATAGGAAGTAGCACTTAAGCTCAGATTTGAAGGGAACTAGAGATTCCAGGAGGGGAAGGGAAGGGAATGAGCATTTATTATGTACCTTTGGTGTATCAGGCTTTACAAATAGTATCTCAATGTTATTGTAAGGACTAAATAGTATTTCATCTTTATATATAAGGTCTATATATTGTGTAACATTGTTGTGTAACATTGTTGTTGTGAGGACTAAATAGTATTTCATCTTTATATATAATGTCTATATAAATGTCACTGTTGTGTGACGTTGTTGTGAGGATTAAAAGAAATCCTGTTTGTAAAGCCCAGTGGTAGATGCTATTTTACAATTTTACATTTTACAATTGAGGAAACTGAGGCAAACAGAGGTTAAGTGACTTGCCCAGTATCACAGAGCTAATAAGTTCCTAATGTTGGATTTGAACTTTGGTCCTCCTAACTCCAAGCCCAGTGTTCTCTCCACTGTGTCACCCGGCTACCTAGAGGCAGGTGGGAGAGCATTCTAGGTATATAGTACAGACTGTGCAAAAAAAAAAAAAAAAATATGGAGGTGGGGAGGGGAGAGTGGAATGTTATGTATAAAAAAATTGCAGTTTGACTAAAATGTAGATTGTGTGAGGGGGAGTAATGTGAATTCAGTCTTGAAATATAGATTGGAGCCAGATTGTGAGGGGCTTTCAGTGTCAAAGAGAGGATGATGAAAATAGAACCACCAAATTTAAGAGTCAAGAGGGACCTCCAGGGCCTTCTAGTCCCATCTTGCACCTGAACAGGAATCTCTTATTCAACATCCTCCATGAGTCACTGCCCAGACTCCAGGTTTTAGAAGAGATCATTTTGGTTGTCCCCCCACTGAAATTGAGCAGATGTAGTCCAACTGGCTAATATCTTTCTTAAAGTTCAGGGGTAGTAAAAAGCTTGCTGATTTGGATTCAGGAGAGATCTTGGTCCGAATCTTCCTGCCAACATTTACTAGTTCTTTGACTTTGGGCCACTAACTTAGCATCAGTTTCTTCATCTGTCAAATGTTGATAATAAGGGCACCTGGCTCATGTGACATGATGTATGGTAGACTATAAAACACTATATAAATATCACTATTATTATAAGCCTCCTTTTCCAGGGCTGAGTGAAGACAAGAGACCAAAACCAAGGGAACAGACAGGAACAGATATAAGACAGAAGCAGGATGGCCAGAATGCAGATGCAATAATAATGAAAGAACTGGGATAGAAGCCAAAAGTCAGAAAACCAAGAGTCACTCAGAAGTGCTCACGAAGCCTGAGCTAGTCTTAACAAATAAGGTAGTCTGTTTTATGGTGAAATGGCTCGCCCAAGGTCTGGATGTCCAAGGCATCATATGTCCTTCCTAAGGTATAGCTTCTTTTACAGTGGGCAGTCGAAAATCAGGTTCAGTGGAAACATCTACTCGGTTCTGAATACCCTTCCCTTCTACTACTTGGTACTGGTCTGATTAAAATCAAATCACTTAACCAATATGGCCCTTAGTGTACTCCTGTGTGAAATAAGAGGATCAAAATTGATGATTTCTGAGGTCTCTTCCAGTTTAAATTGATAAAACTATGAAACCAATTAATTATTTATCCCATTCTTTCTAGAAATGGTAGAGTTGAACAGATTATTATTCCTAGAACTAGAATAGAAAGCCTGAAGGGTTCCAGTGGGAAGCAGGGATCATGTGGGGCTGGGCAGGAATATGGCTGGAGTGCAGCATTGTGGGTCTAGGGCTGGCTTGATTTGTTGAATTCTCACCAATCAGGAAAGCATAGCCATAGTGGAGAATTGGTGAATCCAGTGGGAGGCAGAGAGTAGAATTCAGTATAAATGGGTCTCTGCAGGGCCTGGAGGGAGAGAGTCTTTGGTCCTGTCCATGGTGAACCTTGCCTGTAATTCCTGCTTCTGGGGAGGTTGAGGCTGGATGATCACTTGGATTGGGGCACTCTGAATTACAGTAGACTAAACAATCAGATATTTGTACTAAGTCTGGCACCACTATGGTGAGCTCCTGAGAATGGGGGGGGATCTATCAGGCTGCTTAAGAAGAAAATGAATTGGCCAAGGTCAGAAATGGAGTAGGTCAAAGCTTCTGGGCCAGTCAACAGTGGGGTTAGGCCCAGGGAGACTGGGTGAGATAGGCAGAGAAAGAGAGAGAGAGAGAGAGAGAAAGAGAGAGAGAGAGAGAGAGAGAGAGAGAGAGAGAGAGAGAGAGAGAGAAAACGAGAGAGAGAGAGATGCTCTGGGGAGGCTGGCAGCATTGGAGCTCAACAATGGTTAGGAATCTGATCTACATAGGATGGGGAGAATAGCATATAATAAGACTGAATAGATTATGTGTATGGGGAGAAGTGAATGAGACTGGGGGAGTAGTACTGACATCTATAGCTTCTGTTGTTGCTCAGTCATGTCTGACTCTTCTTTGTTTTCTTGGCAAAAATACTGGAGTGGTTTGCCATTTACTTCTCCAGCTCATTTTACGGATGAGGAAACTGAGGCAAACAGGGTGAAGGGACTTGGACAGAGTCACACAGTTACTAAGTATCTGAGGCTAAATTTGAACTCAGGAAGATGAGTCTTCCCCATTCCAGGCCTGGCACTCTGCGCTCTATGGCGCCACCTAGCCCTTATAAGTAAGGCAATGCAATTGATGCTTTTCCCCTAGGGCCCAGTCAGGTTCCCCATTCCTGATTGAGTATGGTAGGTAACTAGGGGTATGATTCTTCTGCACAGTGGTCCTCCAGTCAGCTCTTCCTTTGCCTTGTGAATTTCTGCTTTGTTTTGCTGAGCCCTATCCCCTCCTCTAGCCCCATACTACTACCCTTAAGGGGCATGGGTAAGGAGGCATGACTCCTTGTCAGAGACAGAAGCAGGAATTCTGGCAGGCAGGACCTGCACACGATTTGTGCAGATGGTCTACCTCCTCTCGCTTCAGACGAATTTGGCTGACTAACTAGAATTCCAACTCACAGCTGTAGCTGAAACCCTCTCAGTATTGGGGGTCTGACTATCTCTTTCCTTGAATTGCTATTGTGATGAATAGAGTGTGTTCACATTCCACAAATCACAGGTATCTGTGTTGGGCTGAGTTGTGGTTCGTGCCACTCCAGAGCCCACACAGCATGCACAAAAACTGAGGGAATAAGTGATGAAGAAAACAGTTTTCAGATTCAGCCTAAAGTTGCCATTTTGAATTGTCCTAGACAGTCAACTAATATGAATTCTGTACGGACTATGTTCCAGGCAGTGTGCTAAATGCTGGGAATATAAAGGCAAAAGAATCCTTGCTCTCAATGAACTCAAAGTCTAATGGTGGAGATGATGTGAAAATAACAAACATGACATCTACAAGATGACAGGGAAGGCATTAAGATTTAGGAGGACTGGGAAAAACTTCTTGCAGAAGGTGGGACGTTGGCTGAGACTTTCAAGAAACAGAGAGGAGGAAGGGGAGAATTCCAGGCATGGGGGACAGTCAGTGGAAATGCTTGGAGTTGGGAGGTGGAGGGTTGTTGTGTTTGAGGAACAGCAAAGAGGTTAGTTTCACTGGATTGCAGAGGGCAGGAGGCTGTAAGGTCTAAGACAATTGGAACAGTAAAAAGGGACTGCATTATGAAGGATTTTATATTTGATCCTGGGGATAATAAGAAACAGCTAGAGTTGGTTTAGTAGGAGATGATATGGTCAGACCTGCATTTTAGCAAGATCATTTTGGCAACTATGCAAAGGATAGATTGAAAAGGTGAAGACCTTAAGGGGCCTGAGGCAAAGAGACCAAACAGTAGGCTATTTCAGTAGTCCAGATGTCAGTTGATAAGGGCCTGTGTTAGGGTGGTTGTGATGTTTAAAAAAATTCAAGAGTCATAGTTTCTGGGTAATTTAATCATTTTATTAATAAGGCCAGCAAGTTATTAATAAAAGGATGATCATTTGGTTATCTCTCTTCAACCAAAGACGATCTTGATGGTGGACTCACAGTTTATATACCCTTCAAAACAGTAGGTGGATTGATCAAACAGCAATCAAATCTAATTGGTTGATGTGATTAGAGGTGGGCTATATTAAAATGAAGGTCTGAGTATCCCTTGGATAAGGAAAATATCTCTATACCAGACCACTCCCAGCTATACCAGACTATTCTTAAACTTGGACTATCTAGACAAAAAGATTTGTCTCCACCCAAGCTTGAGTAGAACATAATGGAGCCATTTTTAGTCTTCCTGAGCTATATCTGGCCACTGGACCCAGATGGCTCCAGAGGAGAAAGTGAGGCTGGTGACTTTGCACAACCCTCTCTCACTTAAATCTAGTTCACTTGAAAGTCATGGCATCATCTTTCTGATGTCATAGTCCTCTTGGAGGAATGAAGGACCAGCCACAAGAACTCAGTGCTTCCCCACCCTAGATTAAATTCCTTGTAAAGCTGGGTGGGGTCTGACCAAGATTGAAGGGAGACAATGTAACCTTATTATCAGTAATGTCCTTCAGACTGAACTTTTAAAGGACTTTAGAAAAAGGGGAGAGCTCTGAATCTCCCCTCAGATTATTGGTTATTAGTATTCATTTCTCATGGGTTCAGTGTCAAAGGAGAGAAGAAGGTGTATACTAGAGATGTTACAAACATTGAAATGACAGGACCTGACAATTGGATCTGAGGGTTGGGGAGAGTAAGGAGGTTTCAAGTTTGGATGACTGGGAGGATAGCGGTGCCCTCGATAGCAATAGGTAAATTGGAAAGAAGGGAATATTTTGAGGGAAAGATCAAACTTACTCTTGATTTCCTACCCCTGGAAGATCCAAATAGTGGGCTTGCAGAACCTAATATTAGGACCTGAGGGAGTACTTGTAGTCATTTTCATGGGAAACCTTTTCTTACTTAGATCAACTTTCCTCCCTCCCTCCCTCCCTCCTTCCTTCCTTCCTTCCTTGCTTCCTTCCTTCCTTCCTTTCTTCCTTCCTTCCTTCCTCTCAAAGAGGACCAAAGAAGAGAAAATACTTCTGCTTGAGGTGGATGGGACTCTAGAGAGAAAGCAGAGCTGTTTGAGTTTTCTTTTGTTTCTCTTTTCTCAGTCAGAGAAAATGAGCTTTTCACTGGAAATGGCTGACAGAGAGCATCAAAGATAAATAAGGAGATAGTAAGAGAGTTGTCCTTGATGGATTCAGGTCATCTGGCCCCAGTGAACTCTATTTTGGGTACTGCAGGAACTGGTGAATGTAATTACTAAACTAAACCACTACCAGTGATGTTTGACAGATTATGGCAGCTGTAAGAGAGATACTGTAAGACTAGAGAAGGGCAAATATTAGCTTGATTTTCACAAAAGTAAAGAGAAGAGATTCTGCAAGTTATAGCTCAGTGAATTTCACTTTGATTGCTGGAGAAATTATAGAGCAAATCATTAAGGAGACAGTTGGTGAACACCTATAAAAGAAAAGAAATGGTTATAAAGAGCTTCCCTGGCTTTGTCAAGAACAAGTCATGCCAGACTAACTTTCTTTTCTTTTTTTGGACAGTTACTAAGTTAGTAAATCAGGGAAATGCTATAGATATAGTTTCCCTACATTTTAATAAAGCATTTGATAAAGTACTATTTTTTTGCTTTTTTTTTTTTGGAGGGGGGAAGGTAGGGCAATTGGGGTTAAGTGACTTGCTCAAGGTCACAAAGCTAGTTTTTTTTGTGTTAAGTGTCTAAGACTGGATTTGAACTCAGGTCCTCCTGGCTCCAAGGCCAGTGCTCAATTCACTGTGCCACCTAACTGCCCCTAAAAGTACTATTTTTGTAAAAGTAAAAAAGGTGGAGAGATAAGGTCTATGCCATAATGCAATTAGATAGATTCGGAACTGATTGGTAGGATTCAAAAAGTAGTCATTTATGATTTAATGTCAACTCTCTAGCAGGCCTCCAATGAATGTCCTAGAGATTTATACTTGGACCTGTGCTGTTTAACCTTTATAATAGTGATTTGGAGACTGGCACGAATGGAAAACTCATCAGTTTTGCAGATGAGACAAAGATGGGCAGGATGGAGAACATCCTAGATGACAGATTTTAAAAGATTTTGATAAGCTAGAGCATTGGGCAGACTTTAATGAAATGAAAGTCAATAAAGATAAATATAAAAATTATATACTTGGGTTCAAGTAATCAGCTGTCACAGTATAAGATAAGGGATGCATGACTGAAGAGCAGTTTATCTGAAAAAAAGGTCTTGAGATTTCAGGGGATGATAATCGGTCAACTAGTCAGTCAATCAGCTATTGTTAATTAAGTACCAACTATGTGTCTGACACTATAGTGTGACTCTCGGCTTCATTAAGAGAAGCATAGTTTTCAGGCATTAGGAAATGACAATCCATATTATTTCCTGGTCAACTTGAATATGGAATATTATGGTGAGTTCTAGATACAATGGCTTATGAATGACATCAACAAGTTGAAAAACATCTAGAGGAAGGAACCAAGAATGTAAATTCCTTTGAATTCATGTCTGATATGGACTGGCTATAGCAATGGATGGTTGAGGGGGGGATGCTTAACTTGGCAAAGAGAAAAATCAGAGGGAATATAACAACCGTGTTCAAGTATTTGAAGGAATTGTGTCACCTAGAGGAAGGAGTAAATTTGCTTTATTTGTCCCAAGAGTAATGGTTGGGTAACAAAGAGGTCAATTTAAACTTGATACCAGGAAGAAATTCCTTATAATTAGAGTTATACTAACATGGAATGTTGTTGTTGTTATTCCTACGTACTCAAAGAGGACCAATGACATGTTCAATATGAACTTGGAAGGCTCTACCACAGATCTGGCACAAATAGTCCATTTAAACATTTAGAATGGAGATGTCTCTAAATTTGTGCATCTCATACTTGCTTTGTGCTACTGTGATTCTGCTTTGCCCATGGAGCACAGCACCTTCTTTAATGCAGGCATGCTATGCTGGATGGTCCTATGCCAGCGTCTACAGTGTTTCATGATTGATACTAATGTTCTTCAGAGAGACCTTGAGAGTGTCCTTTTACCACTTCTTTCTGACTTCTGTATGAATGCCTGATTTGTTCTATTTCTCCCATAAAATAATTTTTTTAGGTAAATGTGCATTTGGAAGTCTAGCTGTGTGGCTAGCCAATCAGAGTTGCATTCTCTGATGCAGAATTTAAATGCTTGGCAGTTCAACTTGAGAGAGGACCTCAGTGTCTAGTATCTTATTTAGGCAGGTAATCTTTAGAATCTTCCTAAGACAATTCAAATGGAACTGGTTCAGTTTTCTGGCATGGCACTGGTAGATTGTCCAGATTTCATAGGCATACAACAATAAAGTCAGCACAACAGCTCTGTAGACCTTCAGTTTGGTATGCAACCTAATACCTCTCCTATCCCACACTTTCTTTTGGAGCCTCCCAAATGCTGAGATAGCTCTGGCAATGAATGTTTCAACCTCATCATCTATGTGGACATCCATGGAAAACATGATGTTTTCAGGGATATTATCAGATGCCTTCACCAAGGATGAAAACTGTGTCAAGGTCAGCTACTGAACTGATGGTAAACTATATAACTTGAAAAGGCTACAAGCTAAGACTAAAGTGAAGGGAGAGTTGGTATGCAACTTTTTGTTCACAGACGATTGTGCACTCAGTACAACCTCTGACACTGAGGTGTGGTAGAGTATGGATTGATCCTCTGTCACCTGTGCTGATTTTGGCCAGATAATCAACACCAAGAAAAGAAGTTCTTTCACCAAGCAGTACTGCACCATCCATATGTGGAACTATTGGTTACAACAAATGAGGAAATGTTGAATGATGTGGATAAATTCACTTACCTTGGTGGTATAATTCCACTAAAGTGGAACAGGGTTTTGGGAGTTCGTGAGTTCCCTTTCCTTGGTCCTTTTCAGGTAGAGGATACTTACTGGGTATGGTATAGTAGGGATTCCTTTTTGGAAACAGGTTGAACAAGATCTCCACTAAGATAACTTTCTTGAAATCCCTCTCTTCCTATAAAACAGGGCTCAAGACCTTCTACATGAAGCCTTCCTTGATTTCCACCCAAATGTTGGTGTCCTCTGTCCCTCCTTGTGTTAAACTACTTTGCATCTATTTGTGTTTATTATCTTCATATGTATTCTCTCTCTCCGCATACTTATATACTTATATACATAATATACATACACACATATATATACGTATGTGTATATATGTGTATGTGTGTGTATATATATACATAAATATATATATGTAAATATATATATATATATATATTTGTATATATACACACTTGTCTTCCCCACCAGAATGTAAATTTAAGAGAGGGGCTTGTTTCATTCTCTGCACAATACCTGGAGCTTAATAAATGCTTGTTGACTGATTCCAACTCCAAAATTCTGAGATTCTGAACTTTGTGAAGTCAACCTGTCAGAGGCCCAGTTTCCTGCTGTGAAATAGTTGTGGTATCTGGGGTACCTCCAACCTCAAAGGTGAAGACCCCAGAAACACTACTCTCGGTTCAAGATACTCTGTGAGTCTACATCTATTAAAATAAAACACAACTCACAGGGCCACATGAATGTGTTTACTCCTATTAGTCATCCAGAAGACATGATTAACTCAAACCAAAAACTTTTAATAAATTAATAAAAATAGAGCATTGTCCTCATAATCCTAAGATATGTTCTCCACCCACTACAAACACCATTGGTGGGAAGAGTGGTCATGTGTAAGCAACACTTGTGGCAAGAGTGCCTGTGTGCAGAGTTATACACAGAGGTAAAGTGAGTCCAGGACAAATCCATAGAGGGACAATTTATTCTTCCACTGTCTTACAGCTGTCAATATTTTCTAGTGATGTTACCTCCTTGCTCCTTCTAGGCATGCTTCCTGCTAGCTTTTTAGACCTGAGGTTTAAGCTGCTAGGATCCGAGATCCAGCAGAGGCTACAGGCCACACCATACTAGCAGGAAGCATGTATACAAGGAGCTATGTAGTTAACACCACCAGAAAATCCTGCTAACCTGTAGCCTCTGCCTGACGGTACTCTGTCAGTCTTGGGTGTTGACTGGTGTAATAGGGTAGGACTCTGCTGTCTTTCTTTTAATTTTAGATCTCAGAGATATAACCTCAGCTCTCTTAGGGAAAGAGGCAGTCCCTTCTACATCCAGTCCTCAGACTAGGGAAAATCTAGTTTCTATGTCTTTCTTATCAGAGGAATCTTTCAATTCCACAGACTCTTAGTTGTGCATGTGGCTTCTCTCTCCATAAGGAGAGTCTTGACTCTAGGGCTAAAGCTCTTTTGAATAGTTAGCCAGCTAAGAAAGCTCGTAGGAATTTTATTATTTTTAACCCTCCTTTTTTGCTGATTTACCAGGGGGAAGTATCCATCCTTTATTCAATTTAAGGTTAGAATTCTCTTGCAGCTTCTATTTAATCCTTTATAGAGATATTGTGGCTTCAAACAAACCGTTTTTGAGGGGAATGGGTAGGTTTCCATAAAGAAACTGTAAAAGTTGTATAGCCCTTTGCTTTTTCTGAAGCATCAAAACCTTCTGGATCACTCAAGAGAAACGGGAAAGCAAAACCAACCACACACACAAGAAATCCATGTGGGTCCCCATTCTTTATTCTAAATTTTTACCCTTATTATATTTATGTATTAGCACCAAGCTCCCCAGTTATGGGGCACAGAAGTGGTAATACTTGGACTCATTATTTCACAGAGTGGTTGTAAGGAAAGAGAATGTGTTCTATCGATGTGAATTATCGTTCTGCATCCTTGCTTGCCCTCTCTATTCTTTCCTGGTCAGTATGAAGCAAATTCTGTTAGCTAGATCCCTTTGGTCGGCTCGGCCCTTGATGGTGAAATTGATTTTTCCACTTATAAACTCTGTGAGCATTAGGACCCTTGTCTAGCCGGCCCCTCCAAATCTAGGCCCTCTCATCTTGCTTCTAGGTTGGCCTTTTCTCAGATTAATCTTCCTTTTTGTTCTGAATCTTTGTCACTGAGGGATCCATCCACACTCATCAGCAGAGCTAAGCTGACAAATATACCACAGAGACATTGGAAATTAGACATATTTTTGTGATATCTGCTACTAGCTCAACCCACTTCCCTATCTCAGATTGATGAGTCATGATCAGTGCTTGCTGGAGGTGAATTCCAAAAGCCACAAGCTTTTTACAATAATAGTTTATGATCTTTTGCAAGCAAGAAGACACAGCTGTACATTACATATTCTCAACCCCCTCCTCCCCATTGTCCCCACGGCTTCCTTTGAAGGGTGGTTTGAGGGATGTAACCTTCTCTCTTGCCATTTCCATCTTAAATTTTCTTCTTCTTATTAACTTGACAAGCATCAACCAACACCAATATTTTTTTATGCCAAGAAGAACTGAAAAAGAGAATTATATACAATATGTTCATCTTTGTTACCTACACTATCATTTTTTAAAGTACATCCATATTAATGTCACCTAATACTGCTTATCTGTGCCCCTTCTGAATCTCTTTATGAATTTTTCTTTATTCTCTTTTTTTGTTTTTTTTATCACTCCCACCTCCCACAACTCTTCATCTACACAAATAAAATATAGAAGTCCTCCCTTATAGCAAACACTTAAGACAAATTCATAAATTGGCCCTTTCAGAAAATAGAGGGTATCCCCAAAGTCTTAGCATAGTTTTAAACTACTAAAGCTATTAATTAGTTATTAGTTAAGCTATTAAAGTTAATGCTGAGTTTTATTAATATCTCTTAATTAATTTTGAGATGTAACATTAATATTAATAAAACTTAACATTAAGCTTTAGTAGCTTAAAGCTACACTGAGACTGTACATATTGCATTCTTCACTGTGAGTCCTCTGTCAAGAAGTGGCAAACATGATGCACCATCAGTCTTTGGAAGTCACGATTGGTCATCACATTGATTAAGATTCTTAAATCCTCCGCTGTTGTTTTCCTTTGCAATGTTATAGTCAGGGAATGAACTATTCTCCTGGTTTTGTGTACTTTTTTCTGTATCCGTTAATTTTCCTCTGGATCCTAAATGGAATGACTTCCTGGATCTGGGGACAGGACAAATAAAGCTATTGCAGAATACCCAGGTAGAGGGCAAAGGATGAATTAGGTATTGATCACAAGAGTGTTTTAGAATGCTAACTGAATAAACGTGGTAAGTATACATATTAGTTCCCATTAAGAGTATAAGCTTCCTGAGGGCAGGGACCAGCATAGCACAGTCCAAAATGCTTTCCTTGAGTACTGGCTCTGAGACTTTGTGAGACTACATTCTAATATGTACATGTTGAGTACCCCAGTAGAATATAATTTCTTTGAGAGGAGGGAAGTGCTTCCTTTTATTCATTCATTCATTCATTCATTCATTCAGGCATTTGTCTATCTATCTATCTATCTATCTATCTATCTATCTATCTATCTATCTATCTATCTATGTATCTATCTATTCATTCATTCATTCAGCCATTTATCTATCTATTTATCTATTTATTCATTCATTCATTTATTTATCTATTCATTCATTTATTTTATCCCCAAACATGGCACATAGTCATTTAATAAAAGTTTGTCATTTGATTGACTTATGTGACTCAGCAATTCCTTTCCGTTCTCAGACTCTCAGTTCCTTACCTAGGTTAATAACACTTGTAGTACTTACTCACAGGTAAGTACTTGTGAGGAAAGTGCTTTTATAAACCTTTAAAGGCCCCATGGAATAGTGAGTTATAGATATTGTCATTACACAGGGCATTAATTGGTCAGACATTGAAGATGCTAAGGTCATCCACTGCATCCCAGGTCATCACCAGTCATCCTGACTTTTGTCTTGCCATTGGTCTTTGGTGACTGTGGAAGAGAGAGTGACTGACGACTTTGTACAACTCTGCCTTGCTTAAATCCAATTCACACATGAGTCAAGACATTAATTACTCTGCTATATCATGGGTCCTCTTAGAAAAGAAAAGGCAAGCAACAATGGGGGCTCCAAAAGCCTTAGTGTAATTTAATGCTGTTAAAGCTTAAAACTTCACCAAGACTTGTGGGATACCCTGTAGCAAATACCCCTCAGAGTGCTTCACAAGGGCCGACGTAGGGAAGATGCTCCATAAATATTCAGTGAGTCAATGAACCAAATGTAAGTGACCCCCAAGAATCCTACAATCTATGCTCATCTCCTCACCCTTGAGGCTTGACTAGGAATATCTTGGAGAGGAGGAAATGGATTGGAAAGCTGCCTGAGAAGGAGAATGGTTTTAATGAATGTATTTGGAGAAGCAGAGAAGTATTCAGGAAACCTGATGAATCATCTGCAGTGTTAAGAAGAAAAAAACAACAGCCTCAGAACAAAAAACCCCACGGCCAACACATGCAAAAACTCCCAAATCATATGTTTTAAGGCGGAATTCTACTGTATTGGGAGCAAGCTGAAAACTGAAGTGAAATAATGAGACTATGGAACAAAATGCCATTAGGCCAGAAAGGAATTAGATGGGAAAGTTTGATTATGTAGCGTAAGAACTACTATCTTGTTATTCTCACGTACTTAAACACAGATGCGTGTAGACACAGAGATTCACATTTCATAGCCAAAGTCAGAAAAAATGCTGTTTACCCCACAGTAAAGACCCTAAGGCTGATGTTGGTCAGAATTTACTGTGAAAATGAAGGTAAAGCAAAGCAAAATGAAAACCAATAAACCAATTATCATATAAATGCCTGCTTTCACCAGGCACTGTGCTAGGGGCAGGGAATACAAGACAAAAATGAAATCATCCTGCCCTCAAGCAATTTACATTCCATCAAGGGAAACAACATGTGCATATATAAGAAGCCTGTAAGGACCATCCCATCCAGAACAGGCTAGAAGAATCTACGGTCTTAACCTTTCATTCACTTGGCAGTCACTCAATCTCAGCATCAAATCAATCAATAAACATTTATTTTGAGCCTACTAAGTGC
This sequence comes from Pseudochirops corinnae, assembly GCA_028646515.1. Classification (NCBI taxonomy): domain Eukaryota; kingdom Metazoa; phylum Chordata; class Mammalia; order Diprotodontia; family Pseudocheiridae; genus Pseudochirops; species Pseudochirops corinnae. The sequence goes on from CM053590.1 coordinate 44,035,982, forward strand.
CAGTCACTGCGCTAAGTAAGCACTAGGGATATAAAGAGAAGCAAAAAGCCTCAAACTCCCAAACAAAAGCACAAACAAGAAACTTTAAGTTTATTGACTCATTTAAATATATTTTCTTTTAATTCCACCTCTCCCTCCATCTGCATTAAGCGAGGGCAGAGGTTTTTAAAAATGTTTTTAATTTTTAATTTTTACTTCCAACTTCTCTCCTTCCCTCCACCTCTCTTCCACATATTGATAAGGCAAGAGATACAATACCCATTATACATATGAAGTAATGCAAAACATATTTCTGCATTAGCCACGTAGTAAGGGAAAAGCAAGAAAAATTAAAAGAAAAAAGTGTGATTTAATCTGTACTCAGAATTCATTGGTTCTCTCTGGAAGTGGATATCATTTTTCATCATGCATCTTTTGGAATTGTTGTAGATCATTGTTTTGATCAGAGTACCTAAGTCTTTCACAGTTGATTATCTAATAATAATAATTATATATTATTATTACACCATTGTTGTTACTGTGTACAATGTCCTCCTGGTTCTGCTAACTTCACTTTGCATCAGTTCATATAAGTCACCCCAGGTTTTTCTGAAACCATGCTCTTTATCATTTCTTATAGCACAATAATTTTCTATCACAATCATATACCTCAACTTGTTCAGCCATTCCCTTTCTGATGGGCATTCCCTCAGTTTCCAATTCTTTGTAGGGCAGAGGTTCTTAATCTGGTGACCATAGGCCCTATGGATAGATTTCAGAACCTCTACCCAAAACCAATATAGACGAAGTGGAAGGATTAAAAGTAAGAGCTTAATAAATGTTTGTTGACTGACTGGTTGAATAATTAATTTCTTATTTATAAACTTGCAATTATTTTCTCATTAGGTAGTTAATTAGGTTAAACCCATACTCCAGTTCATTCAATTTTTATTATTAAGGAGTTAGAGAAACCTTCTTTCCCAATAGTAATTATTCTTATTTTTCTACATTTAACTAAATACCAAAATTATTATGATAAAGACATAAATAATTATTTATAATATTTTGGCTATGGTCAATTGTTTGAGTCATTTCAAACTCTCAATAAACAGTAGTTGACTCTTCTTCATTCTCTTCATAACTTTTAAAAAAATGATATCCTAGTTAAAATAGTTCCAAAAAAGGCAAAGTTTCTTCTCATTTCCCTCCTATTTTCCTTCTTCAGTTTTTCACCATTGATAATAAGAAAAAATTTTTCATGTCCTTTCTAGCTCTTTGTAGAATTCTTTTTATGAATTCTCAGCAAAATTTCCTGCTAAAATGAGGATAGTCCTTAAGACAGTTCTCACAAGAAAGAAATCCATCCTCACTTTCTTTCTGTCCTTTCCAAAGAGTTTTCATAAATCCTGATGATCGCAGGTAAAACAAATACCTTTTCCCTGATACCCTGGTAAGAAGTACCTCACATCCAGCCCTTTTCACATTCTAAACTGTTTTTTTTTTGCTTTTTTTTTCAGAGGGGAGAAGGTAGGGCAATTGGGGTTAAGTGACTTGCCCAAGGTCACATGGCTATTTTTGCGTTGTCTGAGGCAGGATTTGAATTCAGGTCCTCCTGACTTCAGGGCTGGTGCCACCTAGCCGCCTTCACATTCTCAACTCTTAAGGCTGCAGTAACAACACTAGTAACATCTTAGATGCATTCAAAACAAGAATTTTTATACATATATATTTACATTTGTACTTACATACATACATAAATACAAGATAGTTACAATTAGATACATAGTAACCTTAAATGAAAGAAAAAGTGTCATTTGCCTACCTTTTTGCACAGTGCCCAACATTCTACCTTTATAGTCATTTCTTTACATCTTGAAGGTGTTTCTGTCTCTCCAGGTTCTCTGTATTGGCTCAATGGTGGCAGTGGGGGTGAGGTAGGGAGGGGGCTAGGTATTTTTCATTTGGGTGCCACTTGTGAGCACAGAATATTAAAGTTGGAAAGAATCTTAGGTGTCCTCAACTTTCTCATATTAAATAGAAGGAAGCTGAAACCCAGAAAAAGGAAGCTACTGGCCCAGGCCATATAGAAAGTGATACAGTCAGGGCTTATTTTTTTTTTAACCACCATACATGCTGGCTCTCTTAAGGATGTGGTGGGGAGGGTATAATGTGAGAAAATATGATAGACTTTAAGAGGGAGTTAGGAGTGATAAAAATGTTCTCAGAAGTTCACCTACTGCATGGTATAAGGGATAGGTGTTGGACTCATAGTCAGGAGGATGGGTTCAGATCTGCCCTTGTGAGCTTCTAGTTGTTGGCAAGTCCCTCAAAGTCTCTGAGCCTTTGTTTTCTCATTTGTAAAATGGAGACAATAATTACTGTAGCTCCCAACTGACAATTCAGTCATGAAGCTTGAATGAGATGATGTGTGCAAGCAGAGGTGTCAAACCTGCTGCCGGAGGGCCCCATTATACTCACAATATTCCCAAGTGTTGCAACCAGATTAAAATGGAATTAGGAAATGTCTTACTAAATAAATGAAAAGACAGTAGAATGGAAATAATGTTAATATGTGGTTTTCTAAGTCAATATGTGACCTTCAGAGATCTTTAGTAAGAGTGGCCCCAGTCTCAAAGCCCATTGGTTTGAGACTCTCTCCTCACTGCTAGAGATGAATGCCTTGCAACTGTGTGAGGGGTAGGTGGAGTTGGTGAGGCTAGAGAGGAGAGCTCATCCTTCTTCGTTGAGTTTTTTTTGACTTGCTGAGTCTGAGTTTCTAACTTCTAGAGATAAGATGGGTGAGGCCAATACAACTTCCAGTTGCCAAGGGAAGACAGAGCTGACATTAGAGGAGCTGGCAGTCTCCATCACGTCTGGGTCCTCAGCTTGCTAAACTAGAGATTTGGTGGAATTTTCCGGTGGGTGAGATCTGGAATTCTCTCTCAGTTGAGCTATTACCTTATTTCCAATGGATGAAAGCTCCTTCACTTTGCAGTTTCCAGCAAATATTCTGTGTACACTTCCTCTGATTTCGGTTTTGCTGTAGAATTAGATAAATCGGTTTCTTTGATAGTTTCTATGTGTGTTTATTGTGGAATTGGTACTTGATGGAAAGGTAGTCAAGCCTTGGATATAAAGCTTGGAGACCTCCTTTTCCCCCAATTTAAGAAGTTAACTTGACTGAAAATCAGATCCCTTAGATTAACAGTATTTAAGGGAGCAGACAGAATTCTAGTCCACTACCCCCTCTCTCTGAGTGGCAGCCTTTGGTCCCAACATCGTACTTCCCCTCCTGGCAGGAATTAAAGTCTATCTTGGAGAAGGGTTGGAGAAGAATAGAGATGTCCATTCTGTCTTCCTTGGAGCCACTCAATGACACTCTCATGCTTTATGTGTGGAAACCCTTTCACCACACGTGGTTTAGTGGACCCCATTCCTATTGAGTTTGACACAGTTGGTGTAAAGCACTTTGTACACTTGACAATGCTATATAAATATCAGAGAGTGTTATTAGCTGTGATGTGCTCTTCTACCTCTAATGAAAGCAGAATCACCTCACTGGGGGGCGGCTTTTCTGGGCAGCTCAGCATGGAGAATCCACAGAGTGTTAGATCTGGAAGAGACCTTTGAGGTAACCTAGTCCGACTCCTCATTTTACAGGTACCTCTTATCAATAACTCTGCCATTAGTTAACTATGTGAACTTGGGTCAGTAAATATTTATTTAGCCCCTAATAAGTGCCAGACACTGTGTTAAGGAATGGTTATACAAAGAAAGCCAGACAGTCAGTCCCTTCCCTCAGGGAGTTTACAGCCTAAAGGGGAAGACAACATACAGAAAGGTTGGGGGAGGGCAGAGAAGGTACCCCATGAGGGGACATTATGAAGAGTTCCAAAGAAGTCCAGAAGCAATGTAGTTCATGGGAAATAGGGGAAAAGACTGGGCTGAGCTCCCTCTTCAAATAGAGGGTCTGGAGCCCAAGGCTCTGCCTTCCAGAAAGTTAGTACTCCTTACATGGGTACATTATTGAACATCTCTGGGCCTCTGTGTATAGTGGGGAAGTTGGACTAATGTTCCTTCCAGCTCAATAATCCGCTCACCTCCATTGTAGGTTCCCTGAAGGTACCCAAGGTGACATGTCACCATGGCACCAGTGGGATAGGGGACAAAGGCAGGAAATATGTATGGCCAAGAGGACACACGTAGTGGGGGCCAGAAAGTAACAAGAGCCCCTCATGTTCCCAGGAGGGCATCTCCAGAGAAGAGTCCTCTTTTTCTGCAGCTGCTGCTGCTACTATCCCTGACCAAGCCACTGATGCATCTTGGGGCTGCTCTCTCCATGGGAGTGGGGAGATACAAATCCGTCATCTGCCCTGCTGCTCTCTGCTGGTGTCTCCTCTGAACTGCAGTGACAGGGGATCCGTCCATTGAGCTATTTCTTTTTTTTTTTTTTTTTAATTTTATTATAGTTTGCATCATTCATTTCCACAAGATTTTGAGTTACATATTTTCTCCCCCTCTTCCCCCTACCCACCGCCCCAAAAAAGCCCACCCAGTGTGTCCCCCCTCCCCCAGTC
>CM053590.1:44041037-44061537 GCA_028646515.1 Pseudochirops corinnae
CCAAAGGGCTATAAATAAGTGCATACCCTTTGACCCAGTAATACCACTTCTGGGGTTGTATTCCAAAGAGATCATAGAAGTGGGAGGAAGACCCACATATACAAAAATATTTATTGCAGCTCTCTTTGTGGTGGCAAAAAACTGGAAATTAAGGGGATGTCCATAATTGAGGAATGGCTAAACAAGTTGTGGTATATGAATGTAATGGAATACTATACTATTGTGCTACTAGAAATGGGGAGGACATGGACTTCATATTTACCTGGAGAGGCTTATACAAACTGATGCTAAGTGAGAAGAGCAGAACCAGGAAAAATTTGTGCGCAATCACAGACACATTGTATGTGTGAGGACCAGCCTTGATAAACTGGGCTCCTCTCAGCAATGCACAGTTATAAGACAACTCTACAAGTCTCAGGATGGAAGGAGATATCTACATTCAGAGAAAGATCTAGCAAGAACAGAGTTTAAATGGAGACTGAAGCAACCTACATGCTATCATTCTTTTCCATGTTTATTTTTGTTTCTTCTTTCCCATTGTTCACTCCATTGGTTACAACTTTTCTATACAACCAGACTAATGTCCAGTGCGAAAGTATTCGTAGATCCCATATCTGCATGCATGCCGCCATGGAGGGAGGAGGGAGGGGAGAAAATTTGAAACTCAAGGGATTGTGGAACCGAATCTTGTAAACTAAAAGTAAATAAACAAATTAATTAAAAAAAGAAAGAAAAGTCAAAACCAGGCAACTGACTCGACTCAGGAGGAGAGGGAGAGGTCAAGGAGTGGGAAAAGTCCACAAAGATGTCCAGATGAAGAACCTGGAGAACTGAAAATAAAATGTTCCTCCCTTTCTCAGCCAAGTCACATGAAAATAATACTGAATTATGCAATAATTCATCTAGACACTTAAATTCAGAAGGATGGAAACATGTATTCTCATGGGGGAAAAAAAGGTTTTGACTTAAGTAAGTGACTATCTCTGCCTTTCACAATCCCAGGCCTGTAGCTAAGGCCTCTATGATTATGTAAAATCTTTCATTATCACCAGCCTCCATCAGCCCAGTTATATAGCCCTTGGTCTTCTAAAACCTAGACCGTCCTATACAGGTTTTTATTTGGGCCAGTTGTTCTAAAGGCCTGGCCATGACGGCATGCTGAGTCAACTCACTAATGTCATTAAGCAGTGAGTTCTAATCAGAATCCCCTCATTTGGGTTTGACACTTCCTTAGCTTTATTTAGTGGTTTCTTTCCATGGGGGGATAATTAATCCTTCCACTTTCCAAACTGCATCCCTGGGGAGGAAACGCTTTCTATCTTTAATTTAAAATCCTGCCGGACTTTTCTGTTTATTTTTATTTTATTTTTAAGTTGTTCTTGTTATTGTTCAATCATGTCCAACTCTTTGTGACTCCATTTGGTATTTTGTTGGCAAAGATACTAGGGCGGTTAGCCATTTCTTTTTACAGATAAGGAAACTGAGGCAAACAGGCTTGCCCACGGTCACACAGCTAGTGTCTGAGGCCAGATTTGAAATCAGAAGGATGATTCTTCCCGATACCAGGCTAAGCACGCCTATCCACTGTACCAAAAATACTTCGTATTTATTTTAATTTTATATTTACTTCAAACATTTCAATAAAATATCAACTAAACATATCTAATGCATATTTTAATAATTTAATAATTCATTTCAATTACTTTTAAGTACATTTTGATGACTAAGGGCTAGATAAGCATTGAGGCAAATGATGGCCTAGTTTACCACCATCACAAAAGGGTCGTCTTCCAGAACAAAGGACAAACTACAACAACATTTTAATAAATTAAAATTTAATAAATGTATTTAAATAAAATTAATTTAATATAGATAAATTTGATAAATTAAAGAAATAAAATATAATAAGATTATTTTTTTGACCCAGGCCTGTGATTTCATACATTTTAGGGGGAAACTCCCAGTATGGCAATTTCCTTGACGCACATAGACCAGCAATTCCCTTTTAACAAAAAGTCTTAGAAAGTTGCAATGGGAGGCTCCATGACTTGCTTGTGGTTCCGTGATCAGTGTGCATCAGAGAGAGAGGACTTGAACCCAGGTTTTTTCTGCCCCCAAGACCAGATCCTGTCAGTGATGCTTTAGAAGGAATGAGAGGTCTGGCAGACCCTAAGGCAGTGGTTCTCAACCTTCCTAATGAAGCGACCCTTTAATACAGCTCCTCATGTTGTGGTGCCCCCAACCATAAAATTATTTTTGTTGCTACTTCATAACTGTAATTTTGCTGCTGTTATGAATCGTAATGTAAATATCTGGTATGCAGAATGTATTTTCATTGTTACAAACTGAACATAACTCACAGGTTCAGAATCGCTGCCCTAAGGCTTCTGAGCTCCCTTCCAATTCTCAGCTGCCATGATTCTCTAGGCAGCTTCCACTGACCAAAGCCCAGTGTATTGGAAGGAGTGATGAACCTGTAGTTAAAGGACCTGGATTTGAGTCTTGGTTCAGTCACCTGCCACCCATGTGACCTTGGGAAAGTTATTTTGCCTTTAAGCCTCAGAGTTCTCATCTCCAAAATGATGGAATTTGACCATGCGACCTCTGAGTTCCCTTCCAAATCATATCTGGAATCCCATACTTCCCTGCTTCTCTTTATGTTTTTACATCCAGGTGTGTTGGACAGCTGATTATTAAATTTTCAGAATGAGGATTTACACCTTGGAAATTGACAAATGCTACAAATCAGAGCCTGAATTATTGGTTTTGTTGATTGTGTAGACTTAAGAAAATGATAGAGAAAACGTTAATAATTTAGGTCCTATTTTCTTAGAGTCATTCACTAAACATTTACCAGCACATTCACATTTATGTCAATGTCATTTCCAGACATCTCCCCTCCCAACACACACACACACACACACACACACACACACACACCCCTTTGAAAAAACTCTCTTGTAACAAAGAAAATTGATCAATCAAAACCAATTGACACCTACTCACAGCATTTACAATGCTCAGCACCCCTAGCTCTCCACCTCTTTTCCAAGATAAAGAGAATGTTTTATCATTTGTTCTCCAGAACAGGGATTAATTATTACAATCATGAATCCAACCTCCTGTTAGTGTTGTGTTCATTCATGTTAGTATAGTTATTGTTTGTGATCCACTAATTGTTTACTTCACTCAGTGTCAGTTTACAGAGATTTTCCCATGTTTCTTTGAATTCTTCATCGTATTTGCTATTTCCTACAGCACAATAATAATTATAATAAATAATATTTACATAGAACTTACTATTTGCTCAGCAATGTGCTAAATTCTTTACAATTATTACCTCATTTAATACAACAAGGAGGTGGGGCAGGTTCTATTACTACCCCATTTTACAGATGAGGAAACTGAGGCAAACAGAGGTTAAGTGACTTGCCCAGGGTCACATTGCTAATAAGTGTCTGAGGCTGGATTTGAACTCAGGTCCTCCCAGCTCTGGGCCCAGGGCGCTATGCACTACACCACCCAGTTTCCTTGAATACTTCATTGCATTCATATTGCACAATATTTTAAACTATTCCGCAGCTGATAAGCTCCTCCTTTGTTGCTAGCATAAAAGGCACTGCTCTGAATATATTTGTAAAACTGAGGCATCTCCTTCCATCCTGGATCTCTTTGGGCTATGTGCCCAGGAGTGGGTCAAAAGGATACGAACAATTTAATTACTTAAACCCAAATTATTTCCCAAAGTGCCTCCTTGTGTCTTTTCCCACCCCTGGGCAGAGCAGAATGAGTGACTGGTTTAAAACAAATAGACAGATTTCTCTAATAACAGGCAACAAGGATCATTCTTCCATGATAAAGGGAGAGAGGAAGTCAGAACTCTGAAGATAAATGTCATTCTAGATGGCTTGAGTGACCACACTCACCGCGAAAAATAAAAATAAGACCTTCTTGTGGAGCCAGGGAAAAGTACCCCATACCAAGAAAGTGTTAAATTATCAGAAGGGAACTGGACAAAGGTAACCTGATCAAGGCTGCTAGTAAGGGTTTTAGCCTAGTGGAAAGTACTGGATTTAGATCCAGAAAATTTGGCCTGAAAGCCTGGTTCTGATACTTAGATAACTTTATGTAATAGGAGCTCAATTATTTACTGCCCTGTTGTGTGATCAAGGTCAAACTTCTTAACCTCTTTTGCATCTCTGTTTCCTAATCTATAAAAATTGGGGGAGGGAGAAACAGACCACTACCTATCTATAAAGAAAATGTTTGGTACACCTAAAAGAATTTTAGAAATTTTAACTCTTGTTATGTCTGGGATCTTCCAGCTGGTCAGGAAGACCAGCTAAAGCTGCTCCTCTAATTAGATCTAGCAGTTTCTAATGGAGCGGGGGAAAAGCCTCTAGCAACTGAAAAAAAGCTCCTAAAAAGGGCTTTTGATGTTAAACTAACCTGAAGTTCAGAAGACAGAGACAAGCCCCAAGAGGTTATAACTTCAAGAAAGGTTCAGGGAGAATAAGAGAGAGTTGTTTGCTAGAAGCTGTTAGGTGATTCTAACTTCTCTACCTTTAATCAGTTGCTGAGGCTGCCTGCCTCTCTCTGGCTCTCAGCCCACATGTGCCAGCTTTCATCTTCCCACATGTAACATTGCACCAGAGTCTATAGCAACTAGTCTCTAGTCTTCTGTCAATAGACATACCCCAGCTATGACTCTGAAGTAAATATGTTCCTCTCTCCTTGTTTTGTTTTAGTATAATGTTTACAGGGGCAGCTAGGTGGTGCAGTGAATAGAGAGCACCGGCCCTGGAGTCAGGAGGACCTGAGTTCAAATGCGGCCTCAGACACTTAACACAAAACCTAGTCGTGTGACCTTGGGCAAGTCACTTAACCTCAATTGCCCTCTAAAAAAGCAACAAAAAAAAAAAACAATGTTTGCATATCATGGGGCAGCTAGATGCATTGGACTTGGAACCAAGAAGACCTGAGTTTGAATCCTGCCTCAGACCCAAAAAAATTTGGCAAGGAACTTAATTGCTCTGTGCCTCTCAGCTTCCCCATCTATAAGACAGTAGGCAATGATAACACCTCATAGGGGTGGTTATGAGGATCCATTGAGATATATGTATTAATTGTATGTAAAATGTAAATAATATATAAATTGTATATAAAATGTATACATTTATATATATTGAGATGTATGTATGTATGTAAAGTGTCTTGCAAAACTTAAAAGCACTATGAAACGCTAGTTATTATTATTATATGGCTTTATTATAATGGTCGATGTTTATACTAAGTTGTTTTAAGGAGTTATATTTTTGCATAAAAATATGGTTAAGTGAGAAAGCAGATTAAGCTTCATATGTTTACATTTATAGGAAGCCAGGCTCTTGGACTATAAAGATGGAACTAGGATATCATCATTCACTTGGTGGCCCTATATTTTAAGGAAAGTGGCCAGGAGGAAATGAACAAGCTTTTGAATGGTAAAATATAAGGAGATTATAAATGCCACCCTCCCTAAACCTTACTTCAGATAAACCCCAGCCAGACACAAGGTGATCGTTATGGATAGACCTGTTTTTTTACAAGACACTCAGTACCAAGTACTAGGAGAGAAAGTGCAGAATCCACATCATTCCTGACAATGGCCATGTCTCTTCCATCCATCTCTTCAGCTAACCCAGTTAATAGGTTGTTCAACAATCTTTGGAAGAAAGCCAGAACATTTCTTAACCCAAAAGGAAAGGCCTACAAACTCATAAAAAAAAAAAACCATCTGGAGTGATAAAAGTTATTTTCATTTTGGCCTCATCTGCCAATTCCGCATGCCAATATTCTTTGCATAAATCCAGAGTAGAAGTCAGTTTGGCTGATTCCAATCAGTCTTGAGAAGGGATCTCACCATCTTCATGATATCATTGGTCCTCCCCTTCAAGAACAAAGGACAAACACCACCAACAACAAGGTATCTGTCCAAGACAATGTATTTCAGGGACTTGGGTGCTGTGGGAATGAGAGGGGCAAAGGGAAAGACAGGTGCGCCTTTTCCTGCAAGGCTCCATATTTCTGGACCATAATGGCACCGGGAAGCGAATGTCTGCAATCCATGGGGATGGGGGGGAGGGGGATGGGAAGATGGTGAGAGTGACATTTGAGAGCATGGGGAAACAGCCTGGGGACTTGTGTTTATGGATCCCTGGTTTGGGAGACTGTTTATTCCTGCTCCTCTGCCCTCAGGAAGATTATAACAATATGGAGTGATTCATAATGAAAGGATATAGGATCCAATTACATGCAGTACAGCTTATCTGAATTGGGAGCTTTCCTTCTCCATTGGGTTTCATTCCAATTGCCCTGGGGAAGAGAACAAAGGCGAAGCCAAGGTAGTAGGTGGTGTGATATTATGTGTAGCTAATTTGATGTTTGCATTTATTTTTCTCTAATCTGCACAGTAATATGTGAGGTATGAAGATCTGGGCTCTTGTCATTCCTCAGACAAAGCACTTCTTTCTGAGACACAGTCTTCTCAGCTGTAAAATGGGTATAATAAGACCTTCTCTGCTTATCTCATAAAGCATACTATTTATAGAGTAAACAAGGACCTAGGAGGTAAAGTAGACTAAAAAGAAAGTTAGATTGGAAATCCAGTGACCAGGGCGGGGTCTGTTCTCAACTGTCTCATTTAGTAGTTGAAGAACATTGGGCTAGTCCCTCCCCCTCTTTGGGCCTCAGTTCCTCATCTATTAAAACAGAGCAGTTGGACTGGATGATCTCTAAGTCTCTTTCAGTACCATAACTTTATGAAATGAAATTCAGGGCAACAGAAAGGCTCCCTGCCTCCCTCATCCATCACCACCCAAAAGAACTTCCCCACCCTATTTATTATTATTGCTGAGTTGTTTTTCAGTTGTATCTGTCTCTCTTTGAGACCCTCTTTGGGATTTCCTGGGCAAAGATCCTGGCATGATCTGCCATTTCCTTCTCCAGCTCATTTTTTTTACAGATAAGGAAACTGAGTCAAAGAGGGTTAAGTGAATTGCCCAGGGTCACACAGCCAGTAAGTGTCTGGGACAAGATCTGGACTTAGGAAGATGAGTCTTCCTGATTTCAGGTTTGATATTCTATCCATTTGGCCACATAGCTGCCCTAACCCCACCCTTTAGGCTTTAGCCTAAGATTACGGTCCCTGTTAAAATGTAGCTCAACCATTCACTCTTCGAACTAGTGAATTATAGACCTAGGAAGTCACTGACAAAAATTGAATACAATTTAATGAAGATTTGAGATGACTTCATCTTTAGTGTGACTGGATTCTGCCACCCAGAGAAATTTATGACCCATATTTATAACAACTTACATGAAGCAGGATGAAAGGAATTTAAAAGAGTGTACATTAATTCTTTGAAAACCAAACAAAGCTTTTATATTCAGATTTTTTTTTTTTGGCTAAAAATCTGTGAGTCACAAAAACTAATTGGGCTCAATGATGAAGGCAAGAACATTTTTTTTGCCCATGCTTTCACAATCAGTCCTCCAGCCAGGCTGTTTAAGCAATAATAGGATGTCACTATCATAGGCATGATTATTTTTTAAATGACCAGAAGGAAAAGACCACATTTTTCATAGTATTTTCTAGAAAGATTAAGTTGGACTCTAGCTACTCATTAACTTGATCTAAGAAAACTTTATCCACTGAAAGGTCTTTGTCTTTGTCAGTCCAAAATCCCAAATACTTTATTTCCACTTTTTATTCATCATCCAAGCTGCTTCCCCTAGTACCAATTTCATGGTAGAAACTTTTACTGATTCCTGGAATATGTGTCAGCCCTTGCCCACTGACCAGTCCAGCAAGCTATCTGAATTGGGGCAGAAAATATATGGCTGAGCCCTCACCTTAGGCCATTAACCATAACCATCATGGGTGCGGTAGTAAGAACATTGGATTTAGAGTCAGAGAACCTGAGTTTGAATCCTGTCCCTGCAACTTACTACCTATTTGTCCTCTCTCTCTATGCCTCAGTTTCTTTGTCTGAAAATGGAATCTGAAGTAATTTCCAGCTAAATTTGCAAGCCCTGCATTATACTTACAGCAACATGGTACCACAATGCACAGCACACCAGGCCTGAAGTCAGAAAGACTCATTTTCCTGAGTTCAAATGTGGCCTCAGATACTTACTAGTTATGCAATCTTAGGTAAATCACTTAACCCTCTTTGCCTCAGTTTCCTCATCTGTAAAATGAGCTGAGAAGGGAGTGGCAAAACACTCCAGTATCTCTCTGCTAAGAAAACTCTTAATGGGGTCACAAAGAGTTGGACAGGTTAAAAAATGACTGAATAGCAAAAATGATGGTAAATTACTTGGGATAGGAGAGAGGGATTCACAGCTCCTCCTGGCTGGCCTCCAACAGCAGTTTCTTATAATCTAATGCTGGTAGACAGGGGTGAAAAGGATCTTTGAATGTCATAACACGATATTATTATGGTATAGAGATATGGATTCTTGGTTCTCTAAGGACACGCTAATACAAGGCAAATTTGGGCTGGTGAAAGACTGGCTGTCCTTCATCTGAAGACAAGCCTAGCCCAGTTCCTAGAGGCTTATCACCAGGTTGGCCACGTCCTGATGAATTTTTCCATTTTAAAAACTCTCGAAGGCTATCTAAGCCTACAAAAACTTGTTAAATACCTGTAGTGAATGAGGCATTGGAGTTAGAAAGACAAAATAAAGACTAGTTCCCATCTCGAAAGAGCTTAAGTTCTACTGGGAGATACCATGTGGAAATAGATGAGTATATACTCAAAGGAGAAAGAATGTTAACCACAAGGAGATTCAAGAAGTGGTCCCTATTGGAGAGTAAAGATGAGCTGAGCCTTGAAGGAAGTTGAGGATTCTATGAGTTAAAAGTGAAGAGGGAGTTCATTCCAAGCATGGGAGAATGCCTGTGTAAAGGAATGGAGGTGGGAGATGACGTTGCATTGTAGAATATGTAGTTGATAGCCTCTAGACTCAGTCTCCCACTCCTACTCCATTAACAAACCCAGTGTTGAGAACTCAATTGACTACTCTTAAAGTAACCCTAAGGGATGGGCAGGGGGAGTTTTGAATACTCTTGTTCATGATCAATCCAGCATGAGATCCCTAGTACCTTTTCATCAGCTAATATCTCCCCAATATCACCTAATCAGTTGATAACTCAAAATCACTTAGACCAGCTGATTTCTCCTAATGAGAAGATATAAAAGAACTAAAATTTTAAAAAAAACATCCCACCACCCACCCACAATGCTGAGTTTGCTTCTGGGTGGTGCATAGGTGATGGATGAATACTCTCTTGGTTGCTGTACGTGGTGTTTCAGCTGTCAAGGCCATCCACAGCTGGACCAAGCCAAACAGGTTATTTCTCACCAGCTTATTTCCTCACCAGGTTCAGTTACTGAAGATACATGAAGACTCTGCTCTGGACTCTGGTGATGCTTCTGAGGGGACATAAGGCAGCTGATGCTTCCATTGCTTCCTCCTTCTCCATCTGGAGACTTAGAACAGGTTGTCTTCATTGCCACCAGGGAGGGCAGAGTTTTTTGTCTTTTCAAGCCATTCATATGCCCACCCTTTTCTGGCTCAGCAACCAATTAGAAGACTTTTTCGTCACCAAGCAGTAAGCCAAACAGAAACATAACATCTCTGATTCTCTGAAGCAGGAAGATGAAGGGCTTTGCCATCACACATTTCCAAAACCAGATTAACCAAGCTTCCATGTGCATTGATACCAGACAAGGCATATTGTACATTCTGTTATGGACTAGACCCTCATTGCCTGGTCTTGTCCTAATCCCAGTTCCCTTATAAAGGAATAACAAGTAAGTCTGGCTGAAGCAGAGTAAGCATGAGGGGGAGTAATGTATAATTGGCCTGGAATGGTAGGCTGGAACCAGATTGTGAAGAGCTTTAAATGCCAAACAGAGGAGTTTTATTTTATATGAAGCAATGAGAATCCATTTAAACTTTTTGAGCAGTGGAATGATGCAGTCAGAGCCTGAGCTTCAGAAAGTTTACATTGGCCAACCATGCAAAGGATAAGCTGGAGACACCAGAAGCAGTAAGCTCTACTAAGACATTGTTACAATATTTTAGATGAGAGGTAATGAGGACCTGAAGGAGGATGGAATTTACAGACCTGGATGAGTAGAAGGATGCTCTCAACAGAAATAACAGGTTTGGTTAGGAGATGATTTTAATGGAGATGAGTTCTGTTTATGACATATTGACTTCTTCAGCCTGGTGGAGATGTCCAATAGCTAATTGGTGATGTGGATTTAAAAGTCAAGAGAGAAACTAGGGTTGTATACGTCATCTTCATAAAGACGAGGCTCATCTGGTAGTAATCTTCGCAGAGATGAAAATTAAACCCAAGAAAGCTGGTAAGATCATCAAGACAGGGATTCTGGAGAAAGAAGAGGTGTAGGCCAGAGTCTTAGGCAGGGGTGGGGAGTACCCCCAAAGTTAGAGGATGATCGGGGAAGGAGAAGGAGGAAGTGCTATCAAACGGGTAGAGGATCATCTAGAACAGTGGTTCTCAACCTTCCTAATGCCACAATCCTTTAATACAGTTCCTCATGTTGTGGTGACCCCCAACCATGAAATTATTTTCGTTGCTACTTCATAACTGTAATTTTGCTACTGTTATGAATCGTAATGTAAATATCTGATATGCAGGATATATTTAAATTGAACATAACCCTCAGGTTGAGAACCGCTGATCTATAACATCATCCCTTATGTCATTCCAGGGGTAACATTCTCTGTCAAAGTAGGGCATTGCCCACACCTACAAAATGACAGCCTGACTTGGAGCACTGCAGTAGTTTCTCCTATACTCCACTGATTGTTCCTTCCTTCAAGAGCAGAGGGCAGGGGAGTTTATATTGGGAAAATAGAACGAGGTTGTTTTGTCTGGTGATACTGATTTCCAACAGTGTGGTTAGAAAACATTTGCAGACTTTTCATGAAACTTTGCCAAAAGGAGAGAGGCCAGAATCTTCTTCCAACCTCCTGGGTCTCACTGCTGATCTAGGTTCTGAGACAGTAGCTAATTTGATGGCCTAAAAGGGTGAGGAGTGTTATCTGAGGGACTGCTGAACACCCCAACATATCTCCATCAATATCTTAAAATGTTTAATAGTAACTACTAGGTATTATCACAACTAAAAGGATTGAAGGTAATTATTAAAATGCAAATAAGTGTTATACTGAGGGGTAATCCATTTATATAGGATAGGCTATTTATACTTTGGGGTAGGCAGGTGGTGAAGAGGATAGAGTGCTGGGCCTGGAGTCAGGAAGACTCATCTGTCCGAGTTCAAATCCAGCTTCAGGTGCTTACTAACTGTGTGACTCTGGGCAAGTCACTTAACCCTATTTGCCTCCATTTCCTTATCTATAAAATAATCTGGAGAAGGAAATGATGAATCATTTTAGTATCTTTGGTAAGAAAATCCCAAATGAGGACACAGAAAGTCAGACAAAACTGAAAAATGAATGAACAGTAACATTCATACTTTAGCTCAAATGAATTCATCAAACTAATTTCAGTCACAAAGTATCATCCTGAAGAAATGGGACAGAACACAGACTCCCAAATTCCTTAGCCCATCCATTGGAATGTAAACTCTATGAGGGCAGACTTGCTATTGGCTGTATTCCTAGCACTTTGCGCAGTCCCTGACACATAGTAAATCCTTAATTTAAATCTTTGTTGATTGATCGACTACAACGCGGCTACCTGACTAGCTTGTAGCCATATAACAGATATGAAATCACTACATGAAATTTTTAAAAGTAGGACATTGTAATTATTTTGATGAAGAAGGGGCCTAGGGTTAAGCTCTCTGATCAGCTCTTCTGTTTAGCTTTCCCTAATCCCACCAAATCACAAGCTGAAAGTGTTCTCTTCCTCCATAAATATTCCTAGAGCACTTTGTCTCCATCTCTTTTGCCCCATTAGACCCGCTTTTATAACACCCTTTTATAAAAATTAGCTCTTTTTAAGCCTAATGGCAGTCTAACGACCTCTCAAGGTACACACGGTTCCTTCATCTGCTGCTTTAGGAAGTTTATATTAGATGAAAAGTTAGATGTACAATCCCAGTTGCTCTGAGTCCCCAGTTAGGAAAATCCCTAACAGAGGCAGAGGCTTAATTTTCTATCTTCATATACATTGATTGGTACTTCCATTTAATCCCTGACAGTGGTTGAGGTAAGATTCAGTTTACTGGAAATATTTAGCAAATGAAGCAGTATAAGTATATTATAGTGTCTGCTGATAGGCACTGGGAGGGGAAATTGAGGAAATAGATTTCATCATGCTTCCCTCATTAGTTCTTGAAGAAGTGGGTACAACTGGTGATGAGTCATATCTCAGTGTTGTTGTTCAGCTGTTCACTCGCGTCCGACTCTTCATGGCCTCACATCAGGCCCTTCTATCTCTCCAAGTTTGGTCAAGTTCATGTTCAGTGTCTCCATGATACTATCCATCCTTCTCATTCTCTGCCACTCCCTTCTCCCTTGGCCTTTTCAACATCTTTTCCAATGAGTCCCACTTTCTCCTTATGGGGCCAAAGCATTTAAGCATCGGCTTCAGTATTTGACTCTCCAGGGAATAACCTGAATTAACTTACCTAAGTATTGACTGATTTGATCTCCCTGCTGCCTAAGGACCTCTCAAAGGTCTTTTCCAGCACCACAATTTGAAAGCATCAATTCTGTGGTCCTTAGCATTCCTTGTAGTCCAACTCTCACAGTCACATATGCTACTGGAAAAACCATAGCTTTGACTATATGGACTTTGCTGGCAAGGTTAATATCTCTATGTTTTAGTATACTGTCCAGATTTGCCATAGCTTTTCTTTCAAGATGCAAGCTTCTAACTGTCTGCAGTGATCTTTGAGCCAGAACAAGGCAGTGACTGGGGGGGGTGGGGAAAGAGAGAGAGGAAAAGGAATTTGCATACAATAGGTGCTTAATAAATTTATATTGAATTGGAAGGTCTGAAATATGAGACTATTCTTTAGTTCAGTAGTTCT
Organism: Pseudochirops corinnae; assembly: GCA_028646515.1. Lineage (NCBI taxonomy): Eukaryota > Metazoa > Chordata > Mammalia > Diprotodontia > Pseudocheiridae > Pseudochirops > Pseudochirops corinnae. The sequence goes on from CM053590.1 coordinate 44,054,120, forward strand.
CAATCTTCCTAATGCTGCGACCCTTTAATACTCCTATGTGGGTGTATCTGCATGGGGGTGGACCCACCTGGAGATGGATAGAGGAGTGGTGTCTCAGTTCCTAAGACCATTGGAAATATGTGTTTTCTGATGGTCTTAGGTGACCCCTGTGAAAGGGTCATTCGACCCCCAAAGGTTGAGAATCGCTTCTCTAGCTGGTTGACAGTGAGGAGGCTTTCAGACTCTAGAAGTCGGTATGAGACATTCCACACTAACAAGGTGTTAAAGGGTGCAAAAAGCAAGACTTTGTTCAAGGTCCATTCTATTCCCTAAGTCAGGGCCTCTGGAACCCAACTAATCACTTATTCAGTATGATATAGTGTTTACTTTTTCATCCCTCATGGCCATCAGTGTGTGAGGATCCTTCCCATCCTGGCCAGTTCCCCCAGTATACTTAGCATGCACATCAACAGTAGGATGTGTCTGAGATTTGGGAGTTCCAGGACTAAAAAGTACTAAAAGACAGATATCTGGAGCATTTCCAATTTGTTCTGCAAAAGGATCAGCATCACTGCCCATCACGTGGTCATTGCCTGGAGCAAAAGAAGCTCGGAGGTCCATGGGGAGGATCTAATCTGGAAGCACAAGAGCTGAAGTCCAGCATAGCTGACATGCACACAGCTCTTTAAGATTCGCAAAGCTTTACACCTATGAACTCGTTTGATCTTCACAACAATCCTGTGAATAGATGGCTGTTGTTATCCCTGTTTTACAGATGAGGGAACTGAGGCACAAAGAAGTAAGTGAGTAATTAGCCCAGGGTCACACAACTAGCAAGTATCGGAGGCTGGGATTTGAACCCACATCCTCCAGATGTAAAGTTCAGTGCCCTCTATACACTAGAACACCTAATGGGCTATGAGATCCCCTAAGCCAAATCCCTCATGATGAAAAGAAAAATTATTTACTCAAGTTCAGAACCAGTTATTGGAAGATCCAAAATATTTTACTGCTGTGGTTTAGTTGATCAGTCATGACATACTCTTTGTGACTCCATCTGGGGTTTTCTTAGCAAAGACACTGGAATGGTCTCCATTTCCTTCTCCAATGGAGCCATTTTGTCAGGCAGAGTTAAAGGTTAATTAAGTTAAATTAAGGCTAATCAAGACCCTAATTAGCCCAGGGTCACACAGCTGGGAAGTGTCTGAGGTTGGATTTGAATTCAGATCTTCCTGACTCCAAGGCCCTGGTGCTCTGCCCACAAAGCCACTAGCTATAACTGTGAAGATAACCTTCAGTCTCCTCCTCTAGGCTTCTTTCTGCTGTACAGGCAAACCTCAGAGATACTGCCGTTCCCTTCCAAACCACAGTGAAGCAAATATCACAATAAAGGGAGTCATAGGAATTTTCTGGTTTCCCAGTGCATATAAAAGTTTTATTTATGCTATACTGTAGTCTATTAAAGTGTGCAATAATAGTATTATGTCTAAAAAAAAAGCCCAATGTATATACTTTAATTTAAAAAATACTTTTCCAGCTAAAACATGCACTTTTAATTTCCTTCAAGAGCTTTTCCTTTGCATTTATAATTTGGCTAATCATTTGGCACAAGAGGCCTTGCTTTCAGCCTGTCTCAGCCTTGGTCATGCCTTCCTCACTAAACTTAATCTTTTCTAGCTTTTGATTTAAAGTGAGAAACCTGCAGCTCTTCCTTTCATTTGAATGCTTAGAGGTTACTGCAGGGCTGTTACTTGGCCTAATTTCAATATTATTGTATCTCAGGGAATAGGGAGAGAGAGAAAGACAGGGAACTGGTCAGTGAAGTCAGAATGATGGGGTACTTGGGTGCCTGTGCTTGAACCACAGTTTGTAAAATCACATTCAGTTCCAAAATCACATTTCTCCCTATGCCTCAAAACACTGTCTCAGACAGTTTCTCTATAGTTCAAGGGCAGCATATTCTAGCAAAATATTTATCTCTCTTCCTGATACAGTGGCCAGCTGCACTTACAGAATTTAGTAGTTTGGGGGCGGCTAGGTGGCACAGTGAATAGAGCATCGGCCCTTGGAGTCGGGAGGTCCTGAGTTCAAATGTGGCCTCAGACACTTGACACACTTACTAGCCATGTGACCTTGGGCAAGTCACTTAACCCCATGCCCTCCCAAAAAATGCAAAAAAAAATTTAATTTAGTAGTTTGAACCAGTTGTGTACTGGCTGAAGCAGCTGCGCACTCTATATCCTAGACTCAGTCATATGTGTACTCTCTAGCTCATTATACACACAATGAATCCCTTCTTAGGTTGGAATATAAATTTATTCCTAACATCTATCTTGTCTAACAAGGCATTGATGGGGACCACCTGAGTTTTCTCAGTCAGCCCTAACTACTAGCTGACTTAGTAAAACCACACTTCCATGGAGCCCCTCCCCGCTTGGGCTATTGCCTGGCGAATTCTGGGCAATAAGCCTGTGCAGTAGCTATTAAAAGTGTATGTTCCTTTAGGAACTGACCACGCCTTAACTCCTCCCTAATCTTGCCCTGACCCACCTAGGTAGCATAACTGGCACAGGTTTTACTATAGATTATCCTATAAAAACTTTAACCGTCCCTCTCTAAGGTTGCAGGTCCCCTAAGAACTCTTGCCAGCTGCATGGTGTAGCAATAAATCTTTGCCACCTTGACTTAGAGAATGCTTGAATCCGTGAATTCATTCCAGACTGCTTCCCAGGGATTCTGGTTATTGGGGTTTCTGGACTCCCTGAACTCCCTGACACACATACACACACCTCAACGTCAAGAACACACAACATTTTATCAATTAAGTTCAGTGTCTTTTATGGGCCTGTTTCTTGGTGCCCCAAAACAATTATAATAGGAACATCAAAGATCATTGATCACAGATCACAGTGACAGTATAGTATAGCTAAAGTTTGAAAGATTGTGATAATTAGCAAAATGTGACTCAGAGACACGATGCGAGCACATGCTACTGGAAAAATGAAGCAGAGAGACTTGTTCAATGCAGGGTTGTCACAAACCTTCAATTTGTAAAAAATGCTATATCTGCAAAGTGCAATTAAATGAGATTATGCCTGCACTGGGTAGCTTTTCTAGATCAAGTTCCACACCGATTCTACCCCAGCTGCCTCCCCTACCAGATTCCTTTCCCATCTTTCATGAATGCCCATTACAAGGACACCCCATTCTCAGTTACCAAAGATAGATCACCTCGTTTGGGGATTCCATAGACCTTGGTTTTACCACCTTTGGCACAATCTTTGTTTGGAGGAAGCATAGAAAGAAGGTGAAACTCCAAGCCACAGTAATCATGGACGGTTAATCTTACGGGAAATTTATTCCCTCCTTTTGTCCTAGTCAATTCAAATCAAGAGACATTTATTAAGTGACTACAATGGTCTTGGTATTACATTAATGAAAAAGAAAGCAGTCTCCTACCTGAAGGTGTTGGGGGTAGGGGGAGGAAATAAACTCGAATAATTTAAACAAGTTATATTTTAAATGCCTAAAAGACAAGTTGTTGACAACATAAAAGAGCATATGGGAAGGCTTTATGGAGGAAATGGACCTTATAAGAAGGGAAGGATTCTCAGTGGGCAGAGATGGGGAGATGGGAATGTAAATACTCATTTTAACCTAGGGTGGGAGAGTGGGGGGTGGGGCATGGAGCATTCTGCTCCTCCCACCCTTTCTATCCCCCAGGTGAGGCATTCAGAGATCCTTAGGTCAAGCACTGGATGAGTGTCTTGAGGGAATAGAAATGGATTCTTTGGCTGGAAGCCTAAAAAGAGTCTGTTTATATAGAAGGCTTTGAGACTTTAGTTAGATTTGTTGCTGCAAACTCAATTGACATCTAGGGCCTTTCCCCTGACAATCACCTCAAGCACCACCAGGTCCAGAGATTGGAGGGCATTCTGAAGTGCTCAGAGAAGGTTAGACTCAACCATTCTCAAATGGGCAAATGGGGAAAAGCAAAACCAAGTTTCCTGTGGGTAGCCAAGCAAGCCGGCCCTTTAATGAAGAGGGAGAGATTTCCATTCTAAGCTGGTTTTGTAGTTCTCCCATTCTGTCACCTCTAGAAATTTGAATTATTGCCAAGAAGAGAAAATTCTGTCTTTTCCTGGGATGAAAAGAGTGTCTTTGCCCCCTTCCTTGTAACCCTATCCTGTCCAGGAGTGTGCTGAAGGAAGCTCAAAATATATGGCTAAATTTTCAGTGTGAGCATTTATCACTTGGAAATGAGCAAAATAATCAAGGTTTGATGAATTATTTTGACTGTCTGGATTTAAGGAAGTGATGAGAAAATGTTGCAGATTAAATTTAAATATGTCTCATATATATAAAATGAATATATGTAAGTATACAAATATATGAATACTATACATAATTTATATATAATTTCTTTTTATATAAATATAAATTTACATATACTCTATATTATATAACATAAATTATATTCTTACATATATACATACACACATATGTGGGGGGCTGCGTGTGTGTGTGTGTGTGTGTATATGGAGATCCAGTTGTTAAACATTTACACTGTCTGTTTCCCACTTCTACAGGGCTATGCTCTCAGCAGATTGCCAACTAATTCTCACCGAGGTATTAGCTGATTTTGGCTTACAATGTTCTTCCTTTGGAGGAAGGGGAAAGGGAGAATGCTCTGAAAGATAAAATTACCTTCGAGAAACAAAAGAAATGACACTTTAATGGTGGAAATTGGGGCACTATGACAAGTGATAAGGGAGTAACATTTAAATTTTTTTTCTCCCGTAAAAGTTCCTTTTGAGAAATTCTTCACTTTCCTCAGATGAACAAAGAGAAAATTTGTGATAAAGTGGAAAGAGCACAAGACTGAGGATCCTGAGATGCCAGTTCGATTCTGGCTATGCAACTAACCACTTATGTGACCTAGAGCCATTCACTTCAACTCTCTGGTTTCTGTATCTTTGTAAAGAAGAGGATTCAGTTAGTTGACCTGTTAGGTCTCTTCCAGCTCTAGCAATGTATGACTCTTAAGGAGACCCTGGGTTGAAGTCCAATTTTTCAGAAGCCTCGGATCTTGCTCCCACACTTTGCATGCTCAAATTACATCCTCGGGCTGCTGCCCATAACCTTCTTCCTGTGGAATCGAAGGCTGTTGAGGCTTTGATGATAGAGGCTCAGACTTTCACTGTAACAGGTTGTGAGTGACCTTCCTGACATCCCTTCAGTCACAACATCCACAAATCTCCCTGTGACCCTATCTGGGTACTGCAGAGAAGTTGTTTTGGTTGATGAGATGTCAGCTTTATTCCTTAAAGCCAAGTAGGCTGAGAGAAGCTGATATCTATTCCCATTCAGAGGAGAAAAAGGGAAGGAAGGTAATATTGAACTCCACCTTGCTGCCAGCTTAATACAGAGCTCCAGACTCTGGTTTCCAGTCCTCAAAAAATAGCAATTAAAAACCCTTTCTGGGAAAAGAAAGAATTAGAATTTTTTCCAGGCTCAAAGGGAAGCTTAGTTTTAACACTGTTGCCTGAGTGTGTACCAAGGTGGTGACAGCATTTTATCTTGAAGGCTATTTACACTCATTTATCACATAGAACTCCTTAATATCAATGCCTTTCCACAGGAGTGAAAATCCTCTCCTGCCTCCGCTGTTTGCAAACTATTCATCTAATCATAGAAGCTTACATTTATCTAGTACTTTAAGATTTGCAAACTGCTTTACATACATTATGTCACTTGATCTTCCCTAAAACCTAGGAGGTAGATAATATAGGTACTATTATCCCCAGGACTTAGAAATAATAAAGAACTATTCAGGGTCATACAGCTGTCAGGTGTCTGAGGCAGAATTCTAACCCAGGTCCCTCTTGATACCAAACCCAACCATCTGTCCCCTGCACCCCACCACCTCTTTCTCAGATATGATATTGGTAAGAAGATTCAGAAGGGATAATTTCCATATTAGTAGGCCACCTCCCTCTGCATTCCCAGTAGCAGCCTGGGTTTTCTAGACAACTATATGTAATGAAGCCTGAAGCCCAGGTATTACGTGCAGAGAGGGGTTAAGCCCCAGTGACTGACTGGCCCCAAGTCACATAACTAATAGCACAACTGTTGCTAAAATCCTGTTTTCTCAACAGTCCTTATTCCACTGAACCAACCTCTATTTATGAAAAGATAAAACTCACCTCGCCTCCCAATCCAATATGTTTTCTTTCCTTCTGTACCTAAATACCATGGGATAGCAAGTATTTTGAATTGTTAGAACAATTAGATTGATTTTGAATTGTTAGAAGTCACAGAATATCAGCTTCTTGAGGGCAGGACTACTTTGTTTTTGTCTCTGTGACCTCAGTGCCCAATACAGTCCCTGGCATACAGTAGGTACTTAATATTTGCTTGCTGACCAATTGATTAGATCCTTCAGCCCCTGATTACAACAGGACAACATCTCCATATTTCTTAGAGTTATTTGAGGGGCACATCTTCCTCTGCAGGGCTCTCCTCATCTGTGAGGTCTATGGGACAGAAAAAGATTTGTTAGAAAAAAGAACCAAATGCTTATTACCATATGCACAAATGTATTTTAGCACTGTGGGCTTCTGTTATAACAAAATAGTGAGTGATTCATCTTGAAGACAAGTACCTTACCCATGTCTAATCACTCGAGTTCAAAATGATCTCTCTGTTGCTAAAATATAAGCCTCAGGAAGGCAGCAACTATTTCTTATCTAAACTATCCCCCTCCCCCATGCCTAGTATAGTGTCCTACATAATAGGTCCTTCAGACCTGTTTGTTGCATTGAACTGAATCAAATTGCATTATGATGAATTGAATTAAATGTGGCTGAAGGAGAGGAAGAAATATCTAGTGCAAAAGCTGTTACTAGCAGCACCACACAGCCCCTACCAGTTTTACTCAAAAGGTGACTTTCAAGGACCCAAGGTAGTAACAGGAGCATGGTGGGGGTTGAAAGGAATGGCTCCATGACATTTTTTCTCACTTCTTTGCAGTTTTCCTAAGAGGAACCCTAGTATGAGTTTTCATGGACCCAAATTAGCAAGCAGGTGGATGATGGGACTTGAAAAGAATTCTCTGACCATAACTCATATATAGTACTCATATATGGTTGAGTCTAAGAGAGCTTTCAGTACAGGAAAAAGCAGTTTAAAAGGCAAAACTGAAACACTTAAGGCCAGTGCATGTTAGGTATAGAATAAATGCTGATTGACGAATTGACTAAGGAGCTGGTTTGGGTCTGAAATTTTGAATGGAAATAGCTCAATGGGGGGGGCGGAGCCAAGATGGCGGCATAGCAGCAGCAATATATCGCAGCTCTCACATAGCCACCCCCAAATACCCATGGAATAGGACTCTGGACCAACCTAGAACTTCAAAAACGCACACAGATACTTCCCAC
>CM053590.1:44062037-44103355 GCA_028646515.1 Pseudochirops corinnae
AGGTGGTGCAGTGAATAGAGCACCAGCTCTGGAATCAGGAGGACCTGAGTTCAAATCTGACCTCAGACATTTAACACTTATTAGCTGTGTGACCTTGGGCAAGTTACTTAACCCCAATTGCCCTGCCTTCCCCCCTCCAAAAAAAAAAAAAGAAGAGTGATCAGAACGACTGGGGTTGGGGGAGGTTACTTTAGGATTACTTCATAGAGGTGTATAACTATATCACTCTCCTGCTCAAGAAACTTCAGTGAGTGCCTGTTGCCTCTAAGACAAAATACAAACTCCTCTGTTTAGTACTTTAAACTCTGAAAAATTTGGCTCCAGTCTGCCTTTCCAGGCTTAATGCATATTCATGCACTCTGCATCAGAAAGCCAGACTCTCTCACTTGTTGCTGATATGCCACATTACATCTCTCCCTTATGTGCCCTATGCCTGGGGCACTCTCTTCTCCTCTTCACTTCCACCTCTCAGCTGCCTATCTTTCTTTGAGGCTTAGCTCAGGCTTTTACTGATCCCATCTGTTAATGTTTCACTGTGAAATTACTTTACACCTACTTTGTATATAATTTGTACTTACTTATCTGCATACCTGTTATATCCCTTCAGTAGTATGTAAACTCCTTGAGGGCAGACACTGTATTATTTTTGTCTTTGTAGCCCCAGGACCTGTCACAGAGACTGTGTGCTGTCTTTAGGGTCAGGGTCAAATTGCTGACTCAGCCTTGCAGCCCTTGGGCAAATGATTGACCACAGTAACTCTTGGAATGAGTCACAGCATCACTAGTTTGTTGTTTGTCCTTCCAGAAAAGCACCGTAGTATCAGGAAGGTGATGCCATGACTTGCAAGTGAATTGCATTTGAGTGAGGCAGGGCTGTGCAAAGTTACCAGCCTCACTCTCTCCTCTGGAACCATCTTGGTCCAGTGACCAAATATAAATCAAGAAGACTGGAGATGGCCCTGCCACTAGTTTGTAATGTTGGTATTGATAGGGATTTTCCTGGCTGTAATTATAATTTTTACCTCTTGAGTCAGTCATGGAGCTAATTTGGAATAAAAGAACCCTGGACTGAGTGAGGAGACAAGCAAGGATTCTTCAGCTACAGATTCAGATTTCACCTTGCTGGGTTTCAGGTTTGGTGGCGCCCCCCTCTCCCCCCCCCCCCATAAAATAGGGATGGAAAGATCTTGGCCACCTACCTTTAGGACTGTTATGAGAATGAAATGAGATACTGTTTGTGGAAGCTCTTTAAAATGTGTAAAGCATTAGCCCCACACTTTCCAAACTGTGTCTGTGGCTCCATGAAGGGCCTCCCATTTTCTTTGCCTTTGAATTCCTATCTATCCCTTAAAGTTCAGCTTTGGATGCCTTCTCCTCCAAGATTCTCCCGCTTGAGAACAAGAGTCAGCCTGGGATATCATGCAATACTTCATCATTCATTGGAATTTACTGACTCTTGACTATCAACATTTACCCTCTAATGCATTAATGTGAAATTATGAATATATTAAAGATTTATATTAAATATGGCAACTTTGGGGGATGAGAATGGGCTTTATTTTTCCATTTTTATACAATGATTCTCATATCTACCTTTATCTGTGGAGCATTCTCTACTCATAGATCAGAATTTATGAGTTCCATCAAAATGTTTTTAGTTCAAAAGTGTTTCATGGCTAAATTAATTTGGGCAATATTGCTTCAACAAATGTAAGATAATTATTATCACCAGAAAAGAACTCTCAGTTCCATTCAGTTCAAGAAGCATTTATTAAGGGCTTATTCTGAAAGTCATTGTTCTAAGCACTGGAAATATGAAGACAAAAATGAAAAACAATCCCTATCTTTAAGGAATTTATGTTCCAAGGGTTGGAGTTGGGAGGATGAAACATATGCACAAAATAAGTTAACTACAATGTAGTTTGAGGAGAAAGAAAGTAATTGAGTGGAATAGGGTTGTCTTCACAGGTGGCCGTTGAGATGAATCTCGAAGGAGAATGAGGATTTTCAGAGGCAAAGATAAGGAAGGAGTGCATGGGGGATATTCTGTACTAATGCATAGAGGCAGAAAATGGCTTGTTGAGCTTAGAAAACAGTTTGATATTTTTGTTATTCAGTCATTTCAGTCATGTTCAACTCTTCATGGCCCCATTTTGGGTTTTCTTGGTGAAGATACAGGAGTGGTTTGCCATTTCTTTCTCCAGTTCATTTCATAGATTAGGAAACTGAGACAAACAGCGTTAAGTGACTTGCCCAGGGTCAGACGGCAGGTGTCCGAGGCCAGATTTGAACTCAGGGAGATGATCTTCCTGACTCCACCTAGCTGTCCCAGACTACAACATAGAGTTGGGTTTTTCTTTTTAACCTTTTTTGGTGATCTAAATTTGACAGACACTAATAACAAGAATACTTTTATATGCAACTAAGAACAGAAGAAGAGTATTGTATATGAAGCCTTGAATCTTCATTATTACAACTTATATTTAAAGTATACGATAAATTCAGCATGTTAGTCTCAGCACTGTCTCTCTTGTCTGTTTCCCTTTGAAACTTCTTCTGTTCTCTGTGGGTTTTAAAAATGCTTCATTGATCATTCTCTCTCTCTCCCTCCCCCTCCCTCTCCTCTCCTCTCCTCTCCTCTCCTCTCCTCTCCTCTCCTCTCCTCTCCTCTCCTCTCCTCTCCTCTCCTCTCTCTCTCTCTCTCTCTCTCTCTCTCTCTCTCTCTCTCTCCTCATTCTCCCCCACTCAAAACACAAATACAAATAACCTCCTTGCCTTTCTAACAAATAGGTATATTTAGTCACTGAGTTAAGAAATATTCATTAAATGTCTACTGTATGCCAGGCACTGTTAAGTGATGAGGATAAAAAGAAACAAGACATTCCCTGATCTCCAGGAGCTCACAGTCTATCTAATGAAGGAAACAACATGCAAACAACTGTGTATGAACAAGCTATATACAGGGCATGTTGGAGATAATAAAGAGAGAGAAGGCACTAGATCAGTGGTTCTCAACCTTCCTAATGCTGCAACCCTTTAATACTCATATGTGAGCGTATCTGCATGTGGGCGGACCCACCTGGAGCGGTGTCTCGGTTCCTAAAACCATGGGAAATATGTGTTTTCAAATGGTATTAGGCAACCCCTGTGAAAGAGTCATTCGACCCCCGAAGGGGTCGTGACCCTCAGGTTGAGAACTGCTGCCCTAGATAATTAAGGGGGATCAGGAAGGACTTTAGAGGACGAGACTTCAGTTGGGATTTGAAAGAAGCAGGGGATGCAGGTGGTGGAGATAAGGAGGAAGGACTTTCCAGGCATGGGGATGGGGGTGGGGGGCAGCCAGTGAAAATGCCAGAGTCAGGAGATGGAGTGTCTCATTGGAGGAACTGCAAGAAAGTCAATGTCACTGGATTGTAGAGTATGTGATGGGGTGTAAGCTCTAAGAAGACTGGAAATGTGGGGGGAGGGAGAAGACTTTGAATGTCAAACAAAGAATTTTGTATATTATCTTGGATGTGATAAGGATCCACATGTTAGCAATGTTCATCTTGTTCTGCACCTCTAGTCCATTACTTCTCAGTCCAACAATGAGAATGGGAGCTGGAGCTTCATTATCAGTCCTCTGGAGTCACCAGTGTTCATTGCATTGATTAGAGTTCTTAAGTCATTCAAGGTTGTTTCCCTGGTTCTGCTTAATTCACTTAGCATCAGTTTATTCAAGTTTTCCTAGATTCCTCATCTGTCCTTTTTTTTTTTTTCATTTTTAGGGCACAACAAATATTCTATGACATTCATATACCATGATTTGTTCAATTGGCTGTTCCCCAACTGATGAGCAACCTTTGATTTTCAGATCTTTGCTACAATTTTTAAAAAATGTTATTATGGATATGTTTTTTCATATTTGTATTGTTTTCCTCTATTATCTCTTTGGGCAGTATAGGCCTAGTAGTGGTATTTATAGATCAAAGGGGAATATACACTTCTTAAAGGGGAGCAATTACAAAATTAGATTGGCAAAGTAGATCAAGTCCTGATTGTGACGGCCTTAAAGCCAGGTAAGGAATTTGCATTTTGTCCTTGAGGCATTAGGGAACCTTTGAAAATCTTTGAGCAAAAGAGAGACAGGGTCACATCTGTGCCTTGGGAATCTATTTTGGCTGTTAGATAGAGGATGAATTGGAGAGAGAGACTGGAAGAGGGAGACCAGTTAGGAATTTATTATTGTAGTCCAGGTGAAAGGTAATAAGGTCCTGAATTAAGGTGGAGACTATGTGAGTGAAGAGGGGTTCGATGGAAGAGATTTTGTGGAGTTACAATCATTAGGACTTGACAACTGATCAGATATGGGAGGGAATGAGGAAAAGAGGAGAGTCAGTAATTATTCTGAGCTCATGAATCTAGTGACTAGGAAAATGTGGTATACTCAGTAGAAATAGAGAAGTTGAAAATCTGATTGAATTTCAGAGGTTGGGTAGGGGTTGGGAGGGGTGGCTGATGGTGGTGGAGATAATCATAGGATCATAGATTTGGAGCTGTAAGGAAAGTTAAAGTCATTTAGTCCAATCGTATTTTATGGATGAAGAACCTGAGACCAGAAAGGTTAAGTGACTTGTCCTTCTTCCTCAGAATCAAAGAAGTCTTTTCAAGGTAGCAGATAGGCAGATCGATGGAGCATCACTGTTGTTCCTTCATTGTTGTTGTTGGGTGTTTTGTTTGTTTTTTAGATGTCGTCTTGGGCAATGGCTTGATTTGTGAGTGAGGCAGTTGCACAGCCTCACTCTCTCTTCCAGAGTCCTCCAAGTCCAGTGGCAAGACAATACTCAGGACAACTGACAACGGCCCAGGATGCACTGGCTGATTTTGGATTCTTTGATGCTTGCCTGTTATAGCCACTTTCATGACCACTGGAACAAATTGTTCTCATCTGCTCCTGCTGCTGGGGAAGTCTTCCTGCAATTGGGGTAGACATCCACTGAACTCACCTATGGTTTTGAAGCCTTTAATCACCCTCAAACCTAGTTTAGCTTGTCTGCTGAGACAGTTTCACTGGGGTGTGGACATTGCCAATGCTACAGCTTCTTAGAGCCACCGTAGAGAGTTGGGTGACCAGTTGGATGACAAAGGTGGATGGGCAGTCCTGAAAAAGGCTCAGCAGCCCTGCCATCAAAGGTGCTAATCCTTCCTGAACCCTCCATAACACCCCATCGAGTTAACCATATATATATAAGTTCAATGCTAAGCACAGAGTATACAAATAGAAGCAAATGTGACAGTACTTGCCTTCAGAGAGCTTACATCCTAATAGGAGGATGACAATACAAATAAAGGAGTTCTGGCTAGCAGTGGAGGGGGGTAAAAAGCATGCACTATGGTATGGTGAGGTTATAGTAGGAGGGAGACAGACAACCAAAGAACTCATAGAAACTGAGAAGACCAAGTCAATGAGGAGGGACATCCTGACAGACACAGAGGGAGAGAGAGAGAAGGATGGAGAAAGAGAGAGAAGGATGGAGAAAGAGAGAGAGAGAGAGAGAGAGAGAGAGAGAGAGAGAGAGAGAGAGAGAGAGAGAGAGAGAAGAGAAATAAGAAGAGGCCGCAGGACAGAGTCTTGGCAGGGACTCTCTGTTTGGCTGGTAGTTTCTTGCCTACAGGTCTGGTCTTCCTGAGTGGAAGGAAGGACCCTGGCTTCCCACTTGATGTTTATTCTTATTTAGCATACAGGAGCCCAGGCAGGTTGCCTGCTGACCTCAGTGTCTTCCTCAGGCTTCCCCAAGCCATCTCCTCTCTCGTGGCTGGCTGCAGGATGGGCCAGCCAGCAATGGCTGCTTGTCAGCATTATGGACAAGTGACTCATTAACAATCCATGGCCAATGAACTAAAACAAAAATAAATTTTTAAAAAATGCACAGAGGATTTTCTAGAGATCCCCATCTTCACCTACAGCACAAGGTTGTCTTGCATGTTAATGAAGAGAAAAAGCCTGATAAGAAAAGGAGAAAGGGGTTTTTTTTTAGAGACCCCTACAGACGGATTCTATCTGTAGAGTCAAAATCTCCTTCCCTGAGTGTGTTGTTGGTGTTCCCGTTGAGGGGAGGGGTTGGTGCTGGACGTAAGCTGAAAGATCAGGCCTCAAAACCACGTTAGGCTAGGACCAAACCCCAAGCTGGGGACCCGGAGTCATGCAGGATGTGGGGAATGGACTGTAGGATGGGAAGGGTGTTGGATTAGTCCCATCCTTTAGCCCCAGGAAGGTCTCTGCCTCCCCCCAGGCCCTAGCTGGTGCGGGGCTGGCTGTTCTAGAGCACGGCATGTGGAGGTGGGGATTGGGGGGGGGGCAAAGTAGGAGGGACTGCTAAGCTGCAGAGGGGCACTCGGGGATGCGCTCTGCGGCTGGCGCGGGGCTGGGCGGTGCTTGAGGCGGGGCGGGCAGGGGAGGAGCCTGCAGCTCCAGCCCCTGCAGCCCTCCCCTGACAGCCGCCGTTCCCGCCCCCCACTCTCGCTGCACATTCATCACTCTGTTTGGTGGTGGCGGTCCTGTCAGCTGGCTAGCTGGGATAGCTGCGGGCGGGCGTTGGAGCAGCAGCAGCCTCCGCCGCAGCAGCAGCCAGCGCGCCTCTCCCGGGCTGAGCCCAGCGCTGCCCAGCAGCGTCGCCCTCCGGGTGGTGAGAGCGGGCCGCTGCCCCTCTTCTCTGCCCGGCTAGAGGCCAGCTAGTGTACCCTGCCTGCCGGCCGCCTGCACTCCCTCAGCTGCGCCCAGGCTCGCTCTCCGTCCCACCGCTGGTGTCCGTTGGTCTCTGCTGGGTTCAGCGCGCCCATTCCTCTGGCCAGATGATGAACTTCTTGCGGCGCCGCCTCTCCGACAGTAGCTTCATCGCCAACCTGCCCAATGGCTACATGACCGACCTGCAGCGGCCCGAGCCACAGCAGCCGCCGCCGCCTCCTCCTGGCTCGGCTTCGGGCCCCGCTGGGCCTCCGGCCGCTGGTTCCCCGGCCCCCGAACGAAGGCCGCCGCCGCCCCAGGTGCAAGGGCAGCTCCAGCAGCCCGCGCCGCAGCCGGCCCCGCCGCAGGCGCAGCCCGCAGCCCCGGTACAGTCCATGAGCAGCAGCTTCTTCAGTTCCCTGTCCAACGCCGTGAAGCAGACCGCCGCCTCGGCGGGGCTGGTGGACGCCCCCTCCAGCACCCCCGCCGCCTCCAGGAAGTCCAAGTTGCTCCTGGTCATCGATGAACCGCACACAGACTGGTAGGTGGGCCCCTACTGGGTCACCAGGGCCGGCCCATCCCTGCCCCAACCTCGCCCAGCTGCTTAGCCGCTGTCCCCGGTGCTGATCTCGGGACTCCTTGTTCTCACTTCTAACGCTGAGGCCACTCTGGTTAATCATTCACCCTCCCCCCCCCCACTGCCTCATCCCCCATCCCTAACTGGGCATATTTCGTACATGGGAGATTGGGTGGACTTGGCTTGTTATGGAATGAGAAGGGGCGGGAATGGAGGGGGAAGGTACGTGCTTAAGCCTGGAAAGGTTACCAGGTAGCTGAGAGGGAATTTGACATGGGTCTAAAACTAGGAAATGTGATAAATTGGATTTGTTCACCAAATTCCAGATCATGAGGGAGAATCCTAGAAGCTTAAACTAAGCAAATGTAGAGTCCTACTTTACATAGCAGGAATTGAACTTGGGGGAATGTTTTAGCTGAATATATGCCATTGAGAAAAGAGGTCCAAGAAAGACAAAATTGAACAGTAAGAGACGTCTGACTGGCTATCTTCAGGAAGGCTTGGGATGCTTGTAGCACATCCTCAAGACACTAAGGCTGACGACAGAAAGAGCAGTCAAGCCTTCCCACAACTTGTTCCTCGGTGTCTCTGTCATTTACAGAACGCTGGACAGGAGCAGACTCCAGAGCCATCATTCCTGAGTGGGATTTCTTGTATTCCTATAATCCTTTGCCACCTTCTCTATGTGTGTTTTGCCTTATTATTATTATTATTATATTTTGCACCCCCCCCCCCCCATTCTTCCTTTGAGATAGAGATTCTGTAGGGATGGCTGATGTTGGTGTTGGTGGAATGAGATATGGAGAATGTGAGAATGCCTGTTACTCATTGTGGCCCTTGTGGGGAGCTGTTTGTGTGACTGTTGAGCTTATTTCTTAGTCTCAATTTTTTTTCTTTTTTACCCCCATCATGATGGAAAAAGGGCCCTGAAGGGGACATTCACAGGAAATGGCCATCTGGTGCAAGGTGGAGTGGTGAATGGTGCAGAGGCAAATTAGGCATTTAAAGACAACTGTGGTGTGTCATTCATTGGCAGCTCCATTCATTTCAACAAGTCTGTTGAGCACCTACTGTCTCCAACACTTTGTAGGGCCAAGAGAAAGCATGGCTCTTGCCTTCAAAGACCTTAAATCATACCAGGGACATGTTATATGCATGAAATAGTTAAATAAGAATATAAGGCAGTCTATGAGTACCCAAAGAGTGCTTATGACAAGAAGTAATATAGGAATCCAGAGTAGGGAAATGTGAATTGGCTTAGTCAGTGAAGGTTTCAAGAAAGAGGTGAGTTTTGATTTTTATCTCAAGAAGAGTACAATTTGGATAAGGAGGGCAAGAATGTCAATGACTCAGATTTTTCATTGTAGGAACCAAATCCTTCTGTTCTCCGGCTCAGTTCCTCACCCTATATGTATTTTTTTTTTCCTCAACAGCCTTTAGGCACAAATACTCTATCCTGCATCTGCTGATTGGCATATATGTTGTGGTCCTCCTGAAAAACTGGGTTTTAATTTGTTATGCTTTAATCTTCAGGGTTTTAGAGTCACTTCAGTGAGGGTTGTTGTTCCTATAGAAAGATTGCTGGGCATTGGACTAGACAATTTGGCTCAATGCCCCTTATGATGCCTCACCATACCCCCAGACGCTTATGCAAACTGAAGCTGCAGAGGACATCGTGTGTTGAATATCAACTGTTTGATTTTTCCAAACTTACAACATTGATGTATTAATGCGCCACTTAGCACAGTGCCTGGCACATGGTAGGCACTTAATAAATACTAATTGACTCATAGGCTAATATTTATCAAGCCTAAAGACTAACATCTTTCTATGGTTGGCAGAATTTCCCAGAATTCCAGGATTAGTATTCATTAGAAATGTGTTCAGGCTCATTGAACACCCTGGTCATTATTGATAAGTGGTTATAGTGAAATATTCTTGGTGAAATTAGATGCAGGTGTGATGTCTTCCAGGTGCTTACTCAGGGCAAGTGCTGGGACTTAATTAAAAAGCGCTTAAGGTGCTAAAGGATGATTGTTGGGGGAGGGTAGCATGGAATCAGCTGCTCCTTCAATTTAAGTTTCTGTCAAAGTGTTGGACTAACAGGTGTCATTTATACCTCATGTAAATGTTGTAGATGAGAAGCAGTCATTCAGCACCCATTCCTGTACAATTTTGGTGTTCTTTTCTCAACTGTATGGCAGACGGAGGCAGAAGGGTTTTAACAGCTAGTTTTTGAAAACTGTGATTTTAAGAAGGTCTTAAGTGAAACAGGCTTTCAAAACAGCTAGGTTAACAGCATGACCTTTTGAATTTAGATCCATTATATTTTGTTGTTAGTTGTGGAGGAAAAGGGATCTGGGCATCAATCATTGACCAATATGTGTGTGGGGGTTAGGGGGGTAGAGAAGAACTGAAATTTGTGCTGGTAAACCTTTAATAATTGTCTCTCTGAAAAAATGTATGCAGGGCACATTTTAAAGTTTAATTTGTATTATATACATTTTCTCCATTATTTTCTGAAGTCTAAAGTCAATCCACAAAACAATAAACCAAGCCCTGATTTGTAGAGTTTGCTGATTTCTTAGGTGTAACTGTTACACACTGAAAATTTAACAGCTAGAACCAGCCAGTTCAAAATGGTTCCAGAATACTCCTGAGTAGAGGGAGGTGGAGATGGAGGTGATCTTGGGGTATTTTCTTTAAAAGATCATTGCATTTTATATTATTGCTTTCTTCCTGTCCCCCACAACATGACTAATGTGGACACATGTTTTACATGACTTCATTAAAAAATAAATAAAAAGATAATTTCATTGAAAGTATCTTGAGATAGAGACATCATTGCATAGTAGAAATAATATTGACTCGAATGAGAAGAATCATGTCCAAATCCTACTTCTGACACTAGCTGTGTGACCATACGTAAATCATTTAACTCTCTGAGCCTCAATTTCTTCATATATAAAATGAAGTTGTTGGACTAGATTACCTCTGCACTCCTTTCAAACTATACACTTGTAAGTTATTATAATCTTTCAGAATTCCTTTAAAATATTGTCTTTAAGGGTGGCTAGGTGGCACAGTGAATAGAGCACGGGCCCTGGAGTCAGAAGGACCTGAGTCCAAATCCAACCTCAGACATTTAACACAAAAAACTAGCCACGTGACTTTGGGCAAGTCACTTAACCCCAATTGCCCTATCTTCCGCCCTCCAAAAAGCAAAAAAAAAAATTGCTTTTACAAGCGACATGATACTACAGACAAAAAATGTGTGCTTAAAATTGTTTTAATAAACATCTGGTCTTTCCAGTTCCATAATTCTAAGTTGGAGGGGGCATTTACCTCTGTGTTTTAATGATCTTTGTGTATTTGTGTATAAAGAAAAAGGACCAATTTTGGGGGTAGTGGCACTGGGAGGGTAGAGTAAAGCAAGGTTATAATCCAACTGGTAAATAGATGCTGGGCTCACAGAACTCTTGCTGTCTAATTTAATTGCATTTCTTTTATTTTTTAAATTTTTTAAATTTTTTGCAGGGACAATTGGGGTTAAGTGACTTGCCCAAGGTCACACAGCTAGTAAGTGTTAAGTGTCTGAAGCCACATTTGAACTCAGGTCCTCCTGACTCCAGGGCCAGTGCTCTATTCACTGCACCACCTAGCTGCCCCTTAATTAAATTTCTTGGACATTTAAAAAGCATCTATCACTGTGCTAGGCATACGACTACAGTGACAAAAATGAGATGCTTTTGCTTCAAGCAGCTTATATTCTACTAGGGTTGAGGAGATAGCTTTATATATAAAATATATAAAAGTAAATATAATATTTTTTTTTTTTGTGAGAGGCACCAGCAACAGTGGAGATTAGGAAAAGCCTCAAAGGTTGTGGCACTTGAACTGAGCCTTTAAGAAAGCTAGGGATTCAGAGAATTATACAATTGAGAGAGATCTTTGTTTTCCTTTCCTCAGTGGCTGAGGAATCAATCTCTTCCTGAGCCTTCCAAATATCAACATTGAAAGCCAACGCAGTACAGCTCAGTCTTGATTATCCAGGAGCTGGTTTTTAATGAATCAACAATAAAGGAATGCATTGGGTCAACTAGGTGGTGAAATGGATAGAGCACTGGGCCTGGAGTCAAGGAGACCTGAGTTCAAATCCAGTCTCAGATACTTAATAGCTTGGACAAATCATTTAACCCCTGTTTGCCTTAGTTTTATCAGTTGTAAAGTGGAGGTAATAATATTTGTATCACCTACCTCAAAAGGCTACCACAAGGCTCAAATGAAACATCATGTATAAAGTACCTTTTGAACCTTAAAGCACTGTATAAATGTTGTGTGTTATCAACTAGATGGTAAGCTCCTTGAGTGCTCAGATGGTATCTGATAATAACGATGATGAAAATAGAAATAATAATAATGCCAGCTAACATTTTATAGAGCATAGTGCTCAATTTATCTGGCTGCTTGTGGCTAGCTCCAGAAAAAGGTTTGGATTGTGCTTGAGGTGATTGAAACTGTTGGCGATCATGAGGTTTTGGTGTTCCCCAGTGTATTTGATTTCATCAGTGCTATCTTATTTTGATTGATACATGGTCAAAAATGGGCTTTAACTTTGACTCATTGATTCTATAATATCTGTTTACTCATTAAATGTCCAAACTGGAAGGGACCCTTAGAACAGGGATCTTTCCTCCAGTCTAATATTGTGCCACCACCCTAATTTGATGAATAAAGAAAGTAAAATGTTGGGTTTTGTTATTTTTTTTTTTAGAGGAAGGTAAGCATTTGGACACAGAGTGTTTTGATCTTTTAGAATATGTAGCATTATTTATTAGTAATGCCGGTCCTACACAGCTGCTGTAATCCAAGATGATATTCATCTTCCTATAAAATGGAATCAGTTTTGAAACTCATGGCTCCTCAGTACTCCTTGACACTGGCATCCCTGTCTCCTTCTGTCAGGAAAGGGTGGAAGGTGGTCATCTGAGAATCCCTCCCAGATCCTCTATTTAAGGAGAGGGCCCAGGGCAGCCACCTGGACGTTTCTCACCTTGCTGCTCTCCTGGTCTTGATCGTTGCCTCTAGTAACTCTTCTTCCTACAAGATGGAATCAACTGTGAAGCTTACACGTTCTTCTTACCCTTGGGACTGTCCATTCACCCACTTGGCTTCAAGACTTCAACATATCCCCCACCCCACAAGGGTTCCCTAGTACCCTTACCCAGCTTTTCAGTTTCTTTTTATGCTTTGTTTGCCCTCGTTAGACTAGGGGCTCCTTAAGGGCAGGGGCTCTCTTTTGGTCTTCTTTGTGTCCCTAGGGCTAAGTACACTGCCTGGTATGATACATAGTAGGTGCTTAATAAACATCCATTTATTATTGATTGAATGATTGATAAATATAATAGCTCACATCCCTTTAGCACTGCAAGATTTGAAGAATGTTTTCCTCATGACACTCTTGTGAAGTAGACAGTGTAGTTATTATTATCTCAATTTTAATGATTTTTTTTTTTTGCTTTTTGGAGGGGGATAGGGAGGGCAGTTGGGGTTAAGTGACTTGCCCAAGGTCACACAGCTAGTTTTTTGTGTGTTAAGTGTCTGAGGTCAGATTTGAACTCAGGTCCTCCTGACTCCAGGGCCGGTGCTCTATTCACTGTGTCACCTAGCCACCCTTATCTCAATTTTATAGAAGAGTAAATTGGAACCTAGAGATCAAGTGACTTACACAGGGTTACACAGCTAGTAAGTATCAAAACTGGAATCTTAACTACAAGCAGGTAAAAAGCAATTTCCTTATGGAACTGCTGTTTAGAATGGGGGGTAGCTGGAATTTTATGTTAGGAGAAGGTGAGGAAGTTGTTGTCACCTCTGGTTTTTTTGTAGAATGTATCCTAAGGGATTTGATTAAATGGTTCTCAGAATCCAAGGGACTGCATAGAGAGAGAGAGGAGGGGGGAGAAAGAGAGAGAGAGAAAAAGAGAGAGAGACAGAGAAAAAGAGAGAGACAGAGAGAGAGAGAAATCTCCGAGTTCAAGACAGGCTTGACTAAGAATCCCCTCTAAAACATTCTTGACCAGTGATCATTCTGCCTCTGAAGATCTCCAGTACCTAGTAATTCCCAAGGATGTTGAGTCTGCTTTTGAATACCTTGAATTACAAGAAAATATATCTTTACATCAAGGCCAGATTTGCTTATCTGGTTCTTCCACCCATTGCTCCTAATTTTTCTTTGGGGAGCCAAGCAGAAAAAAATCCATTATTTTCCACATGATAGCCCTTCAAAAACTGGAAAGTAGCTATTATCTTGCCCAAAGTCTTTTCCAGGTTAAATAAATATCCACAGTTTCTTTAACCAATCTACAGATGGCATGGTTACCAGTCTTTTTACCTCCCTATTGTTCTCTTCTAGTCTTGTTCTAGGCAGCTAGATGGTAAAGTGGTTAGAGCACTGGGCTTGCAGCCAGAAGGATCTGAGATCAAGTCTGGCCTCAGACACTTTCTAACTGTGTAACCCTGGGCAAAGTCATTTAATCCTTCTTGACTCAGTTTTCTTGTCTGCGAAACGAACTGGAGAAGGAAATGGCAAACCATTCCACTATCTTTGCCAGGAAAACCCCAACAACAACAACAACAACAACCGCAGCCTTGCCTCAGTTTGTTTGCCTTTCTCACTTCCAGAAATGTTCTGCTTACCCTGTGCTGTGGATGAAGTCACAAGATCTCACCGTAGCCATCTGGTCCAACACATGCCTCAGAAAACACCTGGCCAACTATCTGGAGTCTTTGCTTTACAGCTCTTCAGGGTCGAGGAATCCACCACTTATCCAGGCAGTCTATTCCATTTTTGTGTAATTCTGATTGTTAGGAGAAACTTATTTTAAGTCTATACTTTACTCTTTGTCAATCCTACCCTTTCCTCACAATTTAATTCAATCTAGCATGAATTTATTTTAATTTATTTTTATTTTTTGGAGGGAATTGGGATTAAGTGACTTATGCAAGGTCACATTGCTAGTAAGTCCCTGAAGTCACATTTGAATTTAGGTCCTCCTGACTCTAGAGCCAGTGCTCTATGCACTATGCCACCTAGCTGACCCTCTAATATGAGCTTATTAAATGCTTCTACATATGCAAGGTACTTGTGATACAAAAGTGAAAACAAAATAATTTCTGTCCTCAGGGTGGTTACATTCTACTGGTTCTGCCCAATGGGGCTGAGCAGAATAGTAACCCTTTTCCACATGTAAGCCTTTTGAAAACTTGGCCAGTTTTCACATTCAATCTAAAGTGTTTTTTTTCCTCATCCCCAGTTTCTGATCAGGGCAGAAGACATCAGAACTTGCACCCCAGTTCTGGGTTTTTGGTAGCCAGTATCAACAAGCATCTGTTGAGAAGGAATTAAACCTTTGGCAGAACTAAGGGTAGGCAATGTTGGCAGCTGCTCAGAGCTGCAATACTTGGGCAAGGTGTGATATTGAGGGGGTCCTTTTAAAGAGTTTTTAAAAAAATAAATGCACATGCAATGTTTTCTTTTTTTTAAAATTTTTTTATATGTAATGTTTTTAATGAGAGAAAAATCTTACTCTTCATGGTGTGTTGGTTTTAATTTTGTGATAAACCAAGTCATGGTTATTAAGGAACTCAAAGTTTCTGTAACACATGAGGAGGGGACCATTTTAAAACCTTACTGAGTTGCCTTGTCCTGGTTTGGGTCTTTGGCAAACTCTGTCCTTTATTGTTCGAGGTCTTTGAGTGGTCTCCAGTTGGCTATTGGAAAAGGAAATGTTGCCACGGGGCCTGGAAGATGTAAAGCTGAACGTAGTTAGGCAGTGAATTTCTATAAGAAATTTGTGTGAACAATGCTGACTGAATAAGAGTGGTCCCCTCAAGGAAGCCTGTCAGCATAGTGCCTAGTGATAACTTTAAAAAGCTGTTGAATGTGTGTGAGTATGACCCCAGCAGGCTTCCATCAGCCATTTTGGAGTGATCTCTGGTGAGGTAATGGTAGCGCTCATAAGAAACGCAGTTAAAATGTTGGAGTGGAGATGTGGTGTGACATTAACACACTTCTTTTTTAAGCACATAGCTGACAGTCACACATTTGTTCTTTGGACTGTGGCAGACATAAAAGAAAGGGGCTGGTTTTTGGGCATGGTGCGAAGAGTATTTGATTTCAGGCTAGAAGGCATGGGTTCCAGTTCTGACACAGCCACTCATTCATTAGGAAGACCCTCTGAACTTGAATTTTCTCATATGCAAAAAAGGAAAAATAATTATAATGTTGATCTCACAACATCGTGGTGAAAATCAAAGAAGATAATGTTTCTATAAAGTAGCATATAAATGGGAACTGTTATTAGTTTGAGCTAAACTATTAGCTGACATTTACTAGCACTTGGAAGGTTTGCCAAAGTGTTAACATATGTTATCTTGTTTCAGCCTTGCAGCAGCCCTGTGAAATAAGAAGTACAAATACTCTTATCCTCATTTTATACTTGAGACTGAGGCTCAGGGAGAATTAAAGGTACTTGCTCAAGGTCACATAGATAGTATCAGAAGCTGAGTTCAGATCCACCTCTTCCTGACTCCAAGTCTCGAAAAGGTGAGGTTACCAGAGAGGTAGCTGGGCTTTTAGGGGAAAGGTCCCTGAACCTGGAGTCAGAAGACCTGTGTTCATAGTTCTAACCTAGTTTCCTCATCTGGAAGAATCTCAGAAGGTAAGCTCCTTGAGGGTAAGACACCTTTTCTTTTTTCTTTTGTGTCTTGGTGTGTTGTACTTAACATATTCTTTATATGTGTTTATGGAATTGAATATACAAAATGTAAGGGTTAATGCTTGTATTTCCTATTTTATAGGGTTGTTATGATGAAATGCTTTATAGACCTCAAAGTGTCAAAGGACAGATTACTAGTGAATTGTAATCACTGAAAAAGTAAGCTTTTTCACTGGCTAAAATATCGTGCCAAAGTTAACAGGATTCTTGATAGTATATATGATAAAGGTAGGAATGCAGGCTAGATGAGTGAAAGGAGGTGGGCCTTTATTAAGCAACCATTGTGTGCAGGTGCTGTGACCTTTTTAATCCTCATGACAGCCCCTAGAGGTAGGTGCTATTGAGATGCACATCTTACAGTTGAGGACATTGAAGCAGATAGAGGTTAAGTGACTTGTTCAGGACCACACAGCTGGTATGCCTCTGAAATGGGATTTGAACTGGGTCTTTCTGACCTGATTGACAGTAATCCCAGGATACTATCCAGATCCCTCTGGAAAGCAGTGATAGTGTTTCCTTAACTTACTTTTTGTTCTGGATGAAATTCATTTCTCGATAAACCAGAAAGGATCTGGGGAAGGTCTAATGTTAAATTAGAATAGAGAGCTTCTACTGCCACTCAGATCTTAGCTCAGGGCACTGTTTGGCTTTTGTTAGCAGGGTGGGGCACCTTTCCTTGTCTGGAGAAGGTTCTAAACACGCTGCTCTAGACCCTTTGAATTCTTTGGCTTCAGGACTCCTTTACAATCTTAACTTTTTAGTACCTCAAAAAGTTTTTATTTATGTTAACTCTATCACTATTTACTATATTTTAATTAAAACTTATATGTTTAAAAATTATTAATACTTAAAAACCCAAACTCATTACATGTTAACATAAATATTTTTAATGAAAAATATTTTCTGAAGTTAAAAATTGTAGTGACAAGAGTGACAATGTTTTGCATATTTTCCAAATCTAATGTTTATTAGTTCAAATGGAAGAACCTTGATTTCTCAAATTTGCTTCTGCATTCAATCTTCTGTGTTGTAGCTTTGGTTGAAGTATTTAAAGAAAATCCAGCCTCCCAGAGGTATGTAGTTGGAAAAGAGAGGACCATTTTAATAGGTAAATAACATCTTAATGTTATTGTGGAAATAGCTTTGACCTTGTGGGTCCCCTATATGGTTCTTGAGACCCTCATAGTTCCGAAGTAGGAGGGAGAAGCCCTGAATAGAAATGAGGCAGCCATGTTGAACTGCTAAGAATATGCACTCAACAGTCACTATGAGATCAGTAGGCAATGCAGAGTTAAAGGGGTAAGTTACTCCTCCACATATGTGGTCATATTTGTTCCTTATGTGTTCTCTGGTGTGTCTCTAAGATATGCCTCAGGTTTATGGGGTAAGCGTTCTATTGTGACCTTTTCGTTGTGTTATTTTATTAAATGTCTTTGCTTTGAACGACTTGTTTCCTCTGATAGCAAAAAAGGAAACCTATTGATGGGGGCTTATATGCTGCAGTTTTGAATGGATGTGGACTTACAGAATATTTTGAAATTAGAATAGTTAATCTGGAGTCACCTCATACTACTATTATTTTACGAGGGCCCTTTCCCCCCAATGAATACAATTACTTATATAAAAAGAACTACAGCTTCTACTGCTCTTAGTGACCAACATGGTAATTTGTTATAGAAGAAAAGAAGGACCTGAAATTGGACTTTAACACTGATATTTATCACCTTCCTGACCTTGGGCAATTTACTGAACCTCACTGAGTCTCAGACTGATGGGCAAAATGAGTATAATAATGCTTTTAGTATCTACCTTTCAAGGATTCAATGAGAAAAGTTCTTTATACACTTTAAATGAGGCAACTAGATTGCACAATGGATAGAGTGGTGGGGGAGGGGCTGGGAAGGGGAGTTAGGAAGACCTGAGTTCAAATCCAGCTTCGATCATTTACTAGCTATGTGACCCTGGGTATGTCACTTAACTGCTGTCTGTTTCGGTTTCCTGATCTGTAAAATGGGGCTAATAATAGTACCTACCTCCTGGAGTTGTTGTTAGCATCAAATAAGATAATAATTGTAAAGTCCTTAGTACAGAGCCTGGACGTATAATAGTAGGTGCTGCATAAATATTTGCTATTATTATGTAAATATGAATTATTATTTTTTGACATCATTACTGATAGTTTTACTAGTTTTGTCACTCTCTTCCCATTTAATAATACAGTGACTATCTCAAGTGTTAACATTACTTCTGCTGGTAACCTCTGATCCTCAGTTTCTCACCTGTAAAATGGGGATAATAATTTTAGGATTCCTTAACCTCACAAGGTTGTTGTGAGGAAATCACTTTTGTAAGATGGAAAGTGTTGTTGACTGAAGCCATTATTATTTAAAATTGCTCTTAGTTCCCTCACAAGCATATAATGTGTCAGGCCATGACTTTGTGTTGCATGCACAGAAAGTGAACTTTGTCTAGTCTTACTGAGAGAGTCCTCACTAAAGTGTTATCCCAGACAAAGGTGTCCCCATTTTTCTCCAGGTCCATGAACTTTAGAATCTGGTTTGGGAATAGGGGAAGTGGCATTAAGGTAATTTACCCAGCTGCTTATTCTATTCCTGTGGCTGCTGTTCTTTAGGCAGTACCTATGATTGCATTAAGTAGGCAGGCATTTTTGTGCTCCTAGGGAAGGTTTGAAAATGGAATCTCCTATGTTCCTGAGTCTTTGAGTTTTCACTGAAATAGTTGTCTTTTGGGGAGGCTTCAGAGCTGAAAGTGACCTTCAAGATTATTTAGATGAGAGGTGTTATAGGCCTGCAAAACTTCCAAGTGTAGCCCAAACCAGATTAAAATGTAATTGGGAAATGTTTAACAAAATAAATCAAAATACAATACAACATAGACAATGTTGATTTGTGGTTTTCTAAGTCAGTTTGCAGCTGCAGGGATATGCTTCTATTTGAGTCTGATACCATTGATTCTAGACCAATCCCATCATTTTTACAGATGGGGAAACTGAGATCCAGAGTTATTAAATGATACGCCCCATGACGTAACTGGTAAGAAGAGCTGGGATTGAAGCCCAGTCCTTTGGCTTTAAATCTAGCATTTTTTCCACAAAGCTCTCAAAATAAATACTTACATGTCATGAAGAATAAAAAAATTTTGGCTTTAAAAAGCTATGCATCTGCACAAAGTAATATTTAATAGTGTCTTTCATCATGTTCTTCATGCATTATCTGCTAGGCAGCTGCCTACTCTGTTTATTCCTAGTCCTGGCTCTGGTTACTCAAAGATTATAATATATCCCACAATATCGCCCAAGTCAGCCAAGATTCCAAGAATTTTATCAGGTTAGACACCTGCTTTGACGTAATTTCATAATTCATTGTGGATGACGACTTGCTTCCTCTCAGAATTTCAGTTCAGAATGCATTTATTAAATGGGTCAGGAACTGTGTTAGAATCTAGAAATGCAAAGATAAAAAGGAAACAGTGTCTACTCTCAGGGAACTTACATTCTACTGGAGGTGGGATGATGCAAAGACTAGACTGAGAAATAATACAAAGTAATGTGGGGGCTTTGGAGGGTACTCACTCCTGTGGGATCAGCAAAGACCTCTTGGAGGGGATGGTCCATGACCTTAGCCCCAAAAGGAGCTAAGGATTCTAAACAGTAGAGAGAAGTGAGTCAGAAGTGTGTTCATTTGGAAGTGGGAGATGAGCATTTGTCAGCATGTTACCTACTTCCCCCATTAGCTACTTCATCCTTGCTGATGTGGACACCTTTATAATATAAACTAGTGACATCTTTTAAATATGGATTCTTTTGGGGGGTAGAAGGAAGGCAGTGTTGAGGTTCAGGATTTCTAGAATATCTCAACACTCATTCACAGGTTGTGTGTCCCCATAAACAGGTTCCTTCCTGAAAGCACTTTAGAGGTGTTCTAAGAAATCTGTCCCCAAACAGATTAGTGAGTTTTTTTTTCTCATTACTAAAAGGATTATTCCCTCCAGGGAAGTGATTCTCAGTAAGGCTCCACAAACAGTGATATCCTATCCCCTTCCCCTACCCTCACTTTAGTCTTTTTTAAACAATCTTTCTTATAGATTTTCAGGAACACGTCTCTTGTGCAAAGGCAGAGCATTGTCGTCACCAATGCCCTCCCCAACAGAAGCAGGGCCTGCTGTTTCTATGCGGTTAAAGATACTCCTGGTGTGCATAAGTGCGTGCTTGTCTGGGAGGCTTGTCTGCGAGACAACTAGAAACTGCATGATGCGTATGAGGCATTGTTCATCCAGTGTTTTAGCCGCCCACACAGATGCAGCTGGGAACCCAAAAGCTGTGTGCAGCTCCAGTATGAAGGCCCAGCCTGGGGATTATTGCTCACCAGGGGAAGTTTCATTGTGGACACAAATTCACATGGGGTCCTTTTCTCTCCCTGTGGCAATTTCCCTCCTTCCCTCTAATGAAAGGTTCCCTTGGATTGTTGAATCCTAGTCTGGGTCTACTTGCCTTGCCTATCCTAGGGAGTTTCACAGGGGTTTGGGGGTTCTTAGCCACATCTGTGTGGGTGAGGACCAGGAGAGCGACTGCCATGCACTCACATGACACCTTGGTTGTGAATAAATCCTAGTAATGAGACAGAATGGAAAAAAAATGGAAGAAAAATATTGCTATGGGGAGTTATCTGCCTGGTTATACTTTCCAAGCTGTTTATTCTTTGTACATGTAGCCAAGCCCAGGCTCCTTTGATGATAATGTAACTTTCATGCTTCCTAGAGCTCTTACCTGTTATCTTTTACTCCTTCTCATTCTTCCAGGCGCCTTCTTGGAAGGGAGAAGAGTAATCTGGCAAATTCAGTCATACTCTGTTGGTAGTTTAGTGTCTTACCCTTCCCAGGAATATCTGTCTTTTAAATGACTGATTTAGGGGAGAAGGCCAATGACTCTTGAAATAGCTTGGCACCATTTCAGACATTCTTGGCTCAGTTAATATGGCATATGGAAGGAAAAGATCATTTTGGGGGGGGAGGGCTTCTTTTCAGAGCCATGACTAGGGTAGGGCATTTACGGCTTTGTCCCAGAATGGGCAAGTTAAAGGATGTCAACTGTATGTTTTCTCTTCTGTCCAGTTCTACCTCACCTCCTTGCCAGTAGCAGTGGAGGTGACAGGTCTCATCCATCCAACCATGGGTAAAGCACCTTGCTAGGCACTGTAAGAACTATAAAGAGACATGAATCATGCTCTCTGCCCCTCTGGTTTCTTTCTCTCCTTTCATTTTTTTGGCCACAGATACAGTTCTCTTGGGTGTTTCTTCTTGTTTCGTTTTGGCTATCACCATCTTTCCTTCTTGTCATGTCCCCAAATTCTGTTTTGTGTTTTATTTTTGCTTCCCTTTATCCTTTCTTCCCTTATTTCATGCACCCTTCCCCATATCTAGGTGGGTTGAGCCAGTGACCACATATCACCTAATGGTCATCATACCTGTCAACGTGGTCTTACCCTGGCTTTGAGTGAGAAATAATCAAACATGTTAATGACTTCCCTTTTGGTGTTCCTGCTGCCCCCTGGTGGCAGCAACAAACTACCACCACCAAAACCCAGAATCAATCAATGGACTCCTCTGCTTAGATTCAGTCCCTGGGAGTAGGGATGTGGGCTCTTTTTGTTGAAGATCTAGGCCTGTTTTCAGTCTCTCTGATAGCTAACCCTGGTTAAAAAAGCATCAAATGAGTGTAATGGGCAGCTAAGCAGCATAGTGAATAGATGCTAAGACTAGAACTAAGAAAGATCCAACACATACTTCCTAGCTCTATGACCTTGGGCCAGTCACTTAATCTCTCCTAGTCTCAGTTTTCTCATCAGGAGAATAGGGATGATACCACATTCCAGGATTGTTGTGAGGATCCAACAAGATAACATGTGTAGAACACTTTGCAAGTCTTCAAATGCTACATAAATAGGAGCTCTTTAGTCAGGCAATAAACATTTACTGTAGTGAAAGAGCGATGGATTTGGAGAAAGAAGACAATGGGTTTGGATGCTGGCTTTGCCAATGATGTCTGCGAGTTTGGGTAGGCTACTTAATAATAATGGCTAGCATTGATACAGTGTTTTCAAACTAGTAATGAACTTTACAAATATTATCTCATTACAACCTGAGAGGTAGGCATTATTATTATCCCCACTTTACAGATGAGGAAACTGAGACAGGCTATAAAAAAGTATCAGAGTCAGTATTTGAAGGCAGATGGAAGGATCATAAATAGAGAGCTGGGTGGGACCTCAGAGACAATCCTACTTTACATGAGACCCAGAGAGGTGAAAGAACTGGCCCGTCATTACAAGTGTAGTAAATAGCGCAGCTGGGGTTTGGACACAGCTCCTCTGGCTGCAGATCCCTGGATATGTCCACTGCCATGTTGATGCTAGAAATAAATCCTAGAAACAAGGACAGAGTGCTGGATGATCCTCCTTCTCATCCTTGTCCTCATCCTCCTTCTTTTCCTCTTCTTCCTCCTCCTTGACTTCTTCCTCCTCCTCCCTTCCTTCCTCTAGTTCATCTCCTCTTCTTCTTCCCTCTCCCATTCTCCTTCTTTTTCTTCCTTCTCCCTCTTCTCCTCTCCTTTTCCCTTCTGTTCCTTTTCTTCTCCTCTTCCCTTCTTCCTCTGCTTCTCCTTCCTCCCCTTCTCTTTCTCCTTATTCTCCTCCTCTCCATCTTCCTTTACTTTCTCCTTTTTCTTCTTCTCTTCCTCCTCCTCCTAGACTGCACCTGTTTTTGAAAACCTGACTTGAAAAGAGTCACATATGGGGACGGTGATGATACTCATCTTTTGGGGGAGGAGGAAAAGATGGAGGGAGACTTTTGGAAGTCTTCTAAGTTCCGTGACTTGGGAGAAAGCTGACTGGTAGGGCCACACTTTGCCTGTGGAGATCAAGGCTGCCTTTGGGAACTTGATCAGGGAGGCATCTGGCATCGAGTTGCATGGGAGCATCCCTTCAAGGCATTTTCCAGGCCTCTTTGTTGTCTTCAGCACTCAGGTAATTGACTCCATTTGTGGCATCTGTGCAGCAGGCTTGAGCTCTCATTGTAGCATTAGCAGAAATGTTCTTTCACAGATGCTAACTAAACAAGCAGGTGGTCTCCATAACTCTCTCTACATGAAAGGAAGAGGGAGCTAACTGTTGTTGCCCTCCTTCAGGTAGAAAAGAGAGAAAATAAGACCCTAGATTTAGACATAGGAAGGACATTTATTAGGTCTCATTTTACAGGTGAGGAAACTGAGTCTTAAAGATGTGAAGTGACTTGTTCAGGGTCATATGGCTTGTATCAGAGGCAGGATCCAATTCTAGGCTTTTCTGACACCAGATCCAGCATGATTTCTATATACACGATGTCCCCTTCCTCTCCCCTACCCTACCCCCAGCAGTTAAATAGGCATTAGCCACAGAAGTAGGTTAGATTGGGGTTAGGTACTAGTAGGCGTGCTATACCATTCTCTGCTTGGAAAAACACAACTTCATAAAATGTGAAACCTTAAAAAGACCTTAGAATAGACCATGTATACATAGGGCTTTACAACTTACAAGATATTTTTCTTATAAGGGAGAGTCATATACAGGGAAGGGAAAGGGGTCAGGAGTGGTCTTAGTTTGAATCATTCCTGTGAATGTTGGTAGCTGTCTGACCAGATTCACTAACCTTCTGTGAGCCTCAATTTTCTTCTCTATAGAATGGGGATTATAATCCCAAACCTAGGGTTATTCTGGGGCTGGTTTTTCAAATATGTCATAGACTTAGAGTTCAAAGGGACCTCAGAGGCTACCTTGTCTAAACCTCTCATTTTACAGATAAGGAAACTGAGGACCAGGGAAGTTGTGCCTGGGCTAGGGTCACACAAATAGTGAGATGGGATTCAAATTCTGGTCCTCTGACTTCACAGCTAAGAATCATCCCATTACACTATGTTAAAAGTCTTTAAATAGAGGCTGGTGAAAGATTTGAGCTTCAGGTTGGGAGTTGGACTAGGTGACCTCTAAGAGCCTTCCTAATTCCCCCATTTGGTGATTCAATAGTCTCTGAGAATATGAAATCAATAATAGTGTGAGATGTTCCCCATTGTAGGGGTGGGAGTGGGGAATGTTGCCCAGGAGACTTTGGAAAGTTGAAAAATTCCTCAAAGGCATAAAACACTAATGGAACTTCCCTGAACTGGAGTTTCTATTATGGATTGGGAGCTGTCCAGCATCCCCAAAAGCACAGCAGGGATTCTGGCTTCATCTTGTCACTGTTCTTCTGATAATAGTGTGAGATCTTCCACACTGTGGAGGTAGGAGTGGGGAATGTTGCATAGGAGACTTTGGAAAGCTGAAAACCCCCTCTAAGGAATAAAACACTAATGGAATTTCCCTGAAAAGGGGTTTCTATTATGGATTGGGAGCTGTCCAGCATCCCCAAAAGCACATGAGGGATGCTGGCTTAACCTTGTCAGTGTTCTTCAGGCTCCCCTATTCTGAGGAATATAAATTGAGAATTAGCTTGGTCACAGAGGATTCCCAGCTCTCTTGCAATCAGCAGACAGCTTCCTAGGTAGGGAGAGGACATTCACTTATAAATGAGTTTGGTTGGAAGCTGATAAAGCCAGCATTCTCAAGGGTAGGATTTGGAAGAAAAATGAATATATCCCTGACCCTGCCAAAATGCATGAGGCCTCCAGGATTGCTGAGATGGCATTTCATGGCTCCATTAGCATGGGCCTTTTCAATCTGCAGGAGTTTGCCAGTCTCATAAACATCAGATGATGGAGCAAGTGGGAGCAGAAAATTTCTCAGCATCTCCCTGGTTTCATTTTCTTTCTTAGCATTCTAGGATCATAGATTCAGAACTGGAGGAGACTTTAAATACCATCTAGTCCAATTCCATTATTTTCTTCCCACAGAGGAGAAATGACTTTCTCAAGGTCATTTGAGTAGTTAGTGGCAGAAACTGAGATTAGTACCCAGGTCATCTGACTCCATATCCAGTTTTTCCCCCACCACATCCTCTAATAAAATGTGTTGTTCTTGTCTAGTTGTTTCCAACTCTCCATGATCCTATTTTGGGATTCTATGGGTAAAAATACTGGAGTGATTTGCCATTTTCTTCTCCAGCTCATTTTACAGATGAGGAAACTGAGGTGAACAGGATTAAGTGACTTACTCAGGGTCACACAGCTAGTAAGCATCTGAGGCCAGATTTGAACTCAGGAAGATGAGTCTTCTTGATTACAAGCCCAGTACTCTAGCCACCTCACCATATCATAGCTGCCACTGGAATAAAGGATTAAAATAAGCAGATCAGGGTAGGAGCTGGATCACAAGCAAACTGGAGGTGGACCACAGGTGGAAAGCACCTACCTAACTCTTGCTACCATGAAGGAATCATAGGACACCATGATTATGTGAAAATGGTTTCTAATTCAATTATACATTTGAAGGGTAAGTATAAGCTTTTGTGATTTCCCCCAATTAAGCAACTTAGGTGAATGAGAACACTTACGACAATGTGCATTTTCCAGTTTGGGGTTTTAGAGTCAGTAAGAAATGACTATTTTAGGGACAACTTCTGAATCATAATAAGACCATAGGTTTAGAGCTTCTAGGAATCTCAGATATCTAGTCCACCCACCCTATTGAGCTTCAGGAAAGCCTCAGTCAAATAGCATGTAGAGAAACTAAGGTTTGCACCCAGGCTCTCTGTTGCAAATTCAGAATACTTTATATTGCACCACACTGAATCTTTTTTTGGAAATCTTACATTTTAAAGATGATGAGTTTCTTTTTCTTTACTTATATGTTTACTAGGGGAGCTTTGGAAAGAGTAAACCAGGTTCCTACTGGCAGAAGAAAATTTCAAAAACAATACATTTCTGTGGGGGTTTTTGGTTGTTCATAATAATTACACAGAATAAGGCTGGGGAGTTGGCACAGATGAAGGATGAGGCCAGGTGATTAGGCAGAAGGGAAGGCAGGGGTCCTTACAAAGAGCTGCAGCTGTGGAATTGGGGAAAAAAGGTGTTAGCATGGAACTTACCCTCACAACCAAACCCACCATCACCCACATACCCAAGCCTCCCATTCTACACATACTCACCATTCTCAACTCCAGGATGTGCTTTCATATGGATTTCTTGGTTCCCCCCAAGCTGTTAATGCTTCCTCTTTCAGTTTATCCTCATATACTCTGTGCATATCTGAGATCAGGGACCATTTTGTTATTATTTAAATAAAAAACTTTCCAATTACATGTAAAAACAATTTTTAACATCTTTAAAAAAAATTTTTGAGCCCCAAATTCTCCCTCCCTCCCTCTCCTTGCCTCTCTTTGAGAAGGCAAGCAATTTAACATAGATAGTGCATGTGCAGTCATGCAAAACATATTTCCATATTTGTCATGTTGTGAAAGAAAACATAGACCAAAAAAAGCTCAAAGAAAAATAAAGAAAGTTTAAAAAAGTATGCTTTGATCTGCATTCATACTTCAACAGTTCTTTCTCTGGAGA
Source organism: Pseudochirops corinnae (assembly GCA_028646515.1). NCBI lineage: Eukaryota > Metazoa > Chordata > Mammalia > Diprotodontia > Pseudocheiridae > Pseudochirops > Pseudochirops corinnae. Next base: position 44,088,635 of record CM053590.1, read on the forward strand.
TGGATAGCATTTTTCATCAAGTCTTTTGGAATTGTCATGGATCATTGTATTGCTGAGGATAGCTAAGCCATTCACATAATATTACTGTTATTGTGTTCCTCATTCTGCTCATTTCACTTTGCATCAGCTCATGTAAGTCTTTCTAGGTTTTTCTGAGAGCATTCTGCTTATAGTTTATCATAACACAATAATATTCTGTCACAATCATATACTACAACTTGTTCAGCCATTCCCCAATTGATGGGCATCCCCTCAACTTCCCAATTCTTTGCCACCACCAAAAGAGCTGCTATAAATATTTTTGTATATATAGGTCCTTTTCCCTTTTTTTTTTTAATCTCTTTGGGATATGGCCCTAGTAAAGGTATTGTTGGGTCAAAGGGTAAGTTTTACTGCCTTTTGGCCATAGTTCCAGAATAGTTGGACCAATCCACAACTCCACCAACAGTGCATTAATGCAGCAACCATGATTTTTGCCTTTTTTGAATGCCTAGTGCTTATTATTGTTCCTGGTAATGGTGAGTACTTAAGAAATGCTGGTTGACTGACTAACTGAATTATAAAATTTAATTTTTACACAAGAGCTAGAGGTCGGAAACATCATTGGGTCTAGTAGTCTAGTGAATAGAATACTGGGGATTCAAATCTAGCCTCAGGCATTTATTAGCTATGTGATCCCTGGCAAGTCACAACCTCTCACAGCCTTAGTCTCCTCATCTGTAAAATGGGGGTAATAATCATGCCTACATCCTCAGATTGCTGAGAGGACTAAACACACATAAAGGCTTTGCAATTCTTAAAATGTGTATTCTCTCTCTCTCTCTCTCTCTCTCTCTCTCTCTCTCTCTCTCTCTCTCCCCCCCCCCCTTTCTTTCCATACATACATACATATATGTATCTTTAGAAACTTTTATGACAGAGAAGTGTCTTGGCCAAGATTACCCAGGGAATAAATGACAAAGTCAACTTTAGAACCCAAATCTTCTCAATCTCTTGGACCAGTGTTCTTTCCATGACTCTTGCTGCCTTTTTGCATTCTTAGATTGATTTTGTTTTGACCTCAAAGTTCTGTTGACTGATGGGAAATTGCAAACTGGAAAGAGCCTGCTTGGTTGCTGACAGCTGCTGCGTAGGATGGTTGAAAAATAAAGATTTTCTTTTCTTCTTTCTCTGTGAATTTCTGCTAATGTTCTGGGATTTTGGTGACTATTTCTATTCTCTTTGGATTGTTAATCTCTCAGCTACACAATATACCAGGGAGATACAGAGTGATCAGAAAATAGGTTTTGTAACCCAGGGTCCAATTCCTTTAAAGTACCTTTCAGAGTTTGTTGGGGCCCCTGACTCTGTGTTCAGTACACTCATTTCTCATTCACAGCTGAGGAAGGTATTGACTTTTGGTCCTCATTAGCAGACAGCCTTCTTCCAAGTTCCTCCATCTTCTTCTGCCATCACAACCTAGTCATTTACAATACCTGGTCCCACTGGTTCAACTGCAGTTACAAGGAGGATTCTGGCCAAAAGGCAATGGGATCTGGAGAGGTGAGGGAGAAGCACAAAATCAGCTTGGTATCGTGGAGAAAGTACTTGACTTGCATTCACGAAGGTCTGGGTTCAAATCTTGCCTCCAACACTTCTTAGTTGTGTTACTAAGCCTTTCTTGGCCTCAGTTTCCTTATTTGTAAAATGAGAGAGATGGATCCAGTGACCTCTAAGATTTCTTCCAGCTCCAAATCTATGATTGTTGCTACATCTGACTCTCTCATTTTTGGCAAAACAGCTTCCTGATCTTCAGGGAACATGGCTGCTGGCCCTACCATTCAAAGGATGCAGAACCTTCCGGGCTTGGAAGGGAACACCCCCCCCCCCATACTTCTTTATGGACACCTCAAGAGTAGAGAGCTTGGATGAATATTGTCCTGATGGGGAGGTTTCCTAGGAATACCTCCAAACATGGGGGTTCACCCAAAGTTAGAGTCTAGAATTACAGTCATTGGATTCAGAGTTAGAAGGGACCTCAAAGGTTTTCTAGCCTAACCTTCCTTCCCTCACCCCCAGATAAGGAAGTTGTGACTCATAGAGGGAAATGACTTGTCCAAGCTCACCCAAGTGGTTAATAAATAGCAGGGGTAGAATTCAAACTTAGATCTTCTGATGCCAAATTCAATGTTCTTCCATCAATACTCCCAACCAAACACAGTTACAGGAAGCATCTGGAACTCTGAAGAAATGAGCATTGACATCAGTCTTGATGTTTAGAAAAATGTAGAAGTCATCTTCAGAGTAGCTGTTGTAAAAGAACGGAATTCAGTGTTACTTCCCCTTGTTACAGGAGAAACCAGAGCTTCAGAGAGTGTTGGCAAAGTCGTCCAAGTTATTCAGTTGTCACCAGAACCTAATGGTTTTTAATGTGGGTGCTCTGGAGAGCATTAGGTTCTGGTGACAACTGAATAACTTTCTTTTTTCTGGTCTCACTCAGGAGCCTATGGTCGTTCGTTCTCTATTGTCTCCTCAACTCAAAGGGAGGGAAAGATAAACCTTTCTTAAATAGGTGTTACTTGTTAATTAAGTTAAGTGGTAGCAATTTTATGAATTGAAGAACCAGTGAGACCCTAGAGAAAATATTCTATGATTAGATAAAAGCTAGATTCTCTGTGTGATCAAGGGGCACCAGGTAGGAGCCTTTGTCCTAACATATTTCCCTTCTGGCCTTTTATTCTCCCTCCATTTACTTGAAATTTTTCCATTAGAGCTTACTTCCTTTGGATCTTAAAGACTTTTAAGGGGGCAGCTAGGTGTTGCAGTAGAGAGAGCACCAGTCCTGCAGGTGGTCAGACTTAAATTCAAATTCAACCTCTGATACTCACTAGCTGTGTGACCCTGGGTAAGTCAATTTAACCTTGATTGCCTCAACAACAAAAAAGATTTTTAAGGAAAATATAGTCCCAAGAGAAATAATATCTTGAACTCTTATCCAATCCACTTTGATAAGAATTTATTTAGTGTTTAACTAGCTGCAAAGCAGTTTACAAAGACAAAAGAAACTTCATGACCTCAAGAAGCTTATATTCTATTGGACAATAGTCTATTGTTATCAGTTAGTAATTTAGGCCAGTTTATGTGGTTAGCAAGGCATTGTGGGAATGGGACTCATTATGGGAAAGGATACTCAGAAGGAAGGTAGGAAGAGGTTGAAGATTTATTTCACTTTAAACTTGCGATGGGCTGTCTCTATTCTGAATGTTTGCCAATGCCCATCACTTCACTAGTGAGGACAAAGTAACGTTTTATTTTTTGTGGGGGGTGGAAATGGTTGGTATCTAGAGGCAATTTTGTGGAACACATTGTTATATTTGATGATTTGTCACTTTCTTTAGAAATATAGCTCTCTGCCTACACTCTCTTAACATTCTGGGGACCCCCAGGCTAATGAATATCCACGGGTGCACAGCTGCCCATAATAAGCTTATTTAGGTAAAATCATGTCAAAATAGATGTCATATATAACCTTAAAATAGGAAAAGATATTACAAAAAGACAATCTAAGGATACGTGTAGAAAGGGAGGCATGTCTCTAAGGGACTTAGGAACTACTTAGTCCAACCTCTGCCCATTTTACTGATGAGTAAATTGATCCCCAGAGAGGCTGTGACTTAGCCAAGGCCATACCTATAGCAGAGCTGCAAAGCAAATCCAGATCTTTTGACTTTAAACCCTTCACCTTCTCCCACTCTCCCACACTCAGTCTCTCTCTCAAGGTGGTCTCTTCTGTCACTCAGAGAGTAGAATCGTGAGATAACCTCATTCTTGTTAGGATGTGAAAAATTTAATATTGACCATTCTCACCATTCTCAAAATTCTCTTGAATTTTAAGGAGATCAGAAGAGGACAATCAATGTTCATTGCAAAGAAGACATGGCAAGGCAGAATTCCAGGCATGGATGGGGTGTTTTAGAGGAAGAAATGGGTCTTACTGCTGCCCCTGAAACCACCTTAAGTAAGTGGTCGTAGATCATAAGAACATAGATTTAGACCCGGGAAGATTTTCGAGGTCATTGAGTGCAGCCTCTTTGTTTTACAGACAAACTGAGTTAGTCTAGAGTGCTGGACTTGGAGTGAAAAAGATCTGGGTTCAGATCCCCAATCTGGCATCTATTAAACATGTGACTCAAAGCCAATACCTTAATCTCCGTGAGCCTCGGTTTCTTTATCTGTGAAATGGGCACAATAGTACCCATATGACTTACTTTGTAGAGTTGTTGGGAGACTTAAGAGAGTTAATGTGTATAACAAGGCAATTTGCAAACTTTTAAGTGCTCTGTAGATGTCAGTTATGATCCTTAGGGGCCAAGCTGGCCCAGAACATTCACTTCAGAACAAGCAATTGAGTGGCAGCCCTGTAAGTCCTGCTGCCAGACCTCTCTGTCCAGTTGCTCACTAACCAATTATTAAGACTGTCACCAGGCAGAGATGATAATGGCAGGACTTTGGCTACTGTTGTCAGACTGATGGAAGGAGCTTTTCATTTCTGTGCTCCATGCTGGTTGGACCTTCTATACCTCTCCCTCCACTCTGCTCCACAGAGCATCCTTCTCCTGGCAGAAAGGCAAGGCAGCTAGAAATCTACAGAGTTCCAGACAAGGGAAAGAATCCTGGACCCATAAGTTGGAACACCTGGGTTCTAGCATCAAATCTGCTGCTAATTTGCTGTGTGACTCTGGGCAAGTTTCTCTTATAAGATTAGGGGGCTGGACTAGATAATCCCTAGAGTCCCTAGATGTGCCATTCTGTGGCTTATCAAATAAGACAAACTATCCCAAAAGTCAGTGAGGTTCTAAGCTATTGAAACTTAAAACTGCACTAAGACTTTTGGGACACGCTGCCTCTGTAGTGTTTTCAAATGTCAAAATACTATATAAATAATTCTTTATCTTCATCTCCTCCTCCTTCTCTCCTACCACCACTTATTTAATAGGTCAATCATGGACAGAACTGAGCTTGGCCGAGTTTGCTGTAGGCCTCATCCTTATTGACCCTTTATGTATTTTCTCTTCCACTTCTGAGGCCCCTAGGTTTCCATTCCCTGGGGTATCAGTGTCTTCATGTCCTTTTCTGCCTACCCAGAACCCCACACTGGCATCTGGGCAGCCTACTCTACTTGGGCATCATTTCCAGTAGATTTACTCTCCCAAGTTCCACCCCCAAATACAAATATTTATTCTCACTTGTGTATAGATGTCTAAGGAAACTAATTCTCACTGAGGTATTAAGTTCATTTCTTGTCTTAATCCTCCTGGGGATGTTTGTATTGCTAACAGGTAGTAGTTAACATTTCCACAGCACTTTAAGGTTTGCAAAACTCTGTACATATATTATCTTATTTGATCTTTCCAATATAGTGGTAGGGGCTATGATTATCCCCATTTTATAGATGAGGAAACTTAAAAAAAAAACCTTTTTCTTCCACAGGAATAAGTGTTGAATGGTACAAGTTCAGTAGAATAAAAGAAAAGTGAAGAAACTTAGTGTTGGGGAGTCATTTTGGATGGGGTGGAGGAGGGCCCTGAAATAATCCACACAGAGGGTTGCCAGTGTGTAAGTGCTGGGGTTCATGAAATTGGATGAAATTTAATAAACATTTATTTAAATATTGACTAGTTATACTACACTCTTACCTTTTGTAAGCCATCAAGTTTGAGTGTGTGTGTGTGTGTGTGTGTGTGATTTTTACCTTGTGCCTTGTCTGCTGCTCTCTCTCCCTGTGGTTCTTAGTTGCACACTACTTATGTGTTCTAGCATACTTTTACCTTCATTAATCTTCTCATTCATTTTCCTCCTGATCGTTAACAGTTAGTTAGTTGCCACAATGGATAGAATGTTGAATGGGAGCACACTGGAGAAGGAAATGACAAACTACTCAGAATCTTTGCCAAGAAAACCCCATGGACAAAGTTGCACATGACTGAATGACCAAACAGCAAAAACAGTAGAGTGGTGGACCTGGAGTCAGGAAGACATGAGTTCAAATGCAGCCTCAGACATTTACTAGCTCTATGACCCTGGGCAAGTCACTTCTCTGTCTGGCTCAGTTCCTTCATATGTATAGTGAGTTATGAGGATAAGATGAGATAATATTCCTAAAGTGCTTTGCAAACCTTAAAGCATTTTATAAATAATAGCTGTTATTATTAACACTAGTGATCAATGCTCATACTGACCATGTTTTAGGATGTGTTGTACAGCTGATAGCAAAAGCTACAGCTAAAAACATCACTTTTTTCCCTCCTGGAAAACATTCAGAAAGGCTCTGCTTATGTTTTGCTTTCTGCAAAATAAACTTTGAAATCAGATTCCCCTCCCCCCATTCTAAAACAGAGTGTTTAGGTGATATTTATCTCCAGGAAATAACAGTAGTAATCATAACATAATAATATATGACTTTAAAGTTTAGAAAGCACATCTTCTTGAGTTCAAATCTGGCCTCAGCCACTAGCTGTGTGACCCTGGGTAAGTCACTTAACCCTGTTTGTCTCAGTTTTCTCATCTGTAAGATGAGCTGGAGAAGGGAATGGCAAACCACTCCAGTGTCTTTGCCAAGAAAACCCTAAATGGTCACAAAGGGTCAGACACAACTAAAACAAATCAACAACAGCAAACAAATCATACGGTCTCGGATGTCTATATATACAAGTGTATGAAGTACAGATTTTGTTCTTTATCAGTTGTTGCAGTAAATCTGAGGGTAGATTTGTGCTCAGCAAGATGAGTTTTTCCTGACTTCTGGCCTGGCACTGCATCTACTGTGCCACCTTGCCACTCCAAGATATGGATAGTAATCAAAATCAAACTAGTGATGCTAACAACATCACAAAGATTACTGAAACTCAGTGGGATGGAACCTACAATTGGAATAAGACTCCAGAATAGCACTTCCTTGAAGTCCACTTCCACCAAGCATTTTTGTCAAAGCACTGTGGAGATAAAAAGAGCAATTTAACACAACATACTCTCAATGAGACCGTTTTCTATTAAAGAAAAGGAAGAAGATAATTAAAATGGAGAAGGCAGAGAAAAAGCCCTGTGTGCAGTATAAAGAAGATATATATGTGTGATAAAATCTAAGAAGCAGAGGGGTGATGCACTGGGGTGAGTGTTTGGGTGAAGATCTACACAGAGAGAAGAACAAGGTGATGGTTGTTGGAGTGTGCTACAGATACCTAGACAGAAAGAGGAAATAGCTGAAGAGCATGAAGAATAGACCACAAGACTGGCACAGGATCATGGTATGAGTGACGATGGATTTAGATGCCTCTTGGAGTTCTTTCTTTGTTTACAACATGGCAGATCAGAATAGATAATACTTTCCTGCCTTGCTTTAATGACAGTTTCATCTTTTAAGGGGTCAATGAACCAAAGAGGTTTCTACCCTCTTGGCTGTAACTCTGGATTTGGTTATTTGAAGTAGAAGTGATGGGAATCTTGGTGGAGCAGGGGAATGGCTATTCCATCTTAGGATTCATGATAGGGAAGTTGATGGAAACTGAACATAGTTTGAGATGCACACTAGATTTCGGTAGCATAGATTTAAAAGGGTTCAGAGAAATGATACGTAGACTTTTATAGACTAAAATCTTATAGGGGTATTCTTTCCAGGAAAGACAAAAAGCTCCCAAGAATGAAATTCCAAAGACATGAAGAGAAGCAATTTTGACAGAGGAAGAAAAATTTTAAAAAATGTAGAAGAAAGGACATATTTGGGGACGGTAGTGAATACAAAAGCATGCCATGATCCTTTAAGAATAATGTTGGGAACTAGGGCGTGGGATGGTGAGAAATCTAGGCAAAAAAAATTCTTTTTTAAAGGTACATTGAGGAAAATAAGAGGAACAAAGAAGACATTGGACATTTGTATTGAGTGGGGGGGGTGATAAGAAATTGATATGGAAAGAGCAGAACTGGTAGTCTCTCGTGTTGCTGCCTTCAATGGCAAAGTGTGTAAAACAAGGGAGATGCTAGCAGCCCTGTATGCTGCCTACTGTGTGGTCAGACCATATCAGGAATACTGTATTCAACTCTAGGTGCCACATTTTAAGAGTGACTTTGATTAGCTGGAGGGTGTCCCCCATTCCCTATACATTCTTAATTAAGAGGAATGTGGCCATGTATGATCTTAAGATCATGCTATGCCCAGTCGATAAATGGTCAAAGGATATGAACAAACAGTTTTCAGAGGAAGAAATTAAAGATATCTATAGTAATATGAAAAATGCTCTAAATCGCTATTGATTAAAGAGATGCAAATCAAAACAACTCTGAGGTACCACATCACACCTATCAGATTGGCTAACATGACAAAACAGATAAATGATAAATGTTGGAGAAGCTGTGGGAAAGTTGTAACACTAATTCATTGTTGGTGGAGTTGTGAGCTGAAACAGCCATTCTGGAAAGTAATTTGGAACTATGCCCAAAGAGCTATAAAAATGTTCATACCCTTTGACCCATCAATGCCACTTCTAGGGCTGTATCCCAAACAGATCATAAAAATGTGAAAAGGACCCACATGTACACAAATATTTATAGCATCTCTTTTTGTGGTAGTCAAGAACTGGAAATTGAGGGATGCCCATCAATTGGGGAATGGGCTGAACAAGTTGTGGTATATGAATATAATGGAATACTGTTATGCTAAAAGAAATGATGAACAGGAAGACTTCAGAAAAACCTGGAAAAACTTATACGAACTGATGCTAAGTGAAGTGAGTAGAACCAGGAGAACGTTGTACACAGTAACAGCCATAGTGTGTGATGACTGACTGATAAACTTAGCCCTTCTTAGCAATGCAAGGACCTAAAACAATTCCAAAGGACTCATGATGGAAAATACCATCCGCATTCAGAGAAAGAACTATGGAGTCTGAATGCAAAGTGAAGCAGACTAATTTTTTTTGGTTTTGTTTCTCATGGTTCCTCCCATTCATTCTAATTATTCTATACAACATGACTAATGGGAAAACATGTTTAATAGGAATGTACATATAGAACTTATATCAGATTGCACGTTGTCTTGGGGAAGGACGAGGGGAAGGAGGGGGAGAAAATTTAAAACTTATCGAAGTGAATGTTGAAAACTAAAAATAAATAAACTTAAAAAAAAGATCATGCTATGTGAGGATTGGTTGGAGGAACTGGGAATGTTTAGCCTGGAGAAAAGGCTTGATGGAGATAGATGTTATCTTCAGAGTTATGAAGATCTGGGTTCAAGCTCCATTTCTGATGTTTACTGGCTCCATGATCTTGGGCAAATCACTTAACCTCTCATCACCCCCAACCCCCAGACACTTTAGAGATTCTGTGGGACATGACATTGGTTAGGAAGCATTCCAGTCCCTGCTAGACCAATGAAATCATAGTTCCAGTTCGCCCCAAAAATGTCTTAGGTGAAACATGTTAGCTATGTTTAATTATTTGGAAGAACTGGACTTTATTCTATTTGGTCCCATAGGGCAGAAATAGGAGCAATAAGTAGACATTGTAGAGAGAAATTTAGGGTTGGTATAAAGAGAATATTCCCAAGAATGGGAGCTGTCCAAAAGTGGAATAGACTATCTAACAGTTATTAGGTCTTATGGTACTATGAGTCTTCTGGAGCTGACTGCTTGTTGGGTGTGTTGTAGAGAAAATTCCCACTCATATGTAGCTAAATTATATGATCTCTAAGGCCCCTTCCTGAGTTTCTGTTGTTTTGTAAATGAGAGAGACCTACTTGCCACTAGGGTTTGCTACCACTGTCCTAATACAGCGACTGTGAGGTTGTGAGAAAAGCCTGAGACTGAGAGGTGGGAAACTTGGATGCCAGTTCCAGACCTGCCACTAATTAGGCAAGCCATGTCTTCTCGCTGGGTCTTATTTTCCTAACCTATCCAATGTCAAGAATGGATCAGAGGATCTTTAAGGAGAGAGGATACAGAATATATACAGATAAATACAATGCACATACAAAGGGATTATAAGAGGTAGAAAGCACTGCCAACTGGGGGAGGATCAGGATAGGCCTCCTATAGACTTCGAAGAGGGGAGAAAAGAGAGAGATAAGGAGGGAGGAAAAGGAGAGAGGGAGAAAGAGACAGGAAAGGGAGAGGGAAGGGGGTAAAGGAGGAGAGAGGAAGAGAATGAAAGGAGGGAGAAGAGGAGAGAGAGAGAGAAAGAAAGAGAGAGAGGGAGAGAGAGAGGGGAGAGAGAGAGGGAGAGAGAGGGAGAGAGAGAAACAGAAACAGAAATGGAAACAGAAGCAGAAACACAGAGACTGAGTCCCTGACCGTTATGTGTCTGAGTGTCCTGGAGTTGTGGAATTTTCATTGATTCTTTCTTTGTTGTTCAGAGCATAGGGTGTTGGCATGCAGCAAAGGGGAAATAATTTTCTGATGGACAGTGAATTGGAACACTATAATAAACAACCTAAGGTGTCCTCATCTCATAATAATACCATGTGAGATGGGAACTGGAAGATTGTAATTTTTCCTTCTGTGCGAAAAATTGGCTTTGGTGATATTCCCCATGGTGTTCCCATGTCTCCTCCTGCTCGGTAATAGATATTCCCATTTCTTCTAAAGGAACATATGCTTATTTGTAATATATTCCACTGGGACTGATTGGAATATTGTTCCTTTTCACTCATGGCACACATGTTTTCCTTCCCAGAATGTCTTGTAGCACAATATTATGAGGAATCAGAGCTGGAGACTGACTTATTGAGAACAGAACTCCTAAGTAAGAGAGAGAGTTTTCTCTGGAAATCCATCTTAATTGTTTGTGACCTTGAGTAGGGTGCTGAATTTCTAGGTCACCAAGAGCCATACCTGGCACTCTTCTGGCTGGAGGAATGCTCTAAGACAAGAGAACCTAAGTATTGATCAGTGGTGGGCAATGGAAGAGATTTGTTCTGATCAAGACCAATCACCCATTTTTATCCTCAGTGCCATTCTTTCCTGTCTCCTCCAAGAACTTGCTCCACTGATCATTCCTTTTCGCTATTGCTTTCTTCAGTGGCTTACAAATAAGTAAGTAGGTCTCCCCAGTGTTGGCATTGTCTCTTACCCCTTACCTCTCCTGTAACTACTTTCTTGTACCTCTTCTCCCTTTTACTCTCAGAAAGAATGATTTCGACTCACTGCCCACTCATTTCTCAACTTCTTGTGATCAGGTTGGCATTCCCAGTCAAACTAGACTATCAATCAATCTACAATCACTTACTAAGTGCTTACTATATACCATGCATTTTTCTAGGGATACAAAAACAAAGGCAAAATTTCTGCCCGTAAGGAGATTACAGTGGTGGAGGCAACATGTACATATATTGGTATATACAAGACAAATACAAATAAAATACAAGATAACCTTGGAGTGGAAGGTGCTAGCATTGAAGCGGCTGAGGTGATAACCCAAGAAAGGCCTCCTACAGAAGGCAGAGTTAAAGCAACTTTTGATTTAACCGCAGCTTGTACTAAGTCTTGAAAGAAACTAAAGATTCTAGGAGGCTGAAGTGTGGTAGGAGAGCATTCTAAGAATTGGAGAAGCCAGTGTCAAAATAGGGAGATGGGAGATGGAGCACTATGTATGAAGGATAGCAAACTGACCAGAAGGGTAGGTTGTAGAGAGTATGGAGGGGAGTAATGTTTAAGTAAGCTCGAAAGATAAAGAGGGGTCAGGTTGTGGAAAGCTTTAAATGACAGATGATTTTGATCCTGGAGGCAATTGGGAGCCACTGGAGTTTATTGAGTAAAGCGAGTGACATGGTCAGCTCTGTGGACGATGTGTTGGAATGAGGAGAGGATTGAAGCAGAGAGATAAATTCGGAAGCTGTTGGCATAATTTAACAAGGGGTGATGAAGATCTGAATTAGTTGGGTAAGTGGTGAGAAAGGAGTCTCTAAGAGATGGTGTAAAGTTAAAAGTGACAAGATTTGACCTATACTTTCCACCTCCCACTTATATACCTTTGCAAGGGTCATTTCCCATGCCAGAAGGCATTTCATCCTCCCTGCAGCCTCTCAGAAGCTCAGGTTCTATTCTTACTGTGAACCTTTCTTAGATCTCCTCCCTGGGCCCTTTCATTTCAAATTACCTTGTATTCAATTATTTCTGTTCATGTTGTACCTGTCTGTAGGATGTAAACTGCTTAGGGGCAGAGGCTATGTTGTTTTTGTCTTTGTATCTCCAACACTCAGCCCCATGACCTCCAACACTTAATAATTGCATGTTGAATTGATCTGGAAATATCTGAACCTCTTTGGAGAGAGAACACAGAAGAGAATGGAAGGTGGAAGTGTTGAAATAATTCCTATGAATCTTTGATCCCAGAAGCACCTAGTTCCAAGAGGTCAATGGAAAAGTCCCGGAAGAGGATCCTAGAAACAGACCAAGGGGGCTGCAGAGAGTCCGCCTGCATTTCAAATGATGACCCGATGAAGGAATCTTGGAGGGTGATGACTATTTCTGCTGCCCTGTTCCCTTCAGAATTGAAGCAACTTTAGATTCAACCACAGTAGGTAACAAGCTTAGGTAATTATGAGGATGAATGGCAGAGATAGGAGAGTCAGAGAGCCTCCAATTATGTGAATGCTGTTGGAAGTCTGGGTACAATGGAATGTATTTAGCAGATATGATATTTATAAGTGGAGAATTCTTTGTTCAGAGCCCACTCGGTCTCTGGGAGAGAGTAAATGACTATAGGGAGAGATAATGAACCTGATTCCCATAAAACTCTATGGTTTCTTACAGAAACCTGTATCCTGAGTCACTCCTGAGGAAGATGGAGGTAATATTAACTAGCATCTTCAGGGTATCCCAAAAATGTTAAGGAAGTTTTGAGTTACTAATGGTTAACATTACATTAAAACTTTTAGGACACCCTCTATAGAGTGCTTCAAGGTTTACAAAGTACTTTACGTGCATAATCTCACCTGCTCCTCAAAACAACCCTGGGTGGTAGGTGATATCATTATTTTGTAGATGAGGAAACTGAAGCAGAGAGAGGTCAAGTGATTTGCTCAGGGCCACATAGCTCATAAGTGTCTGAAGCAGCAATTGAACTCAGGTCTTCCTGACTCTAGGTTCATTGTTCTATCCATTGCACTTTTTTTTAGCTATCTCCAGAGTTAGAAAAATGACTGCAGTAACATGGTTTTGCTTGTTGTGGGCATAACTGCATAGAACTCTGATCATACTGGGGAACAGGAAGAAGAATAGAGAATTAGCTTTTGTGCCATCCTTGGCATCTCGGCTATTGTAAGAGATGAACTTTGAGATCCCTTCCAGCTCTGAGTGTATGGTCCTCTATAATGGAATAAATCAAGGCTCAGGAGATGAGTTTTGAGTCAAAAGTCAAACCAAGGTCTTTCCTGGATTCCTAAGTCTTGAGATCTTTCTTCCGACAAGGTATTTTCACTGTGTATGTTCAGATCATGCTAGGTCCCTTGAGAAATGCAACCAGAGATAACACTGTTATCTCATTTAGTAGAATATTAGCTCCTTGAGGAGGAAGAACTGATTTCATTTTTGTCTTTGTAGTGCCTAACACAGTGCCTGTGCTTATTCAGAAATTGACCTGTGTTCTTCAAATCTCAACTCAATCACTTACTGTGTGATCTTGTTTAAGTCAATTTACCTCTCCAGGCCTCAATTTCCTCATCTGGAAAATGGAAGGATTGGATTAGATCTGAGGTTCCCAAACTTACTTGGTCTACTTCCTCCCTTTAAAAAAATCCTCAGCACCCCCCTGGAAATTTACTTTCTTAAATCTTTTAAGAAAATTGTTTCTAAAAAAATTTATAACATTTAAAAAAAATTTAAAAATTATATAGATTAAATTTGACAATTTAGGGGGCAGAGCCAAGATGGCAGCATAGGAGCAGCACCATATTGCAGCTCTCACATAGCCACCCCAAAATACCCATAAAATATGACTCTAAACTAATCCTAGAACTCCAAAACGCACACAAATGTACTTTCTACTAAAGTCAGCTTGGCTATGAGGAACCATATCAGCACTGCGAACTGAAACCAGCCTGGCCTGAAGCCCTGGCTGAGCTCCAGGGGTGGCTAGATGGGAGGAGCCTCGGTTTAGCAGCAGCTGTAAGCAACGTTCAGAACTAGGTCAGTGGAGCTTGCGAAATTGGGGGAGAAAAGCGGTCTGGCTGAAAGGCCTCCAGGGCTGGAAAGTGCAAGGCAGAGGTTTTGCACCTGCCTTCACATTGCAGCTTCCACGCCCGTGGCCTGCAGACAGTAGGGGGACTAAGCAATTGTTCAGAGGCCAAGTGCTCTCGCGTTGAGCGGCCTGGATCCAGATAGTAGTCTTGGGCCTCGGTCCTGGAGTCTTCATTATCCAGTGAGTCGGAAGTAAGTAGGATAGGGACCAAGCACCTTTCTGAGAGCTACGGCAGCTGGGAGGACCCCAGTGATTTGGGACAGAGCTTTCCCTTCTGGAAGCAGAGCCCCACAGAGATTAAAAAAAAAAAAATCATGGACTGACCAACCATGAGTAAGAATAAGCATAAGAAGCAAAGTAAGAACAGCAACCCAACCCTAGATTCCTTCTTTGGGGAAAAGAAAGATCATGGCAAAGAGAGGGAGGAGGAGAGTTCAGCCAGAGCTCCCCCACCAGGGGCCACCAATAAACATGAAGAATGCCTTAAAGCTAGAGATGAGCTGAAGAAGGACTTTG
>CM053590.1:44103855-44123907 GCA_028646515.1 Pseudochirops corinnae
TATATATATATAAATTAGAGATATTTCAGAGGGAAGGCATTAAGATTTAGGAGGACCAGTAAAGGCAGCTCATAAAAGAAGGTAGAATTTTAGTGCTTCATAAATGTTTCTTGATTAATTGTTGATTGATAGATCAGATAACAAAATGGATACAAAAATGTTTTGGAAAGTATCATACATGTGAGTCTCATTCCATAAAAGTCCTGGGAGCTCAGGAGCGGACTGGGAGCCGCATATCTGTCCCTCAAGGGGAGAAGGAAATGACTCAGAGTCTCAAAGGAGTTCTGCTTAGATCTGCATGATTCCAAATCTTGAAGCCTTGAGCCTGCCTCTTTCTTGTGGGGTGGGAGAAAGTAAGTACTTCAAAAGGGCAAATTTGGAAGCTCAAATGGGTGCCATAGTGGGAAAAACAATGGATTTAGAGTCTTGAGTTCAAGTCAGACATAGCTGGCACTAAACTAGTTCCAACTCTTCTTAACTATGTGAACATGGAGAAGGCACTTAACTTTTCTGAGCCTCCACTTCTTTATCTGTAGGATGGAGATGATAATATTGGCACTTCCTATATCACAGGGAAAGACCTCAGAGTTCTGCAGTACTCAAACATACAGAGTTACTATTCCCAGAATAGTAACTGTGTATTTGCCTCTTTTCTAAAAGGGAAGAAATGGCCCAGCCTGACTGATGGGGAATATTTATTGCATAAACCTTTTAATTGGCCTCTTTACCACTAAGTTCATTCTCCGTTCTACTATTGAATTAATCTTCTCCTAATCTCTACTTTTATCGCATCACTTCCCAGCTCAAGATTACATAATGGTTCCCCATTACCAGAATAAAGTCCAAAGTTCCCTCTAATAGTTAAAGCCTCAATAACCTCTAAGCCTCTAAGCACCCTGACTAGGCAATCTATCCTTTTACTCCTTGATGTGTACCTTTGTTCTGACCAACAGTCTTATCACTGTCTCCTAATGTTTTTAAGGCTTTGCTCATTTTATTTCTCCCTTCTCCCATTACTTAATCAAATGTTACTAGTCCTTCCAGATGCAGATCAAGTCCCATGTCCTCTATGATGCTTCCCCACTTCTTAGCTTGCTTGGATCTCCATTATTCCTCATGTCACATTGCATTTACGGTCTATGCTGGAATACACTAACTAGTATATTCTCTTCTGTACCATTTTGTACCTTTCTTGTCCCCTGGCTAGATGACAAGCTTCTATTGCATGCTCCTTATATTCTCCTATATACTCCCATAGCACCTAGCATAGTCTAGGCACATGGTAAGGATAAGTGAAATGGAACAAAATAGAATTAAACAGAGCAGAATGAAATAGAATTTCATCCTCTAAAGTGAAACATAGTGGAATAGAATAAAATGAATGGAATGAGACAGAAGAGAATGGAAAGAATTGGAGCAGAATAGAGTCAAATGGAGGGGGGTAGAGTAGAGGGCAATGATGTGCAGTGGAAAAGAGTGGAGTAGAGTGGACTGGCATGGAGTAGAGTGAAATGAAGTGGAGTAAAATGGAGCAGAATGGAATGGAGTAGGTGGAATAGAACAAAGCACATGGGAGACTGGTATTGTGGATCTCTCCTGTCTCTCAAGTGCCTGAAAGCCAGAGGAAGCTGTGGTTCAGATTGGATTCTGTTCAACAAGCCATGGACTAGATGGCCTTGGAGGCCTTTTCCAAATGTAAGATTCTGTGACCCTTTTCAAATCAACTCTGTCTGAGGAAAAAGACCAATTTCAAAGATCCTGGTGTCTAGTCGAGATTGGTAAGCTGCCAGGAAATTAAATTATTTTGTCAAATAAAACAATTTAGGTCCCTTCCAGTTCTGACATTTTATGACTCTCCTGTCACCAAAACTGCCTTACATCAACCATATAGAGATGTCCCCTCTTCTCCGTCCTCCCCCTCCCCCTCCTCCTCCTCTTTCTTTTCTTCTCTTCTTCTTCTTCTTCTTCTTCTTCTTCTTCTTCTCTCTCTCTCTCTCTCTCTCTCTCTCTCACACACACACACACACACACACCCCACATACATATGCCCTAAGATAAAAAAAAATTAACCTTAGGGAGAAAATTATTGCTGAGGACCATATTTATCATCTGCCATAGACAGGAAAAAAAATAACCCAATTCTGCCTTCAGCATGAGGTCATCCCTGGGAAAGTGATTGTTCTGTGTCCTACTGCCAAACCCCACCCAGTCTCCTGAAAGTCTTTTTCATCCTGAATCACGATTTTGAAACTAACTATCACAGCTGAGTCATTGTTGTCACTGTGCCTCAGACTCAGGGCCACCTACATTGATTTGACACTCACTAAAAAGCCCCAAAGGAGCCATGGTATAGGATTGTCCCAAAGTGGAGCTAAGTGTCAGGAGATTTGGGTTCACTTGTCCTACTTGAGTCACAAACTTGGACAAATCACTTCCCTAGACTCCAGTTTCTTCCTTTGTAAAAATAAAGGACTGGACTAAAATTCATAATAGTATTAAGATTCCATCATTCAGCAAAACCACTGTAAACTGCACTGATCATGAAAGCAAGGACTATACATGGCAGAGGGACCTCAGAACCAAGGGATGACTCAAGGCCTTGCTTCTCACCTGGTACCAGCATGGAGATTCTGGAAGGTCCTAAATGCCAGGGTTTCAGCCATCCAAGTAAACCCCCAAGAAATTGTCCTACACCGCAGAGGTGTACTGATCTCAGGATTCCAGACCCTAAATGAACCTTCCATAGTACCCAATCATGATGAAGCCTACAACTTAAGGCATAAGGCATTTGTCACTTCATTGTGAGAGGCCCTTAGAAAGAAGGAGAGGGGAAGCTTCCTATGCTATACATCACCTACCCCCAACAGCAGTCCTTTATAAATCCTTAGACAGCCCAAGACATATCTGTCTCCCCAAACTGCCTGTCCTAATGAACTACAGTAGCACCCTCCACGGTACTGATTCCAAGCCCATGACTTGACTCCTGCTATTCAGTTCCTCTGGACCTTGAATTGTCTCTGAGTCTGTCAACAGGTCAGGTGGAGCTGAGGTCCTGAGCCTGGCAACCAGTCCCAAATATAATTACCAACTGGGCGAATAGATTAGCAACAAGAAATATGACACAGTGGAAAGAGTGCTAAGCTGGCAATCAGAAGACTGGATTCTAGTCTCAGTTCTTCTAACTTAAATGTGACCTTGGGCAACTCATTTGATCTACTTCAACCTCAGTCTCTTCATATGCCTATTGAAGGAACTGAGCACAGTAGTTTCTAAGATCCTTTCCAGCTCTAAAATGCTGTATAGTCTATAATTCATAAAAATGGGAAGCAAAAAAACAGGATGTCTCAAGTTCCATGTAGTCTCCAAGTGCCCTCCTCCTAATTCCCCACAAAAGGGTGGGAAAAATCTTATAAATGGACTACGGTCTTATTCAGAAGAGAGTGTTCTCATAATTCCAAGTATATGGAACTATTATCTGAGAGAAAGGAGAAGGAGAGAGAAGAGGGGAGGGAGGGGGAGAAAGACAGACAGACAGACAGAGAGAAACAGGGGAGGGGATGTGAAGCCTCTGAGATAAAGGAGGAATGGGTGAGAGGTAGGTACAGAAATATACTATGGCCCTAAGGGTACAGTAGATAGCATGCTTGATTTGGAGTCAGAATATGTGGGTTCAGATACCAGCTCTGCCATTCACTAGCCATAAGACCTAAGGCAAATTATTTTCCTTATCTGGGTCTTAGTCCCCAAATCTGTAAAATTAGGGAATTGAACTAGATGACCTCTGAGGTTCCTTTGAACCCTACATCCAAGATCCCTGAATCTCTCTTGCCATTCTGTTGACCCCACCTGTTTACTTACCACATTCTAGCTTTTATTATCATTCCTTGTAGGTCTGACTTATCCCACCTGCTAAATGATAATATCAACATCAGGAAAGAGATTCCTTTTTTTCACTTTTGAATCCCAGCCCTGGCACAGGGGACTGCACAGATTAGCCTCTTTATTAATGTTTGCTGAATTACATTGTGCCACTATGGCCATAGAATCCTCGTGGTCAGAACATTGTATATTTAAGCTTGGACAACTCCCACCATAGGGCCAGAAATGTAATAAAGTGCTTAATACTCATAGGTCATAATGGCCAAAAAAAAGACTAAACAGTCATTCAGTTTTCCAATGGCTCTAGTTGACCGCCTAGAATGCATGTCACTGTAGATAAATTCATATGCTCATTTAAACCACTGAACTAGAAAGAGAGAGGCAATGATAACTAACAAGTACCAGCACCAGGATCTGCCTTTGAATCAAGCTTCTTCCTCCCACCCCAGCCTTGCCTCCACCCCTCCCAGCAGGACGCTGTCACTCACTTGTCTTCACCTGCAGGCTCAAGGCCACCGGTGCCCTGGGATTAATTCCCTCCTGGCATGAAATGAATAAGAAGCTTTAAGAGCAACAAGAACCTTTCCTTGGCATCAGGCTTGCCATCTGGTGCTCTGGTCACCATTGCCTTATACAGAATCACCTTATTGTCTACCCCAGATTCCTGACCTTTGGTCCCTCAGTTCCCCTCAGCTCCAATCCAAGAATCATACAATTAGAGTCAGAAAGGACCTGAAAGACTATCTAATAGAATCCCCTCTATGCATTGGGCAATGCGTTTTCGAGGAAGGATCACTGAATCTTAAAGTGTTATGCATCCTTTAATACTTTTGATCAAATGTGTCACATCGATGTAGGTGGCCCTGGGTCTGAGCGCAAAGACAATAGAAATATATGTAAACCTAAAAGTATTTTGCAAACTGTAAAGAATTATATAAATTTCAGCTATTATTATTTTTTACAGGTTAGGGAACTGAGTCCCAGAAAAGCCAGGAATAGAACTTGGGAAACCTGATTTTGAGTCCCAAGTGTTTTGCCCTCCTGGATTTCTAACCTACTGCCTCCCACGACCTCTGGGATCTTCTGCCAGGCTCTCTCAGTCGTGCATTCCAACTGATGACCTCTGTACTCTGCTACCATCCATGGTCCAAGCCGGACATAAGAATGGAAGAATGTAGACCGAGTTGTATATAACAGATGGAGCTTCTGTCTCTGGCCAGACAACTGTCTTCCTAACAGTCAGTAGAGATGAGAAAGGGCAGAGAAGGCCTCTTACTATGAGAAATTCATCCCTGGAGTAACACAAAAGCTGGAGATATGGTACCTCTTGGGTCACCTGATGCTCATTGTATACTCACGGAAAAACCAATAGGATGGCCGCGTACTCATCTGATGGTTGAAAGTGATGCTGTCTGTGTATATATTTGTTTTTTTCATCTCTACCAGCTGCTTCTCTCTGTAGTGAAAGAAGTCAATCAGAAAACTGGAGACAGGATAACTTCCAGGAAGTCTCCCAATGAATGGAATGTGACTTTAGCTGGCAAGAAAGGCAGTGGGAGATTTGGGCAGCTGTGTCAGGAACAGAACGGGAGGCACTAACAGGAGGAGGGTTAAAGAGCCCAGAACATGGCAGCCAGTAACAAAGGCCAAGGAAAAATCAGACAGGATCTAGACCCCAGCACTGATTGCCACAGGGAAAGACAATACCCTCTGCAGGAGGGTGCTGGATCCTGCCTGCAAAAATGAATGACAAACATTATGCTCAGTCTGCTGTTAGTCAGGAACCAGATAGAAAAGGGGGGCAAGATGAGGTGGGGATAGTTCAATTTAATCTTGACAGGACCATAGAAGAGAACTTAGAGACCATTAGGTACAACCCCTTCATTTTACAGATGAGTATACTGAGGCACAGAGAGGTTAATTGACTTTCCTAGTTAGTAAATGTCTAAGGCAAGATGTGAACCCAGATCTTCCTGCCTTTAAGTCTGGTGCTACTACAACCCTCACAGGTTAAAATAAGGATAAGTACAATAGCTTTTTCATGTGGTAAATACATTTCCTCCTCCCAGAAACTTCTCCCTAGCCCACTGGCTCTTGCTTGACAATGTCCCTGGCAGATCCCCATCACCAGAGGGCGGGATTCAGAAAGCGATAGGCGATAGAAATCATCTTGGGTGCTAGTCATCTCACAACTGGACAGAGAAGATTGTTGTCTGTGCACTGATTCCCTTTCTGGCTATTCCTCAGGGCAGCTCCCTGATAGGAAGCAGCTAGAAAGGGACAAAAACTCTTCTGCTTTGTACGAGCCCATCTGAAGTCAACTGGTAAGCTCCCTCGTTGCCTCCACCTGGAGCCCCCAAGTCCTCACCCTCAGAAACCAAGCAAGGATATGTGTGCTAATTCAGGACAAAAGGCATGGGGGGGGGGGGAGCGGGGTTTGCTGGCAACCAAGACGGTAGGTTTTGTTTTTCTTTTCCTTAATACGGTCTCCAGGGGCAAATAAAATCCCACACCTGGGCTCCAGGAGGCTCATTTCTCTTCATACCAGCAGCAAAGCTGCAGTACTTGATGCTAGCAACAGTTGCTGCCACCGAAACCAACTTGATCACTAAAGGAAAACGATGCCTTTCCCTGAAATTCAGCCAAGGTTTCATTTAAGCTAGGCTCCTTTTTCTGTCATTCTCATTAAAAATAAGTCAGCTGGCAACCTTCAGGCCCGGTCTACCCTCCAGTTTGGTCTCAGCCCTCAGAATCTCTGCTGGTTATCACCTGCCTTCCTCTGGCTTTGTACTTTTGTCCAAGGTTGTTCCCTGCTCCATGACTCTCAAACCCAAACTGCTATAAACATCAACATCCCCTGGCTTTCCCTTCAACACAAATGGCCCTTCATTTCATTTCTGAGCATTTGATAAAGTGAGAGGTATAAAGACCTTGATCATCTAGACTGAACTCTACCTCTCCCATGCTTCCTCTCTCTCTGTCTCTCTTTCTCTCTCTCTCTCTCTCTCTCTCTCTCTCTCTCTCTCTCTCTCTCTCTCTCTTTCTCTCTCACACACACACATCATAAATACACACATAAACAAAATCACGATACAAAAGAAGAATTAAGTTTGGAATCAGAGAACCTGAGTTCAAATCTCAACTCTACCACTTGCATAAATAAATCACTACACTCTCTGGGTCTTCGTTCCCTCATTTATGAAATATTTAAATTAATATATGGTTGGTTAGATGATCTCTGAAGTCCCTCCCAACACTAAGTCTATGAGCCCATGGCCTCCTTTTACAGATGAGGAAACCCAGGGACAGAGAGTTGAAAGGACTGGCCCAGGATCACACAGCTAGTAAGCATTGGAGGTCTAATTTGAACTCAGAACTTCCTGACTCAAAGTCCAATATACCATCCACTGTGTCACCTAGATGGCTGGTTCCTAAGATCATTATTTACATTTTACAGATGAAGAAACTGAAAGTCAAGAAAGTGAGTTGCTGTGCCCAGAGTCCCACAGTTATTAAGTGGCATAGGTGGACTCAGGTCTCCTGATTCTTCTTTCTAGAGAACCTAGCTGTGAGGTCATTCCAAGAAATTTAGGAAACATACTTTAACATAGACTTTGGACAAATCTTCAAAATGGCACCCATCTCAAACATTTTCTCTACAAGCAAATTGGAAGTTCCCTACATATTTGATTCCTGCCAGTTAAAGGACAATCCAGTCACTTTTCTATTGCTATCAACATCGGTGTATTACCTCCATTTTACAGATGAAGTAACTGAAGGGTAAGAAGATTAAGGATTTGTCCAAGGTCTTCCAAAGAGCCAAGGTTAGACTAGACCACACCATTTGCATGTTTCCTCTAGTGGAGTGTGATTGAAAGAACACAGGCCCAAGAGCTGGGATGCCAGTCTCAGCCCCAAGGGAGGCATCATGGTATCATGGAAAATGAGCTAGACTTGAAACCAATTCTCCCATTTATTATCTGTGTGACCATAGATTAGCCTCCTAAACCTCTCTGGGCCTTGGTTTCACCCTCTGTAAATTGAGTAAATTGGACTAGATAACCTCTTGGATCCCTACCAATTCTAGATCTGTGATTTTACAACTATATGACAATTGGCAAGGGGTTTCACATTTCTGAGCTTCTGTTTCCTTGTCTATAAGATGGAGAGACAAGGAGAATATGGAGATAGCAGCTAGGGGAGTGAGGCTGAAGACATGGAGGGAGGGAGAAAAGTGAAGGGAAAATGGAAGAAGAGGAGGATTCAAGAAGAAATGAGAAATGGGGGTCTGAGGAAGAAAGGACATGAAAATGGAAAAATAGAATGGGAAAGGGTGGATTTAGAATCAGATGACCTGGCTCAAGTCCCAGCAAAGCCCTTTACTACCTGAGAGATTTTAGAGAAGACACTTAACCACTCCCTAAGGATCTAAGTTAGAAATGGATTGTTATCAACATTGGTGGAGAGAATTTTCACATCATTAGAAATCACAAGTCTTTGATATGTGATATATAGGTGTGGATAAGAAAGTTAGTACTACAAGAGAGGAGGGAGATCACTATGGGCTGAAGATAACTTCATGAAATGGGTCCTGAGCCCATTTTACAGAGGAGGGTGGTCTCCATCCTGGTGGATGGTCTGGATCAGAAAGGAAGGAAAATTCCATGCTGGGGCAAAGGGTGAGGGGCACACTAAGAGAAGGGTCAGAGAGCAGCATAGAGCCCTGCCTATCTGAGAAGGACAGTTTATTTCCTCCCACTTCTTCAAGGGGTAACTGTTCAGTAAAACACATTTTTCCTACTTCTGCCTCCACCACGTCACTAAGCTGGTTCCACCTTGCCATGGTACCTCAAACATATGGGACCTTGGCCAACTTTGAATCAGGAAGATCCAAATTCAAATGCTACCTCTGAACCTTAATAGATAGGTCATATAGGTAAGTCACCTTGCCTCTCCAGGGCCTCAGTTTCCTCAACTGCAAAGTGTGGCTAATCCCTGAAGCGTTTGCTTCTCAGGGTTGTTTCAAAGATCAAAAGAGAAAAGGAGAAAATATCCTGCAAACTCTAAGGTGCTAAATAAATGTCAATTATCATTAGGTCTTCATAATTCAGCAAATGAGATTAAGTCCAGTTTGGGAGGTTTCTGGATCTGGTCTTCATAAAGAGTGGAAGGATGCTGAATACTTGAGAAATGAAGCTGAAGGGGATCTGAATCAAAATAACCTCTGACTGACAAAAGAGATGACAGAGCAGAAGGAATGTAAAGCTAGGGAGATCTTAGTTTACAACATTTCCAGGAACCTTCTGGTTGTTCAGTCATTTCAGACTCATCATGGCCCCATTCAGGGTTTTCTTGGCAAAGACACTGGAGTGGTTTGCCATTTTCTCCTTCAGCTCATTTTACAGATGAGGAAACTGAGGCAAACAGGGTTAAGTGACTTGCCCAGGGTCACACTGCTAGTAAGTGTCTGAGGATGGATTTCAACTCAGAAAGATGAGTCTTCCTGATTCCAAGCCCAGTGTTCTATGCACTATGGCGCCATCTAGCAAGCCGTGGCACCTTGTAAGCACTTAATAAATGCCTGTTGATAATAGCGATCTGCTAGTCCAACCTTCTCATTTTATTAATAAGGAAATAGAGGGGTTCATGGCCAGTCAATGAGGCTCCACCAGTCCATCTTAGAGACTGACTTGGTTGCTCAAGAGGCATCAACTATAGCCCAAACCTATAATTGGGAGGGAGGGAGAGTAATATAGCAACATATAGTAATATAGACATACTATAAATAATGTATGTATAATATATATAAATATTATATATATATGTACACACACACATATATATATATAGTATAAATATATAGTAATTTTGCAAGAAGCTGCCACTTACCTCACTCCCCATCCAAAGTACTCAGGAGAAAGGGCATGGACTGACTGTGCTGTGTGATTCTAATCAAGGAACCTACCCTCTCTGGACCCATTTCCACACCTGAGAATGGCACAAGTCCAACCTGCACTATTTGCATCAAGGGATATTGTGAATATTTTTTAAGAATTACAAAGGGCTTTGAGTTCTCTGGCAGGTGCTTAATGAATGGGAAAACTATTCTAGTTCCAGAGGCCAGAGCGTTACTGTAAAAACAAGCAGCTTGGTAGGTAGTTCCAGAAATCAGCATCGAAGGGTTTCTATTTCTTGGCCATTACATCAGCTGGTTTATGAACCTTACAATCAACCACAGCCTCACCCCTGGCTCTCCTGAGGCCCCGTTGTGGATGGGGCTTCTGTGGAATGCAAACAGGAGTTTCTACACCAAGAATATCCAGAAGACAGAGGCTGCATGGCAACAAACAGTTCTAGAAAAGGTTTGCACCTGCATCACCTTCCTCAGCTTCTCTTCCCTTCAGTCTCCTAACCCTTCCATATGACAAAGGTCTTCAATCTTCTTCTTTTTTGTGGGATAGGAAGTACTTTCTACGAGCTCAAAAACACAGAGAGGTTAAGTCATTTGCTTTCCTTTATACAACATAGCAACCAGACTAGTGGTCCCCAAAATGGAGGATACAGCCCAATCCAATGGGAATGTGGAAAGAAAAGATCAGGACATCTTTTTCTTATTAAAAAAATAAAACAAAAAAAATTGAGTCACTAATAATATAAGAACACTCACTCTGTATAGGACTGTCATGTGTCACATACAGAACGGCAAGCATCCTGAGGGAAGGTGGATGGAGGTTCCACAACATGGCAGATGTGACGGTAACAGCCTTCTCACTCGTTTGCTTTATTCATTTGCTTTCAGCATATTGTAATTTATTTGTGCCCAGCTAAATGGATCTATAGATTCTATTATCAGTTTTTTGCTAAACAAAACACTGGTGGGGGAGGAGAATAAAGGGATATGGAGCTAAAAGATTCCTGAAAAGAAACTACAGATTGAAGATTACACTAATAATGTGAGTAAAAGAAAAGACCAAGAAAATGGCAGAGTTGACACCTCCTCCCACTAATAGTATGTTCTCTCCATTAGTGCCGTTAAGGGTAAAA
This sequence comes from Pseudochirops corinnae, assembly GCA_028646515.1. Classification (NCBI taxonomy): domain Eukaryota; kingdom Metazoa; phylum Chordata; class Mammalia; order Diprotodontia; family Pseudocheiridae; genus Pseudochirops; species Pseudochirops corinnae. The sequence goes on from CM053590.1 coordinate 44,114,779, forward strand.
AAGGCAGCCTTCTGCATCTCCACACCAACCCGCTTCCCACAGTGGAGGTGCTGCCACCATGACACCAGCCCCTCTGATTGGTGACTCCCTGTCCCTTCCACCATTCCAGCAGGGATCACAATCATGTTCACTTCACTCCCAATAACACACTCCCTGGCCTTTTGCAACCCTTCAAAAGCTGCCTTGTCCCATCCCCTAGACTTCCCACTCACTCCTCCTTCACCGTTCCCCTTTATATGTTATTATCTTCACCATCCCTATTCGAATGGAAACCTCCTGAAGGCAAAGATTGTCTTGTTTGCTTGGGTTTGTATCCCTAGTATTTAGTACAGCACCTAGCACACAATAAGTACTTAAGAAATGCTTCATCTACCAAACAATTAATTGGATCTGATTTTTTTTTAAGTTGGCCAAAAAATTGCAATTATCAAGATTATTTTAAGGAAATTTACAGAACTTTGACAATAATTAATGATAAACCTCATCCAAAGTATTTATCATGCTTTCAGAAATTACATGACATCAGGAAGCCATAATGATTAATTAGCAAGAAATTTAAGAACTAAGTTTTTGTTCCAAAAACAATTTAAACATGTCAACTAGAAAAATTCTCATTTCTGCACATGGAAACATGAAAACCATTTGCTAACAGGTTTTTCAATCTTCCAAAAGTTTTGCATGGGGTTTGAACCAATTTGTTAAAAATATAAAAGTGGAAATTATAATATTACTATCAAGTTTTATTTTATTTTGTCAATTTTACCTACTTTATGTTGTCTTATTTTATATTAGCCACTTTAATTACAATGATCAATTTTTATTTTATATCCCGTGGTACTTCTTGCCACAGGATTGAAAAAAAATCAATTTTAAAATATTTTTAATTTCATAATTAGCTTATCCTTTTTAAATTTAAAAGGTTTTATATTATACATATTAGATGAATGTAGTAGTACGTGTATATTAAGTGGTGTCAAACTCAAAGAGAAACAGATCTTTCCATAAACCACAAATTAACATTATCTATGTTACATTGTATTTTTATTTATTTGCTGAATATTTCCTAATTACATTTTATTCTGGTTCAGGTCACACTCTGGGAGGGTTGTGGGCCTCATATTGGAAACCTCTGATGTACGTAATATATAAGTAAATATTCATATGTTGAAAGTCCATGCTCAAAAATTGTTTAATGACAGCTATCATTAAACATTTAGTGATGTGGTATATATGTGTGTGGTTTGTCCTTCATTCTCAAAGAGGACCATGATGTCAGGAAGATGTTGCCATGACTTGCAAGTGAATTGTATGGGTCACACCCAATTCCCACCTTCTTTCTTCCTTCTCCCCTCCCTCCCCCACCCCAACCCCAGTGTGAGGTCCCAATGCTTAATTAATCTCCTTTACCAGCAGGAAGTTCTTCTTTATGTATAGTATAGCCTAAACCTTGCTTACCTATTTAAACACATTTCTTCTAGTTCTGCCCCTTCTGGGATAAAAAATAGCTGCTAAGTTATCCTCTTGCATATAATCTTCACCATGGTTGAAGGTAGTTATTAAATTGTCCTCAGCTGTCTTTTCTCTTGAACAAAAATAACCAGGCTCTTTTAACCTCTCCCAGAAATCCTGTCCTCCATTCCTTTAACAGTGGGGCTATGTCCTTCCCTTCTTACTTTAAAATGGAGCAGACCCCAATTAGACACAACTAAAGAGTCTCACTGGGACTGGTTCTAACAGAAAGACACCCAGTTCTAATCTAGAACAAATTGAACTTGCTCAAGGTCACGTATCTGGTTGATTGGCAGGGTAAAGACTAGACCCTAGATCTTCTGGTCCCCCATTCTTGTATCATTGTGTTTCATCACACTGCCTTCCCCAGAGGTCTCTGGTGGGAATCCTGCTCAAACCAGGGTCCCAGGGAATTGGTTTTTGTTCTTTAAAGTTATCTGCAAAAGAAAATAAGCATGGTGTAAGGGACTTGCAGTGAGGGACTTGAGTTCAAATCTAGTCTCTGACACAAACTGTGTGATCATAGGAAAGTCACAGAACTTCTCTGAACTTTGGCTTTCTTAAAAATGGTGACAATGGTACCTTTAGCACCTTTCTCCTCACCTGCACCATCAATTGCTTACTGGACATCTCCAAACGGAGGTCCTCGAGTTATCTCAAACTCAACACATCCAAAGCTGAGCTCATTATTTTCCCACTCACTCCCAACTCCATCCCTCTTCCAAACTTTCTTATTTCTAGAGCAACGATATCCTTTGTTATCCAAGTTCAGAACCTTAAAGTCACCGTCATTCCCCAGAGCCAGTCAGTCGCCAAGTCTTCGCGGCTCTTTCTCCACAAATCCGTGGCATCCCCTCCTCTCTCCTCACATAGCCTCTGTCCCAATTCAGGCCCTTACCACCACCACCCCCCCCACACACACGTGGACTTTCCAACAGCATCATGCTTGGTTTCCTGGCTCACACTCGCCTCTATAATCCTTCCTCCACACAGGTGCCCAAAGTGATATTGCTAAAGTCTAGCTCTGTCCATGTCACTGCCTTGCTCACTTCTTCCTCTTAGAATCCCAGGCATTCCACAAAGCTCAGCTCAAGTGACAATTCCTACATGATGCCTGGTCTGATGCCAGTGCCTCTCTTCTCACTCTGCACCCAAATGACCATATACATTTTGCTTTTGTCCATACCTGTATAGCTACACTGCGCAGTGGATAGAGTATTGCGCTTAGAATCAGGAAGAACAATTATCATGAGGTACAATCTGGCTCAGATACTTACTAGCTGTATGACCCTGGGCAAGTCACTTCACTCCCTTTGCCTCAGTTTCCTCATTTGCAAAATGAGCTAGAGAAGTAAATGGCAAACCACTCCAGTATCTTTACCAAGAAAACCCCCAAATGGGGTCACAGGGAGTCAAAAAAGACTGAAATGACTAAACAACAACAGCAACAACCAGCTGTAACTGATTCCTCCAAAAGAATGTGAATTCCTTGAAGGCATTAGCTGTTTGATTCTTATCTTGGTTCCTATAGTGCCTACTATGGTGACTGGCTCCCTTAAGAAATGCTTATTTTACTCATAGATTACCTCACAGGTTTGTTGGAAGGCTTAGCATTTGAACCTACAGAAATGTCTGTTATGTCCATGATGTCACTTAACCTCTCTCAGCCTCAGTTTCCCCAACTGTAAAATGGAGATAATAATAGCATCTTCTTCCCAGGGTTGTTGTGAGGATCAACTGAGATCATGTCTGTAAAGTGTTTTTGCAAGCTTTAAAGGATATACAAACATTAGTTATTCTTATAAGTAATTACTCTTCTCCAGAAAAGACAGGAGCTTTGACTAAATGACCTCTAAAGTCCCTTCCTGTTCAAAAGCCACGATCCTTTGATCTTTCTCCTTAAACAGACGACCCAGAAATCTACGGTGACATTTTTCATTAGAGAATAGCCCCATTTTCTATTTCTTAGCTTCGCCAAACAAGGCTAGCTTTATTAAGTCAAGGAATCACATATCTACCTACCTGCTTACGTGGTATTGTTGAGGGAATGCTAATAGACCCACAGCCTAGAAATCTCTCTTTACCACCTGTCTCAGGGCTTGAAACATCACCATTAGAGATTGATTCCTTTGGGTTTTGAGGGCTTTTCGGTGTTTCGAAGAGCTCTAAAAAAAATATTCCTGAGAAGGCTACTTAAGCTACTGCCAACAGCAGACAATTAGCTGAGACCAAGGCTTTGGAGTCATGTGTAGTGGATAGAGTGCTGGACTTGGAATCGGAAACACCTGAGTTCAAATCCTGCCTCACACCTTAACTAGCTGAGAATGATTCCAGGGCAATCACTTGACTTCTTTTAGCCTCAGTTTCCCCAGCTGTAAAATGGGAGTAATAATAGCACCTACCTCCCAGGGTTATTGTAAAGATCAAATGGGATCATATCTGTAAAACATTTTCAAGGCTGTATAAGTGTTAGCCATTGGTGGAGCTCAGACCTAGAAACAGAGAGAGAAGCAAGGCAGCAAGAAAGTAGCCCAAGTCCTTCTCTGGGACCTAATTTCCCCAAAGTGATCAGGATTGCATTTCCACCCTTTCTCTACTAATGTATTTCAAACAGCCTTGGAAAGCAGTGAGTTTCCTCTCCCTGGCAGTCTTCAAGGCAATGCTGGATAATCACTGGTCTTATAGCTTGCATAGAAAATGTGTAAATACCAACTATTATTACTATTGTTGAAAGAGTCAGAACAGGCACCAGTTGGGTCAAGGTCAAGGAGAACCTCATCAAATAGGAGTGGGCTAAACACAAGGTATATTTTGTAAGTGGGGATAGGAAACGAGAATCATTTCAGAATTACAGAATTAGAGAATTTCAGAGTCAGAAGGGACCTCGGTGGCCATCTAGTTCAATCTACTGAACAAAAATTGTCTATGTGAGATATGAGACCAGTGATCATGAGACAACATGGAAAACACCCTGCCCTCAAGGGGTTTACATTCTACAAGAAAATAGGAACTGGTAGTTTATGGAGCTTTAAGGTATACAAAGACTTTTACAAAAGTTAACTCATTTGAGCTTAACAACAATCCTGGGAGGAAGGTAATAAAATGCTCATTATAGAGGCAACATGGTACTATACAGCATGGCCGGTGGATAGTGAGAAAGACTTAAAGCCAGAAGAACTTTGGTTAAAATTCCATCTCTGACAATTAATAGCTGTGTGATCTTGGACAAGTCATTTAACTTTTCTGAAGCTCAGGTTCTTCATTTGCAAAATGAGGGGATTAAACTCAAGGACTTCTAAGATTCCTTCCAGTTCTAAGAGGAGTATCTATTAGGTCCAGGGCAGCTAGGCAACTCAGGGGAAAGAGTTTGGGGCCAGAAGTGAGGAAACACAAATTCAAATGCAGCCTCAGACACTTCCTAGCTGTGTGACCTTGGGCAAGTCACTTAACCCTGTTTGCCTCATTTCCTCATCTGTAAAATGAGCTGGAGAAGGAAATGGTGAACCACTCCAGTATCTTTGCCAAGAAAATCCCATAGACAGTCTGATCCATGGGGTCAGGAAGAGTTGGACGTGACTGAACAACATCAGGTCAGCTCATTTTCCAGACTGTTCCACTTCTTAACAGCTAGCTTACCCACCCGAGGATGCCCCCATGAGGAGTTTGTTCTCCTGATGGGGGATTCCCTGACCAGGACTGCCATTTTATGAGGGCCCCCAGCCATGTTCACTTCATCCCCAGCTCCCGTCACTCTCCAAATGGCTCTACCTCCTCACTAGCAACCATGCCCCACCTGTCAGTCTTCTGTCTTCCTCAATAAGCATAAAATCCCCAAGAGAGAAGGGATGATTTTATTTCTTATATTTACATTTCCAGATCTTAGCCTGGAGCCTGGCACACACTAAGGGCTTTCTCTATTCATCTAGTCTCAGAGAATTGGCCAGGCCACTGAGAAGTTGTGACTCACTCAAAAGCCATATAGCTAATATGTAAGGATGCCTAGCATTGTGCAAGGTGTAATGGAGAAAACCATAAAGTGAATAAGGTGCATTCCAAGCCCTCCAAAAGCTTACAGTCTAGTTGTGGACATAAAAAGAAGAGAAGTAATAGCAATAATAATGAATCATTGAAAACCAAATTTCTATATTCGTAAAAGGCTTTCCTCCCAAAATCAGACTTTTGAAGCAAGTACAGGAGGGGGAATTTCCATTGGAACATTAGACCTAAACTGCACCTTATTCATCATTAGGTTCAAGACCTTTGCCTTTGTCCCACTGAGGAAGGAAAGCGGGACCCAGAAGGTTAAGTGACTCCCAGGGTTACAGTCAGTCAGTGGTGGAGACTAAAGCTCACATCTCCCCTTTCCCAGGTGGAAAGACAGCAGGGTATGATGGAAAGAACATTGAACTTCAACCTTTCTGAGTCCTCTTTTCCCCTTCTATAGAGTTGAGAGATCAGCTCTAATATTCTCTGTTCTGTGCTGCTACAGGAGTCCAGAGAAGAGAAGAGATCAATGTAGCCTGAGGAACCCAAGGAAGGCTTCATGAAAAAGATCAATTGATCAGTCTATAAACATTTACTGAGCACCTACTATGTGCCAGGAACTTTACTAAGCACTGCGGATATAAAAAGAGGCAAAAGATAGTCCTCGTCCTTCCAATGGAAGGAAATGCTAAATTTCAATTAGAGATGAGTGAAGACGGGCCAGCTAGGACAGTGAGCGAGGTCTAGAATAAGGAAGACCTGAGTTTGAATCTGGCCTTAGACACTTACTAGCTGTGTGACCCTGGGCCAGTCATTTAACCTTGTTTGCTTCAGTTTCCTCACCTGTAAAATGAGCTAGAGAAGGAAATAGCAAACCACTCCAGTGTCTTTGCCAAGAAAACCCCAGATGGAGTCACAAAGGGTCAGACACAAGTGAAATGACTGAATAACAAACACACACACACACACACACACACACACACACATTGTGGGAGGGGATCAGTAGCTGGAGGAATCGGGAGAGGCTTCATGCAGAAGATGGCACCTGAGCTGCATCTTAAAGAGGAGTCTATGAGGCAGGGGTAAAGAGAAGCGTGTTCCAGACATGTGGGAGGGCATGAGAATAATGCCCATCTCTTCCCCTCCAGAACCTTAGACTCCAGGCTCTAATAAATTAGTCTTTGCTGTATCTTTTTTGGAATCAGGCCCTCATGCCACCTCTGGACCATCTACCCACCAATGACACTGCATGTGCAGCCCACTGCTTTCCATCTCAACTTTCTGTGTTCCCTCCTCCCATTCGAATGTAAGCTTCTTGAGGGCAGGCACTGTCTTGCTTGTATCTGTATTGCCAGCACTTAGCACGATGCCTGGCACAGGGTAAGCACTTAATAAATTCTTTATCTCTCTATTTTTTTTTTTCATTTCTAGCTCAGTTCACACTAAAGAACCCAGGATTTGGAGCTAGAAGATGGGGTTTCAGATCCCAGCTCTGCCCTTCCCTAGCTGTGTGACCTTGGGCAGTTCACAGAATTACTGAGCTGACAGGGGGCTTAGAGATCATCTAGGCCAACTTCCCAGTCAGTGAAGGAATTCCCTCTATACTCCTGAAGGATGGCTATTCAACCTCTGAGCTACCCCAAGCAGCATCCATTTCCCTGGGATCCAGTGCCCTTTGTAAATGGCCATGTGTCAAATCCATCAGCTATTTCTCCCCCCTCCAACCCCTAAACTTCTTCCTCAAAAAAATGTGTTTATTTTGTCCAAGTCCTAAGCAGCTGCTACTCTGGGATGGTTAGATAGGGTGGTAAAGTGATGGTTAAAACAAGGAACCTTTATCAGATAAGCTCCTGTGTGTCAAAGAGGCTTTCAAAGCATTAATTTGTCAGGTATTATTTTTCTGGAGCTTTCCAGAGTTGTAGGCCCCACCTGACAGGACCTGGCTTCTGGCAGGCAGAGCTCAGGCCTGAGTCACTCTGGAAGGTAGTGGCTTCAAGATCCATCTGCTCTGGGGGAAGTGCCTGCCAGGGTTGACAGCTGGCACCATGACACCATCTCTCTACCCCAAACCCCCTGCTCCCCCTCCTGTTCTGAGCATAAGAAACAAGCTCTGCCCTGGTGTTCTATCTAGAGCCTCACTTTTCCTAAGCCTGGAAAAGACTAGAAAATAGTCCCTTCCAAAGACTAGAAAATGATCACCTCTCAAATATCCACATTTAATAGAGGGGCTTCCACATATGGACCATCCGAAGAGTAATAGCATAGTAGGAGGCCATCTAGTCCAACTAGTTTTCTAGTTGAGGAAATGAGGCCCAAAGGGGTTAAGTGGCTTACCCAAAGTCAGACAGGTATTATTAAGTGGCAGAGGTCCAGAGCTAGTAACCTTTCTATAGAACCAAGAGAGTTTGGTTTGACCCATCCAGATGTCATTCAAAATATTTCTCATTTGCCTTCACTTAGTGCTGAACCTTTTTTACCTTTCATTTTTTTCCTTTCTTTTTTCTTCTTTCCCAAAAGAATCACATATACTGGCTAATCTTTGGCCCACAAATTGCCCATTTTAATCCCCATCCTGCCACAGAATTCCATGGCTCCTCCCAGTTGCCCCTCCTGATTGTTCTTGCCACACCCATCTCCTCCTTGGTTCCACCTTTCCTCTTTGGACATTTCTGTCTCTGAATCCACCCCAGTCCTAGCATATTAAAGCCAGATGGGATCATCTAGCCATAGGTTCCCAAGATGGGTGATATCTCTCCCTGAGGGTGCTGGAACAATCCAGTGGGGCAGTAGCAGTCTCAGGTGCAATTTGGGTGGTATTAAGTAAAAATAAGGGACAGTGGAAGCATAAGCAAGGAAAAGAAGAAAATTCTGAAAAACCATTTAGACATGTTTCATCTGTTGTGTAAGAGTTAAAGTCATGATTACATTATTTTCCAATTAAACACACAAAATACAAGTTACAATCAATCATCAGTCAAGTCTGCTGACAGATCTTAACAAGCAAGTGTTGGCAGGTGAGTATGTCACACCTTGTTGGGAAGTCCAGAATGTATCAGCAGCAATATATGCATTAATGACTCGTAAGTAAGACAATACTGTATTATAAATTACTATAGTCATAGTATATTATATATATATACATATATATTATACATTATATATTACACATATGACACAATATTGCATCAGCAAAATTTCAATGCAAGAAAAAATAAATTTACAATAAATTGTTAAATTTTTTTTAAATTTTATTTTAGTTTGCATCATTCATTTCCACAAGATTTTGAGTTACATATTTTCTCCCCATCTTTCCCCTACCCACCGCCCCAAAACAGCCATCCCAGTGTATCCCCCCTCCCCCAGTCTATTCTCTCCTATGTCTTCCCACCTCAACCCTCTGACTTTTTGGTAGGGCAGGATGGATCTCCCAACCACAGTGCCTGTGTATTTCAAGTTCCAGTTGGATGAAGTTAATAATAATAATAATAGTTGCATATATATAGATATAGATATAGATATATATTTATAACATTGATTATAGAACTTTAGATTCTAGATTCTTTCTCTTCCTCCCCCATGACCCACCCCCACTGGAAGGACAAGCAATCAAATACAGGCTGAACATGTGAAATTATG
>CM053590.1:44124407-44145048 GCA_028646515.1 Pseudochirops corinnae
TTCCTTTCTTTCTTTCTTTCTTTCTTTCTTTCTTTCTTTCTTTCTTTCTTTCTTCCTTCCTTCCTTCCTTCCTTCCTTCCTTCCTTCCTTCCTTCCTTTATTTCTTTCTTTCTGTCTTTCTATCTCAGAGGATTAGCACACAGTATTCTGGCGGATGTTAAATGCTTGAAAAATGCTTGTTGAGTGAATAGCTGACTGCCTAGAGCCAATACCACATATAGCCTGGCAGGCAGAAAGTGTCCTTTGAAGTTACACCTCCGCAGTATGGTACAGTGTAGAAAGCACTGTATTTGGAATCCAAAGACCTGGCTTTGGTTTCTAGTTCTGCTGTTTTGCCACCTGTAATCTCCCCTGGGCTTTGGTTTTCCCATCTGTAAATTGAGGGTGTTGGACTAAACTCTCAGGTCCTTCCTAGCTCCAGATGCTACGATACTTCACAGAACACTGAAATCCACTTCTCCAGAGGCCATAGGATTATAGCCTTTGAGTTCTTGAGATCTTGAATAGGGACCATCTGATCCAGAGGATCATTACTTTTGTTTGTGTTGTTATGGACCCTTTGGGCAGGCTGGCAAAGCCGATGGACCCATCTTAGAATCATGTTTTTAAATGTATAAAGTAAAATACATAGGATTAAAAAGGAAACTAATTGTTCTGAAATATAATTATAGAAAAGAATTTTTTTTAAATCACAGATGATGGGTTAAGAATGGTTATCAAGTCCAATGTTCTCATCCTATGGGGCAGCTAAGTGGTGCATTGGATAGAGTACTAGGCTTAGAATCAGGAAGATTCATCTTGTGTGACCCTGGGCAAGTCACTTAACCCTGCTTGCCTCAGTTTCCTATAAGATGAGCTAGAAAAGGAAATGGCAAACCACTCTAGTATCTTTGCCAAGAAAACCCCAAATGGGGTCACAAAGAGTTGACCATGACTGAAATTACTCAGCAACAACTTCTGGTTTATCTGTCTATCCTGTCTTTATCTATCATCTCCATATATCTGTCTATCCCTTATCATCTATCAATATATATATATATATATATATATATACATATGTAATTATATATGTATAATTATATAGTTATATCTAGACATAGATTAATATGGAGAAATATATTTAATGCATAGATACATAAGTTTGCCCCACAGCTTGTGTGTGTGTGTGTGTGTGTGTGTGATGTACTTGCTAATCCTTTGGTTTCTTGAAGAGCAAACATATGCCACAATTCAGAACCTGATCCTGAGGAAACCTTCCTCCCCAAACTGCTCCCTCCCATATAAATTTGACTTTTATCTATCTTGAGCATGTCTGGTATGGATTGTCCCTCCAATGGTGCACAGCATCCCCCACCCTCCCACCATGGACAGACAACCCATCTACCCTCGGTTCTGTGGGCATCAAAGCCTTACTCAGGTATCTACCTTCTCCCTCTCACTCCATGACCTTTTCTGATGCTACATTATCTGGGTAATGTCCTTTGCAGTATTTCTTGTGTACAACTCATCTAGGTAATATGTTACAGCCTCCTGATGTCCACCATTAGTCTCTGTGCTGCCCTTGAGGTTACTTGCAATTTTGACTCTTTGAAGACTGCAGTGTTCTGTGATTTACAGCTATATAATATGACCACAAAGAACATTGGTATTAAAAAGAAAAAGTCCCTCCTGACAGCGGAATGCTTGGGTTTGTTGGTTGTGCTACACAATCTCTCAAATGCAATCTATCACGCCTTTTTCTGTCTGCTGGGAGCTTGGTCCAAGGGCTTATTGTCCATTTGCAAGGATGGCTCAAGATACATACATACATACACACACATATATGTGTGTGTGTGTACATATATACATATATATACACACACACATACACATATGTATGTATAGTCAGTGGGCTGTCCATCCAACTGTGTATCATAGACTGTGACTCTCATCATCCACTTGGTTTTTTTTGTGTGACTTGTTTGACCAGGTGTCTTGTGAATGGTTGAGGTTCTATTTGTAGCAGCTATGGAGCATTCTTTAGCTTGCTGAAGACCTGGAAATATTACCTAACCCAGAGGCAAGAGCAAGGAACTTAACATGTGCTCCCCAGAGGTGGCAGAGTGGATAGAGCACCAAGCCTGGAGTCAGTAAGATCTGAATTCAAGCCCAGCTTCAGTCATTTACTAGCTGTGTGACCTGGGTAAGTCATTTAACCTCTGTCTGCCTCAGTTTCCTCAACTGTAAAATGGAATAATAATGGCACCTACCTTCCAGTGTGGTTGTGAGGATTAGGTAAGTTAATATTTGTAAAGCGCTTCACAAACCTTAAAACACTTTATAAATGGTAGTTATTATTACCACAGTAAGCTTTTAAATCCTTATTGCTTGATTATTCGGGGAGCTACGGTCTAGAAATGAGAAATAACTTAGCCAAAAATCAAAGAGCAAGTTAAGTGCTCAGTAGATCAAAGATTAAGAAGCCACTTACTCCAAACCCCTTTATTTTCAAGAGGAGGAGCTGAGATTCAGAGGCAGCAGGTGATTCAAGGTCACACAGGGAGCAGGTCACAGAGGCAGGATCTGAACTTACATCCTCTGGCTCCATATCCAGTTTGCCAGGCTTTTCGTCACTAATGTTATTTTTAGGAAGTTTTGAAGTTGACGTTACCTCTGTCAGCTGATAACCTGTGGAGGGAGGAAAATCTCACCCTAAGAATTCTTAATCTGGAAAAAAAAGTGTCAGAATAAGAACAAGAGGAGACCTCATTAAATTAATCAGCCACGGGATTTTGTTCAGTCATTTCAGTCATGTCTGACTCTCTGTGACCCCTTTTGGAGTTTTCTTGGCAAAGATACTGGAGTGTTTTGCTGTTTCCTTCTCCAGTTCATTTTACAGATGAGGAGACTGAGACAGACAGGGTTAAGTGACTTGTCCAGGATCACACAGCTGGTAAGTGTCAAAGGCCATATTTGAACTCAGGTCTTCCTGACTCCAGGCCTAGCGCTCTATCTGCTGTGCCCCCTGGCTGCTCTCCATTCAGGGAGTTGGAGACATTAAAAACTGGGGAGAGCAGGAAAGGCCTCTTTTCTTTATTTTCTTAATAATATTTTATTTGTTTCAAAATTACATGTAAAGAAAGTTTTCAGCATTCACTTTTGTAAGATTTTGAGTTCCAAATTTTTATCCCTCCTTCTCCACCCGCCTCTCCAAGACTGCTAGCAATCTGATATAGGTTATACATGTACAATCATATTAAACACATTTTGACATTAGTCCTGTTGTGAAAGAAGAATCAGAACTCAAGGGAAAAACCACGAGAAAGAAAAAACAAAAAAGAGTGAAAATCGTTTGTTTTGATCCATGTTCAGACTCCATCGTTCTTTCACTGGATGTGGGCAGAATTTTCTTTTTTTGCTTTTTGGAGGGGGGAAGGTAGGGCAATTGGGGTTAAGTGACTTGCCCAAGATCACACGGCTAGTACGTGTTAAGTGTCTGAGGCTGAATTTGAACTCAGGTCCTCCTGACTCCAGGGCTGGTGCTCTATTCATTGTACCACCTAGTCGCCCTTGTGGGTAGCATTTTCTATCATGAGAGAGAGAGAAGATGGAGGGGTGTGAAGGACAAAGCTGGTTATCTGAGCAGTGGGACAGCATTAGGGGAGGGAGTGAGGGAGAAGACATTTGTCCCAGGGGGCTGAGTTCATAGGATAATTGAAATCGTGTTAGCTGTTTGCCTCCTGGAGTTTGTCTAATTAATGTCCATGTTCCCATGGGGTTTCAAAACAGGTATGAACAAGGGGAACTAATGGGTCAGAGTCTTTATAGCTGCAGGACCAAAGAAACAGATATCTCTCTAATAGGATTTCTCCCCTGTAGTGCAAAAACATGTGAGTTTTGGTTTGGTTCTTCTGGAAGGGTCTTATGGCCTGAGGGAGTTGGGCATGGAGTATGGTGTTAGACACAAAACCTTTTTGTGAACTGGCTGTAGACTGACCCCTGGCCCCAGTCCAGGTGCCACAGATTAAGGCCTTACCTAATGATTTCTGGGATTTAGGGCACCCTAACAGCTGGGGGAAATCAGGAAAGACTCCTCTTGAAGGAGGTTGCATTTGAACTGAGGCTTGAAGGGAGTGGAGAGTTCCAAGAGGCCCAGAAGAATACTCCAGGTCGAGCTCTGACACTTACCAGCCTCTTGGGTGGATGACTTGAGATCTTCTGGTCTCAGTTTCCTCACAATCCTGATCTGACCCTGCCCACAGACTGGTTGTTTCCCCAATCCAGGTCCCGCAGACTGAGCCGTTACTCAGACAGACCCCTAACTCTGACCTTACTGCTTTATCCTGCAACCCTGACCTTAGAGTCCCAGCCCAAAGCCTGGCCTCCCCCAAACCATAAGTCTTACTTTTTTCTCATCTCACAGCTTGGCCCCCTAACTCTGGTCATAGACTAACCTTCTTCCTCAAGCCAGGTTCTACAGACAGAACCCTTAACCCGGTAGACACTTCATCCAGGTCTTACCACCTGGTCCCTTGACCTTGACCTCCCAATATGAGCCCTAACCCTGTCTCTAGACCTGAATCAGTCATCTCTGCATCAGATTATACAAGACACACAGCATCCTATTACACAATGATCCATTAACCTTTAAGAACTTGAAAACTGACAATTAAGAGAAAAGTTAATTTCATTGTTAATCAGTCTGAAGGAGGTAAATATTACATCTGTTAACTAATCACTCCAGCACTCTCCGATTAGTCAAAGGTTGCCTCGTGCTCCTTCATTATCTTTTCTAATGCAATGCTCTAACTGTCCAGGACATTAAATAGCAAGTGTCTCTTTGGCAGGGTGGGTGGCAAAGCAGTGCCTCTAACACGTCAGTGACTGGGAGCTATTGCCCTATTGTCCCAGGTGTTTTGCATTTCTATAATTTTAAAAATTCAGACTTGACCAGTGTTTTGTGGGCTTTTTTTTCTTTTCCACTTTGGTATGTATTATTATCGACTTTTTAGAGACGTGTATGTGAGCTCTTTTCTTTCTGCCTCCTCCCCCTTTTGATCGTTCATAATTAAAATCTCAAAGGTTCTGGAAGGACTGGGCATTCAGGAACACTTCAGGAGTGTCTCTGACCACTCTTGGACCTGATGCCTACAGCATCCCTTCTTTCCTGTTGTATTTCTGGGGTAGGAAGAAAAAGTTGTCCGATTTGATGGGGAGAGGAGACTTGGGTGCTTCTGGGAGGCAGCATGGTAAGAGTGAAGTCAAGTCAGCGGAAGAAAACCTGGGTTACAACTCTATGTCTGTTCCTACCCATATGACCTTGGGAAAGTCACTTGTCTCTTTTTTCTTATGGGTAAAATGATGAAGATGAAGAGGAAGACTAGATGGCCCTTCCAGCTCACAATCAATGATCATAATGGGCAGGCTGTTCTATAGCCATCTGCTCTCTTTCCTCTCACTTCCATCCAAACCTCCTCCCAATACCCTGGGTCAGTAATATTCTTTTTTCCTCCATCACTCTTTGTGCCCAAGCTGGCAACCTGGATAGTGCTGAAGTTCTAAGATGTCACTGAACACCACAAGGAGAGAAGCTAGATCCAGACTCAGAAGACCTCAGTCCCTGGGCAAGTGTTTAACAGCAATTAACCTCTCTGAGACTCAGTTTCTTCAACTATGAAATGGCATAAATAATACCTGTAGATCCTAGTTGTAAGACTGTCATAAGAATCAAATAAGATAATGGATATAAAGTGTTTTACCCATCTTCAATGTCCATGATCATTATTGGGATGCCATGTTGTGTCAGTAGCCAGATGGTGCAATTCAGTATAAAGAAAGTCTGGGTTTGAATCCTGCCTCTGACACCAGCTACCTCAGCCTGGCAAGGGTATTTAATTTCCCTGGGCCTCAGTCTTCCCTTCTGTAAATGGGGATTATAATAGCTCTTGTCTCACAGGGTTGCCATAAAGATCAAATGATATAAGGAATGTTCTGCAAACCTTAATGCATTATATGAATGTTAGTTATTGCTACATATTATACATTAGAACACAACAATATATAATTATATTACAATGAATAACATCATATCAATATATAATTCATGTATTATA
This sequence comes from Pseudochirops corinnae, assembly GCA_028646515.1. NCBI lineage: Eukaryota > Metazoa > Chordata > Mammalia > Diprotodontia > Pseudocheiridae > Pseudochirops > Pseudochirops corinnae. Next base: position 44,130,500 of record CM053590.1, read on the forward strand.
TTTCCTTCTTATTGCAAATCTGAACAGGTGTACTTATGGGTTCATGGTTCACTTAAAAATGTTTCTGGAACAAATTGTTTTGAGGCAATTTTTTATTGCTCTCAATTCTCCCCTCCTCTGAGTTTTCTCAAAGCTCCTGACCCTTTGAACAATCCTGCCTGTCCCTGAGAACAGTGAGTTCAAGTTAGCGGCTGATTACAGCCTGGTGGAAAGACGTCCATTTATCATCTACCCAATGGGTCCCCCTGGGCTAATGAAGGGACTGGCCATCTGTTGGCTAGAATCTGCCTGGTAACTGGAGCCCAGGATTCAGAGCCTGGCTGTGTGGGTGAGGAGTCATTATGACTTAGCTGAACTGCCCTGGCCCCTGTGTGTATTCTCAGTAGTGTTTCTGCCCAGTTAAGGGTAAGGATTCTAACTTGCACTTTCTGTCACCACTGGGAAGCAGGAGTAACCTTATGCATGAATGGAGGGGTATGCTCTCAGGGGTCTTCAAAAAGGCATGTTCTTTCCCTATTCTGCCCTCCCCCTTCCCACTTGCCTGAAATTCCATCACTAAAGATTTATTCTTGTGGTTTAACAAGACCCACGTTTAAAAACTGCCTTTGGTAGGAGTGCAGGCATTAAATAGTAAGAATATTATTATTATTATTATTATTTCAAACCCCAATAATATTGATAGAAATGATATGCTATAGAGGTGGTTCAGTGGATAGAGCACTTGGCCTGGAGTCAGAAAGACTCCTCTTTCTGAGTTCAAATCTGGCCTCAGACACTTACTAGCTGTGTGACCCTGGGCAAGTCACTTCACCTTGTTTTCCTCAGTATCCTCATCTATAAAATGAGCTGGAGAAGGAAATGGCAAACCATTCTAGTATCTCTGCCAAGAAAACCCCAAATGTGGTCATGAAGAGTTGGAAACAACTGAAGCAACTGAACAACAATGAGTGAACAGTTATTCTCAGAATCAGTAAGACTTGAATTCAAGGCCTACCTCTGACAAGTACTAGCTTGGTGACCCTGGGCAAGTCACTTACATTCTCAATGTTCCTGGTAACTCTTAAGATTCTAAGCTTCAGGTAGAAGGATGATCAACCTGTGCTGGTGGGGGGAGTTTCCTTGCTGACAACTTCTCAAACTGATGGAATCACAGATATGATTTTTTTTTTTTACTTTTTATTATTTTTTTTATTTTTTTAAATCACAGATATGATTTAAAAAAATTAACAACTGACATTTTTATAGGAGTTTAAAGTCTACAAAATGATTTCCATCATACATTATCTCATCTGAGCTCTACATCCTTATCAATTATTCAGATCTGGGTTTGAGTTTAATCAGAGGCTTCCCTCAGGCATAGTTAATGTGAAGACAGGACATTTCTAGGACATCAGTGTCGGAAGGAAGCTTAGAGATTAACTAATCAGATCCTTTCTTCATTTTATGAAGAAACTGAGGGGATGGTAATTTTGTTGGGGACAGAGAGAGTAGAGATGTATACCACGTGGAATAGAGAGGACAAATCTGAGAGATGGAGGGAGAAAGAGGCAAATTAGGCCACAGAGGGCACTGGCTGCCCTGGGAGGGGGGAAGATAAGGAGAGGTGCTCTGAAAGACAGAGGGGCGGTGCTGAAAGCTCTAAGACCCACCAGCCAGGAAGCAAAGAGGCAGCCAAGTGTACAGGCCTAGTCACCTTCCCAGGCCACACCCACTGGTTTGGGGCCAGCTGTCCACCTCTGTCCGTTCCACCAGGAGGAATTCCCGAGAAGATTAGGGGAGGACACTGAGCAGAATGTAAACTCCTTCAAGGCAAGGAGTCATTTTGGTTTTCATTTTTGTGTCTTGTAGGGGTCTTGTCCACGATAGGCACTTAACTATTTGTTGAACTATGTTGGATTGGAGTCTCCTCTCTAGCGAGGTGGGGAGCTATGGAGGGGGCTCACTGTCAGGCCTGTCGGCACTGTGTTGGTTATTTTTGCTTAATTATTATCATTATTATTTTATTACAAAGAAGGGTGGGCATAGGGATGACGTATACCCAGAAATGACCGTGATGTGAAAACCATACACAGGCTTGATTAAAGTTATTTTTAAAAATAAAGGAATAAAGGAAAAGGAAACTGAGAGGTAGGTAGATAGCTGGATGGCAGGTTGGATAGATAGATGAATAGATAGGTAGGTGAGTGGGTAGATAGATAGATAGACAGACAGATAGACAGACAGATAGATAGATAAATAGAAAGATGGATGGATGGATGGATGGATGGATGGATGGATGGATGGATGGATGGATAGACAGACAGACAGACAGATAGATAGATAGATAGATAGATAGATAGATAGATAGATAGATAGATAGATAGATGGATAGATGATAGATGTAAGCTTTTGAAGGTTGGGTGGATGACAATATAAGGTTGAGGGTGGTGGTATAAGATGTAAGCAGTGCCTTGATGTGCACTCCAGGATGACCACACCAACCCCTACACCTTTCTCTGCTAGCTTATTTCCATGTTAATTTTCTTTTTCTTCATGTTTCAAAGATGATCTCTGTGTGCTCTGAAATAGTCTCTGGAATTGCCAAAATGACAGAAATGCTCTCTTTAATCAATTTTACCCTGCCCTTCTGTAAAACCAGAGAAACCCCCTTTCCCCCAGCCTGCTTCCCTTCCCTCAATCTCAAATTGGCAATTTAGATAATTGCTAATGGCAATATGATTTATTAGTATATCAATTAATGCAGACCCTTAGAAAAAATGTTCAAATAGGATATAAAAGGTTTGACTGAGGTTCACAGCCAGGGACACGTCTTTTTCATCTTCCCTACCTTTTTCCATCGTTGGAGAAATTTAAACCCTTTAACGGAAATATCCTCCAAGCTGGGGTCTGGAAAAACAAGAATTCTTGATTGGACTTTATTCTCACCACAACTACTGGGTCTTTGTTCTATCTACTCAGGGCAGACGTCTTCATGTCTCTGTTCCCTTGCCATTCTCTGGTCTATGTACTAATTTGATGGCTTAATAGTTCCCTCTCCCAGTGGTGCCTCAAACTTGGGTAGGATTCCCATTCTCGAGGTCACTGAAACCCTAAAACAAACGGTTCTCTCAGATACCTGGGGATAATCTAGCCCAAGGATTTTTTTAAATCAGGCCAGGAAGGTCCTTCAAAATCTCAGTGATCCCAGGGAGGGTCTCTTGAACCTTCCTGGTCTTGGAAAATGACTAAATAAAACTGAATTGAATTGAACTGGTTCAAAAAGAGGTAATTATTGAACCAGAACACTAAAATTGAATCCATGTAAGACTTAGTAAGAAGCTCTATCTCCCTTCACCTGGGGGACTCACAGAATTCACTTGATCATCCAGGCAACATCAGAGATCTATACTCAGAGAAGTCAATCCAGTCTTGATGGTCATTTAATGGAGATAGAGCTCTCTCTGGCCTGGGTTTAAAAGGATTACAGTGTTTGGATTGAGAATCAATAGATGTTTGTATAGCGCCTCTAGGGAAAGTCTGGTATTGCTCCAGACATAAGAAGCCCAATTGCCTTTGTTTGGGATTGGCTATATGAATAGGCATATGAGATAGTCTGTAAACAAGCAGAAGGTGCCAGGGATAATGTGTACATTTATTAGCAAAAATTGATTGGCCTAACTGTGGCAGATAAATGGTAGGACAGTTAGAATTGTGCCCAGCTGAGCCTTGGCAGTGAACAGTGGTGGAGAGAGGGGAACTCTAGGAAATGGAGATCTGTCTATGGGCTAGCAGGAAGTACTCAGCCTGGGATCCAAGCACCAGGTCAAGTCCTATATTTACTTTGGTACGATTGAGGTGGATGGTCTTTGGTTTAATTATCTACCCTTCCTCAATTAACAAGAATTTGTTTTCTCTCCCATCTCCCCTTCCACTCTGAACAAAAAAGAAAAAAAAAAAGAAAACCAAATGAAACAAAATCCCACATTGGCCATGTCTAGAAAAGTATGTTTCATTCTGTACTTCAAGTCCATCATGTCTGGGTGACAGTGCTTTCTTCGGACCATGGCTATGCCAAGAGAAGACCTGTGCCACACTTACCCACGCATTGTTGCATTTGTTATTTGGGCATGTCAAACCTCAGTTTGCCTATCTGTAAGAACCAGTGCATTGAACCAGATGGTCTTTTGGGTCATTTCCAGTTCTTAACTTTTTTTATTCCAAGTGTCAAATTATGGGAAATTTTGGCATTTCAAAACTCAGAACCAGGCAGGAATCATTGGTACGTTTCAGAATTTTTACATCCTTGTCTAATTTGATTGAGAGACAGCTTGCTGTAGTAGACTCAGTCAGGAAGACCTGAGTGCAAATCCTGCCCCAGAAACTTGCTGCCTGTATAATCTTGGAGTAAGTCATTTAACCTCACTGGTCTTCAGAACTCTGAGGACCCTTTCAACTCTATGTCTCTAATCTGGTAATAACAATAATAGCAGCTAGCATTTATAGAACCACTAGAAGCTTTGCAAAGTACTTTACCTATGTGATCATATTTGATCCTCAAAACAACCCTGGGGTAGCTATTACTATATCTCCATTATATAGATGAGAAAACTAAGGCTAACAGAAAGTCACACAGTGTCTATCTGATTTGAACTCCTGTCTTACTGAGTCCTGATTCAATGCCCTGTCTACTGCACCATCTCTCCTTTTTTATTTTTATTTTTTTACCATCTCTACTTAATAGCACAGTGAGGTAGGTAGGGCAGGCATTATGATGTATGCATTTTGGAATTGGAGAAATGGAAACTGACACCCAGAGAGATTAAACTAATTTGCTTCTGGTGACTTATACAAAATTAGAGGCAGACCTGGGGCTAGAAACTTGAGTCTCTGGATTCCCAGCCTGGCATTGCTACTCTAAGCCAAGAATCATCTCTGTCTTATTTTGGGATGAATTTTTGATATTTGCATTTGAATATGGATAGGCTAATGCAGAATAAAACCAAGAGATAATCTTATGTTAAGTGGTTTGTAAGTTATATAATGTTTTTGTAAATGTCAGCTATTGTTATTGTTCAATAATATTCTATTATTATTATTATTGTTACTACTATAACTTTCATTATTTTAGTCAGTATGACTCAGATCCCATAGTTAATATGATCTGGAGAAGTTTGGAACCACTTAGCTGAACCCCTCTCTGCAACCCACTCCATGCTGGGAAGAGAAAACTTGGCTCGTTGATGAACAGCAGCCATTTACATTAAGCTAAAACTCTTCCACCCTCTCCTGGAGGCAGAGAAGTGGATGATCTCTAGTAGGGTTCAGTTAGCATTCAAGGATGAGGACTGGACCTTGCTGAAGGGAAACTTCCTCTACCAGGGCAGATTGGCACCTTCTTGGGAATTTATAATCTTAGAGAATTACCTAGAGCAGTGAGGGTCTAAGTACACAGGGTCACACAGATTTTGTGTGTCAGAATTATGCCTTGAACCCATGTTTCCCAGGCTCCAAAGTCATATCTCTATCCACTATACCACCTCATGCAAAAGAGGAGTGAAAGGAAGTATTAACCAAATAGTCAAGTAGGTGCTAAGTGTTTGTAGACCAGGATATCAACAAAGACTGTATTATTTACTTTCCTGGATCTCCCTGATATGGGCAGTCTGTCCACTGGTATAGCTTGCAATCCACCCTGTGTTGCTTTTGCTCATGTTATTCAGTAAATCCTCCACCCAATCTGCTAAGGGGCTTTCTTCAGATCTATTAAATCTCATGGGTATCAAATGAGAGATGCCCATAAGGTATCCCTTGCTCTCTAGCTACGTTGACTGGCTCTACCATCTTTTTGATGAGACCACTTATGCAGAATTCTTTACCAGCAACATACTGTAGCACCCATCACTGGTCTTTCCATTCATTGACCTTTGGACCACCAGCAACTTTATTTCACCTAAAACTGACATCCCATGATTTAAAGCCATATAATGGCATTCCAAGAATATTCCATTTTAAAAAAAATAGATCTTTTTTAAAGGAGAATTTTCTGGTCATTGCTGCACAGTTCCCCAAATGCAGTCTGACCTGCTTGGCCCATTTAAATATGGGCTTAGTTCATTACCCATCTTCAGTGTATGTCTAAGATTTGTACACTGAGGGATCAGGCTTCCTAAATAAGACCTCTAATCACACTAATGAATTCCATCTGACAATCCACACAACAAAAGCCAAGTGGATGAAAAATGTTGATTTTTCAAAAAATTATTATTAACAACAATAATAATTCACATTTATGTCATGCTCTAATGGTCACAGAGTACTTTCATCATAACATCCCCATGAGGTAAGTCATATAAGCATTATTATCCCCATTTGAGATGAGAAAACTGAGGTTCAGAGAAGATGTGTCTGTGGTTTACAATAGATGGTAAATGTTGGAGTCAGGATATTAACCCAGTGCCCTTGATTCAAATTCCAGAGCTCATTTCTATTTTTTTTTTTGTGGTTCCTAGATAGGCAGATCAAGGAATGCCTTGAAAGGAAAAACTTGCCACAGGTAAGCTATAGGTGGCTATTTGAAAGCTAATTGGATTTGGTTCAGAGAAATGGTGACTTAGTGAACCCATAGTTTTTGGTTGTTTTTTCCTGATAAGAAGGTAGAAATAATGACTTATTCTAGCTGATGGAAAAGACTTGATGAGAATTGAGATACTGGTTCGCAGATATGTTTTCAAACACTACTTACATGTGATTGGAGGGATGTTGGGAAAACTGGACTCCCTTCTCCTTCCTTGCTCCCCAACCTGATCAGTCCTATTGCCAATGCTTAAAATGTCCATTAGTAGAGCTTTGTCTTAAAATCATCTCTTTTTAAAAATGCCAGTCTTCTTTCCTGAAATCAGGTTATGGAAGGGAAAGAAAAGAAAGATGTGAGTACATGGCTACCTATTGGGAAAATGGTAGAGAGGGCTTGCCTCCAAGGGAAGCCCAAGGGCAGAGGAAATAAAATGAACAATTTTGCCCTTTTAGTAGCTTAATTTGAAACAGACTTCCCCTCCATTTCCTCTCTCCTTCTAGAAAGAAAGCAATCATAACTTGCCCATGCTTTGCATAAGACCTTTGGACAGGATAATGAAGTTGGAAGGCACCTTTGGATAGGATAATGAAGTTGGAAGGGGCCTTTGGGATCGCACAGTCTAACTGTACTGTACAAATTGGGGGTAAGGGGAGGAAGAGGCAGAAAAAAGAGAGATAAAGAGACAGAGAAATAAAGAGAAAAAGAGATAAACAAAAAGAGAGAGAAAAATATGGAGACAGAGATAAAGATAGATGTAGAGAGAGAAAAAGAGGTAGAGAGAGAAAAAGATGGAGATAGATAAAGAGAAATGTAGAAAAACAGAAAGAGATAGAGAAAGAAAGAGGTAGTGAGAGAGAAAAGAAGGAACAGTGAAGAAAAGGAGAGTGATGGAAAGGAGAGAAAGAGAGGGAGAAGGGGAAATATGAATGAAATAGAAAGAAGAGGAGTCAGAATTTGAATTCAGGTTCTCTGATTCCTAAATCCATTATTCTTGCCTATTTGTACCATTTGATAGACAGAAAAAGAGAGGGCAAGTCTAAGTTAGCTCCTGTAAGAGATACCTTTACAGATCTGGCCAGTGGTAAGGTTGACATTGATCCCTTGGTGAAGAATTCTGAGGAGCTCTGGCTCATGCACAGATGGCCTAAAGGCAGTTTGGGTGTATTTTTCCTAAAGCTGGCAAAATGGCACAGAATTGGAGTCCAACTTGAACTCGAGAATTCTGGCTCAGCCACTAACTAATTGTACGACCAGAGAAGTCACTGGCAAGACTGGCAGGGGTAGAAATGAGGTCTCTTGACTCCCAATCCAAAGCTATAATTATCCCTACTCTATTCTGCTGTATTGCTAAGCTGCCCTACACAGTGCCAGACAATTTGATCCAACACAATAAACATTTATTAAGTTTCTACTGTGTGCTGGGCACTGTGCTAAAACAGAAACAGAAATGGAGGTGGCAAAGGGTGTCGTTGGTGTTTTCCCACCATTCCTTCATTCCATCCACCATTCCTTCTTTCTCCTGGTGCTCCTCTATCCCCAATCCTAAGGGCTTCTCATCCCCCATTCTGTGCTGTCAAACCTACCAGAGTGTTGGTCAATGGTGACTATATTTTCCAAATCAAAAATGGCAGCATGCGGCCTGACCAAGGATGTTTTTATTCTGGAGGCTTGTTAAAAGGGCACATTCTTTTCTTGAAGTTGGGATCTACAATCTGGAGGAATAAGCCCTCCCACAGATTTCTGCACCTTCATAAGGAATTCTGCAAGCTTTCAGGGCTTCAAGAAATGATGTTCTGATAGTTGACAGATGGAAGAAATGACTTATTGTGGGGCAGAGGGTTACTCTCTGCCCTTCAGTGGGTATCAACAGGTGATTTGACAAGATCTATCCTTCTGAGGGAAGGTGAAGGCCTGAAAAAGGATGGTTAAAACTTAAAACTGCATTGATTTGGGGGGTCCCTGAATAACCTTTAAAAGTCTACAAAGCACTTGACATACACAGCTCTGAGAAGGAGGGCTTAAGGACTCACGATCTCATTTGAGTCTTTTAATCACCCTTCAAGATCAGTATTACAGGCATTATTGACTCCATTGTACAGCTGTGAGTAGACTGAGTCCCAGAGAGCTTCCCTCAATCACACACTCACTACCTTAATTGCCTAGGGCAAATCATTCCCTTTCTCTGGGAATGCCTCTATTTCCCCATCTATAAAGTGGGGCTTTTGGAGTAGCATGACTCTGAAGGCCCTGCCAGCTCTAATTCTATGATCTTAAAAGTCACTGGTAAGATTTGAACCCAGAACTTCCCAATTCTAAGTCTGGCACCCTCTACTGCTCTATCATGGTGCTTCTCCATTATGGATCCCAAAGGATGAATACTAAACCTTGGGATGTCGGTTTATTCTTAGTGACCAAAAAAATACTTTGAAATGGGTGCAAACGGATTAAAATTTGGGTACAAGAAAAGGGGTTGATGAGTGGGAGGATGTCAGGTCTTCTCCGGAAAGAAAAGTGCTAGGTCCTTTTGAACTGATAATGTTCAGGAAATAGAAAGGAAAAAAAAAACCCCAACCCAAACCAAAGCACTCCAGCAGCAGCCCGATGTTTCTTAACTGGGCAAGACCTAAACAGAACCAGCAGCCAAAGGGTAGTGTGTCAGTGAGTCCCATCAGGAGGAGTAACATAGTTTGACAGAAGCAGCCCTAGACTCTGAGTGCCATCCTCTCTTGGGATCTGCTATTGATCACCTGTGTGACCTACCAGAAGAATTTACTTCCCTGGGTCCTCCTTCCCTGCATCCTCCTATATAATCTGAGGGGGCTGGACTAGATCACAGGCTCAGGTTGGTAGATTTTGAGCCAGGAGGAGGCAGGTGGAGGCCATCTGATCCAACACCCTTGTCCTACAGAGGAGGACTTAGGGAGACCTAGGGAGGTGAAGAGCCTGACCAAGGTCACACAGGAAATAAATGGTGGAGTCTGGATTTGCACCCAGCTCATCAGACTCTGGATCTAGGGCCTTTGGTTTCTCCCAGGCATAACGTTTTATAGCAATCAAACTACACATCTCTTTGTCTTGGCAAAAGTCTACAGGTTATGACTTTGTCTCTATGTACAGTGATAGGCTTTTGAACAGAAAGTTTATAGTTTAAAAGTCAACTTATTTTGGGGATGGGCCAAAGACTACCATGAATTGGCATTTTATTTAGAACATAGTTTAATTTTACTGAATCTGGAGATGAGTATAAGTGTCTGGGAAGGCTGTTGTTCACTCAGAGGGTTGAGGGATATTCTGAACTTACAGATGGTAGAGGGAATGGCTGGGGGGAGGCACAAGAGAAGGATGCAAGAAACACAACCCAGCAGCAAGAATTTGTTAAGCTTATTCCAGACACTTTGCTAAGCATACAAAGAAAAAGCAAAGAAGTCTCTTCTCTCAAGTAACTTTCATTCTAGGGGAGAGGACAACATATGTGTAAATAATGTAAGAATTAGTATAATCCCAAGAGGCCTAGATAATTTTATTGAATCAATTAGAAGTGTAAACTGGATTTGAATAAGAATAAAAACCCATCCAAGGATGGCAGGGGCACAAGAAGACCTGTCATCATGGTGGGGAGGGAACCTTTCCTCCCTTTTCTTCCTCATTCAACCCTTCCCCCATCTGTTACATGACTTGGATGAAGTCAACAAATCTTTCTGATGAGATGGAAGACCACCACTACTTACCATCTACCATCTACCCTATCTCTGTGCCTTGTAGATCCCCATCATTGTCATCTGACCTTCTTATGTAACCTAAGAACCCCATGGCCCTTGCCATCTGCCTTTCTGATGCTAGAACTTTCTGGCCATTTCCACATACCAAGAAGCCAATGTTTTTTGTTTTTTTTTTTAATGTGTGATCTCCCCTGATTAAAAGGTGAGCTCTTTGACAGCAAAGGCTATCTAGATTTTTCTACTGCTGTATTCAGCATTTGACATTCTTTTAGAACAAAATAAATGCTTTTTCATTCATTTAATAAATCCTTATTCAGTTTGAGAGGATTATAGGGTTTTGACCACTGGATGAAAAGAAGATGATGCCACACAGGAAATACTGTGTGATTGTTTGAGGAGATCAAGTCATACCTTAGGCTACATAGAAAAACAAAAAGCCAGTTGAATCAGTCAGTCAAGTTCACCACTTGGGCAAGTCAAGTGAATGAATCCAATAGTTGTAAGATTCCAATTCGAGATTTGGAGCTAATCCCCTGAAAGGTGAGGGGAGAGTTTCTCTGATTGACCATGTTATCAACTAAGATTGATAGTCACCTGAGAAAATGCAGCTTCAGGGAGCATAACCTGTCATGGGGTGGGGGGGAGGCAGAGATACTGGCTATAGATTGGCCATAGGAAGGCAATGACCTTCTGAGTCCAGCAGAGAACTACAACTAAGGTAAACTCCCTCTATGAAGGGAACAAAGGACTTCCACTAACCAAACAGGTGTTTTGAGTTGCCCTTTCTCTATTGGCATGGCTTCCTACATTTGTACTTTGTGCCCAGTCTCCCCATATGTATTTGTGGAAGAGTGTGTCCCAGACTTGGTGGAATAAAAAGAGGGCAGATATTTTGTAACCTGCTGTAATATCTTAGTGGCCCAGTGGATAGAGTGCTGGACCTGGAGTCAGGAAGACTCATCTTCCTGAGTTCAAATCTGGCCTCAGACACTTACTAGCTGTGTGACCCTGGGAATGTCACTTAACCCTATTGACCTCAGTTTCCTCATCTGTAGAATGAGCTGGAGAAGGAAATGACAAACCACTCAAGTGTCTTTGCCAAGAAAACCCTAAATCGGGTCTTAAAGAGTCACATGTGATTTAAACAACTAAACTATAATAACCATCTTAGTAAATATTCTTTCTTTTTTAAATAAATGTTTACTCTGTAGTGGCAATTCTGAAGGATTTACATATGTACAGAAAAAAATGTTTGGTTTTAGGAATTTACTTTATAATCTTAACTCTGTCTATCAGTGAAAATGATCATTACTCTATTAGAAAAAACGTTCTTCTTGATATTAAAAAAGCTTTTAAGAAATATTGACATGATCTTTCGGATTATTCCATCAATAGACTTTGAAATGCAAATATGCACAGGTACCCAGTGGACAGCTAGCTAATTAGTATACTACAGAACCTAAAGGTTTTCTTTGGATCCAGCATTTAATTGCTCTGAACATTTTCCCTCCTCCAACATTAGCTGAGTGACCCTGGGCAAGTCACTTTTAATTCCTCTATCTTTAGTTTTCTCATCTATAAAATGAAGGAGGTGGACTCAATGAACTCTAAAGTCCCTTCCAGTCCTTAATCCATAAGCCTATGATTTTTTTTGGGGTGTGTGTGGGAGTGTGTCTAGTCGCTTCTGGTGAAGGTCATATATAAGAGAATCCCAAGAAGAAAGCCTGCAGGAATAAATGACTCAATCCTTCAGCTCTTCTTGAATGTTTGTTTCCTAGAGGGTTATTGTACATGCCAGTCACATAAGAATAAGTCTCTAGTCTATGGACAAAGCCCAGGGCTGCCAGAGAAATATCACCAAACTGTTGCCCTCTTAGCCAAAATGGAGATTTTTAGTGGAAAATGTTCAGTTGTGTCTAACTCTTTGTGCCCCATTTGGGGTTTTCTTGGCAGAGATACTGGAGTTGTTTGTCATTTCCTTCTCCAAATCATTTTGGAGATGAGGAAAATGAGACAAAGAGTTAAGTGACTTGCCCTGGGTCACACAGCTAGTGAATATCTGAGGCTGGATCTAAGAGTCTTTCTGACTTCAGGTCCAACACTCTATCTACTATGCCACCTATCTGCCCCTTAGTGGAAAATATGGAGAAATTAACACCTAGGTATAGTTGACCAAATCCTCATTTCTTGTCTTTGGCAAATGATTACCTTCTGTGATCCGTCAACCAGTCAATCCACAAACTTTCATTGATGGATTTCAGGAGCTGTTCATTTGCTGAAGTCCAGCTACTTAGCTTACTAAAGGTTTAACTCCTTAGGTGACCTGTAGCTCCCAAGGAGAAAGTACAAAAGTTTATTTTAAAAAGCAAGCTTGAGTCATAGCAAGGGAAACAGTCTCTGCCAGCTATCTCCACAGACCGGTTGGAGCTTTTATTATTCTGTAATTAACTAAAAGTAAGGAAGGCCCTTTTGGAGTTTTTTACTTGGAGGCCCAAATATCAGTCTCTAAGTACAGTTATCTGCTTCCTACATGAGGTTTTTCATGATCTCTGCCCTCACCCTATCTCAGGTGTTACTGATCCCTCTGCCAATTGCTTTGTGTTTAATTATCTTATATATTGTATTTAACTTATCTGTGTATATAGTGGTTTTTAACCCTCCTCACCCCCTTGTAAGTTCCTTTGAGGGCAAGGGCTGTTTTGTATTTGTCTTTGTGTCCCCAGGCTTAACATAGTGCCCAGTATATATAGTGGCTAGTTAATAAAAGCTTGTTAAACTGAATGATGAATTTCAGGTAATGAGATGTATTTGAGGTTAAAGACTGCCAAGTGTTCTCCAACTTGCGTGCAAACTGCTGTGTAAGAGTAAACAAACAACTTGTTCGATAATGGGTCTGGACTATCTTTTCTTTGATATTCCCTGATTCCTTGAAAATTTTATCTTGTGGGGTACACCTTGGCTATGAGAAGATAAGAAGCTTACTCTCTGAAGGGTAGATGCAACCTCTTCTCAGGTGCCAAATTTGAGAGACCTTCAGCATCTGTGTGGCATCAAATTCTTGAGCACCCTTAGATAATTTGGTTGAATAAAAGATTCCCTTGACCTGGAATTGTGGCTGGACAGTGGCTGCATTTGAGCTGATGAGAGAGAACAAGAAATACGTTGTCAAAATATGTTAGAGTTAGTAAATACTTTGTCTAAAAGCTGATTAAGTCTGACTGATTTTTAGTGGGGGGTCATTAGCACCAGTACCAGAAACTCATCATCTCACTGGGTTACCCACAGAACCCTGAGAGTGGTGGTCAGCTGCCTTTTGGGGGCCCAAAAGGTGGCCCAGCCCACCAATGTGAGTAGGACTTGGGGAAATAGCTCCCCTCTCCAAACATCCATACAAAATAATTACACAATAACCTTAGAGAACAGTTCTTAGCCTCTTTTGTGTCATGGATCCCTTTGGCAGTGTGAAGTCACAGACTCAGAATAATATTTTTTAATGTATGAAACAAAATACATGGAGTTTTAGAAAAAAACAATAATATCAAAATATACCTATCAAGATTTTTAAAAGTTCAGGAACTCCAGGTCACAAATCCCTGAGAGGGAAAACTCCTATTAATTGGGGAACTGGGAAAGTGGATTTTCTTACAGAAAGTGGATTTTGAGTTTAGACACAGACAGACGGGTTGGGTAAGGGGCAGAAAAAAAAGAAATGGAGGTTCAGATAGAAAAAGGGAAGGCAGGACTAGAGTGGTAGTCAAAGAAAGAGATATGGCTAGGTCCTATAGTGAGTATATTTAGCTAAATTGTTTCTGTTATTCCTGGACTGTGGTTATTCCAGTAAGTAAACCTATTGTTATTATTAATCAATTAATTTATTATTACCAACTAGTCTTTGAAATGTTGGGATTTTTTGTTTGTTTTTTTACAGATGAGGTCTCCTGACTTTTATTTTTTTTAATATATTTTTTTAGTTTTAGTTTTCAACATTCACTTCTATAAGATTTTGAGTTCCAAATTTTCTCCCCTTATTTCCCCTCTTTTCACCCCAAGATAGCATGTAATTTGATATAGGCTTTACATATATATTCATATTGAACCTATTTGCATATTAGTCATGTTGTGAAGAAGAATTAAACTCAATAGGAGAAACCATGAGAAAGAAGAGAGAGACAGAGAGAGACAGAGACAGAGAGACAGAGACAGAGAGAGAGAGAAGAGAGAGAGACAGAGAGAAGAGAGACAGAGAGAGAGAGAGAGAGAGAGAGAGAGAAGAGAGA
>CM053590.1:44145548-44206503 GCA_028646515.1 Pseudochirops corinnae
GAGAGAGAGAGAGAGAGAGAGAGAGAGAGAGAGAGAGAGAGAGAGAGAGAGAGAGTGAGCACAAATACTATGCTTCAATCTGCATTCAGACAACCTAGTTCTTTCTCTGGATGTGGACGGCATTTTCTATCATGAGTCCTTTGGAGTTATCTTGTACCCTTTCCTTGCTAAGAAGAGCCAAGTCTATCCCAGTCAGTCACTGACTATCGGGACTGTTACTGCACACAGTGTTCTCCTGGTTCTGCTCCCCTCACTCAGCATCAGTTCCTTCAATTCTGAAATGCTGACTTTACAAATAGGCTTTAAGCCTCTTGTGTACCAGGACTGTATAAGGCTTTTCATCTTCGCATCTTTAGGTCTTATTACTGTGCTATCGCAGGTAGCTCATCAATGTTTGTTGAATTGTTTATTGAATTAAGTTTTAACAATAAACTACTATTCTGAGCTTATCAATTGCTTTTATTCAATGAACATATTTCAACAAATATTTGTGAACTACTTAGCATGTGCTTCCTTCTTGCATTCCTTTATCTGTTCTGTGTAAGGAAACTTTTTAGACCCTAAATAGCATAAAGAAATGATATAAATACAGAAACTCACTTCTTAGGCACATTCTGGGGTCAGCCCAAAGCTACCCCCCCGGATCGCTCCCTTCTGTCGTAGTGGTCAATGCAGACTGGACTTTCAGGTGTGTGAACGGGAGAAACCTTTAGTTTATGGAATGGATTGTTCTTTCCAGAAAATCCAGATGCTTTGATCTAGAGTCGGAGAACTTTAGTTCTAATATCATTCCTGTCATTTGCTACTTATGTGACTTCAGACAAATCTCTCCAACTCTCTGTGCTTCAATTTCCTAATCTGTAAAATTCAGGGCTATTCTAGATAGCCTCTAAGGTCCCTTCCAGCTCTGAATCAAGTAACCTCTTGCCTCACTGAGCCACTTTCAAAAGCAGATCTGTGGCAAAGATAAGCCTGAAAGATTGATAAAAGTATCCAGTACATTACCTCCTATGCCAAGCACACCATGGCATTAGGATGTGAGTGGACAGCAAGGGGTATGCAATTTAATATTCTTTGTCCATGGTGCAAAATGATCAGGCTACAAGATGGTTCAGTAGGTAGGGGACTTTAAGAACAGGTGGGCCTCTCTTGAGGGCTTATAGAAAAAGTGTTAAGTGGGACAAGACTCCTGGGGTTCTTGGCTCAAACTGAGGTACATGAGTGTTTCTAACCCAGAACTGGGAAGGCAGGTTGAAGGTGGGGCAGCTAAGTGGCACAGTGCCAAGCTTGGAATCAGGAAGACTCATCTTCCTGAGTTCCAATCCAACCTCGGGCACTTATTAACTGTATGACCCTGGGTAAATCTTTTAACTCTGTCTGCCTCAGTTTCCTCATCTGTAGAAGGAAATGACAAACTACTACAGTATCTCTGACAAGAATACTCCAAAAATGGGGTCACAGAGAGTTGGACATAACTGAAAAATGACTGAACAACACGGAAGGAAGTTTCCTTTTCCTCCAGGATGGCATTTTCAACCAAGCCCCAAGGGTAGGGACAAAATTAGGAAGGTTGTGAAGTTTGTCTTTGGTGATCTTCTATTTGCTTTGCAAAGGAGCATAAATCTAGAGGCCAAAGGGAACTCTAGGAGCAATGTAATCCAGCTCTGAACTGAGGCCCACAGAGGACAAGTAAGTTACCCAAGGTCACTTAGGTAAATTTTAGTAATAGGCACAGACAGGATTGTGAGCCTAGGTCCTCTAACACCAAAGCTCTTTCCACTGTACTAATACCCCATATCTCCCTTCCTAGGGTCTTAGTCCCATGAGATCTTCTCCCAGACTTGCCAGAAGGGGTCCTGGACTCTATTTCTCCACATTTGCTCTCAGTGGATAGCCAAGCACACAGAACAAGGTGATTATCAGATGACCTCCTCCTTCTACTCCATGAGAGCATGGAGGGTACAGGCTCTCCTATAGGGGCCCTCAAGGCAGTGCTAGAATTTTCCTGCCACAGTTGATGAATGAAGATGGGTGGCCTTAGTGCATTTTCATCCACAGAAACCCTGGCCTCAGAAACTGGCCTATTTATCAGGGTTGGCAGCCAGGTCTGAGAAGCACCCAAGCTAGGATAAACCAAATGACATCATTAGAGCCTTCTTGACGGCTTGGTATTAAGTCCCAAAGCACGCCCTGGTGTCTGAATTATTTTTGGCTTAGCTATATCAAAGGCTGGGGCTCCCTCCCTTCCTCTGGGGAGGTGGTTAGGCAGCCTAATGATGGCTCTGCCTGCTAGAGATATCTGGTCCTAATATTGGGTCAACATCTTCCTCTTTAATTTAGTTGGGAAGTGTTTTTGGAACAGCAGAACTTTTCTTTAACGAAGATGCTTTCATCCATCAAAACAATCATGCTGTCATAGCTCCGGGCTCACCATTGTGCACCCCTGCTGGTGGGGCAAGAAATTGAATTCAGGAGCTGTAGGTGAAACATATACAGCTTTTTGGGGCTGAATCTACATGTGGCACTTGACATTGTTACTCAGATCCCATTTCTGGTGTGCTTTGTGTCTGAGCTCTTTGGGTACAAAGTCACACAGGCTCTCGCCTGTCTCTCCTAGGGTGTCTCTGGCAAGGCGCCCCGAACAAAAGAATCTCCACACCTAAGGCACTGCATTGTTCCTTCGAGCCTTTATTGGCCATTTGATCCTATTCTCTCAATCCCCTGCCTCTTGAGAAGGGGCCCCCATACTCTGGACATTGGATAGCACTCAGGGTCAGCTGATCTGAAATCTAGACACTGGAACTGTCTCTCAGTACAGGAGGGAGCTAGTGGAGCATGTTCTTGGCATGCAGCCCCTGCTACCTTCTTCCACCTGTCCTCTCTGTCTTGAAGATACTCTTTGGGCATCCCTGCCCTCCTTGGTATATACTGTTTGTACCTCATTGTGAATGCCTTCCTCCTCTCCCCTGTCAGAATTCTATTTATCCTTCAAGATCCAATTTAGCGCCTGCCTTTTCTAGGAAGCATTCCCAGGTGACTCCATCTTTCATTGATCCATTCAGTCAGTCAGTAAATATTCATTAAGGACTTACTGCGTGCCAAGTACTGTACTAAGAGCTAGAGATGTGAAGAAACACAAAAATAGGGCCTTCCCTCAAGGAGCTCACATTCTAATGGTGGAGACAACATGCAACAAGGTGTTTGTTTTCCTTCCCCAAACTTGTATAGCACTTAGAACGTCTACCATATTTATTATCTCCACCCCCCAAATTCAGCTTTCCACTTTAATAGTTTGTTAGTGGATGTGTGGGTGAATTTGAGGGGTGATAGCCTGACTTTAGTGTAAAGGATTGGGCTAGGAATCCAAAGACCATAGGATCATAGGTCTGACTTTTAGAAGGAAACTCGAAGACCACACAGTTCAAGCCCCCTCATTTTATACACAAGGAAACTGAGGCCCAAGGAGGTTAAATATCTTGTCCAAGGTCACACAGATCACAGGTGTTGGAGTTGGTCTCAGGTCCTCATTCATCAGACCCATGCTCTTTCCATCTAGGTCTAGTCTCATCTCTGGCGCTGAGACTATTTGATTCTTGATTTCTTAATATGTCAAGTGGAGATAATCTTGCCCATCCTGGTCACATCACAAGGATGTTTAATTCAAGAAGCACTTATTATTTTTGCTCTTTAAAGTTTTTATAACATTCCTTTTACATTATTTTAGTTTTAAAATATATCTCTTCCCTTTCTATGCCTCAGAGATCCACTACTTGTAATAGAGAATAAAAGAGAGAAAAAGTAACTCAGGCAAAGTAACCAGCTGAGCCTAACAGTGTATGCAATATTCTGTACCCATAGTTCCCCACCTCTGCAAAGATAGAAAGGAAGAGCATTTTTCTCTTCTTCCTCAGGAGGTAAGATTGTTCATTAATGACACCGCATTCAGTTTTGCCATTGCTGTTTCCATTTACATTGTTGTAGATGTATATATTGTTTACCTTCCTCCACTTACTTCACTTTGCATCAGTTCACATAAGTCTTCTCATGCTTCTCTGAGTTGTTGATATTCATCATTTTTTATGGCACAGTAACATTCTGTTTAACTCATGTGCCATGATTTCCACTGATATTTATTGTGTCTAGTATATGTTGAGGCATGAGAGGCATTGTGTCAGTGAATAGAGAGTTGGTCTTGGAGTCAGCAGTGTCAGTGAATAGAGAGTTGGTCTTGGAGTCAGCAGCATCTAGGTTCATGCCCCACCTCTGACACATGTTGACTGTGTTATATTGGCCAAGTCACATTCTCAGGTCCCCTGGGCAATTCTGTAAGCCTTTTAATTGTATAAAACTTGCCTAGCTGCACTGGTAGAGACAACTTTCTCACTTGTTCCCTACACTGATGAAACAACAGTGTGGTCCTCTTATGACAAAATGAGCAAGGCACTGGTCTAGGTACTAGGCATTTAAAGTCCCAAACAAAAAAATCCCAAATCTTAAGGACTTTAAATTCTACTAGGTCTCGAAGATCAAATAAAATAATAACTAGACAGTGCTTTGGAATTATAAAACACTTTCCAAATCAAGAGATTATTATTACTAATTTGGCTCACTCAGAATCCTGCAGCAGGTCAGTGGGAGGGCTGGGAAGAGAACCCAGGTGTCCTACCAACCAGTCCAGAGCTGCAGAAGGCGGTACTCATTCATCTGAGTCCCAGTGACATTTTCTCAAGAGTTGTGTTAAAAGAAAACACATGTGTTCTCTGTCCTTTAGTGTCATTTGTTTAAAGAAAATGAACAAATAGTCTTCAGCTGCTGAGCATCTGACTCCTTACATCTACATTCATCAAGTTGAGCTGAATGGACTGGACTGTGAGACTCTTTACCTGTCTAGAATATCCAGGCAAGGTCATTGAGCTGTTCTGCTGACATTGACAGTAGCTACATGTCTGTCCATGGTACTGACTCCAGATGGAAGGAGAACATCTTAACTGGGAAAGGAGTTGAGGGATGGGGAGAGTAGTGAAAACAGCTCTGAATACAGTACAAACCATGAAGAAATGATATCCTGGATTGTGAATAGGAGAAGAAAAATAGGGAAGTAAGGAGGGGGAAGTAAAGGAGGGAGAATTAAGAAGATGAGGGGACCAGATTGAAGTGAAACAATTTCTCAGCAGAGAAGAAAAAGTGAGATTTAGCTGAGAGCTCCAAGGGGAAAATGAAATGAGGAGATATGTCTGGAATTCTCTGATATGTACTACCTGGGTGACATGGGGAAGTCGTCTGACTTCTCTGGGTGTCAGTTTCTTCACTTGTAAAGTGAAAGGAGCAAGACTAGATGACCTTTAAGGTCTCTTCTTGCTCTAAATCTCTGATTCTATGAACTGGAGCCCTCCCTGAGTTTGGTGTCATGAGAAGAAAGGGTTATGTCTTTAGGGAGTCTGTATCTTTATTTGCGAGAGAAGCAGAGGGAGATGGAGATTGAGCATCCCCTCCTCCCAAAAAAAGCTAAGTTTAGTCAGACCTCTAGCATCATTGCTTCAGTCCATAGGTATCTGTGGAGCATTGATATGTACTCACATTCAGCCATCTTCATACTGCTGTGTTCCTATGGTCTACCTCCCAGCTGGTACTGCAGCTCCCACACAGGGACCTTGAGCTCCTGATTGATGAGGAGTCTCCCTATTTAGCCCCCATCCAGACCTATCCTGATGCTCTCTAGCCATCTTTCTGTCATGTTAACTGTCATTCTTCTCATTAATCCCTCCACTTTTAGCTCTGAGAAGAGTAATCAAATCAACACTCCCACTCCTGGAAAGGTGGTGTCTAATCACCTTTCAACTCTAGTGCCCATCCCTGTGATTTCCTGACCAAAGTACTCCTCCCTGGCCACCTTATGTTTGCTGCATTTCTCTATTAAAACATAAGCTTCTTGAAGGTAGGGTCAGACTTACTTTGTATATTTTTATCTCCCAGTTCTTAGCTAGTATCTGACATGTAGTGAGTCAGATAGTCAATCAATAAGCATTTATTAAGTGCTATCCATGTGTAGCCAGGTGGCACAGAGGATAGTGCTGGTCCTGGAGTCAAGAGGACCTGAGTTCAAATCTTGTCTCAGACACTTACTAGCTGTGTGACCCTAGACAGGTCACTTAACCTTGTTTTTTTCAGCTTCTTCATCTGTAAAACAAGCTGGAGAAGGAAATGGCAAAATGCTTCAGTATCTTTGCCAAGACAACCCCACATGGGGTCATGAAGAGTTAGATGTGACTGAACAACAAAATAACAACTATGTGCCAGGCCCATGCTAAACGGGGCAGACAAAAGAATGATAAGCACTTGATAAGTTTTTGAAATTCATGTATTCATTTAATTCATTCAGATTCAAAAAAAGTGTAGCAGGTATGGTCATCAGAAATCCCCATTTAATTTTATGAATTCTTCCCTTCAACTTGATGGGATTAGAGGGTTTGACCCTCTTCCTGCTCATTCCAGCTACAGAAATATAGGGTGTCCCAAAAGTCTTAATGTAGGTTTAAGCTATTAAAGCTTGTGACTTAAGCTATTAAGTTTAAAACTGAAGTAATCAAAACTTAAACCTGTCCTAAGACTTTGGGGACACCCTGCACCTGACAATGTTCCTGGACTCCAAGAGGCTGCAGAGAAAAACCTGACATCCACAAAAAGATAACTCAGGCTACAAGGAAGGTGCTTGTCAGGGCCCAGGGAGTAATGCAAGCTATGGAGAATCATAGAAAGGAGAGGCCAGTATTGGCTAGGGTGGCCTAAGAGGCCTTCCTGGAACAAGAGGGGCTTCAGCTGGGCCTGGAAAAATTGATAGGACTTGGAAAGGTCAGGAACAATAGAGATGAGTCTCTAGGTTGGGGAGGGAAGTTGAGAAGCTATTTCCAGGAATGTGCAAGGCAGGCTGCCCTCCCATTCAGAGCTATTGGAAATCTGAATTATTTTCCCACTAACACTACATCTGCAGAGCAGTAGGTAGCATTCACAGATTCTGGTTCCTTTCAGATTTGGTGACACATTTTAAAACCTGCTGCTTCTATCAGGGAAACTTTCTGTGCTATCTCTGAGCCTGGGCTGGAGAATTTTAAAAAATGTTCCCCCGCAGTGAGACCTCCTCTTTTCCTTCCCCACCCATTTCAGCTTCTCAAACCCTGCCCCATTCTTTCCTCACTCCTCTTTCTAAGTCTAGAGCCCTTCATTCTCTCTTTCCCCATCCCCAACTTGTAGCATCACTGTTCCTTGTGGTTCACACTCTGAAATTGTTCTCCCTCAAATTACCTTCTATTTCTTTACGTGCATACTGGTTGAATGAGCTGATGTGGCATATTGGATGGAGCACTAGACTTGGGATTGTTAAGATATGAGTTCAAATCTTGACCATGGGCGAGTCAGTTAATATGAGGCTCAACTTCCCTGTCTGTAAAATGGGGATAATAATAACTATGTTTCCTACTCCATAGGGGTGTTATGCAGATCAGATGAAATAATTGTAACCTTTAAAGCACTATAAATGATAGCTAGTAGTCAATTAACAAACATTTATTAAACTTTTGCTATGCTTCAACTACTGTGCTAAATGAGGGGGATGGGAAGAAGGGCAAAAACATGGTCCATGCTCTCAAGGAGCTCACATTCTAAGGGAGGAAATGACTTGCAAATATTTATGTTGATACAGTGTAAATGGAACGTAATTTCTTAGAGAAAGCAGTGGGGCAGGACACCAGGAAGGCAAAAGATTGAGCAATGAGATGACAAGACTCCAGGGAAGCTGGAAGGGGGAGGTTAGGAGGGAATCCAAGGCATGAGGGACATCCAGTATAAAGGTATGGGGTGGGAGATGGGTTGCCATGTGCAAAGGACAACAAGTAGATTGGTATAGCTGGATCACAGAGTGTGTAGAGGGGCATTCAGTTGCTGTTCAGTCATTTATTTCAGTTCCACTCTTCATGATCTCATTTGGGGTTTTCTTGACAAAGATACTGGAGCTTTTTGCCATTTTCTTCTCTAGCTCATTTTACAATTGAGGAAACTGAGGCAAACAGGGTTAAATCACTTGCCCAAGGCCACGCAGCTAGTAAGTGTTTGAAGTCAGATTTGAACTCAGGAAGATGAATCTTCCTGACTCCAGGATAGGTGCTTTATCTACTGCATCACCTACTTACCCATTTTGAGGGAAATCAAGCATAAAAAAACTCTGGAAAGGTAGAAAGGATCCAAGTTATGAAGAGCTTTAAATGCCAAACAGAGGAATTGATATTTGATCCTAATGGTAGTAGGGAGCCCCTGAAGTTTACTGGATGGGAGAGGTAACATGGTTAAACCTATGCTTTAGGAAAACCACTTTGTCAATTGAGTGAAGGATGGGCTAGAGTGGGATAAGACATGAGTAAGGGAGACCAATTAAAAATGGTGCTATAGCACAGGTAAAAGGTGAGGAAGCCCTCCATCAAGGGGATGGCTATGTGTGTGAAGGGAATGAACCAAATTTGGCAACAGATTGGATATGTAAAGAGAGCAAGGAGTCAAGGTTACTGACTGACACCAAGGTTACTTGCCTGGGTGACCAGGAGGATGGTGGTACCCTTGTATCTTACAGGAGAGGGTAATCTCTCAGAGTAATCAGACTTTGTCCTTAGCACTAGGCTTGGTGTCACTCCTTGTACATAGTAGGCACTCAATAAATATTTGTTGAATTGATTTGAGATGCTAGTGACTCATCAGGTCAGATTGCTCAGGCTTATTCTTGATTTCTATGGGAGCAGATGGCTGAATGTTATTCTCTCCAAGTTATTTTAAATGAGCAAGTCAAGGAATTTCAAAGGCTGTGTTCTCTAACATGGTGTTTGGGGGAGGAGGAGAGGAGAGAGGGAGGAAGAGAGGGAGGGAGGGAGGGAGAGAGAGAGAGACAGAGAGAGAGAGATAGAGAGAGACAGAGAGACAGAGACAGAGAGAGAGAGACAGAGAAACAGAGAGACAGAGAGAGACAGAGAGCGAGAGAGACAGAGAGACAGAGACAGAGAGAAAGACAGAGAGAGAGAGACAGAGACAGAGAGAGAGAGAGACAGAGAGAGAGAGAGAGACAGAGAGACAGAGAGAGAGAGACAGAGAGAGACAGAGAGAGAGACAGAGAGACAGAGAGAGACAGAGACAGAGACAGAGAGAGAGAGAGACAGAGAGAGAGAGAGAGGGAGAGAGGGAGAGAGAACGTAGAGCCAGGAAAGAGAATGAGCAAATGGGCATGAGTGGAGTCCAGAGTAGCTTGCTTAAAGAGGAATAGAGATGGGGTTATAAGACATAGAGAAGAGAAAGGCAAGGTTAGGATGAAGAGACGGATGTACCAAATGAGGGGTCCTAATACTGTAGGTCATAGGACCATAGTTTTAGAGCTAGAAGGGACAGCAGAGGTCAAGTTCAACACCTTCAATATATAGCTGAGGAAACTTGCCTCACAATAGTCCTATGAGAAAGGGAATGTAATTTGTAAATTTATATTACATTGTAAATGTAAACATGTAATATTATCCCCATTTTATAGATGAGGAAACTGAGGCTGATGGGCTTTCCAGTGGTCACACTGGTAGTCAATATCAGAACAGGGATGTGAACCCAAGTCTTTTGATTCTAAGTCCAACCTTCTTTCTACCTACTTATGCCTTTTCTTAACTCCAGGACTCTGGAGCTCAATCATTTTCCCCTGGAATTTCTCAAGATTTCTTTCTGGACTCAGGTGAACCTGACTTCATTCTATTCAGTAGGCAGTAGGTGATGGAAGACAGATTGGAGTCCTACACCTAGGATTGTTGCAGATCCTCAGAGCTCACCACTGACTGCCTTGTGTTTTGGGAGAGAAAACTGCTCATGGAGCCTGCCTTTTAGCTCAGCTCTTTTTTGGGGGAGAGAAGAGCTGAGAAAAGATAAATATACACTTCTACCAACAGACACAAGCACACACACACACACACACACACACACACACACACACACACCAGAATTCATCCATCTTCTAGTATGAAGATTTTGCCCTACATTGAAAGTGACCACTTGCATAATTAATGACTATAGAATTTGATGAGAAATTTGATTTTTGCTATTCATGTGTTTGAATTAGGAAAATATTAGTTCATGTGGGTGTAGCTGCATTAGCCTAGAGCTGCACACCTGTCAGTGGACTAAAGGAACAGATAATATAATGGAGAATCCTGTTTTCCACTATTCAATTCTCATTATTCATGGGCCCCTTCCTATTCATTCACTGTAGAGGAGTCTGTTACTCCCACATAGTGGAGAAAAAGAAGGCTAACTACCTTGAATCAATGAAAAGCCAGCCATCCCCTGATTCAACCAAGAGTGCATGTGTATGTAGCTCTATGGCTAGCAGAGCACTTTATTTGCCCAATTTCATTTGCTTCTCATAACATTCCCCCCAAAGAGAAGTACTAAAAGTATTACTGTCCTTTTTTGCTAGTGAGGAAACTTACATCCCACAATGAGTAAACAGCAGAGCCAGGGTTAATCATCTACACAAGAAAAACCAAGTGGATGAAGAATGATTCTTCTTTTGATGATGTGTAGTTACATAGACACACACATTACCTATAGCTTAGACAAACACTGAAGATGGACCCAAAATGGAGCCCAGAATTTAAAATGGGGTTAGAACAGTACTGGTCACATAGTAGGTACTTAACAAATTTTTACTGACTTCCTTGGCTTCCTTTAAGTGCCAACTAAAATCCCACTTTCTATAGCTATGACTAAGTGATATAGTAGATAGAGTGCCAGACCTAGAGTTTGGAAAGCCTCAGATACTTACTGTATGACCTTGGGCAAGTCATTTAACCTTGTTTGTCTCAATTCCTCATCTGTAAAAATGAGTTGGAGAAGAAAATGGCAAACTATTCCAGTATCTCTGCCATGAAAATCCCAAAATGGGGTCACAAAGAGTTGGGCATGATTGAAAATGATTAAATAACAGCAAAATTCTACCTTATCCAAGCTTCTTTAACTCTTTTTAATTCTAGCACCTTTCCTCTGCTAATCATTTGTTTCTCCTTTTTTATAGCTTGTTCGTACATATTTTTTGCTTGTTGTCTCCCCCTTTAAATTATGAGTTCCTTGAGGGGTCAGAGTCTGTCTTTTGCTTCTTTTTGTATTCCCAATGCTTAGCACAGTGCCTAGCACTTAGTAGGTGCTTAATAAATGTTGGTTGATTAATTAAGGAAGGGAATCTCCTGGGCTACATTTGGGAAATTATGCAGGACTTTTAATGACCTCAATCTTCTCCCTCCAACAAAAGATGAGTCATTTAAGCATCAGTCTTCCCTTCTTCCAGAGATACTTAATGAATCATGGAACATCATATTCTTCAAAGACTTACAAGTGCAGAGCATGAGAAGGGTAATGGGTAAATGGAATACATCATGGGTTGCATAATATTACCAATGGTGAATTTCATGGATGGAGTGGTATAAAGGATATCATGAGAGAGAAATGACCAGAAATGGTAGTGGGTTGGTCATATAGCAGGAATGAGGGATAACTGATGGACAAGATGGAGGCTCCATGCATTGGGTCTGCCTATTTATACCTGTTCCTGTGCAGCCTTCATTCCCATGCCTGGATGAAGCAGCAGAGGAGAATTTCAGTGGAGGGATAGGCACACAGTAGATGATGAATGAATCAATGAGAATGAATGAATGGATGGATGGATGACTTCTAGGCTCAGGATCATAGTATTGTAGATGTGGAGAGATGGAAAAGGAATTCAGAAGCTCTCTACTCCAGTCCCCTTATTTTACAGATGAGAACTTTGAGGCTGAGAGTTGTTTGCCCAGGATTATAAGGTAAGTTTTAGAGGTAAGATTTGAACCCAAGTCCTTCTGACTTCAAGCCCAGCACTCTATTAGACTCCACCTCTTTTCTCCTCTCCCCACAACAAAAAGGTTCCATCAGGGAGCAAATGAATGAAGAGTAAGCCGTGGGAGAAGATGTTTCCTGCAAAGCCATGGCCTTTGGGGTAGCTTTATCTTTGGAAAGGAAAACTAATCATCCTGGGAAAACTTCATGCACATATTTTCCTTTAGGTTCCAGCAGCTGATTAACCTTTCCCTTCATTTGACTGGGCAGCAACGACAGCATTTAGATGGCATGTGCCCTGATATTGACAATCTGCTTAGAAAATGGATTATCAGGTGCTTAATCCCATCTAAGAGCTAGGCTGGATAATGACGTCACTTAATCAGCTTGGGTAATGTCATTTCTTTGCCTCGATCATAGTAATTCTCACCTCCGGAGCAGTTGAGTTGCTGGCACCATTCCCATCCAAAATTACTTACACTGTGGGTGTCTCAAGGGTGGTGGGGATGGTGATGTTTTTCTCCACCACTGCCTAATGAGGATGGTCTAAGTGACTTATTCATCACTCAGGAAGAGATGGGTTTAATCTAATTCTGTCCTATTAGTGGTAAAACCCAACCTAGCTTTGGGGGATTATAGAATTGGGACCTAGAAGGAACTAAAGATCAAACCCCTTTTTATTTTTAAGTTTTGTTGGCACCTTTTCTTTTCCATCATGATCACATCCCAATGTCTACCCCACCCAATGGAACTCTCCTTTGTAACAAGGAAAAACATTAGAAACAAACAGATAGAGACAGCTCCTGAGAGCATGGATGAAACATTCTCTTCCATTGTCTCCCATTTCCTTTTAACCAAGAGGAGGTTTGTAGGTTTCATTTCCCATTCTCTGGGATTGAGATTGGTCACCAATATTAATCAGAGTTTGACTTTCCTGCAATGGTGTTTTTCTTCACATTATTGTAGTAATTGTATGATTTTTTTGTGCTACTTACTTTCTTTTGCATATGTTCATACAAGTCTTCCCATGTTTCTTTGAATTCCTTGTTATCTTTATTTCCTACTGCCTAATTACTTCCATTATAGTCAAATACCATTGTACTGCCATTATCTAATCAATGGAACCCACTCTATGTCAAATCTTTTTCTTTCTTCCTTCTTTCCTTTTGTCTTTCTGTCTTTCCTTCCTTCTTTCCTTGCTCCTTTTCCCTTCCTTCCTCTCCCTCTTTTCCTTCCTTCCTTCTTCATTAAACATTTTTTGAGTTCCAAATTCTCTCCCTCTGTCCAGCCCCTCCCCCATACAAGCAATATGATACCCATTCATTATACATAGGAAATCATGTAAAATCCAGTGTTTTTCCCATCACAGCCATCATAGAAGAGGGCAACCTTTGTTGAGAAAAGGCCTGCCATCTTTGGCATCCCTATCAACAGCCAACCAATTGCCACTAAAGGGGAGGTAAGCCCAAGAGTCCCAGGAGTAGTGGTTGTTCCCAAACCATTGATTGTACTTCTGGACCAGTCTCTGAAGCCATCATAGAAGGATCCACCTTCTGTGATGATACAGCCCATGCCTCCTTAGCAGCCAGAGCTACTAAAGACTCAGAAATGGAAATTCTTACACTGTCAAAGTCCTTGGCATTGTCAAGTGGATCAGTGTCCACTCAATGCCAAATGTAGTTTTGTTAGTGGGAATGACATTAAAGAAAATGTTTTACCATCTGCTTTGCCATTCCATCCTAAGGAATATTGGCCCTTCCCATGCGTACTGCAACTGAAACCCTACAATATGAGCTGTCTCCATTTATTAGAATGTAAACCCCTTGTTTTTCATTTTGTATATTCATTCCTTTGCACAGACATTGGCATATAGTTAACACTTAAATGCTTTTTCATCCATCCATCCATCCATCCATCCATCCATCCGTCCATTCATCCATCCATCCATCTACCCATTCATCCATTCATTCAGAGAAAGTACAGTTAAGAATATATTGGTCTGTCTGGGGACTTTCTTTAACCTCCTTGGAAATGCCCTCACATTTATTGATCAGGAAACTCATTTTTCTAAGGTCCTTCAGGCTGTAAGTCACAGAAACTTCCCTCATTTGAATCCAAATCATTGCTCTTTCTGCTATAAGACCTTCTGATTTCCTTCAGTTATTTAGGAAACCCTGTCTTGCTTCATAAATAATTGGAAACCCCTGAGTAAACTAGTAGGAATATCCAGATGTCTTGCAGACCAGCTGTGTTGAGAGGGAACTTTTCTATCATCTTCCAGATTTCTTCTTTTTCATGTTTCTCTCTTTTCTATATCAGAGATTTCTGCCCCAGGATGTGCTTCATATTTATGATGGCTCTTTGCAGCAGCTGCTTTGCTATTGATACCAAACTGTTCCATTTCCTTCTTGTGATTTAAATGCTTGTCATGGTGTGAGTTATGAAGTCTAAAAAACCTGGGTTAGGATCCTGGCTCTGAAGCTTCCTAGCTGTGTGATGCTAGCCAAGACACTTCATTGCTGGCATGTATAGTGCATCTACTATGTGCTAAGCATATTACAATTACTTTCTCATTTGATCCTCACAAGAATCATGGGAAGTAGGTGCTATTATTATCCCACTTTGTAGATGAGGAAACTGAGGCAAAGAGGGTTAAGTGACTTGGTGAGGGTTACATAGCTAGTAAGCATCTCAGGCTGGATTTGAACTCAGATCTTCCTGACTCCAGGATCAGTACTCTGTGTAATAGACCACCACCTAAGTGACCTGGGTCTGGAGGAAGTGAGTAATGCCATATGGTATAAGGAAGGTGGTATTTTAAAGTCAGAGGACTTGTTTTAAAATCCCAGCTCTTCTATTTACTAACTGTGTGATCTTGGGAAAGTAATTTAACTGACTGAGCCTCAGTTTCCTCATCTGTAAAATGAAAGGATTAGACGAGATGAACTCTAAGGTCCCTGTGATCCTCTAAAGAGGTTGGATATGTAAAGTGAGGCCAGATTATGGAGAACTTTATGGAAGGTGGGTCATACAAATGACTTGAAACAGAGAAGGTATGTTTTGATCCTAAGGGAAATGAAAAGAGAGGAGAAATGTCATCTTGCTTCCTTGTAAAGTATTAAATGGCAGAGAACTGAAGCCTGCCTACTTTTGGGGAATACAGCTGCATTTGTAGGTGTTGCATCTGTGGACCTTAAGTAAAATGACCCCAAGTTCAAAGTAAGGTCAGCCCTCACTTAATACCATAACTCACGGAGATGGGTTTACTTTTACCAGCCAGCCAGATGTTAAATTAATTAAAAACAAAAGGTGTTTAAGTCAAGAAGCATAGCGAATAATGTGACAAAAGATTGCCCTTTGTATACAAGGAATACACCCTCCCAGCAGGAGGGAGGGCACACACAGAAAATGTATGTGACCAATGATGGCACACATATAGAAGATGCATGTAGCCCGGGATACATTCCAGCAACTCCTGTGAACAGGCTGCCTTTACAGAGGGCACACAAATCAATGCACAGCTTTATGGTGCAGAACACCTAGGGACTGTGGTGATGCCATCGCAGCATTCTTTGCTAGACCTCACATCTCTGCCCTCTTCTGGGCACTGCATCTGCTGTGGGTCATTGCATCGCTATTCTCCGTTATGGTGTCATTGCTGGGCCTCTCTGCTGGCTTGTGATCACTAAGATGTCCTCTGTTATCCTTTGTGGGGCTTCAGTTCTACAGGGCCATCTTCTAGCCTCTGTTCCCATCTACTAGTGTGCAGTGGCTAGAAAGCATCTCCCTGATGAGGGCAAGCTGACATTCTTTTAGGCTCTCCAATTGTAGTTACAACAGGGCAGTAACTAGAAAGCCTCTCCTTGACTAGATCAGGAAGATATTCTTCCTGCGGAAGAATTCTTAGGTGTAGAGCTAAGGCTGTAAGCTAACCATACACACCTAGGACAGACAACAAAGGTCAGCAGAATTTTGTCTAAGCTAAGATTGTTTTTTGTATTGTTTTAGTGTGGGCTGATTTAAGGTGCGTGATCCCAACAAACATCAGTGGATAGGCAACTCCTTTTACCCCTCATTATATTCATGATTGGGCAGCTAAGTTCCAGAGTGGACAGAGTACTGGACTTGGAGTCAAGAAGACTCATTTTCCTGAGTTCAGATCTGGCCTCAGACATTTACTAGTGTGACTCTCATCTGTAAAACGAACTGGAGAAGAAAGTGGTGAACCACTCCGGTATCTTTGCCAAGAAAACCTTAATGGGGTCATGAAGAGTTGGACATACCTGAACAAAAATAAAATATTCCTGACTATAAACCTGCTAACCCCCAAACCTCAATTCCATAGGAGTTGTGTGGGATCTATCTCATTCCCAAGTTACTCTTTAATTTGCACGAAAATGAAGTTAAGGCTAGAACAAAAGAACAAGTAAGACATCTGGGCCACATTCTTTCCTTTATTACCCATATTGTCTAGGAACAAAAACATACTGACCTTTCCTTGTTTACCTCAACCTAGCACCACATGGCTGTCTATACAAGTAATACTGTGGGCAGATGCCCATTTCTTCTCTCTTTGGCACAAGACAGAGAGCATTGAAAATAGGAGGTGCGTCTCACCACCATTGCCTTTCAAATCTTGTAGATTAAGGGATATTAAAATGCAGAGTTCCCAGGGGCTTTGCCTCAGAGAACAGTATGGAAACATCTTTGGTGCTAGGAAGCTGTCTGTATGAGTTTGATGTGGAATAGCCTTTCAGTGTGTGGAATCTGTCTGCTCTCTGGTTCTGCATGGGCCATGAGCTTTTAGACTGGTTTTGGCTCAGAGCCCAGAAGTAGTGGCTCATCCATCTGTCAAAATTTCCCAGATAAAGGAAGAAGGCCAGAAAACGGTGCTGACTCTCCAAAGACAGCCAGCTTTTTTTTTTTCCAAAGGAGTGTGTGACCTTGAAAAGTTACAGATTCTTAACCTCTCTGGTAAAGTGTCTTCACCCTAGGATCTTCATCTGCTAAATGAGGGGGTTGGCTCAACTGATCACCATGGTCCCTTGTAGCTCTGACATCCTGGAGCCTAACAGCTGCACTGCTATTATGGACTTCAGTTTTTACTTTAAAGTACAGCATTGTGTTTTGTTTTTGTTTTTTTAAGCTATTTTTACAACACACTAACTAACACAAAAGGAAGATATTGAACTAAATGACTTTAAAATGTAAACCCTTTGAGAGCAGGCCCTAATTTCATTTTCAATTATATGTATATTCATCCCTTTTCTCAGTGCTTGGCACATAGTTGATACTTACTGCTTTTTCATTCATTCATTCACAGGTTGGTCTGTGGCAAATTTGGGAAGGAAATAAGGTTGGTTTTCAGGGCCTTCCCACCTCCTTTTTTTTCCATCCTCTGCCATAAACCTCTCAAAGGGGTGGGCACAGTGTGGATCAAGGACAGATATCGGTCCTTGCACTGTTGGATGCAATACGAGTATATTCACTGGGCTCTAATCAGATTCCCCTGCTACTTTCCCTGGACTCTTTACTAGCCTTTGAATTTCTTTTATATAATCACTCCCAGCATTGGTCCAGGGATGGGGAACCTGTGGCCTCCAAGACACATGTGGCATTCTAGGTCCTTGCATGTGGCCTTTTGACTGAGTCCAAGTTTTACAGAACAAATTATTTATTAAGGGGATTTGTTCTGTGAAGTTTGGATCAGTCAAAGGGCCTCACTTGAGGGCCTAGAGGGCCACATGTGACTGCAGATTCCCTACCTCTGGGTTAAACCTACCTTCTAGTTAATCTATTTCTTTTTTTTAATAAACAGACCCACCCCTAAGTATTTTCAATCTGTATCTGTTAAAAGAATATACCTCTCTTTGTAGGGCAGTGGAAAGATCATCATCATCTGTCAATGAGGTGAAGAAATACTGGTAGAGAGTTAAGAGTGAAGTAAGAATGAATAAGGTCCTTCACAAAATGGTGGTCCAGCCAGAAACTTAGCAGTCAGGAGAGCAGGACCTCAGGGCAGAGGCTTCCTCCCCTACTTCCTACTCACCCCAAGAAGTCGTCAGCTACAACATGATCCTTGGGTCCACGTATCAAATTTGCCTGTCCAGAGTCTCAGAATTTCCAAAGCAAAAGCCACCCTAATAATTAACAATGTTATTTTTTTTTAATACCTTCATCCTTCAATTCTCTATTCCCAGGGAGCCCCTGAAAGGTCTGTTTCTGAAAAATGGCTCTTAGTAATTCTCATATCTATTTCCTCATAATAAGCAACTAGAGTAAGTAGAATAACCCCCATGGTCACAGAGTAGTATTTGAGCTGAAGTGGTTCCCCCCTGGTCACATGGCTAGTAAGAGTCCGAGACAGAAGACAAACCCAGGAACTATATGAACACAACTATAAGACATTTTTTACAAAAATAAAGTCAGATCTAAACAATTGGAAAAATATTAATTGCTCATGGGTAGGCCAAACCAATATAATAAAATTGACAATTCTACCTAAATTAATCTATTTATTTAGTGCCATGTCAATCAAATATCAAAAAATTATTTTATGGAGCTAGAAAAAAAATAACAAAATTCATATGGAAGAACAAAAGCTCAGATATCAAAGGAATCCATGAAAAAATGCAAAAGAAGGTAGCCGGACTGTACCAGATTTCATACTGTATTATAAAGCAGTAATTATCGAAACAATCTGGTGTTGGCCAAGAAACAGAGTGGTGGATCAGTGGAATAGATTAGGTACAAATTACATCGTAGTCAATGACCGTAATAATCTTATATATGTTAAATCCAAAGATCCTAGGTTTTGGGGGGAAACAATTATTATTTGACAAAAAAAAAGCCTGCTGGGAAATCTGGAAAACAATATAGCAGAAACTAGAAACAGACTAACATCTTATATTGTATACCGAGATAGGATAAAAATGGGTACATGATTCACACATAAAGCGTGATACCATAAGAAAATTAAGGGAACATGGAATAGTTTATCTGTCAGGTTTATGGATGAAGAAAGAATTTAGGACTAAGGAAGATATAGAGAGAGCATTGTAAAATAATTATTTGGATTATATAAAATTTAAAAGTTTTCACACAAGCAAAACCAATGCAACCAAAATTCTGAGGAAAACAGAAAACAGGGAAAATTCTGCAACAGGTATCTCTGATTAAGGCCTTATTTCTCAAACACATAGAGAACTGAGTCTAATTTAGAAAAATACAAGTCATTTCTCCATTGATAAGTGGTCCAAGAAAATGAATAGGCAGTTTCAAGACAAAGAAATCAGAGCTATCTATGGTCATATGAAAAAATGCTCTAAATCACTATTGATTAGAGAAATGCTAATTAAAACAACTCTGAGGTACCACCTCATATCTATCAGATTTGCTAATATGACAAAAAAAATGTTGAATGGAGGGGGTGTGGGAAAACTGGGATACTAATGCATTATTGGTGGAGTTGTGAACTGATTCCATTATTCTGGAAAGCAATTTGGAATTACAGCTGAAGGATAACCAGACTATGCATACCCTTTGATCTAGCAATACCATTACTAGGTCTGTATCCCAAAGAGATCATAAAAAAGAGAAAAGGACCTATTTGTACAAAAATATTTATAGCAACTCCTTTTATGGCATCAAAGAATTAGAAATTGAAGGGATGCCCATCAATTGGGGAATGGCTGAACAAGCTGTGGTATATGATTGTAATGGAATATTATTGTGCTATAAGAAATGACAAGCATGATGCTTTCAGGAAAACCTGAAAAGACTTACATGAACTGATATATAATGAAGTGAGCAGAACCAGGAGAACGTTATACATAGTAACAGTAACATTGTGCAGTGAAGAATTGGAAATGACTTAGTTATTCTCAATAATACAATGATCCAAGACAATCCCAAAGGATGCTATTTTTCACTTTATTCTTTTATTCAAGTCTTTTTGTGCAAAATGACTAATATGGAAAGGTTTTACATAATTGCAGATCTATATATCTTACTCCTTATAATGGGGTGAGAGGGAGGGATAGAATTTGGAACTCAAAACTTTACATTAAAATATTAAAAATTGAACGAAGAATCTGAGGCAACATTTGAACCCAGGCTATTCTGACTCCAAGTCTATTGCCTTGTCTTCTATAGCATGCTGCCTCTCCAACGGCAAGGCAAAGACTATATCTTATTTTATCTTTGTATGATGAACACATAGCCCAGTGCCTTATACACAGCAGACATTTAATAAATGCTGATTGAATTGAATAAGGGATTATAGGAGCTGTGAGTTCAAAATGAAATCTGAAGTCTGTGTTTCTGCCTTGGTACCTTTGAGGTTTGTTCCTTGAACTTGGCAGTGTGGGAAGTGAGTATGTCCTTAATATTGACATACAATATTATTCAAATTCAAATATTATTCAAATTCATCAAATTCATTCAAATTATTCAATTATTCAAATAATTCTCCAAATTATTATTCAATATGCTACTCTAGGGATTACAGGATTCTTGATTTTGAGCTGGAAGGAAACTTAGGCCAACCTTATGGGCAGCTGGATGGTACAGTAGATAGAGCACCAGGCCTGGACAGAGTTCAGACATTTTTACTTAGCTGTGTGACCCCGGGCAAGTCACTTAATTGTTTGCCTCAGTTTCCTCATCTGTAAAATGAGCTGGAGAAGGAAATAGCAAACCCCTCTAGTATCTGTCAAGAAAACCTCAAACAGGATCAACTGAAATCTAATCAAAATTTTTTAAATGGGATTAAATCAAAAAAAGACTAACCTTCCCCCCAGCCCTCTCCTTTTACTAATGAGAAATGAAGTGACTTGCCTAAGGTTATACCTGAGGCTGGTTTAGTAAGAAAGTCCTCTCAGATATTTTCCCTAAATGACAGATCTTAGGTTTCCTATCTTTTCCTTTTATTCTTTCCAGAGTGAGTCTCTGTTATGTTCCCCAAGGTTACTGTTAAGAACTTTCTCTTTCTTCTTTGACCCTCCTGTGCCACTCAAACTCTAGTTCTCGGTAGTTCAGCTTCCTACTCCTGTTCAACTAAGGAAATATCTAAGGTCATCCATTAGGAGCTCTCTCACCTCACCCCCACTATGCCATACCTTACTTCATCACTTATCTGTTTCTCCTTTGCTCCCATTCTGGGGAAGAGATATGCTTTCTCCAAGTCAGTGCCAACC
Organism: Pseudochirops corinnae; assembly: GCA_028646515.1. NCBI lineage: Eukaryota > Metazoa > Chordata > Mammalia > Diprotodontia > Pseudocheiridae > Pseudochirops > Pseudochirops corinnae. Next base: position 44,166,623 of record CM053590.1, read on the forward strand.
CCCTTGTGTCCTCCATCCCATCTCCTCCTGTTTCCTCCAGGATTTCATCTCATCGATCATCTGTCTCCCTCTTGTCTCTGTTGTTGCTGAGTCATTTTGGTCATGTCCAACTCTTTGTGACCTCATTTGGGGTTTTCTTGGCAGAAATACTGGAGTGGTTTGCCATTTCCTTCTCCAGTTTGCTTGGCATCACACAGCTATTAAGTGCTTGAGGTCAAATTTGAATTCAGGTTGTCCTGACTTCACCACCTACCTGCCCCATCCTATCTTTAGTCATTCCCTTTCTATCGGTTGTTTCTTCATTGCCTACAGACATGACCGGTTTCCATTTTCCTTCAAAACAATATAACAAACAACAGCCACAAAACCTTTGCTAGGGATCAGGAGAGACTGGGATTTGGATCTTACCTCTACCCTTAGGAGCTACATGGGGTAGGGACCTCTCTATGCCTGTTTCCTCAATTGTGTGATAATAGCACCCTGCTTACAAGCTGGTTGTGAGGATCAAATTAATATGTGTAAAATTCTGTGCAAGCTTGAAATGCCACATTAATGTGAGCTATTATCATCATCATTATTGTCCCATGTCTTTGTCTCTTCCCTCTTACCGTCAAGCACCTAGAAAGTCACTGTCTTTATTGCCCTACCGCCTCCACACTCTTCAGCTCTTTGCAATCTGGCTTCTGACCTCAATACTCCACTGAAACTTCCATCTCCGAGGTTACTGATGACCTCTTGACTGCTAAATCTGATGGACTTTTCTCAGTCTTCACCCAGCTTGACAGGTCAGTTTATGACACAGTCAGCCACTGCCATCTTTCTGGATGTTGTTTTATCTTTTGATCTCCACTGTTCTCCTGGTTTTCCTTTTACCTGTCTGACCACTCCTAATTCTCCTTTGATCATCCCTGTTCTGCCTGCTGAGCTCCTAAGGTTCCATCCAGAGGCCTCTTTGCTCTCTCCATACTGTATTCATTGCTCCTATGGGTCTAATTATCATCTCTGTGCTAGTGACTTCCCAATCAAATTGCTTTCCTGAGCTCCAATTGATTATCTCTGTAGTCTGCTAAGTATCTCCATGCATCTGCCCTATGGGCATCTCAAATGTAATGTTTCTAAATCAAAATTTGCCCCTCCATCTCTAAATCTGTGATCCCCAAATGCCCCCCCCAAACCTGCTTTATCTTCAAACTTCCCTATTCCTAGTGAGGAGACCACTTTCTCCCGAGGTTTCCAAGTTCACAACGTTGGAACAATGAACTTGGTTCTTTTCTCTCCCTTGGCTCCATAACCAATCAGGTACTAAATCTTTCAGAGTCTATCTACATCACATCCTTCAACCCAGTCTTTATCCTGCCCCCTGCACCTCTTAAAAATTGTCTTGTAAAGGGAGCTACTTTGCAGATATAGCAATCACAGAAGTATGTTTCCCCCAACATGGGGGGAAGCACACCCCTCCGTATACTTGGAAAGAGTGATGTGGTTTTTGCACAGCATTGATCCCGACAAATTCATGTCCAAATGTAGCATAGCTGTTCCATGAGTCTGAGTATCAGCTTCTGTAGGTCTAGATTTGGGGCTAGGTCAGAAAGGCCATTCCTCCGGTGCTTTGATGCTGGACACAAAATCCAGCATGAACTCCACTCCTAGACTTCCTGGTGGTCTCCTTTCTTGACCTTTTACAGCTCACAGGGTCACCGCCATCTCTAATCCCTTTCATAGAGGCAAGAAAGAATGAGAACCATAAAAGAAGGAGCATGGCCCTAGCTTTGGCATCATGCTGGCTTGGGGTAAGAGAGGGCCTGAGGCCTCTTCCCTACCTGGAGGCCTTGAGTGTCTCAGCACCCTCCCCCATCCCTTCTTTTTGTCTGTCTTGCCCTCAGTTTCTTCCTCCATAAAATGGGAAGGAAGGCCTAGATGCCCTTTCAAGACTAGCTAATACTTTCCCCTCCGAGATTACCTCTCATCTATTCCATCCCTGTATTACACGCACCTAAGAATTTACGCGTTGTCTCTCCACTAGAATGTAAGTTTCTTGACGGCAGAGACTGCTTTTACCTTCCTTTGAATCCCCAGAACTTAACATAGGGCCCTTTGATTGTCTAATGTTTGTTGTTGTATCCCCAGTGCCTAACACAAGTCCTTCTATGCAGTGGGTGCCTAATAATTGTTTGTTGGATGAAAAAATTGAGGGGACTTTGTCACTAGACTCCTAGTAGGTTGAGAAGATGCATTGGCCCTTTAAGCTGGGACTCTTTCTTTCTGCCAAGTGTTTGAGGGCCTTGAATGAGTCATCCAGGCAGGAGGCATGTGAAGGAGGCAGGATCAGAAGGTTAATTATAGCCAGGGCCCGGCTGAGTCACAGAGACACCTTCTTCAGATTCTCCTTGCTTCTGAGTCTCCCTAGGGAGAAGGAGATGGCTCTCCCGGGGATATAACCTAGATAAATCAAAGGCAGCCAGCAATAATGAGCTGCTACTTCCCAGACAGCAAGGAGGAAAGGAAGCTGCCAAGTTGCCAAGAGAAGAGAACGGCAGCCCTTTCTCATTAGCCAGATCTTGGGAGTTTTTAATATTGGGACTTTGTTAAAAGGGTCACATCTCACGTTAGCTAGCAGCTGAGGAGATGGAAGGGAGCCAGGAATAGGGCTGGGGTCGGGGGAGAGGAAAGAGAAAAACCGGGAAAGGGAAGCGGGAATAATGGAGATGGAAGTAAAACAGGGAAAGAGAGAAGAAAGGGTAACAGAGAGGAAGAGAAAGGGGTGATGGGAAAAAGGACAGCAGATGAGGGAAAGAAGAATGACAAGAAGAGATGTATGGGCCAAAGGGGAAAAAGATGGCGACCAAGGAAGAAAATGAGATAAAGAGAGAGAAGAAGGGGATGTGATAGAGGAGATAGAAAGGGGGAAAAAGAGAGGGAGGGGAGAGGACGAACCGTTTTCAAGTAGGAGAAAAAGGAGATGGGGTATGAGTGATTTATTCAACAATTCCCTCACAAATAAGCCTGTCCCCTGCTATGGCATAAAGCAAAGTTCTTAACTCCAAACTAGACTTTCAGAAGGGTACCCCTCAATCCTTTGTTACTGTATAGAGCTTTAGAACTAGAAGGAAGCTCATCAATCACCTAGTCCATTTCTTTTTTATAGAGGAGGAAACAGGCCAAGAAAGGTGAAGCAACCCAAGGTCACAGAGGTAGTAGTGAGTGTCAGGTCTGGGATTTGAACTCAGATCTTCTGTACTCAAAATCCAATGCTGGCTACCCTCTACTACTCAGGGACAAGAGCTGCTTGAATTATGAGACTGAAAGGACGTCATAGGTCATTGAAAAGTTTATGGGGCCTCTGAGATCTCATATAACTTTCTATCGAGTTTTATTATTATTTGGAAAAGACCAAAGTTCAACATATTTTGTTACAGCTCAAACTCCTCTGTACCAGTCTGGTCTCAGTACACTCAGAGATACAAGGAGAAAAACCACTTAAAATATTTCCTCTCCAGGAAGGCTTTTACAAAACTTCTGGTAATAGGGGAAAGTTTCCTTTCCTATAGAAAAAAGTCATTCCTTCTAATAATGGTGTGATACAGAAGATAGGCCACCATGCCTGGAACAAGGTGGGATCAAGAATATCTCAACACTCTTGAAGAAAATTTACAATTCACTTTAAACAAGCCACTGCTATGGATCCAGGACCTCTGGGACCACATCATCATTAGTCATCCCTTCCCCAAACCATCACTGTGGTGTACAGCTGACCTTGGGTTATTGAAGGCTGTGCTAGCAAAGCATAAGCTTCTACCCAATTGGAAGGATTTTGACCATGTGCCCAATGATAGTTAGTCATTTCCAGACATGGAATCACATCTCCTAGGATCATAGATTCAGAACTAGGAAGGACCTGAGTGGCCATGTAGTCTAACTCTCTCATTGTATAGGGGAGAAAAGCAAAGCCTAGAGTGATTGTGACTTGCCCAACATCAAAATATGTAGCAATACTGGGAATTCAACTTATGTTCTTGTATTAGAAAGGGCAGTAGTGGATAGAGTGATGGGACTGGAGTCAGGAAGACTCATATTCCTGAGTTCAAATCTGGTCTCAGATAGTTACTATCTGTATGACCCTGGACAAGTCACTTAACCCTGTTTGCCTCAGTTTCCTCATTTGTAAAATGGGCAAGAGAAGGAGATGGAAAACCGCTCCAGTATCTTTGCCAAGAAAACCCCAAATGAGGTCAAGAAGAGTGGGATATGACTAAAACAAAAGAACAACAAAAACCTTGGGTTTTAATCTAATATCCCCCAGAACCAGCTCTGAAATTTTATGATTCTGTGACCCAGCATGGGTCTATGCACATAGTAGGAGCTTAATAAAATGCTTATTGAATTGAACTCAATCAAATTGGTGTTAGAAGACCTAAGCTGGAGTCCTGTGCTCTATGTTATACCAAACTAACATTTGCAGCTTGGTGTAACAGAGAGAACACTGGACTTGGATTGGGAGGACATAAGTTCAAATACTGCCTCCATGCCTTACAGTGTGTATATGACCTTGGGCATGTCATTTGCTCTCTCCAGGTCCAGTTTCATCCTCTATATTAAATCAATCAGCAAACATTTATTAAGCACCTATTATGTGCCAGGCACTGTGCTAAGCACTGGGGATACAAAAAGAGGCAAAAGACAGTCCCTGTCTTCAAGGAGCTTACAGTCTAATGAGGGAGACAGCAGGCAAACAGAAACAAAGTCAGCCACATACGGGCTAAACAGGGACAGAGGGAAGGCACTTGAATCAAGAGGGACTGGAGAAGCTTCTGTAGGAGAAGAGATTTTAGTTTCAACTTAAAGGAAGCTCAGGAAAGCCATTGGCAGAGGTGAGTAGGGAGAGCACCCCGGGCATGGGGCCAGCCAGAGAAGGTGCCCAGGGCTGAGGGATGGCGTGTCTCATTTATGGACGGTCAGGAGGCTCCTGTCACTGCATTAAAGACTACATGGAGGGCAGTAAGATGTGAGGCTGGAAATGCAGGAGCGGGCTAGGTGGTAAAGAGCTCTCAATGTCAAAATAGAGCATTTTCTATTTGTTCCTGGAGGCATTAGGAAGACACTGGAGTTTACTGAGTGGGGGAGGCAGGGGTGTGTGGCATGTTGGACCTGTGTTTTGGAAAACTGCTTTTGGTGGCTGAACGGAGGATGGATTGGCTTGGGGAGAGACTAGAGGCAGGCAGGACCCTCCCCCAACCCCAGCAGCTATTGCAATAATCTAAGTGTGAGGGAGGAGGGTCTGTACCAGAGAGGGGGTGGTTTTAGAGGGAGAGAAGGTATTTGAGAGATGCTGCAAAAGTGAAATCGACAGACCTTGGCAACAACCTGGAACTGGGGGTGGTGAGAGATAGTGGGGGGTCTTGGATGACTTGGGTTGTGAGCCTGAGGAGTAGGAGTAATAGGGAAGCTGGGGGTGAGAGAGGGTTTAGAGGGAAAGATGAGTGCTAAGGTCCCTTTCAGGTGCATAGTTAGTATCCTATGTCATTTAGGCATCACTATTTCTTACGGAGTTTTCTCTGGTCCTAGGCAAGGTTCTTGGAGATTCCTAGCATGTAGCACCCTCTACAGTAGCCTGCCCAGGAGTACAAGAAGTTTACAGAATTCTGTCTCTGGCTTGTCACAAACTCAGGGGGTGAGCACTTCCCAGCTGTCTTCTCTGCCAAGAATGCCTCTGGCCAATCAGAACTGAGACAGTGGACAGTGTGGTTCCTTCTGCTGCTGGGCAGGGAGCTGGCGAGAAGACAGGGTATACACTTAGAGCTACACTCCGGGGCTGAGCCTGGCTCTGAGGGGGTCACAGAGGGGGTCACTGAGTGGAGCCCTGGCAGGCAATTCCGATTTTTATTTGGCCTCATTCTCCCACTTTCCTTCATTGCCGAAGCATAGAAAACCACCCAGAAATGGAGAGGTTTTCTATGAAGGTTCATAGGCATCAGATTTGGTAGGGTTTTTCCTGGGACCTGATTCACTTAGTAGGAAGGACAGGGACACTATTCTCACAAGGCATTCTCCCTTCCAAGGCTCTCACCCTCTTAGATGCTGAAAACCACAGAACCTGCACGTGAAACAGCCAGGAGGTCTTTACTGGAGTATATGGTGGGGAATAATTGGGCATAGGGGACTGGGTTCTAATTCTGTCTCTGATATTTAACAGCTATGAGCAAGTAACTTGGCCGTGAGTCTCTTTTCTATCCCTTATAAAGTGAAGGATTTAAATGAGATGACTTTTTAACTTCCTTCCAGCCCAAAATTTTAGGAAGATAGAAAACAATGTGTTAGCACGTTTGTGTCTTCTCCCCTGCCCTGATCACCATGGTGTCTACTCATGTTAGATGTTTAATAAGTGCTCAATGAATTTAGTTACACAAAGAATAAGCGAGATCTGTGATTTTGTCAGTGTGCGTACACCCTGGAAACTCCCTCCATCACCCCAGATTTCAACCCCATTATGACTTAGTACAGAAGACCTGGGGAGTTGCTTGGGGCACAGAGGAATTAAGAGACATGCCCAGGGTCACACAGCTGGTCAGAGCTGAAGCCAGGCCTTCTCCATTACCAACCCGGCACTCTCTGCTTTTCCCCACCTTGCTTCTGCGGAGTTGAATGATCCCCAAATAAATACTCAGATGCCATGGAGAGGGGAATCTTCTGACATTAAGATATATGTATGTATTTATTTTAAGAAGTAATACTAAAGCTATTACACACACAGTCAATAAACATTACTAAGTTTCTTCTATGTCCCTGGCACTGCACACACACCCAGATGGGCCATTTCTATGGACGCTCCATCCAACTGCATGTCATAGTCAGGACAATCTATAGTTTTCATCTACTGGGTTGTTCCGTTCCATTCAATTTAACAAATATTTATTAATGCTTACTGTGGACTCGTCACTGTGCCACATAAGTGAAAACAAGGTGACATTGTCCCCGCCTTACAATTTAACAGTGTGGACCAAACAAACCTGTGGGTAAGTAGAGGACATAAGGTCTCCAAGCAATAAGGACCCGGGAGAGACTCTCAAGTTGCTATTAAAAAGAAGCGAATGCACCTGTTAAAGGCCAAGCTCATAGGATTTTGAATCAGAGTGTTTTCCCCTCACCTGGTCAGAGTGACCACAGCCACAACACCACTGTTCACTTTCCTGTGGCAAGCATGAGCTTCACCAATAGATGAACAATCATATTGAGAACATTTATTTTGCAGTACTTTTATCTCTTTTCCTTCCCACGCAGGATGGGTGTTATTCCCATCTTCATTTTACAAATGGAGAAACTGAGACTCCCAGGGTTAAAGTGATTTGTCTAAGGCTATAGAATCTTAAATTGGAAGGGGGCTTAGAAGTCATCCAGTACTACCACCTGCCTAATGCAGGAGCCTCACAACCTCCATAATATCACTGATGGGTGGTCATTTGGTCTCTGCCTGAATACTTCCAGCATCAGAGAGCTCATTAGTTTTTGAGACAGCTAATGCAGGGTGTATCAGCATTGGGTCCAGACCCCAAGATTGCCTGTTTCTGAGGCCAGTGTTCTTGTCTCTACAATTGGGCCCCCAGGAGTTGGGGTCCTCTACTTTGAGAGGTAGCTTGGTGCTTGGTGAAAGAATCCTGGATTTGAGGTCAAGGGCCATAGGTTTGAAGCTCATCTCTGCCCCTCACTTACTATTTGACCTCTGGCATGGTAAGTCACCCTTCAGGGTCTTTTTCCTCATCTGTCCAAAATGGGGGTTGCCAAGTTCTCTAAAGTCTCTTCCGGGTCAGAATCTCATGATCCTTTCATAGGGGGAAGGAACAATAGCAGGGTGTCTTTTATCTCATACTGTGGGAACTAAGGCTACAAGGTCCCCCCTCACCTCCTTCCCTGCCCATGGGGCAAACCAGCCCTTCTCGCTATTGTTCGCCTCCCAAGGCCCAGGTTGGGGCTCGTTCTGGGGTTTTGTTCCTGTTCCCTGAGTCCACCGGGCCAGGAGGGGTGGAGGGTGTGGGGAGAGCAGATCAAAACAGGTCCTAGTGGTACAGGTGTGCCCTGGCCTTCCCTGTGGCTAGCCTGTCAGGGAACTGACTAACCACAGCCTGGTATGCCTTTCAGGCCTTTCCAAGAGCCAGGAGCTGGTGGGTGTTTCTAACCGCAGTTGCTTATTCTCGCTGTTGCCTGGGGTAGTGACGTCTTTGCCTTCCAAGGACCTAGGGTGCCAGGCATCTGAACCTTATTATCAGACTTGTACATGGGCCGGTAGAAGCCACCAGACACCCCATCACTTGAGTATTTATGTATCTCCTTGGGCCATCATGTCTTCAGTTTAGAACTGGAAGGTTCATCAAAAGTCACCCAGGCCAACCTCTTATAAATGGGGGAACCCACAAGGGTGAAATGACTTGCCCAGGGTAACACAGGAAGTAAGTAACAGAACAGAGTCTGGATCTGGGCCCGGTTCTGGAATGAGATTATGGAGTTAGAGCTGGAAGGAATATTAGGGTTCAGGTATTCAAATCCAATCATTTTATTTTTCCAATGTGACTCATTTTATTTTACTGTTTTTTAACAAGCAGAGTTTTCTCTCCCACCCACCTCCAATTTAAAAAAAAAAATAGAAAAACGAAAGCTTTATAATAAATATGTGTAGACTAAAGAAACAAATTCCTGCATTGGTTGTGTCCAGAAATGGGCTTCACATTCTGCTCTGTCAGGAGAGGGGTAGTGTGCATTATCGTCTGCCCTCTGGAATCCAGTCTGATCCCCATCTCCCCACCCACTTTACAGATCAGGAGGCAGAGCTCCAGAGAGGTTGTCTAAGGTCACACAGATAGTAATTGGTAAAGTTGGGATTTGAATCTAGGTCCTCTGACCAAAATCTAGTGGTCTTTCATGCATCACACTCACTCCCATCAATACTTTTGAGATCTGTGGTCTCCCCCTTCTCTTCCTCCTCCCCCTCGTCTTCTTTTTCTCCTTCATCTCATCCTCCTCCTTCTTCTCTTCCTCCTCTTCTTCCTCCTCCTCTTCCTCTTCTTCTTCTTCCTCCTCCTTCTTCCTCTTTTCCCCTTCCACCTCTCCCTCCTCTCCTTCCTCTCCCTCCTCTTCCTCCTCCTCCTTCCTCTTCTCTTCCTTCTCTTCCTCCTCCTCCTGCTCCTCTGCTGTTCCTTAAAGAATAGTGAGGAAATTAGATTAGAGGGGAGAATACAGGCAGGCTATGTGCCCTTTCTAGGACTTGGTTTCCTTTTCTGTAAAATGACTAGACAGTTTCTAAGCTCCTGGAAGTTCTGAAAACTATGATCCCTTAGAGTGATTGATCTCTCATCTCTCTTCTAGTGGTAAAAGTCTATTTCTAGATAGCACCGACAGTATCCATTTGCATAGCCGTTTGAAGACTCTAATTAGTGAGTAAGACATATTTCCTCCTGGTAAGATGTGATTTAAAACGATGGTAGGAATTTAAACAAACACCACTGTGGCCAATTAAAATTCTTTACTTTAAAGAAAAAAAAATTGGAGTGGTTGTAATTTCTCTGAGATCGGTTTTCCCTTAAGCAGCACTTGCCCATGAGAAACCTGGGCAGGATTATACATTTATCACTGTGGGATTCTGCAATGTATAAATAATAGCCCCAATCCCCTCCTGAGCACGGATAATGACATCCAGACTCCCCCACGAATCCCGCAGCCACTGGACTGTGCAATAAGAAGACACCACCAGGGCTCTAAGTCAGAAGTAAATTGGGAACGTAATGGTCGGGTCTGAGCATTATTTTCGCTCCGGCCTACTCTATCAGGCCGGGTCTCTTTCCTTGGAGCTGTTAACTCTGGAAGAACCTGCACCAGAATGGGAGCTCCAGACCTGCTGCCCAGAGAAAATGGCTAAGAGAAATTTCCAGTGTTAGTCAACGAGCATTTATGAAGAGTGTACGTGCCAGCTTCTTAGACAAAGCCCTGGAGGTACAAAGAAGGGAGGGCAAAGATAGAGGCCCTGCCCTCCGGAGCTGACGTTCTAATGGAGGAGACAACAAGCAAGTGATGACGCACATATAAGATATTTATGTGTGTGTATGTATGTATGTATGTATATGTACATATGTGTGCATGTATGTGCGTGTATATTGTATGTGTGTATATGTATATGTCAGCTACCCTTAACCTGGCATAGCCCATCTGCTGAGATGATGGACCAGGTTTACCAGAGTGTGGCTGCTGCCCATGATATAGCTTCTTGGAGCCACAGGTGACCACTGGGTGAATTCAGTGGACACCACAGGGAGATGAGTAGCTTTGAAAAAGGCTCAGCAAGGCCTCACACCAGAGATGCTAGTCCTCTTTGAACACCTTATATACTCAAGGGTAAACAACCGGCCTCAAACCCAGCAGTGAGTTAGGGAGAGTGTCTATCCCAAGCTTGGGAAGACTTCCCCCAGTGGAATAGATGAATGAGAATTTGTTCCAATGGCCATGAAGGTGACTGAAGCTATGAGACTGCATGTATACTCTAGGCCTAAGATTATATATGTGATTCTACAGAGAGCTGTATCTACCTATACAGAGTTGATGAAGGTCATCTGAAAGGGAGAGGTTTTAGCAGCTGGGGGGACTGAGGGGTAGGGGTACAGAATAGGAACTTCAGAGCTAAAGGTCTGAGGGGAGTGGGAGAAAAAGAGAGAGAGGAATTGAAGGTTGAGGAAGCTGATGTTGGACTGAAGAAATGGGAGAGAGAGGGAGAAGGGAAAGGAAAAACTGAAGGGATCCAGAGGTGAGGGGGGAAAGAACCAAGGTGCGGGGAGAGAGATATAAAAGGATTCTAGATCCTAGATCTAGGGCTGACTGAGACCTGGAGCTCATCCAGTCCTATTCCCCCATTTTACAGAGGTGGGGACTGAAAGTTAGGGGAGTTGACCACAGTCACAGAGGTAGCCAATAGCAGAGCTGAAATTTGAACCCAGATCTTCTTTTTGCTGCTCCATACTATCTCTCTTGCAGCTGGCTGGTTTGTTCTCTTGTTCAGACCACAACTTGGACCAACCTTCCTCCCACTGGAGGATTCTTTCTTCTCTCTGTGATGACTGCCTTTAATCACAGCCACAAATCAAGAGATTGAGAAGGCTTATCCCCATATAAGACAATAACATGTAAAATAGCTTCCAGATTTTTTTTTTTTACCTTCCCTTTCTCATCTGTGGTCATCTCCTCCAGTCTCCAGCCTTTGGGGTTTTTGCAGGTGTCGTAAGATGAATGAATAATGAATGAGTGATTGATTGAATGAATTGGAAAAAAAAACAAACATGTGCTAGGCACTATGCTAAGCTGAGGATATAAATCCAAAGAGAGACAGCCCCTGCCCTCAAGGAGCTTGCCTTCTAATAAGGGAGTCAACACATACAGGTGAGTGAGGCCAGTGAAAGATCATTTTACAGGGATGGTTAGTTGAATCACAGGACAACCAAAGGATGCTTCTTTACCAAAAGCAGTCAGGAAGCTAGTATGGACTAGGTCGCTGAGCCAGTTAGATGCAATTAATGGGAGCTAGAGGTCTGGTCAGGAGAATACAGTATTGATCAATCAAAGGATCAATCATCAAGTTTGCATTCAGCCCTTACTCTGCTCCAGGCACTGGCTGAGCTTTGGGGATTCAAGTGAAAAGTACGAAAAATCCCTGCCTTTAAGGAGTTTACATTCTAATAAGAGAAACAACATAGATAAATCAGAAAATACAAGGTAAGTGGACAGTAAATGGAAAATAGCCTTAGAGAAGAGGACATAAGCAACTGGAGAATCCGAGAGATGGCCCTGGGTCATAGATTTAGAGCTAGAGTGTAGTCTAGTCATTTTATAGTTGACAGGAGTAAGTGGATGATATAGCATAGAAAAGCAAATCACGTTTTAGAGTGCTTAAGTGATGTATCCAAGGTCACACAGGTCTTCTGCGGCAGAACCAGATTGGAACCCAGGCCCTCTGGCTTCCAAACCAGTGCTCTTTCCACTGGACCACATAATTACCAGATAACTGATGGGAATGGGAGAGAAGGTTGCTTGCTGAGACATTGACAGGTGAGAAGGATGAGGGAAAAGTTTTCTGATTTTGATTTTATTTTCATAGAGTCATACATTTTTAGAGGACTCAAAGGGAAGAGTCAAATTAAAAAAAAATGACCCAAAGTACCATCCTTTGGCTAGGCTCTGGAGACAGACTGGGTCATAGCTTCCAGGCCAATCACTTTGAATATTTTGAAGCCTCTCTGAAGGACGGATTGATTGTAGGGAGAATTGGAATGAAGCCCACAGAAGAAAATCAAAAGGATGTAAAAATTGACCAAGATAAAAAGCGATGGTTGGGTAGTGAGTACTTTTGATCTTCCATAATGGGGTTTATTCTATGGCCCCAGGCCTGCTTCTTATTAAAAGCAGGGAATATTGGAAAGTGCAGCTGAGAGAGAGCGAGGAGACAGAATCACAGAATTTTTTAGAGTTGGGAGGGTTCTCTGAGATCATTTAGTTGAACTCATCTCATTTTATGGGTGAGCCCAGAGGAGAGAAAGCTCTCAACCGAGCAAATTGAGAAATGGCAAACCTCTCCAGTATCTCTGCCAAGAAAACCCCAAATTGGGTCATGAAGAGCTGGATGTGACTGAAACGACTCAACAATAAAAGTTCAGAACCCAGGTTTCTGGTCACCTTCCAGAGGTGGGGAACCTATGACCTTGAGGCCACATGTAACCCTGTAGGTTACCTTCCAGAGGTGGGGAACCTATGACCTTGAGGCCACATGTAACCCTGTAGGTCCTTAAGTGTGGTCCTTGACAGTTAAAGAACCACACTTATGGACCTAGAGGGTCACATTTGACCTTGGGACTGCACTAGATGCTTTCTAAGCACTCTTGTAGCTCTATCCGTTTTATACTCTAAAATGGTGTCCGTCTCTAACATTCTATGTTCTTGGGTCCTCTCCTGTTCTAACGTTCTAAAATTTAAGTTCTTTCCCAGTTCTGACATATTCTAAGGCCCCCTCCCACTTCTAACATTCTAAGACACTTCCCAGGTCCAACATTCTAAGTTCTAAGATCCTTTCTTCTTATAATCATGTTCTAAGGTTCTTCCACCTCAAATATTCTATGTTTGAAGGTTGTTCCCTCTCTTTAATATTCTGTGTTCAAAGGTCCCTTCCAGCTCTGACATTCTATGCTGTATGATCTCTTCCAGCTAATTTTATCTTCAAAGGTCCCTGTTTAAGCAAACATTTTGTACTCTACTGTCTCTTCCAGGCTTTACCATTTCATGCTCTAAAGTCCTTTCCAGATTTAACATTTTACGTTATAAGGCCTCTTTCAGCTCTGACATTCTATATTCTAAGGTCCCTTCCAGCTATGAACATTCTGTGGTTCCAAGATTCTCAGTTCGGGCTAGTCCAAGAGTTTGAGGTGCAATTCTTCATGGACTGGCCCAGCCTTGTTCCCAGTCAGCCAAGGATCCATTGTTGTTTCTTGTTGTATAGATTCCTATCTTTCTGCGAATTGGCTCCAATTGGAAAATCTGAGAATAGAATGAGCTGCTCAGGGTTGGATTTAGAAATCAACTATCTCTGTTGTGTATTGTAGCTTTGGGCTACATCTGTTTTTTCACTAAGTCATTTGAGCTGACTGGTTTTGAATAGTATGGACCCCAGACCAAGGCATGTGGATGTATATTTCTTGCCAATGAGGGCTAAATGTGGTGGAAATCATTGCCTAGTTTGCTTGGCTATTCACAACATTGTGAATTATAATCAGTATGATCCCTTCAATTTATGTAGCACTTTAAAATGCTTCAAAACCCTTTCTCATAAATCCTCTCATTTGATTCCTATAATAATTCTAGTCAAGTTGTCAAGGAATGACTTGGTTCTGCGATTAATTAGCAGTGTAACTTAGGGAAAGTTGCTTCCCCTCCCTGGGCCTCAGTTTCCTCACCTTCCCTAAGACCGCTTTCAGCTCTAAATCCCATGAAATCCTTTCATTTTTACAGTTGGAGAGGCTGTGAGGTACATGGGAAAGGGAGTTGGATTTAGAATTAGAGGACCTGGGTTCCAGTTCTACCTGTGTTGCTCCCTATCTGAACCTAGGCAAAACACTCTCCTTCTCAGATCTTCATGGTAAAATGAGTCTGTTGGTCTAGATGGCATCCAAGCTCCCTTCTAACCCTAAACCGATCATTGAATTGATGATTTCTCTGAGACTCTGAGCTCCTCTTGATACTTCCTGGCTGTGTTACCCAGGGCAAGTCACTTAACATCTGTCTGCCTCAGTTTCCTCATCTGTAAGATGGGGATAATTCATAGCACTGCCTCCCAGAATTGATTATAATGACTAAATGAGATAATATTTGTAAAGAGCTTGGTATGCAGTAGGCATTTAACAAATGCTTGTTTCTGATTCCTACCCTTCTTTACTTAAGTAACCTTTTTTTGTTTTCTAATGATATCCTAAAAATCTCTTAGTACAACAGGTCTTATTCTCCCATTTTGAAATTCTACATTTCCCTCCACCATACAATTAGCCTGACCTCATTATTCATCATTAATTTTAACTGGGCATCTATCCCATATTTGTATAGAGTTCTACATTTATAGCTATATCTTTAAATCACAGAATCATAGGCTCTCAGAGTTGACTGAGCCTTAGAAGTCACTCCCTACCTGAAGTATGAAAACCCTCTAAAGCATCTTTGAGAAATAGTCATCTAATCTCTTGATGGGGGACTCACTACCAAACAAGGCAGCCCCATTCCATTGTAGGTCGACCCCATGTTAGGAAACTCCTTTGTAATATTGAGTTAAAAATCTGCTTTCCTGTAATTTCTGCTCATTAGTTCTACTTCTGCCCTCTGGAATCAATCAGAATCAATCAATCAGTCTAGAAGCCTTTATTAAGCTCCAGGCATTCTACTAGGTACTGGAGAAAGATAAAAGTGAGTCAAGTCATTGCTTTGAAGTAGTTTATATTCTACTGGGGGGGGGGGTGTAACATGTATTTAACAAGAAAATAAAGATATCAGTGAAATGTACAACAGGTACATAAATAGGCATACAGAAGACATATATAATACACACACATGTGTATATATATTTATGTATATATGTGTGTGTATACACACACACAAACACACACATACCAAATAGATACAAGATAATTTTTTTTTTTTTAGAGAGGAGAGAATTAGCAACTTCCCAGAATCTGGGAAGGTTTCATCTGAGCAGAGTTTTGGAGGAAACAAAAGATTCTAAAAGGTGGAAGTGAGATGGGAGTCCATTACAGACATGGGCAGCCAGGGAAAAGGTACAGAGATGGAAAATAGAGCATCATGTATGAGGACCAGTAAGACAGCAGGTTTGGTTGGACCGTAGAGTGAAGGACAGGGCATTATGTGTAATTAAGTTAGAAAGAACGGCAGTGAAGGCCTTTTACAAACAAATAAAGAAGCTTATATTTGATTCTAGTGGCAATAGGGACCCACTGGAATTCATTGAGTAGAGGAATAACATGGTTGGACCTTACGGTAGGAAAATTACTTTGGCAGCTATATGGAAGATGAATTGGAGAAGAAAGAGACATGAGTCAGGGAGATGAATTAGGAGGCTATTGTAGCAGTCCAGGTTAAAGGTCATGGGGACCCAAACTAGAGTAGGGTCTGTACCAATCGCAAGAAGTGGACAGAAGGGATAGATTTCATCTCTCTTCCGTGGGACATCCCTTCAAATAATTCAATACCATATTGACTGCATTCATGGCACCCTTTAATCTTCTCTTTTGCTGGCTAAACATTTTGTAGTTTCTTTAATTAATTCTTGTGTGATATGGTTTCAAGTACCCTCATTCATCCTGGTCCTGGTCAACCATCACTCTAACCATTTCAGCTTGTCTGATTAACATTCACAATGTGAGGATATGCTGTTTATTCAATAAGCATTTTAAACAGACTATATTTACACATTAATATTCATAGGAACCTGGAATGCAAGATCTATGAATCAAGGTAAACTAGATGAGGTCAAACAGGAGACGAAAAGATTAAACATCACCATCTTGGGTGTCAGTGAAGTTAAATAGATGGGAATGGGTGAATTTAATTCAGGTGATCAGTACATATCCTACTGTTGGCAAGAATCCCTTGGAAGAAATGGAGTGACTGTCATAATCAATAAAAGGGTAAGAAAATCAGTGGTGAGGTATAATGTCAAAAAAGACAGAATGATATCTGTTTGAATCCAGGCTAAACTATTCAACAGTACAGTAATACAAATCTATGCTACAACCACTGATGCTGAAGAGGCCAAAGCTGATCAGTTCTATGAAGACCTACAACATCTATAAATAACACCATAGAAACATGTCACATTCATCATAGAGGATTAGAATGCTAAAGTAGAAAATCAAAAGATAATTGAAAAAACAGGCAAGTCTGACCTTAGAGTACAAAATGAAGAACCGGGTTTTGTCAAGATAACTCAGTGGTCATAAAAATCCTTTTTCAGTAATCCAAAAAGGTGACTCTACACATGAACATCACCAGATGGTCTATATCGAAATCTGATTGATAAGCTACTTTGCAACCAAAGGTGGAAAAACTCTATACAGTCATTTAAAGTAAGACCTAGGGCTGTTTATGACTCAGATCATGAGCTTCTTGAGCTTCTTATTACAAAAATCAGACTTAAATTGAAGTAGGGAAAAGCCATTAGACAATAAAAGTGTGACTTAAATAACATCCCTTATGAATATGGAGTGGAAGTGATGAATACGTTTAAGGGAGTAGATCTGGTAGATAGAGTTCCTGATGAATTATGGACAAAGGTTCACAATATTGTACAGAAGCAGCAAAACAGCAACAAAAACAAAAACGTTCCAGAGAAAAAGAAGAGCAAGAAGCCAGAATGGCTGTCTGGTGAGGCTTTACAATTACCTGAGGAAAGAAAGAATGCGAAAGGTAAAAGAGAAAGGAAAAGAGAGATCTGGCTGAATGTAGAATTCTAGAGAATGAGAAGGAAAGATAAGATTTTCTTAAATGAGTAATGTAAAGAAATAAAAGAAAACGATAGATTGGGAAAGAGAAGAGATTTCTTCAAGAAAATTAGGGATATCAGGGGGATGTTTTATACAATAATGGACATGACAAGACAAAAAATAGTAGAGACTTAACAGAAGTAGATGAGATTAAGAGGAGGTTTCAAGAACACATAGAAGAACTATACAAGTAAGCTCTTAGCATCACTGATAACCACAATGGTTATCAGTAAGTGGGCCTTAGAAAGCATTGCTAACAATAAGGCTAGTGGAGGTGATAGAATTCCAACTAAGCTTTTTAAAATCTTAAAAGATGATGTTGCTAAAGTGCTGCACTCAATATGCCAACATATTTGGAAAACTCAACAATGGCCACAAGGTTGGAAACGATTAGTTTACATCTCAATCCTATAGAGGGCAATGCCAAAGAACGTACTTATTACTGAACAATTGTATTCATTTCACATGCCAACAAGGTTATGCTTAAGATTCTTCAAGCTAAGCTTCAGCAATATGTGAATTGAGAATTACCAGAAGCACAGACTGATTTACAAAGAAGCAGAGGAACTAGAGACCAAATTGCCAACATTTGCTAGAATATGGAGAAAGCAAGGGAATTCCAGAAAAATAACTACTTCTGCTTTCATTAATTACACTAAAACCTTTGACTATACGGATCACAAAAAAAATGTGGCAAGTCCTGAAAGAGATGTGAGTACCAGATCATCTTACTTGTATATTGAGGAACCTATATATAGGCTAGGAACCAAACATGGAACAACTGATTGGTTTAAGATTGGAAAGGAGTAGGACAAGACAGTATACGGTCACCTTAGTTATTTAACTTATATGGAAAGTAAATCATGTTAAGTGCCAGGCAGAATGAATCAAAAGCTGAAATTAAGGTTGCAGGAGAAATATCAACAATCTCACATATGCAGATGATACCACTCTGATGACAGAAACTGAAAAACAGTAAGAAGCCTCTTGATGAGGGTGAAAGAGGAGAGTATAAAAGCTGGCTTGAAGCTTAACATTAAAAAATCCCCTAAGATCTTGGCAACTGGTCCTGTCATGTCAAGGCAACTAGAGGGAGAAGAAATGGAAGCAGTGAGGATGATAATAGCACCTACCTCTCTGCTCAGCTTAGCACAGTGCTGAGCATATAGTAGGTGTTATATAAATACTTATTTCCTTCCCTTCACTGCCTTTCCTCCATTCAAGGTATAATTTATGCCATGTAATTATAATATTAATAATAATAATAATGATAATGATAATAATAATAACACACATATGTTTTAAAGTATATAAAGACATTCAAATACATTATTTTATTTGAGTCTTATAACAACTCTGGGAATTGAGCACTAGACATGTTATCATCACCATTTTGTTGATATGGAAACCAAACCTCACAGAGGCTAAATGATTTGATCAGAGTTTGAGGTGAGATTTGAACCCTTATTATCCTGATTTCAATTCCAGCAGTGTGGTAGGAATGATCTCTACCAAGATCTTTACTACATAGTCTGGGTTAGGTTTTTTCCCCCTCAAAATGTCAAGACTTAATTGGTAAGGACTGGGAATAGCTAATGCTTCCCTGTTACCTGACAGCGTAATACCCCTGAGCTTTGATGGATATCCCATTGTCAAGCAAGTCACCATGTCCTCATGACCAGACTCATTTCTATACAGACAAGAGGGGCATTCAAGTAGTGTTTTGTCCTTTTCATGCTATATCTATGTAAATCTCATTTTGTTAAATAGTTTGATATTCTATGAGTAACTTATTTCATCTTGATCTCAAATCCAAACTACCAGCCCAGCCAGTGTCAGGCCTGACCCAAAACAGGAACAAGATATTCTGTGCCACACTTTGTGAGTTTTGCAGTATGGCCTGAGTCAATGAACCTCAAATGGAGAGCCCCCCTTCTTTGCTCTAAGCTAGAAAGCTGATGCCCTGGACTAGCTGACAAATATCATTTATTTTTAGCATGTGCCTAAAATGCTATATTACTTGTCACTGTATTATATATCATTGTGTTTCCTCAATCCCTGGTGTGTGTGTGTGTGTGTGTGTGTGTGTGTGTTTGCATTTAGCCTATGATGTCAGCTTTGAAGAATCAATCGATCCTTAATGTTCATGAATTCATGATCTCATCAGTCTGGATAAACCATCCACCAGTACAGGTCACAGCCTTTCTATCTCTTCTCATCCTGTGAGATTTTTGTACTGTTTCCTATGGTAAACCTTTCTTGGAGCATTTATTCAACACACTGGAACTTTCCCTTCAGGTCTTTTAATATTTCATATGTAGCACTTGGCTGACCTCCTTGGATCTCATTATATGTTCAGGATACATCAAAAAAAATTGTTTTCTTTCTACCTCCTCTTCCATGTTCTTTATGATTCTTTTCTTTTTTTCTTTTTTTTAAATTTGATTTGTGTATTTACTTTTAGTTTACAAGATTTAGTTCCACAATCCCTTAAGTTTCAAATTTTCTCCCCTCCTTCTCCCCCCTCCCCCCACCATGGTGGCATACAACCAAGTATAGGATCTGCAAATACTTTCACATTGGACATTAGTCTGGTTGTGTAGAAGGGTTGTAACCAATGGAGTGAACAATGGGAAAAAAGAAAGAAAACCAAACATACAAAAGAACGCTAGCATGTAGATTGCTTCAGTCTCCATTTAAACTCTGTTCTTTCTAGATCTTTCTCTGGATGTAGATATCTCCTTCTATCCTGAGACTTGTAGAATTGTCTTATAACTGTGTGTTGCTGAGAAGAGTCCAGTTTATCAAGGTTGGTCAAGACACATATGATGTGTCTGTGATTGTGTACAAGTTTCTCCTGGTTCTGCTCTTCTCACTTAGCTTCAGTTTGTATAAATCTCTCCGGGTGAATATGAAGACCATCTCCTCCCCATTTCTTATAGCACAATAGTATTCCTCTACATTCATATACCACAACTTGTTTAGCCATTCCCCAATTGATGAGTAGCCCCTTAATTTCCAGTTTTTTGCCACCACAATGAGAGCTTCAATAAATACTTTTGTACATATGAGTCTTCCTCCCACTTCTATGATCTCTTTGGGATACAACCCCAGAACTGGTATTACTGCATCAAAGGGTATGCAATTACTTATAGCCCTTTGGGCATAGTTCCAGATTGCTCTCCAGAATGGATGTATCAGTTCGCAGCTCCACCAACAATGTATTAGTGTTCTGATTTTTCCACATCCCCTTTAGCATTTGTCATTTTCCTGTTTTGTCATCTTAGCCAATCTGGCTGGAGAGATGTGGCACCTCAAAGTTGTTTTGATTTGCATTTCTCAAATCAATAGTGATTTAAAGCATTTTTTTCATATGCTTATAGATATCTTTAATTTCTACTTCTGAAAATTGCCTGTTCATATCCTTTGCCCATTTATATGATTCTTTTCTTAATCAATAGACAATTATTAAGCACCAACTATGTGTCAAGTGGTTTTCTAATTAGCACCAACTGTGCTAATTTTAGTGGATTTTGTTGTCGTTCAGTCTTTTTGCAGTCATGTCTGACTCTTCATGACCCCGTTTGGGGCTTTCTTGCCAAAGATACTGGAATGGTTTGCCATCTTTTTCCAGTTCACCTTATAAAAGAGGAAACTGAGGTAAACAGGATTAAGTGACTTTCCCAGGCCTACAACATTCCAGAATGGGACTGAACCAGATTAAAATGTCATTGGGAAATGTTTAGCAAAATAATAAAAAATACAATAAAACATAGATAACATTAGTTTGTGGTTTTCTAAGTCAATATTCAGCCTGCAGGGATCCATTGCTATTTGAGTTTGCCACCTGTGGTGTAAAGCTGTGCCAGGGAGGGAAGAGCAGGAGACCAGCCTTGCTAAAGGGGAGAGTATATGAAGAGTAGAAATGTGGAGATGTCTGGGATGGTAGAATGGGGAGAGGCTGTTAGAGTTTGCAATGCTGGGTTCAGAAGTTTGGATTTTATAACCTTAAGGCAGTGGGAACCAATGTGCTCTCTTTGATTAATTCTCATATCCAGTCTCCAAGGTAATGCTCAAGAAATATTTAATGATGAGTATAGCAATGATGATATAGGACTTGGATATAATTAAAGACATACCCCCTGTAGGCAAATCTGGAATGCTTCTCAATGGCAGCTTCCTCAGTAACCAGGCTTGCTGAAGGAGATCGTCAAGGATGGAAACACTGTTTATCTAACATGATGCTAATGCGTGTCTTGGGAAAATTAGATTTGCCTGATGTTCCTCCAAAGCAAACTTTATCACTGACCCACTTTGCTCCTATATTGAATCAGCATTATTTAATTTTATGAGCTGGCCATGGAAAAGAAAATTTGTCCTATAGCTCGTAAAAGCATTCTGTTTTTTAGTCCCACCATAATTACAGGCAAGTGTATCCAATCTCCTCATCACATGTTCCCCAGACTTACAGGATTCTTTTTCTCTCCCTTTTAAAATCTCATTATTGTGTGCCATGCGCATCATTTAATTATTCCCTAAAATAGAGATCTCTTCAGCAAATCAGCTCAGAATAAAGTGATCTGCCATGCAGAACTGAAGGAGCAGCTGGAGTATTTGCACAGTGATGTCATTCCTAGGGCCTTGGTGTTACTCTCTCTACTAGGGACTCTAATCTTCAACCTCAGCCTTCTAGAGGAATGGGAGGATTTCATAGCAATGTTCCCTTGAGTTAAAAACTTCTTTCTTGTATCTTCTAGAACCATACAATCTGACAGGGAACTTAGGGTGGAGAACACTAGAATTTAGACTGTCAAAGCTGAAAAAGGCTTTGGGACATAGAATATAAGGTCTAGAAGGGACCTCAGTACACAGAATGTTAGAACATAGAATGCTAGGACTAGAAGGGATCTCAGAACATAGAATGTTGAAACTGGAAGGGACCCTAGAACACATAATGTTGGAGCATAGAATGCTAGTGGTAGAAGCGATCTTAGAATATAGAATATTAAAGCTGGAAGGGACCTTAGAACATGGAATATCAGAGCTGGAAGGGACTTTAGACACGGAATGTTGGTAATGGAAGAGAGAGTTCAACTTCGCTATTGCGTGCCATGCTGAATCAGCTGCATTAAATCCAAGCTTCTTTTTCTGATGAGGACACAAAGGAATGTGTGGTAGGATGTCTTCCCCAATATCAGTTTCAATTTCAATCCATATATGTGGATGTAATGGAAAGAAGACTAGAATCTGGGTTTAAATGCCAGTTCTCTGTGTGACTGTAGACAAGTCTTTTCATCTTTCTGAGTCTGTCTTATCATCTGAAAAAATGAGCAGATCACATTAAGTGATCTCTAAGTCCAGGTCTCTGATTTCAAGGGAATTTAATTCAGCCCCTCCTATCTCTATCTCAGCTAATATCTCCCTTTGACAGACAGCATGTCATAGTAGAGGGAGTTCTGATCTTGGAGTCAGGAAGATATGAGGTCAGATCCCTTCTCTGACATGTACTGGTTGTACAACAGAACTTAGCACAGGTCCTGACTCATAGTAGGTACTTCATAAATGCTAGTTGACTGACTGACTATGGGCAAATAATTTAACCTTTTTGAGCCACAGGCAGCTTCCTAAAACTTATTCATTAAGGTATAGACTGGTTAGAATGTGACAAAAATCACAGATTCCTGACTTATTAACTATCTCTTTGGGAAACAAGTTTCATGGCTTTATGACCTGCTTTGTAAAATGGGATTTGCTTTTATTTGTCCCAAACTCACCTTCGTAAAGTTTTAGAGGGGTAGTGGGAAGTGGGGGAGTCCTCTGGCTGTATAGCTCTATATTCTCTCTATCCATATAGCCCTCATGTTTCATAAACCCCAGGCAAGTCTCAACTGATCCTTTTTCTTTTCAGACTGAAGAGACCTCATTCTTTCATTCTTTTCTCATGCCCTCCGTTCTTGATAATCTTAATTGTTTTTCTTTGGATCATTTTTTAAAGCTCTAGTGGATTATTCTTGAGTTACAGTTGTTGGAACTGTGCACAGCACTCACAGACTCATCGATTGTTAGAGCTGGAAGAGACTTTAAACATAACCTTGTTCAACCCCTTCTATTGCAAACAAGAATACTGAGCCCTAGAGGTCAAGTGATTTGGCCGATATTGTGTCCAAGTTAGTAACAAAGCCAGGGATTGAGTCCAAATATGTTGATTCCCAGACCATTTTTCCTACTTCAGCGGACTGGAGAGGTGAAGACACACCTTGACTTTATATCAGTTGATGCTAATCACTGTTTGGTGTCCAATATCCTTCCTGATTATGTCCAAACATTTTTTTAGTTAGACTGATGCCTTCAAGGAATATCTTTCCATGACTCCTGGATTCTTTTCCTGGACCATTAACTGACAGCTTAGAGTTTGTAATCCTATAACTATAGATTGTGTTATTTTTTTTTCCTCTAAATGAGCCCTCTACTGGCTCACACTGAAACACATCTGCCACTTCTCTGCCACAGTCTCTCCAAATCCTTCTTCAGTTTATCCCTAATCAGCTTGGCATGTTAGTGCCTCCTGGAAGAGCTTAGTACCATCTGCATAGTTGTGGGTCTCACTGTGTACTACTCCTTCCAGATAATTTTTGAATATGTTAAGTGAGATCAGTCTTTATCCAGAGTAGTGCTCATTTATTCCTGCCCTTTGTTTCTTGGGAAACTCACCTAGCTATAACTAAAAAAAAACAACAACTCATACTCTCTACTTTAGCCACCATCTTTCCTCTCCCTGAATTTTGGCTCTGGGATGGCTGAGTGATTTTTTGGGGGTAAGACATTAGAAAATTCTCTACAATTCATTATGCATATTTGTGTCTTTTTGTGAGGATGTTTTGAGTACCTCTTATTTATTGAACATCCATCTTTTTTCATTAGAGATTAGGTTCAGGTTTGCAGAGGATGGATTGCATCTTGGGCATCTTTGCTCTATGGAACACATTATTCCATTCCCTACTATGGTTTCTTGTGGGTGCACAATAGTCTTGTATTATTTTAATTTCTTCTCCTTTGTATTTGAACATACTTATATCTCAAAGTAGTTCAGAAACTCTAGCTGAAGGAAGTCATGAAAATAAATACTGATTCATGAACTCAGACACTCAAAGTTCCTATGTACAGAGGATCTTGATTCAGCTCTGATGCTATAAATGGCAGAGCCAAAATTTAAAGGCAGGTTGTCTGACACTAAATACTGTGTTATTCCCACCCCCCATCCCCATGCTACTTAAGTGTTGCCCTTTCCCAGGCTCTCCCTTTAAAAGGAAGACTTATGAAGCAGCTAGGTGTTACAACAGATAGAACACTGGGCTCTATTAGTCAGAAAGACTTGAGTTCAAATCCAGCCTTAGACATTTACTAGCTGTGACCCTGGGTAAGTCATTTAACCCTGTTTTCCTCAGCTTCCTCAGTTTTAAAATGGGAATAATAATATCTACCTCCAAGGGTTGCTGTGAGGATACAGTTTCTGTATAGTGCACAGTGCCTGCAATATAGTAGGTATTACATGCAGTTAGCTATTATTATTAGACATCCTAAGGAGCATGAGCACAGCTGTCTAAGAGTCTTCCTTGGAGAGACTGGGGGCATTCAGGGGACACCTAAGGTTTTGGCAAGGGTTGAGTGGGGGATGGAGGGAAGGAAAAAAAGCAGAAAGGGCAAAGAAAAGGGATGTGAGAGGAGGTAAAGACAAACTCTCTGTTTCCTCTACAGTTTTATAGTGGCAAGTCCAGGCTGAACTTAAGCAGTTTCCTGGCCAGGGCCCATGAAACAGAGTCCCAGGGCTACTTGGCTTTGATTGCAGAGTGAATATGAATGTATGTGTATCTGGTAGAGAATGGACATCTGGGAGACTTCCTGAACCTTTCTGAAAGCGAACCTATGCTTGGGGAGCATACTGCTGAGATCCTGAAAGGCAGTGTGGTTTAGTGGACACAGAGTTGTCTATAGCAGTGGTCCTCAACCTGTGGGTCATGACCCCTTTGGGGGTTGAATGACCCTTTCACAGGGGTCATAGGAGTCACCTAAGACCATCAGAAAACACATATTTCCGATGGTCTTAGGAACCGAGACACTGCTCCTCTATCTGTCTCCAGGTGGGTCCACCCACATGCAGATATGCCCATATATGAGTATTAAAGGGTTGCGGCATTAGGATGGTTGAGAACTACTGGTCTAGAGAGTCATGGAGGCCTGAGTTCAAGTCCTACATTTGACACAAAGTAGCTATGGGACCCTGAGTTGGGAGAGGGTGGAGAAAGAGAGAGAGAGAGAGAGAGAGAGAAACTTATTTAGTATTTACTATGTACAAGGCAGTATATACTAAGGATATAAATTAAACAATAAGAAGTATCTTAAATTCTAATGGAAGAAAGGAACATTTAAGGGGAGTCCTGGAAAGGGGGAAAGTTGAGGCAGTAAGGTGGTTCAGTGGATAGAACACTGGGCCTAGAGACAGGAAGATCTGAGTTCTAATGTTGCTTCAGACATTTACCAACTGTGTGACCCTGCACAAGTCACTTACTCTCTGTTTGCCTTGATCTGCAGGAGAAGGAAATGGCAGACCACGCCATTTTCTTTGCCAAGAAAATCCCACGGGTACTATTAGCGTGTTGTGGCTCACGAAGACTCAGACATGACCGAACGATGGAATAAAAATAGTGAAAGGAGGAGCCTTTTATCTAGGTGGCTCCTCCAGGGCCCAGCACATCGCTTCCCACAAAGTAGGTGTATAGAAAATATTCGAATTGAATTGGGTCTTAGTTTCCTTATCTGTAAAATGGGCTGTTGAGACTGGATGCTAGGTGATTCCTCCCAGGGTCAGAGTCTAAGGTTCCAGTGGGAGGGAGATGAGGATAACAATCAGAGAGAAGGAGCCATGGTCAGGAGATAGCTGGGAAGTGGTATGGAGACCTGGGCCTGGCAAAATTCTAAGTTGCAGGGAAAGTCCCAGTCTGCATGGAGAGAGGGAGCTGTTTCAGTGGCAATTCCCCATACCAATGAAATCATAGGTCTAATAAAAAATACATCATAGATCTCTTGACAAAAAATAACACAAACCATAAGTACCAAGTTTGGCTCCTGGGACAAAGGGTACAAATAGTCCTAGGACAAATAAGCACTGACTTGGATTTTTTTTTTTTGGCAAGGCATTTGGGGTTAAGTGACTTGCCCAGTCACACAACTATTAAATGTCAAGTGTCTGAGGGTGGATTTGAAATCAGGTCCTCTTGACTCCAGGGCTGGTACTCTATCCACTGCACCGTCCAGCTGCCTGTCTCACATTGACTTTTAAAGACAAATTCAGTTGAGATGTGTGTGTGTGTGTGTGTGTGTGTGTGTGTGTGTGTGTGTGTGTGTGTGTGCAATGAACCTTGGTGGGAAGACAATGTCCCTAGGATACACTATAGGCAGACACCTTAGGATAGAGAGAAATTAGGGAGCATTGAGAACAAGGTAAGAAGACACCATATGGTACCTTCCTATTTTAACGATTCTTGCCGACTAGATGTTAAACTTGATTATTTCTCTGGATACTGAAGGAATCCTAGTTTTATCAGCACTCTCAAAAGTTCAATGCCCCAGGGCAACATCCCAGTAACTCTCCCCTATGCAGCTCCTTTAGGTTTACCCAACACTTTCTCCCCAACAAGAGTTCCAGTATCACTATTCCCTTGTTACAGAAGAAACAGGCTCAGAGTAGTCATGGAATTGATCAGTGTCAAGAGATAGAATTCGAACCAATAACTTCTGAATCTTTCCATCCATTATACTAATAGTTCTCAAAGGATGTGCTATAGTATATACCATACAGTGTGCCAGAAATAGGGGAAAGAAGTGCCATGAATGAGATGAAAATCATACTTGACGTCTCCCAGATGATGCCTCCTAGTAAATGATACTGACTATTCTATGAGCAAAACAGCTTGAACAACACTTTGCTTGCCAGCAGGGGCCCTCCCTCACTCCCTAATCTCACATATACTCTATAATGTATCCATCTAAGTACTTATGAACACGTTATCCCTCCCATCAGATTATAACCTCCTGAGGGGGACGGGGGGATTTAAGAGGCATAGTCAGACATACTTTCAGTCACAAACAATGTGAGAATGTGTGGTGTTTGTGTATGCATATTTGTGACAAAGCCTTGGTTTTTCTTTTTCTTCTCCATTGGGAGTGGAGGGCAGAGGGCAAAGAAGAAGAAAAAAAGAAAAAGGAAAGAAAAAAAGAGAATTTTTGAGAAATCTTTTTTAATGCAGAAAACAAAACCAAGGGAAGACAAGAAAGAAGTACAGACAAGCAGGACAGACCTGAAAACCATAGGCTGATCTTATTAAGTAGAATGTGCATAATAGGGAACTATAGTTTCATGTACAATCCTCTTATTTTGTTCTCTTGTGTATGTTGAAGTATCGATTTTATTTAATGTTTCTTAAATTCAGAATATACTTTTAAAAGAAAAGAATGTAAGCTTCTGGAAGGCAAGAGATTTTTTGATTTTTTTTTTTTTGCTTTATCTTTCTATCCCCAGCATCTGTCACCATGGTTGGCACATATAAATATCCATGGATTAGTTTTTCTGACACTCTTTTCCTAATTGGGAAAGTATCCAGCTCCCTGCTTCAGCCAGTTGGGAGTTGGGAGACGGGGGGAGGGCAATTCTGCAACCCAGCCTTGGTGAGGGTAGAGCTCTCTTGGTTAAAAGGGGCACCCCAAGGGAACCATGCTTCTTAGAAGGACATCAGAGGACATAGTGCCTTCTACATGGGCAAGGCATGTTTGTCTGCTACTAAAACAGTCATAAACCCTGGGGTATTAGAGCTGTTGGGGACCGCAGAGATCCCTTGATATGGCCCCTTCATTGTGCAGATAAGGAACTGAAACCCAGGATGAGGAAGTTATTTACCCAGAGTCACAGGGCCCTAACAGACGTGATACCAGAACTCAAGTCTCCTGACTTCCAATGGAGAACTCTGTGCAGGCTGCTGCGTTTGCGGGGTGTGTGCAAACACAGCACGTGGTATCTTGGTGTGGGCCAGTGCAGGGCTAAGTCATATTAGTCTTCTCACTGCGTTTTTAAATCTACGAGCCAGGGAGGCAGAAGAGGGGAAAGAGACATGGATTTGGAATCAGCTTACTTGGATTTCAATCCTGGATCTTCCTGTGTGGGCATGTCACTGGGCATTTTCTAGCCTCAGTTTCCTCACCTGTAAAAAGGAAATAACCATAGCACCCTTCTCTACAGGGTTGTTACGAGGATCAAATGAGATAGGGCATATAAAGAGCATGATAAATTCTAGCACTAGACAAATGTTAGCTAATAATAATAACAGACTTTTGCCAGAAAGGTGGTACAGTAGAATATGGGATATGGAATCTAGGAAGACTTTAGTTCAAATCTTGCCTCAGACAATAACTTTCCTGTGTATGTGACCCTGGGTAAGTAACTTAACTCCTCAACCTCAGTTTCCTTATCTGTAAAATTGAAGTAATAATAGTACCCATGGTACAGGGTATTTTGAGGATCAAATGAGATACAGTATGAGCTTGATGAACCCTATACAAATGCAGAAGGATAATAATAATTATTAATGCTAAATAAATATATATGCTAAAGATGAATGCTTAATAATAATAATACTGATACTGATACTTTTGCTGGTTAGGTGGTACAGTGGATAGAATGTTGGACCTGGAGTCTAGCAAGTTTATCTCAGTCATTTATGTGACCCTGGGCAAGTCTCATTTAACCTCTCTGCCTCAGTTTCCTCATCTGTAAAACGGAAATAATAATAGTGCCTACCATACAAGGTTATTGTGAAGATTAAATGAGATAATATTCATAAAGTACTATATGAATGCTAGCTATTACGATGTTATTATTACTTTGGAGAGAATATAAACTTTTGATTTCATCAATAAGCAAACATTCCATCTCCCACCTCCAAACCTTTATAGAGGCTGTCCCCTATAATGGAAAAGTGTTCCTCCTTACCCTTAGAATTCCTAGTTTCCATTGATGGTCACCTCAAGTGTCCTTTCCTACATGAAGCCTTTCTTGATACACCTCCCAGTCTGTAGTGTTCTTCAGTCCCAAATTAGTTTGTATGTTTCATATTCATTTCATACATTTTTTGTATGGACATATATCTATACATATTTCTCGCTATAATTGTTTCATTTTTGTTGTGGTTCCCTAGCACCCAGCACAATTCCAAATATCTAGGAGGTGCTTAAGAAATACTTGTTGGATAAATTAGAATATGGAATGCCTGGTGTGGAAAATCTTTTCATCTTTTATCTTTGGCTGAAGCCAAATTTGAACTCAGAGAGATTAGTCTTCCTGACTCGTGCCCTATCCACCAAGTCACTTAGCAGCCCATCATAGCACTTTATAGTTTATGAAATGATTTGTGTACATGAGTTCACTTGACTCCCACAATAACCCTGGGAGATAGACAGTACCGGTGTTATTAGTCCCATTTCATAGATGAGGAAATTGAAGCTTGGGGGAGAAAAATAACTTGCCCAAGGTCATAAGTGAGTGGCAGAGGTGGGATTCAAACCTAGATCTTTTGACTCTGAATTGAGGACTTTTTTAAAACCATGTTTCAAAGAGATTTTTTTTTTAAAGTTTGAATATATGTATATACATATATATGTTCATATATATATATACTTTCAAACATGTAAACTTTTAAAAAGTTTGAACACATATAAGTATGAATATATATGTGTTATACTTTATATATGTGTTCAAATATATATTCAAACTTTTGCATATAGAAATATAAGTGTATATGTATATATACACATACATGCATACAAAACATTTTAGGTGAGAGGTGAGGGAGGGGGAGCAAAGAATGTATTTTCCTAATAGAATTACAAAGAGGCATCTTGAAAGACTTTATGCAAGTTTATCCAGGTATTCTGGATTCTGTCATCCTGACTGGTGAGAGGTGTGGATACAGCTATTTAGAAACCTTTCTGTCTTCTTTGTCTGTATCTATCATCCTTAGCTCTGTGGGCACAGGAACTGGAGGGAGCTGACAGCCTCTTTCTGGCCTTCTGGGTATGCATGGGGAGCTCATGCCCGGCAAATCTCTTTTTTGAATAATGAGAATTTAGGCAATGCCTGACTTGTTTTTCTCCAAATCTATTTGAGTTTGCTTATGGTCTTCTTGAAATTTCCTTAGGAAGAAAGTGAGCATTTGACTGGCCACAAAGGGTAGAAGGTTGTCTGGTGCACAGTATTGGGTTTGGGTTGGAGATCTGCATGATATGAGATAGAATGGATTTGAACATGGGACACAGCATGGTGTCCAGGACAGAATATTGGACTGGGAGATCTGGTAATACATCCTGTCTCAGATACTAGATATATAAAAACCTTAGTTTCCCCATCTGCACAATGCTTATGTTGCTACTATAAGCATCATTTATTGTGAAGAAATCACGTGGTAAATCTTGGGCTGCTACAGAAATATGAATTAATGTCATTACTGTGGACTGAGATTTATTGGCTGATTTCTGTGGTTAATGTCCTGTTACAGACAGAGACATGGAGGGAGTGTGTTCCTAGCTTGGGGAGGAAAGGGTGAGGATAGAGGCAAAGGCATGATGGGAGGAGGGGGTGGGGGCTGGGATAGAATGGGTGAAAGGCTTGAAATGAGCCTGGAAAAATAGGTTGGACCCAGAAAGTGTTGGAGCCTTGAATGCACAGTCATTTTGCAAGTGTGACAAGAAAGCACAGACAATTGGAATCTTCTTTGCTTCCAAAGACTTGAATGGATCTGAGATCTTATTGAGGTAGACAGTCCCTCCAGTGGTACGGATTGAGATCTATCCTTACCTGTCCATCCTGAGTTACTTTTGTCTTCGTGGACTCCCACAAATTTGCCACAGTGTGCCAGGGCCTTTCTCATTTAACATTCTGAAGATTCCTCACCAGACCAGCCCATCCTCTTTTTTTTGAGCATAGGTTTCCACGATGAAATCCTCGACATTTCTTAGTTGTTACATGTTGCAGCCTACTTACACTCGCTATCCCCCTTTGAAGGAGTAAAAGGCAAGTCCTTCTCAGGCCATCATACATAGTGTTCATGTTCAATGGAGGGAAGCTAATCTGGCCAGGGGGTGGCAGTAGGAGACCATGAGACATGCCCATAGCATGTGCTGGCCTTTTGACTGAGGAAAATGGTACTTTGGTGCCTTGGGTGGCACATAAGACTGGAAAAGCACAGCTAGTCTTACTTCTAGGTGAACTAAGTGATCATCTTCTCACATCCACAGGAGTGCTGGGTGCGCAGGAAGTTGGAAGGCCATACATTTATGGCTGGAAGGGTTTCCAGAGATTATCTAAATCAGGGATTCTCAAACATTTTTTGAGTCAATGGACCCTTTTGTCAGAAGCCTACATAGGGACGTCTTCTCAGAATCATGTTTTTATATGCATAAAATAAAATACAGAGGACTACAAAGGACAGAATAGTGGACTGTTTCTTAAATGTTTCTTAAATTAAATAAATACAATATAAATTATATTTATATTGCACAAATATAGTTATCAAAATATTTTAAAAATTCATAGACCCCTGGAAATCTCTGTGAACTCTAGGTTAAGAATTTCTGATCAAAATCAACATAATTAATCAATCAATCAACATTTATTAAGCACCTACTATATGCCAGGCATTCATTCTGCAGATAATGAAGCTAGAGGCCTAGAAAAGTCAGATGACTTGCAGGTCCACTGTCACTTCTGCTATGGACTTCTTTTAACTTCACTACACTGACTGATTGATTTTACAAATACTGAGAAGGTCCCCTGCATTGGTGTGTGGATGGAGGTAGGAATCTTGCCTCACTTGCTGGTGGATGCCTGAAATTCCACCATTCAATCTGGTAGCTTACGCTTGCTATCCTTATTAAAATGATACTCCTCCTAAGGAAAAGTAACATTTTAGGTGATAAGTAATCATCAGTGTGAATGAATTGAAATTCACCAATTAAATATCTCCTATGGTCTCGGCTGATGATATAGCTGCCTCCAAAAGAAAACCGTACTTAACTTTAAGGAGTTTGCATTTTACTGAAGCATCTGAGAGCAAATTTTTTTTTTTTTGCCAGGGTTAAGGGTTAGGAATAGAAAAGGGCTTGGACTGCTCTCTTATGGGAGCATAGTACAGGAGTGGAAAGGAATACTAGGTTTGAGGTCAGAGAACCTGGATCAAGTCCCGCGTGACCCATCCCTTACTACCTATGACTTTAGGGAAATCGTAATCTCTTTGGCCTCACTTTTCTCATCTGTAAGATGAGGAAGTTGGCCCGTCAGGTCTAGCTCTAAACCTATGAAACTAAAGAAGGGGATTTAAGGCAAGAAAGGCCGACAAATACGGGCAGGCTCTTACTTTGTGCCTTTTCACACTTTGGAGGAGACAATTTTTTAGGTCCATAAATGTTTGGCCCTCCAAGAACTAGCCTCTAAAATTTAGAGAGTGCAGTTAATGGTGCCTGCCCTTCATCAGCAACATAAATGCAGCTGGAATTAGTACCTGGTTAACAGGAAGAATTAATTAACACAGGAAACTACCAACTTTTTTTTGTAGTAGCAAAGAATTGGAAGCAAAGTAGATGCCCGTCTCCTGGGGAATGGCTAAACAAGTTGTGATATATTTAATGTAGTGGAACTTGATTGTGCTATAAGAAACAATGAATATGACGAATGCAAAGAAGCATGGGAAGATTGATATGAACTGATGCAAAGTGAGGTAAGCAGAATCAGGAAAACAGCATACACAAAAACCAATAAAATAATGGAAAACACATGCTGTAAAATTATAATGATATACCTTGGGCCCAAAGAAGAAGTATGGAAAGTTATTTCTGCCTACTTCTTTGCTGGGGTGTGGGACTAGGGGTGTGTAATGTTGCATACACTGTCAGATTTTTTTATTATATTGATTAGTTTTGCTGAACTGATTTTTTTCCTCCCACAGTTTTCTTCTTTTATAAGAGAACACCCTCTGAGAAGGGAGAGGGCAGAGACATGCTTTAAATGTTATGATAACTGAAGATATCAACACAAATTTATTCTTAATAAAAATAAATAAAATAACTAATAAATAACAATTAATTAGTAGAATTCAGTAGGAAGCTAACGGGATTCCTGTGCTTTCTTCCACTGAGCCTGTCAGTTGAGTTCTTTGGTCTTGGGGTTTGTGATGCTCTCACTCTTCTGATTTTATCTTCAAAAGCTGAATTGAGGGCCTCTGTGGTGTAGCTCTGTAACCCATACTGCTGAGCCCTAATAAAAAGCAATTTCATGCAGGTCATCAAGCTCCCAGGGCAAGAACCATGCTTAGACTTCTGCTGCATAAACACATTGCAAATTAAAACTGCTGCATGCAGTCAAGGACAACAAATGTCCTGAAGGCAGATTGTTGACAGAAGAGACCTTCACCTGAAAGATGGATCAGGTAAACTGCAAGCATTTATTAAGTACCTATTAAACATACTAAGCACTGCGGATACAAGACAAAGGTGAGACAGTATCAGCTCTTAAGGAGCTTAGTAAATGACAAAAGATTGTCTGGTTTTACATAACGATAAATCAACAGATGAATCTGCCCTTTTACAGGCGGCATTCCATGAGACCATAAATGACTCACAAAGACGCTGAAAGCTTGGTGAGATACATCGATAGGTCAGGTATTCTGACAGCAATGGAGATGATGAGGACAGAATTGTAGGGCTCACAGGACTTCAGAGATGGAAGGGACCTTAGAAATCATATAGTCCAGTCCTTTTATTTTATAGATGAGGAAACTGAAGGCCAGAAGACTCAAGTAAGAAGGCCACACAATCTTGGTAGCACCACGATTCAGGTCTTCAGGTTTCACATGCTTTCTCTTTCCAACATACCATCTCTTCTATCGTGATCAAATCACTGGTGTTTGTCAAGTCTGAAGTCACAATGTATTGAGAAACCATGGGCTAGAAGCTTTCATTCAATAGCCATTTGCGTGCTGTGTGCCTGAACTGTGTGAAGAGGTCCTGAACTAGGGTGGTAGTTTGTGATGGGGCAGAGAAGAAGGAGGGCACAAGATACATTGTAGAAAAGTATTGACAGGAGTTCCCAACTGAGAGAAGGTAGGCATGTAGTGAAACCAAAGAGTGAGGACAAGTACAAGGTTACTCATTAACTGCGAAGTGATGATGCCCTCAGCAAAAATAGGGAAATTAAGGGGTGAGTTCTGTTTAGTATTGGATATGTTGAGTTGGAGATGCTTATGTAACATACAGAAGATTATATCCAACAGGTAGATTGACAGTGTAAGTGGCGTTTGGGAGAGAGATTTGGATACATATATACATTATATATTTTTATCTGTGTGTATTTGTGTGTGTATACATACACACATATATATTTTTTATAATATTGTATATATAGTATATCATATGTGTGTATATATAGTGTGTATATATATACATATATCTAGTGTGTATGTGTGTGTGTGTGTGTGTGTGTGTGTGTGTAGTAGAGTGTGTATACTATAGTATAGTATATATAAATGGCAACTAGATGGCTCAATGGATAGAATGGTCCTAGAGTCAGGAAGGCTCATCATCTTGAATTCAAATCCAGCTTCAGACACTTACTAGTTGTGTGACCTTGGACAAGTCACTTCACCCCGTTTGCCTTGGTTTCCTTATCTGTAAAATGAGCTGGAGAAGGAAATGGCAAATCACTCCAGTATCTTTGCCAAGAAAACCCCAAATGGGGTCATGAAGAGTTGGATACATCTGAAATGAATGAGCAACAACAAATAGTACAATACATATTCTATCTAATATGTACACTATCTATGTCTATATTTATATATTATATATCTAGTATGTGAGTTATCCAAGTAGAGATGTCTGTGATAGGAGCTGTCTGTGAACATGTTTTTTAAAGTAAATATTTGATAACTGTATATTAATATAATTGGTTTCCTTATCCTATGTATTTGATTTAATGCATTTAAGACCATTACTCTGAGAAGGAGCACCTAGGCTCTACCACACTGCTCAAGGGGTCCATGACACACACAAAAGTAAGAGCCTGTGATGTAGAGAGAGAGGAGAGAAGGGTCCAGGTAGAGCTGAGAACAGTACATACTCAAGAAGCAGGAGATGGAGGATCATTGTGAAAAGAATTGAGCAGCTGGTGAAGTCGGAGAGGAAACAGGAGAAAATGGAGTTACAGAAGACAGGCAATTTGGCTCTGGTGACAATTATGGAAACTTTTGGGGTGTCCTCAGGGGTGACATCCACCAGTCTTCTTTAACACAGGAAGAATTGTGCTGCCTTCTTTGTAGAGGAACAAAGATTCCTCTTGTTACTTACCTCTTCCCCACGTATGGGGGAGAGTGCGACTTGAGTTGAGGCTCAAATATGGGGTAAAATTTGGCTCAGGAATGGGAGGCTGGGAGGAGAAGGCTTTTCTAGCCTTTAAGGTCTGAGATAGTGCTGAAATCTGAATCACCAGCTTCACATGTCCTGCTTGGCAGATGTGCAGCTCTTGATGAAGGTTTCTGCCTGGGACAGGAAATGTGAAATCCAGAAGCCCCTGGTTGTCACAGCAATCAAGGGGAGGAGGCTCATTACCTGACTTATCCAGGAAGCTGAAAGCCATTAGGAGCAGACAGACCCTCCCTCAACTGTTAGGTTTGTTGAATGTTACAATCGAGGGAAATTGATGACACAGGCACCATAGATATTTATAGTCTGGGCAGCAAATGCACATGCTGTGTCTGGAATTTTGCTCAGGATTGTGACCATATAAGGGGTCTTGTCTTAAAATGCATAAAGAAGCATAAAATGAGGGGGTTAGGGTCTCTTCCAGCTCTCAGTCCTATGATCATTATGATTTTGTGGTCCTATCTACTCTGACGGGAGAACAATCAACAAGTCAGTCAATTATCACAGTCAATAAGGATTGATTGAATAGATTTACAAAATTTCCTCTGAGGATGAGATTGCTTGAATTTCATTTTGGGGTGAGGAAGCTGAGCCTGAGAGAGATTAAGTTATCTGCCTAGGGTCCCCTAGTTAACAATCTGTGTAGGTAGATTTGGAAATCCTAATTCAAGTTAACGGCTTGCTTTTTGTTTCTGGTTTTATGTTGTTTTAATACTGTATTCCTTTCATTGGAGCCAATGGCAGACATATTCTTTTATTTACTAAGTGGCCTATGTTGCCAGAAATAGCTTGTTCTCATGACAACCCGAGAATTATTGTGAAGATAGATTCCTGTTCTGGAGTCAGAGGAGCTGGGTTCAAATTCTGATTCTGTGTGTAGCAAGATATAATATTTGTAAAATGCTTCCTTCCTTCCTTCCTTCCTTCCTTCCTTCTTTCCTTCCTTCCTTCCTTTCTTTCTTCCTTCCTTCTTTCCTTCCTTCTCTCCCTCCCTCCTTTGTCTCTCCTTCCCTCCCTCCCTTCCTCCTTTCCCCCTTTCTCCCTTTCTTACTTCCTTCTTCCTTCCTTCCTTCTCTCCTTCCCTTATCCCTCCCTTCCTATTTCCTTTCCTCTTTCCATCTCTCCTTCCCTTTCTCCCTCTTTTCTTCCTTCATGACATTGGAAAAATAATTTGGTTCTTCTAGATCTTTTCTCCTCCATAAAATAAAAGTGTTGTACTGAAAAGTCTCCACTGCTCCTTTCAAATTTAAGTCATAGAATTTACCTCCAATTCTAAATCGTAGCATCTCAGAGTTGAAAGGCACCTCAGAGGCCATCTTCTTGTTGCTGTTTTGTCTTTAGTTGTATCTAACTCTTCCTTTCCCCATTTGAGGTTTTCTTGGCAAAGATACTGGACTGGTTTTGCCATTTCCTTTTCCAACTCACTTTACAAATAAGGAAACTGAGGCAAACAGGATTAAAGACTTGCCCAGGGTCACACAGCTAGGAAGTATCTGAGGTCACATTTGAACTCAGGTCCTCCTGACTCCAGGGTCAGTGCTTTACCCACTGTACCAACTATCTGCCCATCAGAGGGTGACTAGTCCAACACATACTTCAACAAGAATCCTTCATGACTCAGAGGTGGAAGAAATGACTAGACAGACCGTTCCACTAAGAATCCCTGAGCTAAACTTTATTCATTGCTGTTAAATGAAAACTTCCTAAAATATAATGTCCATTTTGATAAGTTTAGTATTCAAGGACTAAAATGCCAATCTGTGGTCATGTGAACCTATGATAGCCAACTACAGGCCCAGTGCCATTCAGGCTACTATGGGGGGTTATAAAAACAATGCAACAGCAATGGTAATAATGGTATGGGTGGATAAGATGTATGCTCCCCTGAATCTGCCAAACATAAGTAAAAGTGGTTTGTCTGGAAACAGAGCCTATGAAATGGCTAAGAGTCAAGAATGGGATCACAAAGCCTGACATCCACCTGAACTCAACAGAGGGTCATTGTCAAGCAAATGTCCAAGTTGTGCAGATTTGTTTGCACAAATAGAGGGAGAACGTGACCATGAGTCTGGACACGGCCATCGTCACCAAAAATTACAAGGAGGTTATCATTAAGAAGGTTGAATTTCTTTTCAGTCAATGCAGATTATGAAAGAAGATGGTGGAAATTGTGTAATATATCAATGCAGGCTGCAAAAAAAAAATACTGTCTCCTCAGCACTAATAAAGCTATGATCAGGTGGCCAGGTTTCGACATCAGAAGCTTTCTCGCCTTCGTGAATTGACAGATGACAAGTCCACGTTTTATAAATGCAATCCCCCAAATCCTTTGCCAATTTCTCTTTACGCCTTCCCTCTGAAATTTCCTCCAGTTCATCATGTATACATCTTGTTTGTACAGAGTTGTTTGCATGTTGATTCCTCCATTAGACTGTCAGCTCCTTGAAGTCAGGAACTATCTTTTACCTTTCTTTGTAACCCTGGAACTTTGCATAGCATCTAGCACAAAATAGGTACTTAATAAATGCTTCTTAATCGACTGACAAAATGTCCTTAAGAATTCAGCAGATAAATTGCACTGAAGCCAGAGCATCATTACAGACAAACTTGTGGTTTACAACTGTCTGGACATAACATTGAAAAAAATGAAGAATACTGTTTTAAATAGATATCACTATATCAAATATTAACCATCTCCAAACGACATGGAATGAAAAGCTTACAGAGTAGACTGATGTAACAGAAGAAATCAAAACCCTGTGGAAACAGGACAAGCTACATATGATCCTCTGTGTCCTTGATGCATCTTGAGTCATTCTAAAGACACTTTTAGTGAATCTAGGGGAGATGAGCTTACGGCACAATACTTATTCAATAACAACCACAACAAAAAAGGTCATTCATCTATCTACATAACCATCTAGAGAACATGAATATAAAAGAATAGTCAAAAGGACAGCAATTTGTCCTAGGACTATTTCTGTCTGAACCTCATCAAAACAGATGAAAATGAGATTAAAAAAAAATACAAGAACATTCACATCATGAATCATTCCCCTCCCTGCAATGTTTATAATCACTTACAACAAACAATATACTGGCTGAGGAACAGAAAGGGTACATCAAAAAGTCCCAAGGGTGTGAAGAATAAATCATTATTGACTTGGAAATAATGGAGCCAGCTACTCAAAAGGGTCATAACTTTATTAAGGATTGTGAAATTGTCGACTTGGTTTCCCACTCATGACTTATTTATGTACCACACATATGTAAAATAGCCCTAACTATAATGAGAAGACTAGAGCATTTGAGACCCATATGGAAAACTGTACTCTATTTAAAATACACTGTTAATACAATAATGTCAATGACAATTTATATAAAATATAGCAAACCACTAAGCCTTTATGGTTCTATCTTTCCCTTATATACATTTTATATAGCATTGTCATTTATGTAACATTGTCATCTCTCCTGAATAGGATTGAATTTAGCTAGCAAATGAGAGACAGAGGTGCCCCAGAGCACCAGAACTTTATGACTTTATAACTTTTATTTTTACATGAATTTCTTAAGAAAAATCATCAGGATAAAATATTTGAGGGTGGTGGGAAAAGGTTGACATGCATCAAATCAGACCATGGACAGGGAATATCAAGATGGCAGAGAAACCCAACTAGAACATGTGTTTATTCTTCTTCACTATGTCATTGTTTTCATGAGGTCACCATTGTGGTTAATCTGTAGCCCATTCATGCCTGTTCAACCTGCATGACTCTTGTCAATGTCCTTCTGAAAATATTCCACAGAGGAGACCCGACTACCATGCTGGTGGCCTTTCTCCAGATGTCTTAACTTTGAAACATTTCTATCAACCAACCAACAAGTATTAATTAAGTACTCAATATGTGACAGGTACTGTAATAAGCAGTGAGGATACTAAGATAAAAGTGAAATAATCCCTGCCCTCCAAGAGCTTACATCCTAATGGGGGAGACATATAAATTGGTTGGTTGGTTGGTTGTTGTCCTTTGTTCTTGAAGAGGACCAAAATGACATCACTGTGTTGTAGTCAAGGTACAGAGTGTCCTGCTGGGGCTGGTCAGACCAATACTAGCTTGGAAGACTCTACCATGTCAGGCACAAATAGATATGGAATACACACACACGTACATATACATATACATATACACATACATTATACATACACTTATACCTATACATATATACATATATATGTACATATACATATACATTATACATACACACATACCTATACATATATACGTATATATGTACATGTGTATA
>CM053590.1:44207003-44343636 GCA_028646515.1 Pseudochirops corinnae
GGGAGAAGCATTTAGTTCAGCAAAACTAGCGTTAATCAAGCTTGACTTTGTTTGCTGTATTCCACACCCATAGTATCCCACCTCCACAGAAAGGGAAGGGAGGTTCACTCTCATCTCTCTCTTTCAGGGTCAAGTGTAATAATTGTAATTATATAGTGCTTGACAACCGAGTTTTCTAAAAGTAGCAGAAAGTAGGAGAATGAGGCCGATATAAATTGTTATTGATTCTGTGGCTGCTGGCCCAAACTACCCATGACATGTCATAGTGCTTTCTTTGGACCTCCCCTTACCAATTAAATACATTCTCCTTCACATCGGTGTTATATTTATATATCTGTACCACATTACATTGTGAACTCTCTGAAAGCAGGTTTTCTGTCATTTTTAACTTTGTATTTAACACATAGTAGGCAATTGTTAAATGTTTATCAGACTACTTAACTATCCTATCCTAACTCTAAGTACCCTAGGACTTCAAAGAAAGGAAACATCTTAATGTCATCTGGAGTAGTCTTAGAGGAGATGGGATCTGGACTCCAAAAGGAGGGAGAGAAAAGTGTCTAACTGGAATCTGGGAGGCAGTGTGGTACAGTAAGTAGAGTTCTGGGCTTGAATTCAGGAAGACCTGAGTTCAAATCCTGCCTGTGACACTATGTGACCAAGGGCATGTCACTTTAGCCTCACCCCAAGGCTGTATACCTATGTGTGTGGGTATTTTAGTGCAGTGGGAATTATAATAATAAGAAACAGTAATAATGTGGTTCAGTCATGTCTGACTCTCCGTGACCCTATCTGAGATTTTCTTGGCAAAGATACTGGAGCGGTTTGCTATATGCCTCTCCGGCTCATTTTACAGGTGAGAAAACTAAGGCAAACAGGATTCAATGACTTGCCCAAGGTCACACATCTAATTAAGTGCCTGAGGTCAGATTTGAACCTGAGTAGATAGGGATTCGAATCCTCCCTCTATTTGGCTAATATTGGCTCAATTTGATTTTTTAATGATTTTTTACCTACCTCATTATGATAAGGGCTACAATTAGCATTTTCCTAAAGACTTTGGTTTCAGGTTCTCCTCAGATACATGCTAGGTATGTGACTGGTGTCTCAGGTAACATTGTAAGAGAATAAATTGCAAATGAGTTCCTGATCTGCTTTGGTGGAAGGAGTTTCTACACTGGGAATTCCCTACCCTGATGAAATCACTGGTATGGATTAAATAAAATTTAAAAAAATCCCTACCTCACGGGGTTGATGTGAGAGTCAAATGGGGTAAAATGTAAAAACACTTTTCCAGCTTGAAGTTGTCAGTTATTATTGTTTTGGGGAACATTTTTGAGAGTGAAGGCTTGGTAAGTGGCTCTAAAGCTAAAATGAACTTTGTAAGAGTTGGGCCGCTAGGTGGCGCCATAGTGCACAGAGGACTGGGCCTGGATTCGGGAACACTCCTCTCCCTGATTTTAAACATGACTTCAGACACTTAGTAGCTGTGTGACCCTGGACAAGTCAGTCACTGAACCCAGTTTGCCTCAGTTTCCTCATCTGTAAAATGAACTGGAGAAGGAAATGGCAAACCATTCCAGGATCTTTGCCAAGAAAACCCCTAAAAGGGACTGAAAAGTGCCCAAAACAACACATAAGAATTAGTGATAACTGTTATTAATAAAAGAAGCTACAAAGCCTTCAAGGCTCATGCTTTAAAGCGCACCCCAACCTCATATAGCTTTGTTTTGTTGTTTTTTGCTGCAGTTATCCTATAAGATTGTATATTATCATTTATCTGTATTTGAATCTCATCCTCCTACTAAAGTCATCTTGACATGGAATTTTTTTTTCTTTACTAATTATTTTTCTTCCCCCCCAATTTATTTTTTTTTAGTTTCAACATTCACTTCCATAAGTTTTAAATTTTCTTCCCCTCCCTCCCCGAGATGGCATGCCATCTGATACGGGCTCTACACATACATTCCTCTTAAACTCATTTTCACACGGGTCATGTTGCATAGAAGAATTATAACGAATGGGAGAGACTATGAGAAAGAAAAACAAAGCAAAAAGGAAATAGTCTGCTTCCCTCTGCGGTCAGAGTCCACGTTTCTTTCTCTGGATGTGGCTGACGTTTTCCATCCTGAGTCCTTTGGAATTGTTTTAGGTTCTTGCATCGCTGAGAATGGCTAAGTCTATCAAAGTCAGTCCTCGCACCCTGTGGCTGTTTCTGTGAACAGTGTTCTCCTGGTTCTGCTCACTTCACTCAGCACTTGATATGGAATTTAAAAATTTCAGGAGGGCAGAGACTAAGTCTTTACTAAACTTTGTACCTCTCCTCTAACGAACCCCAGCACAATACTCTGTGTACACAAGGTGGTTTTTAAATTAACCCTAATAGAGACATTTTAGGCATTTCAATAGTTAGTGGGAAACACTCTCTGTGCCCTTCAAATGATGAAATCTAGGTGCCCATTTATCTTTCCTACTCTTTTTTAGAGGTAATATATTTAATTCAAGTAATGGAAGAGATATCAGCTAAAGTGCAATCATTCTTTACAATATTTTTTATAATTTCCAAGGGTTTGCCTTAATTTCTTCTACAGTTGTCAAGGTAACTGATTTGGCCAGTGAAAGAAAACTTGAACCATTGATGTAACTTCCTGCTGGCCCCCATATAAAATCCAGCCCAGGAGGAATTCATGGCCTATAATGCCCCTACTTCTTGTTCAATTGTTTTACTCGAGTCCAAACTCTCTATGACTCCAATTGGGGTTTTCTTGGCAAAGGTACTGAAGTGGCTTCCTTCTCCAGTTCATTTTACAGATGAGGAAACTGAGACAAACAGGGTTGAGTGACGTATATATCTGTAACATGGGAAGAGAGGGACTTTTTATATGAGCTCTGAATCCATGGGCTCATAGCTTTTGTTAAATAATAGGGCAGGTAGGGATGGATCAGTCTTATGAATTCAAGGCCAGTGATGAACAATTTTTTGGGGGGGAATTTTTAAACAAAAAACAGAGACTAAAGAAATAAACACACACACATATACATACACACATCATTATATATATATTCATTATAATGTTTTTTTCTGACTAAAATATGAAAAATAAAATGCACACACATAAAAGGGTCTATAAGAAATTCATTGGTACAGTCCTTAGCAGGGAATCTATCAACTTTTAGTAGTAACTTCTAGTAAAACATGTCTCTACGTCTGCTTTCCTTGTGCTTTGGATTTCTATTGGTTTATCAAAAAAGCAAAAAAAGATCTCTTTGATGAGATGAACCAACAACGCAGGAATTTTTAGTATTTTTCTTGCTGGAGGTTGGGAGGAGGGAAGCCCTTGGCCAAGAATATGCTGTTAAATGTTTAACAACTGGCTCTCTGGGGGAAAAAGTGCCTATGACATACTTTTAAGTTAATTTGCATTATTAGTATTTTCTCCATGCTTTCTTAAGTCTGGGCAATCAACAGAACAGTAAATAGGGTCCTGATTTGTAGTGTTTACTGATTTCCGAGACATAAATGTTCATACTGAAAATTTAACAATTAGCTCATGGCATACTCTTGCAAAAGAAAAAAGCACCTCTTAAGTAAAAGTAAAATTTCATATTGCTATATGCATATGTGCACAATATATACATATATTTGTATATCGCCATCATTGAATTATGAAAATTTGTATAATGCAAGTGTATATTTTAACCACCATTCCCGTTCAGTTTCTTACTGGAGAGAGTGATTCCAGTTTCACAATGAAAGCAGCTGCTCCTTCTCATTTGTTGTCTTAGAAAGAGGGAGGGGAGATGATGGTCCATCATTTCTTAGTCTTAGGGGCCAAGAAGGTTATGGTTGATTATCTGTCTTAATCTATTTAAAACTCAATATGAAAAAAGGGGAGAGTCAAAGGTTTTTCAGTCTGTTGCTACTTTTAAGAAACATAGGAGGGGTGGGGATCTGGAATATAAAAAGTGGGTATTCTCTCGAGGGCACATCTGATAACTGGCACCTATTTTTGTCCCCTTAAGTGGAAGTTTCAACCCATCTCCTGTGTTGAGAACTCAGCCATATTGTTGTTTAGTTGTTTTCATTCACATCCAACTTTTCTAGACCCCATTTGGGGTTTTCTTGGCAGAGATACTGGAGTGGTTTGCCATTTCCTTTCCTAGCTCATTTTTACAGAAGAGGAAACTGAGGCAAACAGGGTTAAGTGACTTGTCCAGGGTCACATAGCTAGGACATGTCTGAGGCTGGATTTGAATTCAGGAAGATGAGTCTTCTTGACTCCAGGCCCAGCACTCTGTGCACTATGGTGCCACTTGACTGTCCCTTGAAGCCATATTGGACCCATTTCCCTGCTTCATATGTTAGGAAATCCTGCATCCATGATATAGATCAGCAGAGAAGTTAAAAGAAAGAACCAAGAAAAGTCTCAAACCACCAAA
This sequence comes from Pseudochirops corinnae, assembly GCA_028646515.1. NCBI lineage: Eukaryota > Metazoa > Chordata > Mammalia > Diprotodontia > Pseudocheiridae > Pseudochirops > Pseudochirops corinnae. Next base: position 44,211,444 of record CM053590.1, read on the forward strand.
CGTATCAGTGCATATCAAAGTCTGAGTCCAGCATTGTCCATTTGTCACACAAGCAATGTGTGTGTGTGTGTGTGTGTGTGTGTGTGTGTGTGTGTGTGTGTGTTTGGACAGGAGGGAGGGGAATACAGCTCTCTAGTTCCTGAAGAAAGCATTCATTGTCCCCCCAAAACAGTATTAAAATTGCAAACCCATCTGTTGTTTTTTTTAAAGATATTAACTTGTACTAGGAATGGAATACTTTATATTATATTTAAATAAGCTACAACTAAAAAATGAACACAAACATAGTAATATGTACTTTCCAGGCTCCACCAACTAAAGCATTCCTACTTTTATATTAACAATCCTCTCTAATTTACCATTATTTCAAAATTCAGTGTACAAGTCTGCTTTGTGTAAACAAATTTGGGTTGTTTAACCACCAGGTGGTGCTACTAGACAGCAGCATTTTTCTTTTCCACAGGAGGGATCAGTCACCGAGGAGTCCCATACTTAACCTCATGGTTGTGTTAAATACTGAGGGTTCTGTGGTTCTCAGGGAGTAGGTGAGCTTTTATCAGTCTGGCTCTCTGGCTCTCTTTGGGTGGCCCTATTATCTTAAAAGTCTACAGCAAGGTTCTTGACATTGTGCCTGTGGATCCCCAAGGGATCCCTGAACAGGTTCCAGGGGGTTCAGGTTGCTCAAGAAAATACAAATCAGCCCAGGTAAGAAATCGAACAGGTTAAAAGCCTCTGTGCTCATCAGAGTAGGACCCAACTCCTCATTGGTACCCTGTTCATTCCCCATCATAATAGGAGATTATTAAGTCTAAGAGGTCACTGGTCACTCAGAGGAAGACTGAAGGGAGAGACAATTTCTCCTACACTTTTTAGAACATGTGGACTGAAACTCCAGTAGCTCTCCCTGGACATCCCCTGAGGAAGAGGAAAAGATATTTCTCTCTCTTCTCTTCCCTTCCCTAACAATGGCAACTACCTACTAATGACAGTAGGCATATAGGCTGGCTCCTGAGACTGGACCATGGGGTACTTACTATTTCCTCTGCTTTGTACTTCTTCCCTTGAGTCCATGTGACTGACTAGCAATTCCACGATGGATGTTTCAAGAGGTAGATACCTCTTGAGTTTGAAAGTTTAAGAATTCTGGGTCTGGATGCTAGGTGCCCAGTAGGAGGTGATCTCTGAACAAAACTGCTCAGAAAAGAATCATGGCCAGAAAGATGAGCCAAACCAAGGTTTGGCAGAACCTTGAGAGAGTTGCTTAGACAGTATATAGAGAGGAGGTGAAGGTGATAACGCCTGTTCAGCAGTCCAACAAAATGTTTCATGTTTTAGTCTTTACAGTATTCATCTTCTAGAAGAGTATTTTCAGAGTCATAGAGTTATGGGATACTGTTCTGTGTTTTAAAGTGTTTGCCTAGGTATGCTTAGTAATCTTTTGTGTTTTAAGCATTTCTTTTGTAGTAGAACAAATAAATATCTACCCTTCATCTGAGCTATTTTGTACATTGAATATTTTTTTAGAACAGACTCCATCAGTCTCTTTTGCAGAGATCTAGACAGGAGCCAACCTAGGCTTTAAGTGATTTTTAACTTGGGCTTTGGGGTAGGGGCAGCACACTCAACCAGGACATGAACTCATTCTGGGTCCAAGGCCAAGTCCTCTTATTAGGAGATGGTGTTCTCATTCACCATGGCCAGAGTTCTTTACAGCTAGAATGCATTTCTTATATCCTACCCACAGGATCTTTCTTTTGCTTTTTGCTTTTTTTTCTTGAAGCCATCTCTTATTTCCTTGTTCAGTCATGTCCGACTCTGTGACCCCCATTTAAGATTTTCTCGCAAAGATACTGGAATGGTTTGCCATTTCCTTCTCCAGCTCATTTTACAGATGAGGAAACTAAGGCAAGCAGGGTTAAGTGACTTGCACAGGATCATATGGCTAGTAAGTATCAGAAGTCAGATTTGAACTCAGGAAGATGAGTTAGGTCCAGCACTCTATCCATGGCACCACCTAGCCCGATGTCCTTAGCTGAGAACTTTGTCTAGCTCTCATGTCTGCTCCCATCTGCTTATCCCTCTACCTCTGGAGGATGCAAAGAAGATAGGGACTGTTCAGTTTTTGTCTTTGAATGCCCAATTAGTCAGTTGTTTGGGATTTGTGATTTCCCCTTGCCTTCCTCCCTCCTCCCTCCCCCAACCCCAGACCGTCTCAGAATCTGTGTCAGATGCTTGGATGGCAGGAATGGTCACCACTAGGGGCATCCTCTTCCCTTGCATCCCCCATCTGCCTTAGCGGCGTGACTGCTCCCAGAGCTTGGATGAGACAGGAGTCAGCAAGACTAAGGCCTTGCCATCTCCCCTAAAACTGTGTGATCCTGGTGCTGTCACACACCCATAACTCAAGGACCTCTGGGTTTTGCTTAGAACCATCCCTTCACACTTAAGACTTCTGGGTTTTCCCATCTGATCTGCCTCTAAATTTTCTTTTATATGTTGTTTCCCCTAATTAGAGTATGAACTTTTTGAAAGCAGGGACTTTTTTTGTTTGTTTGTATGCCCTTAGCATAGTGCTCAGAACATAGTGAGCTCTTCATAAACTCTTTTTCATTCATTTATCTAGTCTCTGGGGGTCTTTAACCCAACTCCCCCTCCCACTGACGAGTCAGAAGGTGGGGAGGACTTGGACTGGCGAGGAGGTGGGGGAATGAACAACAGTGAGCCGAGACTCAGAGACGGTAAGGAGCTTATGTAGTGTGTAGATGGTAATATGGAGACAGCCCAGCTGGAACCTATGGGGGAGTAGTAGTAGGAGATAAAGTCAGATAAGTTGGGTGGAGCCTGATTGTGGAAGGGGCTGAATGGCAGATTGAGAAGTTGGACTTTATCCTGCAGACAGTGAGGAGCCACTGGAAATTTCTGTTCAAGGCTGCCTGAGCTGAAGGCTCACACAATTGGCTTTTGGAGCCAGGCACCTGAAATTTTCAGTGTCTTATTACTGCCAGTAGATGTCAATGTTTCAGTAAATTTCAAAAATCTTCCATGTTCTCAGTCTGGTTTCCACCAACCAGCTGGGTCCATGGAGGAAGAAAAAGGCCAGACACACTATCTGAAGTCCTCATCTCTTCTCTCTCTACTCTATCTTTTAAGGATCTTATCGGAGTCCTCGGTTTCACTTATCATCTGTATACCGATGTCTCTTAAATGAATAAATGGTGTCAGAGTCCTAATCTCCCTCCTGGGCTCCATTTCCACAGCACAAATTGCCTGCTGGACATCTCCACTAGCACGTCCCATTGGTGTCTCAAATTCAGCATGTCCAAAGTCTAAAATAACCTTATCTTCCTTTCCTTGCAAATCTTCATATCTCCCCAACTTTCTAATTTCCTTTGGTTATACCCAATCATAGCCTGAACACGAAGCTTGACATTTGGCAATCATCTTTTACTCTTCTCTCTTCCTAACCTTCTATATACAATTGGTTGTCAAATCACATCTACTTTTCTCAGATCCATTTCTTCCTTTCACACGCTGACCACCCTAATTCAGGCTCTTATGACCGTTAACTTGCATTCTTGTAATAGCCTGTAAATAATCTCTCTACCTCCAGTCTCTCTAGGTTTAAACAAAAGAGCATGGCAGAGCCCTTTCTTCCGAAGTGAAAGAAATCACCTCTGGTTGATGATTTCAGTTGAGGACAGAGACTGACAGCAGAGGTAATCTTCCTAACTTCATACCCAAGAATAATAATAATATTATTGAATAATAATAATAATAATAATGAATAATAATGGATAACAATAACTAGCATTTCTATGGTGGTTTAAGGTTTGCAAAACACTTCACATTTTTTATCTCATCTGATTCTCACAACAACCTTGTGCAATAAGTGCTATTATTACCCCCGTTTTACAGATGGAGAAACTCAGGCTGAGACAGGTTAAATGACCTGCTCAACTAGTGTGTGCCTGCCAAAGAGAATACAAGTTCAGTACAGCAGCATGCAGTGAACAGCTCCAAGCAGAGACTGCATGTGCAGGGAAGACCACTCAGGAGCAGGCCCTGTGGGAGCAGTGAATCTTAGTGGCCTATACAGGCATCCTTCTCGTATGTGTTCCCCACATGTGTGACACTGAACGTGTATGTGCCTCTCTACATATGTCACCTACATACTTGCACTCTTCCCACTAATGCTGTGTATATTTGTGGTCAGGCTTCCTGGGTTTATGGGGGGAGGGTTTTGTTGTTGCTTTTCTTACTAAGATGTTTCATGAAATGCCTTTGCTTTAAATTAATTATCACCTTTGACCAACTCTTAAAGGAAGATACATTAGTAGGGGCTCCTGAGTTATGCTTTTAGTGAATGTAGACCCACAGAATATCCTCGCACTTGGGGCACCCTTTTCGGGGAGACCCATCCTGTGAGTTGTGAAGTGCCCACAGGTTCTATAGTCAACAAAAAGGAAACGGTGCTTGGCCTCAAGGTGGTTGACAAGAATGTAATGACTGGTATGTATAAGAAGAAGTACTTTAGGAGATCAGAGAAGGAAATATTACAGTGGACTAGACCAATAAAAAAGAAGACAGGCCCATATGATTTATATAGAAGGGAAATAGTTTCCTAGAGATGGAAAGGTTGTGAGAGGCTGTTTCAGTCCTTTCTTTTTATAGGTGAAGACACTGAGACATAAAGAGTTTAAGTGACTTGCCCAGGATCACATAACTACTAAGTGTTTGAGGTAGGATTTTAACTCAGATCTTCCTAACTCCAAGTTCAGCACTATCCGTTGCACCTAAAGGGGGAAAATGATGAGTAAAGATAGATCCCTTCAAGCTCTAAAATCCCATGTTTCAATGAATGTATAAGCAGTTTGTGTAAATTGTGAGGGATAGCTATCTACCTGATAGTCACAGGGCCTTCAGAGGATGGCTATATAAAAATCTTGCTCTGGAGGGCTAATAAAAGGTGTTACTAAGAAGAAAAATATTCATCAGGTGTTGACAAAGTGCCCCAAAGGTGTTCGTAGCCCACAAGGGCAGTACGTTTAAAGGAAAGAAGGTTAGAACAGAGCAAAGTCCCATGGGAGAGAGAAACTAGTGAGAAAAGGTGACCTCTGTAGGACTGAGAGAAGGCCACAGACCTGAGCAGCAGCCAGAGTTGAGAGAATGGTCAAAGGAATAAAGAAAGTCAGAGCAGCCAGTAGCAGCTAACCCGTAGAGTTATCAATAGAGGACTCACATGAGTGGAGAACGTGTCCTATGATGGCATATAGTAAGAGAAGTAGCTCTGATTTATCCCCTCTCCCCACTCAATGAGCCCAGACCATAATCTCCCCCAAATACACAGTGACCAAGAGGAGAGTAGGTATACATTTAGAGGATAAGAGAAGTAAGGTAACCCATGTGGCTATCACAGCTCTTGCTTCTAGTACTGCAGGGTGGGGCTCTGATGCCATTTGTCTTTTTGAGGTGTATTGATGTTGCTTCACCATGGGTGCAATATCTCTCTTGGGTGGCTTATTCAGCTGGGCTCTCTGACAGCCTCTCTCTGAAACTCAACTCTTGACTGCCAGGGTTAGTTGTCTCTTGAATCCATAGTCTGCTCTTTTCTCTGCTGCCAGAGGTCAAGCTTGAAGCTACTTCCTGCCCCTTAATCTCTAAGTGGCTGTGTCTTGATCTGTTCCCTGCTTCATGTGGTATCTTTTCCAGGGTCAATGACCATCTGGATGCCATGGCTGATGGCAGTGGGAGGGGAGATAATACCCCTCATTTCCTCCACCATCTGATAGGGGAACATCAGTCACAAAGCTGCTCCCTGCCTACAACATTCTCACTTACAGTTCAGTGTTGACAGATTTGTCTTTTAAAGGGCTGTGGGGTAATGGCCCTTCTAATTCCTTTAGGGAAATTTCTTCATATTCTGTAAAGAAATAACAAAGGTTGGATGCATTCAGACACTCAATCCAAAATATTCATTAAGTGCCTATCGTTGGCTAGGCACCATGCTAGATGCTGGGGATGCAAATATAATGAATGGAACAATCCCTATTTGTATCTTCACACTTTGTTTTTTCTAACACTTAATGCCTTATCTATTACCAGTTACTTCTGTGATTTCATGAACCGGCCTGGGAGGCAGGAAGGAAATCAATTGGTCTGGGAACTTCCTCTCTCCCCCTCAAATACATGTGTGTGCATAGGCAAATTCTCAATACTTAGTACTAGCATTTAAAGCTAGTTTGCAATGTCCTTGTGGGGTAAAAGGAAGGTGGGAAAGATTATTGAAAAACTTAGCTGAGATTGTTCTCCTCACCCTTATTTTATAGAGGAGGAAAATCAGAGATTGGCCCTGAGGAATGAAGACCTTGATAGGCTAATTAGAATACTTTGTTGAGTTGAAAAAGATGAAATTTAATAGGAATAAATGTATGTTTTACACTTGGATTCAAAAAATCAACTTTGCAAGGTACAGAATGGGGTGTAGGCATTGCTAGATAGCAATTTGTCTAAAAATAGCAATCTGTGTGCCCATCAGTTGGGGAATGGCTGAACAAATTATGGTATTGTTAATATGAATGTAATGGAGCATTATTGCGCCATAAGAAATGATGAAAGAAATGGTTTCAGAGAAACCTGGGAAGACTTGAATAGCCTGAAGCAGAATGAGGTGAGCTGGACAAGAGGAACAATTGATACAACAAAAACAAACATTGTAGAGACAAACAACTTTGAAAAAACTCAAGAAGTCATCCAAGAAGTGACCAACCTTCATTCCAGGGGACCAGTGGAGACATACCTTTCTGGACACAGTCATAGTGGACATTTTGCCCTTGGAGATCAATTCTAGCCTTAGATCTCTTATAATGAGTAAGTGCTTAAAGGACCACCATCTCATGGAACAGGAAAGATATTCTGCTCGGACCAATGTGGGAAGAATTAGGAATAATGTGTAGAAATTATGAAGAAGATGCCAGGGAAATGTTCCTGATGGCCATTTCTGGTGAAGTAGGATGTACTGCTGAGAGAGGCCATGGGCTTTGTCTTCTTTGAAGTTTTGAAGCAGACATAAAATGGTCACTTTTCAGTTCTATTGTGGAAGGAGTGATTGTTCAGGTGCAGGTTGGAGCAGAGAACTACTGAGTTCACTTCCAACTCTGATTCTAAGAAGTAACTTGCCCAGGATCACATAGCTAGGAAATGAGACAGCCAGGATTAGAACCCAGATGGCCTGGTTTCCAGGTCAGTGCCCTTGCTTCTCACAGACACACTGGCTGAATTGGATTAAACTGAATCGAACTGAAATAAATGAACTTGGAATAGAGAGAAATGAATTTTTCAAAGGGGTCTCTCTAGCAGGGAGTTCAGGACCTAAGATTAACAACAGCCTTCAGAGGCTTGAACTCATTGGAGATTTGGATGAACATCCTAATGCCGTGAGCTAGGAGGAAACGTTTGACCAGATAGCAGGGAGCAGGCTGAGTAGCTCCTATGGTAAGAAGGAATGGCTTCCTCTGGGTGGGGGAAGTGTTGTCCAACTGGCTGTGGCAGATAATCTCTTCCTGAAAAGGCCTGGGGCACAACTAGCCAGTGGGGTTGAATAATTCATTTCAGTTCAAACACCTACTATGTACAAAGCGCTGTGCTTGATACTGGGTATGCAAAGAATCCTCCTCACCAGCCCCCACTAAAGTGAGGCAGTCCTAGACCTCAAGGAATTTAAATTCTAATGGAGGAAAAACCATTTACAGGCAGACCTCAGAGATATTGCTTGTTTGGTTCCAGACCACTACAATAAAGTAAATATCTCAATAGAGAGAATTGCACACATTTTTTTGGTTTCCCAGTACATATAAAAAATGTTTACACTATACTGTAGTCTATTAAGTATGCAATAGTATTATGTCTAAAAAAAATACACCTTAATTAAAAAATGCTTTATTGCTTAAAAATGCTAACCATCATCTCAGCCTTCAGGAAGTGGTAATCTTTTTGCTGGTGGAGGGTCTTGCCTCCGTGTCAATGACTGCTGACTGATCAGGGTGGTGGCTGCTGAAGGCTGGGGTGGCTGTGGCAATTCCTTGAAATAAGCTAACAATGAAGTTTGCCCCATCCATTGACTCTTCCTTTCACTTCAACACTTAAGAGGCCATTCTAGGGTTATTAATTGGTCTAATTTCAATATTATTTCTTAGGGAACAGGGAGGCTCAAGAGATGGGCAATGGCATGTTGATGGAGCAGTCAGAACACACAATATTTCTCAATCAAGTTTGCCGTCTTATATGGCCGTGGTTCATGGCATTCCCCCTCCTCCCAAATTACAGGTGTAACATCAAAGATCACTGCACCATAACAGATAAAATCATAATGAAAAAGTTTGAAATATTGCAAGAATTATCAATATGTGAAACAAAAACATGATGTGAGCACATACTGTTGGAAAAATGGTGCAATAGACTTGGTCTCCACAAACCTTCAATTCGTAAGAAAACACAATATCTGCAAAACAAAATAAAGCAAAGAGCAATAAAACAAGGTATGCCTGCACACCGATCTATAAACACAACGTATCTACAGTGCAAACAGAGGGAAGAGCCCAGGTAACCACGACCTCACCTCCCAAGTGGCAGTTCAGCTGAATCTGGAAAAGAGGTTGGGATTCTAGTTCTCTCGTGAAGAAGAAAGAACCAACATTCTTGGGCAAAGACAAGGAGAGGCGAGATGGCCTGAGTGTGGGTCTACGGCATTTGGACCTTGGGTTTAAACTATTCTATCATGGCTCCAAGAGCTGGATCCAAATCTTCCCACTTAGGAAATAGCTTTGCTGGTTATCTTTTAATAAACTTTGGGGATACAAAGAAGGCAAAAAGACCACCAATGACAACTGGTCCCTGCCTCTCAAGGAACTAATAGTTGAATGCAAACATATGTCATATGATTTTAAAAGTGTTGCTGTGGACCAGCAGCAGGGGTGAACAGGGATTGGACCCACATTTTAAAGTTGCTTTTTTTGTTGATCCCTCAATGGATATTCCCCGCCCCTGCCCTCCCACCCCCCATTATGCCACTGGGCCTTAATAGGAAATAGGAAAAAGAAAGGCTTTCCACCCCACCCTGGTTAGACATTGAGATACAGCTGAGAGAGGACTGGCTTTCAAGTCAGAGGACTTGACTTTGAGTCTCTGAATTCTGTTGCTTACTACTCCCAAAACCCTTACGTCCTTGGGTCCTCAGTTTCTTCTTTTGGAAAATGAGGGGATTGAGACCTAGATGACCTGTAAAGTCTTCCCAGCTCTAAAGCTGTGATTCTACAGCCTGAGATGTGCTGGGTTGTTGACTGGAGAAAGCCAGGTGCAGGCCAGGATGCACCCAGGTCCGCTCAGACTGTGGAGCAGAGGGGAAAGGAGCCATGGCTGGCCCGAAATCTGTGTTTCCTGCTTATCTGAGATTATGTACCTCAGTGTCAAAAGGCCTGAATTCCAGGCAAACCAAGAATAATGCCCCAGTCATCAAATTAGAAACCAAATTTCAGCCAAGAAATGTATTTGCTGCCAGAATGAGCATTGCCTTTTCTTCTCTCTCTCTCTCTTTTGCCCAAACTAAACATCCTCTTGTGAAATGTGTCCAATTTGCAATATTTACTTTCCGTTTATTTAATAACAGGAAAAGGTTTGCATGCCTTTTGTTGATTTTTACATTTCTTATTAAAATTCTTAAGGGGGTTTTGGGGAACTTAATCAGCAAAAAAAAGGGGAGGGGAAAAAAAAAGATCTGCATTCCACAGCTTGTAGTAATGTAGGAAACAGAGTGTTTATTTGGAGAGCATTTCCAAGTGGGGGAAGGCAAACAGTCTCATCTAATAGTCTCCACTCTGCCTCCATGCCTCCCTTCCCCAGCTCTATTAGGGCTCCTGGGACGTCTCCTCCACATCTCTGTGTCCACCGTAACTAGCCAGTTGTATAGCTTGGATGGCGTTGCAGAGGACCTTGGAGTGTTTGCATTGGAAAGGGACTTGAGAACCTCTGAGCCCAGCCCACACCTGCAGAAGAGTCTCCTATTTGATTGCATGCCATAGATGGCTGTCCAACCTTGCTGCCTCCCAAGGAGACCCACTCCACTTTTGGACAGCTCTTATTGTCCAGTATTTCTTTATGTCAGTTCTAATCCTGCCTCTCTACAACTCCCAACCAGTTACTGCTTCTGCCTTCTGGGGAAGGATCAATTTGTTCCCTCTTCCATCTGGGCTCCCTTCAGATCCTTGCACCAGTGTCATTCAATCCACACTGCTGTAGTACAATCCCAGGCCCTCTTCTCTGGGTTCTCTCCAAGACCTCAAGGGTGGGGAACCTGTAACCTCAAGGCCACATGTGGCCCTCTAGGTCCTCAAATATGGCCTTTTGATTGAATCTAAACTTCACAGATCAGTTTGGATTCAGTCAAAAGGCCGCACTTGAGGACCTAGAGGGCCACATGTGGCCGTGAAGCCACAATTTCCCTAACCCTGCTCCAGATTATCAGCATCCTTCCCTGACTGTGGTACTTAGAGATAAACACGATGTTCTTTTTTTGTTTTTGGTCAATCAATAGACATTTATTAAGCACCTATTATTTTCCAGGAATCATGCTAGGCAAAATTAGTCAAAAGATAGTCCCTCCCTTCAAGGAGGTCACAATCTAATGAGGGATACAACATGTTTATGTATATAAAGCAAAGTATATATAGGAGAAATAGAATATAATGAACAAAGGAAAGGTACTAAAATTAAATGGGGTTGGGAAAGGCTTCCTGTAAAAGATGGGATTTTTTTTTTAATATACTTTTTTTTAAAATTAATTTGATTTTAAACACAATATTCTTGATGTGGTTTGGCCAGGCCAGACCATACCATAATGGAACTGTTACTTCCTAGTTATGGACTCTGTACCTTTTAATATAACCAAAGATCACATTGACTTTTTGGGTTGTAGATCACATACTATTTATGCATATCTGAGCATTAGACCATTAAAATCTACAGAACTATAGGATAGCTAGGTGATACAGACCATTAAAATATTTTTTTTTTTGCTTTTTTTCTTTTTGGAGGGGGAAGGCAGGGCAATTTACTTGCCCAAGGTCACATGGCTAGTAAGTGGTAAGTTTCTGAGGCCGGATTTGAACTCAGGTCCTCCCGATGCCAGGGCCAGTGCTCTATTCACTGTGCCACCTAGCTGCCCCCTATTAATACAATTATCAAAGCACTTTATTCCTTCTCAAATCGATTCATCCATTCTCAGATGAAGTCACTTTGCCCTTTGTTTTTTGCTTAACTTCTTTTCTTTGTTACAAGGGAAGGTTCAGTTGTTGGGGGGTGGGGTAGGGCAGGGAGGCAATTAATAGGAAGAGATTTTGATGCAAAAGACAACAATAAAAATGTTTTAAAAATGGATTTTGTCTTTCTAGGAACTCATCTCTCGTATAGCTAGGTCCTAATGAGTGTGAATAATGAATCTCCTGAAGTGGCCACCCGATTCAAATTTGTACTGCACATTTCCATTGGACTGGAACCAATTACCTACCATATTTCACATAGCTATAACTTCGTATAGTATAAATTTTAGAACAGGTGACCACATCAGGAGATTTATTATTCACACTCATCAGGACCTAGCTGTATTAGATTCCACTCAACATTTCATCTTCTCAGCCTACCCATATCTTTGGATCCTTACAACATATCACAGTGTATTAGCTGTCCCTCCTAGCTTTGCAACATCTGTGAATTTAAGGAGTAGGTAAATCCATATAATTGAAAGGAACATTGAATAGCACAGAGACAAGAATGATATGTGGTGTACTCTACAGGAGACTTTCTTCTACGTTGACATTGAACTATTAATGACTATTCTTTGGGTGAACTGAACCTTCTGAGCTCATGCTGGTCTGATCAGTCACAGTCAGACACACTGTACCTTGACTCCAACATAGTGATGTCTTTTTGGTCTTCAAGAATGAAGGACAACAATCAACCAACTGTTCAACCGGTTTTGAATCCACTTAATTGTACTATTGAGCAGCATACATTCCTTCATCTTTTCCACAGGAATAGTATGGGAAGCATGTCAAATGCTTCTCTGAAATCTAGGCACACTCATTTATAGCATTCTCCTGATCTACCAGTCTTGTAACCCAACTGAGTTTAGTCTGAAGAAAGTTGTTCTGGGTGAACTCATTGTGACTCTTTGTGACCACCTCTTCCTTTTTGAGATTTTCACATGCCACATAGCCAAGGATGATGAACATGTTATCTAACATGTTCTAGAATTTTGCCAGGAATAGAAGTCAGACTCACTGGCCCATAGTTAGTGGCTCCCACCATCTTCTCTTTTTATGAAAATTTGGACAATATTTGCTTTTCTCCCATCTGGCACTCCTTCTTCCATTCTACAAGATCACTGACAGTGACTCAGCAGTCTTTTAGTAGATTGGAAGGAAGAAAAGGAGGAAAAAAAAGAAGGAAGGAAGAAAAGGAAGGAAGGGAGAAAGGAAGGATGGAGAGAGAGGAGGAAAGAAGAAAGGAGGAAGGGGAACAAGGATTTATTAAATGTGTGTGTGTGCCAGGCAGTGTGCTTAGACTTTAAAGTCTGATCCATCTGAGCCTAGTGATTTGAACTCCTCATGGGCAGCATGGGGCTCTGTTACTGTCTCTTTAGTGATTTCAAGGTTTTGGCTCCCGATGGGTCATTTTTCTTTTATCCTTTTTAATCCAAAGACCATTCTCCTTGGCAGAGAAAACAAAAGTAAAGGAAGAATCAAGCCACTCTGGCTTCTCTCATTAAATTAGCATTTATTATCATCATCATCATCATCATCATCAACATTGTTAAGCACCTACTATGTGCCAGGCACCATGCTAAGTGATTTACAAATAGTATCTCACTCGATCCTCACGACAACCCTAGAAGGTAGATGCTGTTATTATCCCACTTCAGAGAAGAGAAAGCTGAAGCAGATAGGGGTTAAGTAACTTGCCTAGGATCACACAGCTAATAAGTGTCTAAGGCCAGCTTTGAACTCGGGTCTTCCTAACTCCAGGTCTAGTGTTCCACCCATTTTGCCCCCTATAATGGGAATGGGAATTTGAAGATCTTCCCTGCCCCTTAATAGACCTAGGGTGGAGCTGGAAGACCTCCCCTGCTTTGAAAGTAAACTCTGCCCCCTGATAGGCTGAATGCCGTCACATGGAGCCTGTGGTGGGAGAAGTTTGCTAAAAGGTGCATCAGAGCCCACAGGAAGGTGGTTCAGAGCTAGCCAGACATTGGGGGGGAAAGGATGCTCATTAAGGAGATAAAGAGATTTCGGAGTAAATGTCAATGTTGTGTTGGTTTGTGGGAAAGCTGAAGGATGCTGTGGCTCTCAGTATTATTATGGCTTCTGAATATCTTTGGTTCTACAATGGAACTGGCTTACTGGTTTTGGGATTTGGTTTACTGGTGTCTAAATAAATGCTTCAGTTCTGTCTTCTACCTGGAGAATCTGGTATATTTTGTGATTGACTGTCATGCAAGAATTATAATCAGGGTCTTTATTGTGATCATGGGCACTATAAATATTGCATTGGTGCTACGTCCCCTAGGTATCCCAATTTATCATCATCATCATCACCACCACTGCCACCATCATCATCACCATCATCATCATCATCACCATCACCCTCATCATGCTCATCTTCATCATCACTCTCATCACTATCACCCTCCTCCTCCTCCTCCCATCTATCCTGATCAACTGTACTTCCCTTTATTTGATCCCCTCTTTTCCCTCAATGTAGCTTTTACTTTATTATTTTTTTCTCCAAAGTATTTTTTTAAAGACCCTTATTGTTGTTTTTTTAGCTTTCCTCACCATTCTTGGCTCGCTCTGATCTTTAGTATTCTTGACACCAAAAGGTCTTAGAGATCATCTACTTTAGCACCCTCATCTTTACTAAGAAGGAAATTGAGGACTGGGGAGGTGTTATGAATTACACTTGGTCACCAAGCTTGGATGTAAAACACTTGGGACTCAAATCCTGGTCCTCTGATTCCCCAAAAGCAGCTGGGTTATTCAATGGATAGAGAACTGGGCCTGAGTTCAAATCCAGCCTTAGATATTTACTAGCTGTGAGACCTGGGCAAGTTACTTCATCTTGGTTTGCCTTAGTTTCCTCAGCTATAAAATGGCCAGAATTATAGTACCTCCCAGAACTATTGTGAGATTCAAATTAGATAATCATTTGTAAAACACTTAGCATAGTGCCTGGCATACAGTAGGTGCTTAGTAAATGCTTCTTTTCCTTCTTCCTCTTAGTCTAGTACTCTTTCAGTCATACCATGTTGCCTCCCCTAAACTCACTCAAAATCAGACAATGAGTCAGTACAAATGCTGCTGTTATCGCCAAAATGCCAGCTGTTACGATGATGGTGATGATCATTATTGATAGCAGAACTGGGATGAGAACCTATGTACTAGATGTGTGACTGAATACAGGACAATCAGGGCAATATTTGCTCTTCCCATCCCAATGGTACTTCTCCCATTCCACAAGGTCACTGATGACTCCGCAATCTCCTCCGCTAGTTTTTTCACCGCCTTGGAAAGAAATAAGGATGAAAGGAAACAGAAATGTATTCAATGCATACGCTTCTCCAAAGTCTCCATTTCCTCATCTATAAATAAGGGGATCATAATAAATAAAACATAAATTATTATTTATTATAGAATAAATATAAATAATAATAAATACAACCTCCTTGGGCTTGGTGAAGACCAAATGAGATTGTGTGTGCCATGTGTTCTATGAACGTCAAAGTCCTATGTAAAAGTTAGTGATTTTTATGGCATTGATTATGATTATTTTCTCATCTTTCTGGATGGAGTTCAGCTAGAGGTGGTCAAGCCACTATCCTACTTTTATTCTTTTGTGCATAACACTCTGGCTACTGTTGCATATGTACATAAGATGACTGTCTTTTATAATTGAAGAAATTAGCAGGGTGTGAATGTTTATAGATTGCTTTGAATGAAATTGTAAAGGCTCTGTATGGGGTACCCAAACATGTCATTGGCCTCTCTTTGGAGGGGTCAATGGGTTTTTTTTTTTTAGATCTTATGTGATAAATACATAATGTTTTCTGTCAAAAAAGATGGGATCAACCTTACATCAGACAGGATACCGGGAAAGTACTTGGCTATTTAATCATGTGCCGATGGGAAGTATTTGGGCCAATAATTATGACTGTTATCCAGACCCACCATTTTCCAGTTTTATAGAGGACCTGGAGTTGAATTTACCTCCCTTGTTGTAACCATTTTGCCATTCATTCTATTAGTAGTATGGAACTTTGGCTTTCAGTTCAATTTGTTCTTTTATTGTGGCAAATTTCTTTCCACCATAGAGGCAAGTCCACATCCCCCTTTGGGGTCTTCCTTTGTTAATTGTTCATCTGTGAATGCCTCATTTTGTCCCAACATTGAACCTGAGCTAAGGGAGTGATGGTGCTAATAGAGCTGCTTCTTGACAGTGGTCATGGTGATAATGATTCACCTAAAGAACCTTGTATTGTGAATTAAAGTCCTGAATGTAATGAATGTAGTGATCTTGCGCAAACTTCTTGATACCACCAAACCTCAGTTCACCTATTGGTGAATATATATGTATATCTATATATCTGTTTATACAGATAGATCTGTATATCTCAATCCATATCCCTTTCCATGTCTATCTCTCTATATCAAATAATTCCTTGCATTTCTAGAGTGCTTTACAATGTTGACAGCCTTTTCACCAAAGTTAACTCATTGGAGACCTAGGCAGGGCAATGTGAGCAGCGATCATTTCTCTCTTGTATTTAATAACTAATTATTGTATCATGGCCAAGATTTTTCCCTTTTTCTACTTCCTCATCTAGAAATTAACCAGTGTGGGAAGTCTTTCTAAAAGATTTACCCAGTCAAGTTGACTGAGATCTAATCAAAGACAGTAAAAGAAATTCTAAGTTTAGGCTAATAGATGCATTTCTACTCATTATGTTTGCTCAGAAAGGTCTGGAAAAATGTGGGTCCTTCCTTTTGTCAGACAGGAGATATGGAAATTGATGTCTCTTCGACCAAGATTTGGGTAATCCAAGTCATGTAGCCCAAGACCCTCATGGTAATATAGCCCATCCTTTCACTGTAATATTATTTTTCTCACTGATTGTTAACCAATCGGAGTTGACTGCCACCCTCAGGAACACTTGCTCTTCCAAGGGCGTATAAACAATGAGCCCACTGCCATGAGGAGTCTTTGGTCTAAGAGAGATGGCCAAATGATCATCCTTTTATTAACAAATATGCTGGCCTTATTAATAAAATGAACAAATTACCCAGAACTATGTGTCTCAAACCTTTTAAAATGCTGCAGCAGGGATTTTTATCCCCATTTTACAGATGAGTAACTTATCCAAAGCCACGAGGTTAGTAAGTGGTAGATCCGAGATCAGAATTTACCTCTGCTGGTTTAGTGTTCTTTCTTTTAAAAACAAGTAAATGTTTTATTGTTGCTTGTATGTTTATATTGCTGTCACTTCTCAATGTCACCTTCTCCCCCTTCCCTGTCCTATAAAACCCTCCCTTCTAACAAAGAGGCGTGATTAAACAAAACAAAGCAGCACTTGGCCACATCTGACTACCTTAGATCATTCCTCACCGAGGGTCCACCCGCATCTTGCCAAGAGGCAAGAGGCAGGCTTCACCATTTGTCCTCTGCAGTCAAGACTGGTCATGGCAATTGATATGAGTCTTCCTGTTTTTAGGAATGGTTTTCCTTTACATTCAAGTGGTCATTGTGTAAACAGTTCTCCTGGATCAGCTTACTTCATACCATATTGATCAGCTCATATACATTTCTCCAAGATTCTCTGAATTCATCATATTTTTTTTTTCTTTTTACAGTGTAATAAGGAAGCTAGATGGCTTAGTGGATAGAATGCTGAGCCTGGAATCAGGAAGACCTGAGTTCAAATCTGGCC
Source organism: Pseudochirops corinnae (assembly GCA_028646515.1). NCBI lineage: Eukaryota > Metazoa > Chordata > Mammalia > Diprotodontia > Pseudocheiridae > Pseudochirops > Pseudochirops corinnae. Next base: position 44,228,473 of record CM053590.1, read on the forward strand.
TCAGACACTTACTAGCTGTGTGACCTTGGACAAGTCACTTAACTTGTTTGCCTTAATCCACTGGAGAAAACCTCTCTAGTATCTTTGTCAAGAAAATCCCATGGACAGTATTGGTGTGCTTTGGTCCATGGGATCAGAAAGAGTCAGACACAACTAAATAATAATGACAGCATAGTAATATTCTTTTCATTTATGCATTGTAATTTATTCTGCCATTCACCAAGTGATGAGGATTCCCCTGATTTCTAATTCTTTACTATAACAAAAACATGTTCATCATCCTTTCTACTATATTCTGTTACCTGCCATGCCTGGGAATGGGCTTGTGCTCTGGCCCCCTTGATAAACGACTTGTGCTACCAGTGGGTCTTGGTTAGGTTCCATCACTGAAGGCTGTTGAGAAATGCTAAATTCTAACCCCAGATACCATATAGAGATTGAATGTAAAAATGCTTTGAAAGGGCAATTTAAAGTCAGGCAGTTAGTTAGGTGGTCCAGTGGATAGAGCATTGGGCCTGGAGTCAGGAAGACTTGAGTTCAAATCTGACCTCAGACACTTACTAGCTGTGTGACTCTGGGCAAGTCCTTAACCCAGTTTGCTTCAGTTTCCTCATCTGTAAAATGAGCTGGAGAAGGAAATGGCAAACCATTCTAGTATCCTTGCCAAGAAAACCCCAAATGGGGTCACAAGGATTTGGATATGACTGAACAACAACAAAAGTTATTCACTCAGTAAACATTTATTAAACACTTAACTATGTGTTAGGCGGTGTGTATTAAACTGGTGATATACAGAAAGTCAATGCATGGTCTTGTCTTCAAGGGTCTTTCCAACAGGGGAGACAATATAGAAATAAGTGTGACCATATAAGATGTACAAAATGGAAGGGAGGTCATTTCAGAGGGAAAGGCAGGAAAGCTGTAGAGTATCAGGGTCCTAGGAAAGAGCTCCTGCAGAAGGTGATGTTTAAACTGAGCCTTAAATGAAGCCATGGAAACTAAGAGGTGGAGACCATTCCAAGCATGGTGGATGGTTAGTACAAAGGCATTGAGTCAGGAGATGGAATGTTATGTGTGAAGAACAGAAAGCAGACCAGCAGAGTGGGATGGTTGAGTGTGTGGAGGAGAAAGTGTAAGACTGGAAAGATCCAAAGGGACCAGGTTGAAATTTCTGCTACTGGGGGAGGCTGAAGCTGGTGGGTCACTTGAGCTCTGGAGTTCTGAGCTACAGTAGGGCAAAAGCCAACTGGGTGTCTGTTATAAGTCTGGCACAGATACAGTGGGTACCTAGGAGCAAGGGAGTAAGACCAAGTGGCCCAGTTCAGAAACAGAGCAGGTCAAATTGCTAAATATCTTGTCTATATGTCCTGTATCAAACTTGCTTTGTATATATTTGTTCACATGTCCCTTCCCCCTCATTATATTGGAAGCTCCTTGAGGGCAGAGACTGTCTTTTGCCTCTTTGTATCCCCAGTGATTAGCACAGTATTTGACACATAGTAGGCACTTAATAAATGTTTATTGAATTGAACCGAATTGAACTGAAATATAATATTGGTCAGAAGTGGGAATGGGCCGATGAGTGTCTACTGTGGTTACTGCCTCTGTAAGATAGGGAAGACTTGGTCTCAAGAAAAAGCCATGATATTTGGCAATTAATTTTAAGCTTTGTGCAAATGTAAGGTAGTGATGGCAATCAGTTCACCAAGACATATTTTCTGAGCATCTACTGGGTGTAGAGCAGAGTGCTGTGGTACTGGAGACTCCTTCCATCTCTTCAAGTTAGAGCACTCCTGGGTCTGCTCAGAGGATGGTCATCCCTAGCCATCTTCTCCAGTGGGTTACCACTTTGTCTCTCATTCTCCCTGACTCAGAGCCAGGAGGATAAGAAGTTGGTTATGTCCTCAGTCCCCACTGTCACTTGAAAAGCATTTTCATCTCTTCATATCCTTTCTAAAAAAAATCTATAGAATTTAATAGTAGCTAGCTCTTACACGGAACTTTAAGGTTTGCAAAGCACTTGCCAGATATCTCATTTTATCCTTGAAACAACCGTGGCAAGTAGGTGTGATTATTATGCCCACTTTACGGATAAGGAAATTGAGGCATGGGAAGGTGAAATTAACTTGACTTAGAGTTACACAGTTAGTAAGTGCCTGAGGCAGTCTTGAAACTCAGGTCTTTTTGACTCCAAGTTCAACACTGTAGCCACCATTGCTCCCTAGCACTGTGTTCACATTGCCCTCTCTTTATCTGGCTAACTTCCTCATCCTTTACTGGCTTCCAGGTCACTTTTTTGGCTTTCTCAGTGACTCTGGTACTTGACTCACTTCCTCTCCACTCCATCCTCTCATCATCATTGAGGACTTCAGATTACCTCTCTGATGATCTGAGCCCACGGTTCTGATACCTCTCCAGCTCCATCATCCCTTCTCCTCTGTCTGAGCCCCACACTCACTCCTTAGACATCTCTTGGTGTTGTGTCCCTAGCACACTCCAGAACTCCTGTCTACAACCTCCTATACCTTTGCCTCTTCTGCTCACCCTCGCACACAGCCTACTCTTCACTTGTAACATTACCTCTAGCCCCTCACACATCTCTATTCTTCCAGTCCACCTTCCCCATTCCGACTTCACTTTCCTCCATGCCTAACTTTGACCCTGTGGGCTACTTCTTGTACATCTCACTAGTTATTATTGTGAAATTCCTTCAGACAGATCTTCTGTCATTCTCAAACTGCAAATTCTTACCCCACTTCAGAATTTCTTCTCTCTTGTTGCTGGCTGTTTTTTTTTTTTTAACCATTCTCTCCTCAGCCTCTTGCTGTCTGACTTGGATTCCTACCACTTTCCTGCAACTCAACTGCCCAACTAATGACCTTCCCCTCTTGTCTTTATCCTCCTTGATCTATGCAGAATTTACATTGGGGGTGGCTTCTGTTGTTTTTCAGCTGTTTTTCAGTCATGTTCAAATCTTAGTGACCCCATGTGGGGTTTTCTTGGCAAAGATATTGGAGTGATTTGCCATTTCCTTCTCCAGCTCATTTTCCAGATGAGGAAACTGAGGCAAAGAGGGTTAAGTGACTCACCCAAGGTCACATAGCTAGTAAATGTCTGAGGCCAGATTTGAACTCAGGAAGATGAGTCTTCTTGCCTCCAGCCCTGGTATCTATCCACTGTGCTCCATAACTGGCTTAAGATAATAAGGTAAAATGAAAATTCTCTTTCATGTCAGAAGAAGTATCTCTTTGAATCTTGACTCTGATGCTTGTTATTTTTTTTAATTTAATATTTTTTCAAATAAGGAAAAAAATTATGTTTTGACTCCTTCCCTCCATTGAAAAAAGAAAAAGAAAAACAAAGCTCATAAAAAAATGTGCAGTCAAGCAAAACACATTCCTACAGTGACCGTCTCCAAAAGTCTGTCTCATTCTGTACCCCAAGTCCATCATCTCTGACGTTATTTCTTTGACTGTGAATAAGCCATCTAATCTCTATGAACTGAGTGCCTCATCTGAAAATGGAGGCAGTAATACCTCACTACACAGAGTAGTTGCTGAATCTAGCTATTCTTGGAGCCAACATGTGAGACGAGGCGACTCTAGGGGCTACATTTAACTAGGTTATGAGCTGCATCCAGGCAAAAACCATCAGTAGCTAGAACAGTGCTCATCACAGATCACTCCACTGTAAAATGCCTTCCAGGTTGACATGGAACCATTGGCTGACTTTGAACAGTTTGGACGTGATCATTCAGCTAATTCTGAATCCACCTCACTATACCCCTGTCTGGGTCATATCTCTCTATTTTTTCCATAATAATTGCGTGAGAGACTTTATCAAATGCCTTGCTAAAATCTTGGTAAACTTTGTATGATTTCCTTGATCTACCAGTTTAGTAACCCTGTCAAAAAAGGAAATAAAGTCAGTGTAGTGTGACCAGTTCTCAGTGAAGCTATCCTGGCTTTGCATTATCACTGCTTCCTTTTCTATATGTTTACCAACCATTTCTAATAATATGGTCTAGGATTTTTACCGGCAATTAAAGTCAACAAGACTTGGTGACTAATTGGATAGGGGGTTATGGGAGAAGTTTGAGGGTGACTCCCAAGTTTCCACCAGGGTTTGTTTGGGAGCAGGGTGATGCCAAATTATGAGATGCCAGTTTAGGGGAGAAGATGAGCTCTATTTGGGATATACTGAGCTTGAGATGCTAAGGGAGCATCCAAGCGAAGGTATCCAAAAGGCAGTTGAAGATGTGGGTCTGGAGTGTTGGTGAGAGATTAACATTGGATACATGTATCTACATGGAATTGAATTGTATAACTGTGGACTTTTCTTTTTAGCTTTTAGACTCAGTGGCCCAGGGAAAGCAGAACAGAAAGGGAACCTGCTGGGGCTGAGGTATGGATGGGAATGTAACCCTTTTCCTCTCCTCTTTCTCATTTCCCATTTGTTAATTATGCTTCTCTCTATTTTCACTTCTTTTTTTTCTTTTTGGAGGGGGGAAGGCAGGGCAATTGGGGTTAAGTGACTTGCCCAAGGTCACACAGCTAGTAAGTGTTAAGTGTCTGAGGCTGGATTTGAACTCAGGTCCTCCTGACTCCAGGGCCAGTGCTCTACTCACTGAGCCACCTAGCCACCCCTACACTTCTTCTTTCTTGAGGTCATTGAAATTGTAGACTCAGATCTGGAAGAGACCTTAGGGATCATCTGACCTAATCTCTTCATTTTATTGAGGAGGAAACTGAGGCCAAGGGATATGAATGTCTTGCCCAGCATCACGTAGCAAGTAAGTGTCATAGTTGGGATAATAATCTAGGGCTCTTTCTGAGCCTTATCACATATATAATAGAAAATTATATATAATATATAAAATTATATATCTGCATTATTTTGATATAATATGATATTGACAATGCATCTACATTATATTGATATCCAATTGAAGGACTTGAAAAACTATATCTTTTAGAGTTATAGAATAAAGTTTTTTATGGCTTGTTCCCAATAATAATTTAAAAATAACAATGGTATATTGTGCATTAAGAAAGAAATATTTTATATTATAGTCAATAGCTAAACCTGTCTATCCATCTATCCATCCACTCAAAGTCTATTTATTAAAGATTAACTGTATTCTAGGCACCATGGGACATACAAAGATGCCTTGGACACAGTCCCTGCTGTGAGGTTACAGCCTCCTCCACTGCCCTTTCCCCAACATCATGCTGTCTCTTTTTAAAGGAAAAATGTCAAAAATGTAGTAATCAGACAGCTCCTTGGTACATTGGCATTTGAGGCTTGTTTGCCTTTTTCAGCAAATATCTAGAAAAATGTAAAGTCTATAAAGTCAGTGGCCCCTTTCTACCCCCTCTCCCAGCTCTGAGTTTTCAGCCAGATTAAGTTTGAAGAGTAGATTGAATAGGAGATTGCTTGGAAAGAAACAAATTCCTCTAGAAGAAAGGTTTCACCTTCTACCTATCTTCTTTTCAGTCACTGGCAACTAGCATCATAGGACAAATTTTAATTTTTTCATTGATTCCATTTAATTTTTTAAAAAATTAAAAAAAATTTATTGCCCTTAGTTGCTACAACACAGCTGGTTCCCAGTATTCCTAACTCCCCTTTTCCTCCCTCCCCCACCGTATACATCTTGGACAAAGCAAAAAGTCAGCTGGCACAAAGATCCTGTCTAATAGCACGGGCAGTTTCCTACATTCGGGTCTCTCCCCTCTTTACTGAGGAGAGGGAAATGTGTTTCATTATTGGTTCTCTGGCACCAAGATTGATCATTTCAATGAAGTCTAGTTGACTGACTTTCAGTGTTGTCTTTATTTCTATTATGGTGGGCTTTGTATATATTGGTCTTCTGGTTCTACTTTCTCTGAATTCACTTTTTTCTTTCCTTATGGCTCTAAAATATTCCATGACTTTCATAGGAAAATCATTTCATTGTTCAGTGGAAAAAGCACTCACCCTGTAGTCAGAAGTCCTGGGTTCATATCTAGCTGTTGATGCTTATGACCTGTGTGATCCAAGGCAAGTCACTTACCCTCCCTGGGTCTCCGTGTCCTCCAGTTCTACATCTCTGTTTCTGTGATGCTGTGATTCCTTGTATCACAATTTGTTTGGCTCTTCCCCAAATGATGGGTACCCACTTTGCAGTTCTTTTTGCTCTAAGAAAGTGAACATTTTGACATATGTGAATTCAGGGTTGGAAGAGACCCTGAAGCTAATTTAGTCCATCTAAAATTCGCTGTCTTTTTTCTCCGACTGTCCTTTGTCTCCTTCATTTTACAGAGATGAAAATTGAGACCCAGAAGATTGAAGTGACTTGACCCAGTTCAATATGAATGAAAGAGCTGAGAATAGGTTTAGTTTTGAAAAGGAGATGGAAGGAGAATTGGGAAGTTGGAACAGGGAGGGAGAGAGACTACAGAGGTAACTAAAAGCAGGTTTTGATAGTAAGGTGGAGGGAGGGAAGAAAAATGGGGGAGTCAGAAAGAAAATCTGCTTTCTTCTAAATTTTGGAATCAAAGGATCCTTTTGTAGCATAATAAATAGAGACACTTTGGAATCTCATCTGAAAAGCCTTTATTTCTCTCTATTTAGCCTTCTTCATTTACCGAGATTCAGGCCTCGTAAGAAGTTGTCAAGACTGCCCAACCAGGCTATGTGGTCCCCCATAAACTTGAAAATACCATTTGTTTCTAGTTAATGTAACCTTATTTACTATACCGCCCGAACAATTTCCCCTCCCACGTGCTTTGTTTTTTTCATACTCTGATTTGACTCAAACACTAAATAAGTATATTATTTACAAAATATCTCTATCACCCAGAAGATATCTCACCAAAAGGAATTAAACAGTTACACATTAAAACTTTTATATATGGGATACGCATCAGTAAACATCAGTATATGCCATTCCAGACCCATTTCTATTTTCTCTGTGGGAAGAACAAGTTACTGAAGCTGAAAGGTGAAGGCTGTCCCTTGTGAAGGAGCCCTTGGTCAAAGCCTGAGCCACGAGGCACTGTTCTCCTTCTGAGGGCATTGATCGACACAACCCAGCTTAAAGGCTAGAGTTCTGAGGGTGAAAAAGAGGCAGCTTTGTGTAAACTCTTCAGGGAAGTACTAGATCACATGGCAACTGTATCATTTTGGGCAATTCACTTCCTTGCCCTGGGCCGCAGTCTGCAGATCAGCAAAGCGAGGAGGTTGAATGAGATGGGAGGGCCCTTCTGATTCGGACATTTTATGTTTCTGTTTATTGAGCACCTACTATATGGCCAACGTATCTTGGTGTTGGGAGAAGGAAGGGGTAAGCAAAGGCCTGGTGGTGGGAAAGTGTGAGGGGGTGTTGGCAGAATAGCCCAATGGAATGTTAGATTAGAATGACACTTAGAAATCACTTTATCCAAGCCCTCATTTTGACAAAGGATGAAACTGAGGCCTGGAGGGGGAACGTTTGCTCTAGGCCCAAGTTAGTGGCAAAAGTTACAACACTAGTGGAGGATTCCTGCTAGGACATAATGGGAGGTAAAGTTGGATAGGGAGGGTGGGGTCAGACAATGGAAGGTCTGGAATGTTGGCTGGATTCCATTCACGTCCTGGTGGAAGGATTCTTCAGTATAGGTAAAAAGAGGCAACATGGAAAGACTGGAAATCTGGAAAGGAGGGGGAGAAGAAAGGGCAGGAGGGAAGGATGCAGAAAGGAGGGAGGGGGGTAGGTGCCAATGACACATTGCAATTCCTTTGCTAATTTGTTCCCAAAGTTCCTTTCTTCCCCACTCTTTCAGGGTGATTGGAAGGGTGAACTACCAGGGCCAAGGACAGCTCTTCAGATCCCTTTGGAAGCTGCTGTGGACCCTGGTGTGAATGATGCAGTGAGAAGAACTCTGGGTCCAGGTTAGGAGTCAGAGGACCTGGGTTTGAATCCCAAATCTGCCACTTTCTGCTTCTGTGACCTTGAGCAAGTAATTGCTCCTCTCTAGGATTCAATTTCTTCCTAGATGGGGTCCCTGGGACCTCTAACTCTATGATTCCATAACATAAACACCAAAACTGGGACAATTTGTGTATCCTATGCAAGGTTTGAAAATTGCTCACTCCTCCAGCACTCCTCTCCTCGCCTTTCTTCTCCTCTCCTCTTCTCCTCCTCCCCTCTCCTCTCCCTCATTATCTCTCATTTCTTTCTTTGTCCTGTCTCTTTCTGTCTCTCCTGTCTGTCTTCTCTTTCCCTGTATCTCTTTCTCTGTTGCTGTCTTTCCCCCCTTTCTCTTTCACCTCTCCTCTCTTCTTTTGTTCTCTTCCCCTTCTTCTCTCATTTCTCTCTTTGTTTCTCTCTCTCTCTTTCTCTCTCTTTTTTTTCTCTCTCTCACACCCTTTGCAGAGTGGGGATATCAACACAACCCAAAGCAGTGTCATTTATATTCAGATACTCTTGCAAATTTCATTCAGAAGGAATCCAGCAAACATTTACTAAGTGCCTCCTGTGTCCAAAGAACCATGCTGGGTTCTATAGACACAAAGACAAAGCTAAAACCAGTCCTTCCCCTCAAGGAGCTTACATTCTACTGGGTAGATACAACATGCTCACAGATCAGTTAGCATAAAGCATATATAAAGTTATACAGAGTAAATTTAAGAATTAGGGCCCAACCTGTTGCAGTGACCAAGAAGACTCGTGTAAGATTTGACACCTGCCCTGTGCCTGGAAGGAAGCTGGGGATTCTAAGAGGCTGAGATGAGGAAGGAGGGAGTGCATCCCAGGCATGGAGAATGATAGAATAACAGCCCCAATTTATGTAGTGTTCTCCTCATGACAGCCCTGCAGGCTGGCTATAGACACATTCTCATCCTTATTATGGTTATGGGAGCAGACCAAGGCCACACAGCTAGGAAACTGAGGCAGGGTTCAAACCCAACTCTCCTGATTCTGGGTCTTGCACCTTAGCCACTGGACCCTAACTTTTCTTGCTTTAATGGCCACAAAGTCACTGATCATATCAAAGTTTTCCATCCTCAAATGCTACCCTCACCATTGAATCAGTTCCTTCCCTCAAGCCGAGCCTGAAACAGTTCACCTTTCCCTACTGATTAAAGATAGACAAAGCACTCTCTTCCCAAGAATCCTGGAAAGCAGCACAGGATGGGTGAAAAGAACCTCAGACTTAGAGTCAGATAATCTGGGTTCATGACTGGGATGGTTGGTAGCACATTGGCTAGAGTACTGGTCCTGGAGTCAGCAAGACTCATTTTTGTGAGTCCAGATCTGGCCTCAGATACGTGCTAGCTGTGTAATCCTGGCTTAACCTTGTTGGCCTCAGTTTCCTCATCTGTAAAATGAGTTGGAGAAGGAAATGGCAAACCTCTCCAGTATCTTTGCCAAGAAAACCCCAAATGGGGTCATGAAGAGTCAGACATGACTGAAACAACTATGACTTGGGTTCGTATACCTGTTCTGCAACTTCTTCCGCATGTGACCATATACAAATGATTTAACCTCAACCTCTCTGGGTTTCACTTTTCTTATCCTTAAAATGAGTCGGGGGGTGGGGGTGGGCTACATCCGAGGCTTGAAACTGGGCTGCACTCCCCAGTTCACCTGAACCAGATTAAAATGTAATTGGAGAGTATTTAACAAAATAAATAAGAAATGCAACAAAACATAGATAATATTAATGTGTGGTTTTCTAAGTCAATATGTAACTGGTATGCATGGTTTAGTTTCTATTTGAATTTGATGCCCCTAGACTAGATGACCAACCCTAAATCTATAATCACAGGATTCTGTGAGAATAATCAGTGCAAATATTATCACGTCCTTTGTAAAATTAGGAAAATAAGAGTCAAAAAAGAAGTGACTTTTCTAAAGTCTTAGAGACAGCAGGTTTTAAAGCAGGTCTTTGATGCCACTTTCAGTTCTCTTCATTCTACTGGGGAGAGACTTCTACTTGAGGTCTGGGGACTGAACCCAGAAGGGCAAAGTTGGGGCTATGTTTATGACTAAGTACATGCCATGGGCATTTGGTCAGTGTCAAATGTGGATTCAGTCATTGCTTGGGAAAGGGGGAGTGGTCCTCCTGAAGCAAACCTGGAACCCAGTAGAGACACCAGGCAAAAAGGCTTTCTATGCCCATGGCTGACCCCACCCCAGCAACCAGACATCTGCTTACTTATTTACCACTGGAAAACACCAACATTTCTCTCCTCTTGGGACCAGACCCCAGGACAAAGGGAGTTCACTGCAATGGAAAAGCTCTGTCTCTAGTATGGAGAAATAATCAGCTACTCAGACAATATTGCAACATGGCACCATGGCCCGTGAACTCTCTGAGAAGAGAGAGATTTCATTCTGCCCAAATAGCCACATGACGGTTGTTTTTCCTTCCACAGAAGTAATAGGGCTTTCCACGTATCCATTTACAGAGGGCAAAGTTGCTCCACTCATAATGTTGGGAGACCCAACTCTACCCTTAACCCTAACCCTGGCCTTAAACCTTTTCCTCTTCATATTTAGATGGATCTTTGATTTCCTTTATGTAAGTGCTCCTTCTTGTGATATAGATTGCTCTCATATTCACATCCTCTTGTTCACATCCCAGAAAAAATTCTACACAGCTGTGGTGGAAACAGTGATTTAGAATCAGAGGACCCAGGTCCAAATCTTAGTTCTGTTATCTACTGCCTAAGGTGATATTGGGCAAATCATCTCATTTCTCTGGGTCTTCTCATCTGTAAAGTGAGGGGTTTGGACTGGATGGCCTCCAAGTACCATTCCAACTCTAAATCTATGGCCCAATGATCTTCTAGGTCTCTTGACATTACTTGGCGACCAATAGAGCCCATGGTCTGCCCATTGGTTATCTCTCATTCTTAACACACGACTAGTCTAATTTTTCTTCTTGTCATACATCTTTCTGTAGAAACCTTTATCCCACTTCTCTTGTGCAATATTCTGTTGGTAATGTGTTATGATATTATGTCCTTTGGAAAAAAATGAGATTTAGAGAGGCAAAAGTCACAGAGTTAGGCCTAGAACCCAGGTGTTGCCTTTTTCAATAATCAGAAAAATCCACACATTCATAGAATTTATGCTGAAATAGGTTTGGGCCCTTTTTTCTCTTACTCTTTATGACTAATTTGCTAAGGGTTTTCCTTCCTCTCTCCCCTGCAGACTTATTCATATGATCATGAGATTGTAAATTTAGAGCCTGAAGGAACTTTAGGGTTATCAGACCCAAAACCCCCAGTTTGCAGATGGGCACAGAAAAGTCAAGTGATTTGTTCTGTCACATAGTTATTAAGGATCTAAGGTGAAAGTTGAAACCACTTCCTCCTGATCCCAAAGATAGCTTCCTATCTACTCCACCAAGCTCTAAATGGGAACTTCCAACCTGAGTGGGATGGAAAAGCCTCACTAGCTTCCTTGACTTCCGCACTGAGAGCCTTCTCACCTCAAAGATGCCTCTGCCCCTGCAGTCCCTCCAGCACCCCTTCTTCAGGAAGGAGCCCGAGCCATACATCCTCACTGCTGACCCTGCTCTGCTCCTGACTCTCCCTTGTGCTACCCCCCTCCCACAGCTTCCTTTCATGTGTTAGCTTTTCCCATTAGAAGGTAAGCTTCTTAAAGGTAGGAACTTTTCTGTTTCTGTTTGTATTCCCAGCATTTAGCACATTGCTTGGCACATAGTAATCACTTAATAAATCCTCTGTCTTCTATGTATCTATCATCTGCCTATCTATCCATAATCTAACTTCCATATATCTATCTACCTGATCCATCTCTCTCTCTCTCCCTCCATCCACATGTATGTATGTATGTATGTATCTATCTATCTATGTATCTATCCATGTGTCTATGTATCTATGTATGCATCTATGTATCTATGTATGTATCTATAGCTATCTATGTATCTATGTATCTATCTATGTATCTATCAATCTACCTGTCTGTCCTTCCATTCATCTGTCTATCTGTCTGTCTGTCTATCTATTAGCTATGTCTATATAGAAAATCGAGGTTATTTTATTTGGGTGATGCAATGGATAGAGTGCTGGTCCCAGAGTCAGAATACCTGAGTTCAAATCTGGCCTCAGACACTTCCTAGGTGTGTGACCTGGGCTCAGTCATTTTTAATCTATATTTTTCTTAGTTTCCTTAACTGTAAAATGAGATTGATAATAGCACCTACCTCACCGGGTTGTTGGGGCAGCTAGATAACTAGAGCCTGGAGTCAGGAAGACTTGTCTTCCTGGGTTCAAATCTGGCCTCAGACACTTACTAGCTCTGTGATCCTGGGCAAGACATTTCACCCTGTTTGCCTCAGTTTCCTCATCCATAAAATGAGCTGGAGAAAGAAATGGCAGACCACTCCAGTATCTTTGCCAAGAAAACCCCAAATAGGGTCACGAAGAGTCAGACACAAGTGAACAACAACTCAACAACCCTGGATTGTTATAAAGATCAGATGAAATAAAATTTGTGAAGTGTTTATTTCGGTGCCTGGAATACAGTAGACACTATGTTAATGGTAACCATTCTTAGCTATTCTTACTTGTTAAATGAGTACTCCTCTGCAGACAGTGTTTTCTTCAGTGACATGGGGAGTCATTTTCAAATCTTTATTGTCTCAGTAACTTTCACAGTCTACTTGTGACTTTGTAGAAACTCCAGAGTTCCATGATTTTTTTTTTTCCAAATGATTCATTTGACTTTGTGTGTGTAGGAACAGCCCAAGGAAAACTTGCCTCTGCACCCACCCTCTGTCCCAGGTTCATACACTTCCTTCTACCTTTGAGGGTTATGGGGATTGAACCCTGATTGATATCACTGGGGATAGCATACAGTGGGTGACTGAGACTCCCAGCTCCCAGGGCCCTGCCCCAGGTATTTCTTGCTGTTTCAAAGTTTGTTTTATGGATGGGTCTGCCGTGAGTCAATATGATAATGTTTCCTGTGAGAGTTTTATTCCCAGCCTTCTTTGTGGTCTGTGTGTGTCCGAGCACGTACTTCTAATCGGCAGAAAGTTTGCTGTGGCCTTGTTTACATGCCCACCCCCAAAAAAGGTACCAAAGAGGAGTTTCTAGGGAGAGCTACTCCCCGTGTTCTCTATGATTTAAACTGTGAAGGAGGGTCACAGGCATGAGGCCTTGTTCTGTGTCCTGGACACAACTGGATTTTTAGTCATTTCAGGATTGGTTCCAGCCTCTCCTTTTGAGGCTTATCTCCACCTTGGACAATGACGCCCAGTCCCTCAAGTGACTTTGCCTATGGGAATGTCTATCTTTGGACAGCTAAGGTGAAGGCAACCTGTACTGACCTAGTCCAATCAGGTTAGGGAAATAGGGAACTTTCTGGGCTTTCTGAGCAAGGTGAAAAGACCACTGGACTGTGAGTCAAGAGACATGGATTCTAGTCTGGCTCTGCCACTAAACTGAGTGACCTTGGACAAGTCATTTGTCTTGTCTAAGCCTTATTGTCCTTCTCTGTAAGATGAAGGGGCAGGAGTAGGCTGTTGAGTTATCTGGCAGTTCCAACTGATGAAATGTGAGGTGTTGTTTAATATAATAAGATGAAACATTTAGAAAGGCCTTAGTTATCCTCTAGTCCAGTGGTTCTCAACCTTCTTAATGCCACGACCCTTTAATACTAGTATGTGGGTGTATCTGCATGTGGGAGGACCCACCTGGGGACGGATAGAGGAGCAGTGTCTCAGTTCCTAAGACCATCGGAAATATGTGTTTTCCCATGGTCTAAGGCGACCCCTGTGAAAGGGTCATTTGACCCCCAAAGGGGTTGTGACCCACAGGCTGAGAACTGCTGCTCTAGTCCAACCAAAGTGGGCCAAGATGGTAAAAGATCTTGAGATGATGCCCTATGTTAATAACAATGATTGATGATGATGATGACAATAGGTAGCATTTACATAGTCCTTCAAGGTTTGCAGAGCTCAGTACAGATATTTCTTCATTTGAGCCTCACCAGAACCCTGGGAGGTAGGTGCTATTATTAACACCATTTTACAGATGGGGAAACTGAGGCTGAGAGGTTAAATGACTTGCCCAAGGTCACACAGCTCTCAAGAGTCTGAGGTAGGATTTTAATTCAGATCTTCCAGATACTAAGTCTAGTACTCTTACTCACTGTGTTAATCTAGACCCCCAAGGAAGAAGACCAATGGAAGGAGGGAGGGATGTTTTGCCTGGAGCAAAGACATGAAATTCGTCTTTGGGTATTTAAAAGGCTGTCCTGTGGAAGAGGGACTAGCCATTCTGCTTAGCCCTAGTGGATAGAAGAAGAGTAATTGGGTGAAAGCTTTGGGGTGTGGGGGTTGGGAGATGGGTTAAGAAGCAAGGAAAAACTTCCTGGCACCTCGCCTTGTCCCAAAGCCTCAGCCATGAGAAGTTGTGACTTTCCTTTCCCGAGAAGTTTTCAAGCAGGGACCATTTGTACAAAAGGTAGAAGGGATTCTTGGTCAGGTGTGGCTTGGGCTGGCCGGCCTGTGATCTTCCCTCCAGCTGTGAAATTCTCTGAATTGGAGGCAACTGAGAACCAGATTTCAGAAACTGCCCAAGGCCATGCAGGTATTAAATAATAAAGCCAGTTCTGAGCCCATATCCTTTCTCCAAATCCATTGTTCTTTGAATTACACTGTGCTGAAAGTGAAGGTTTATTCAACAGATAGCCACTGAATGTATGCCACTGGATAAAGTGCTTACTAGGATTTTCCAGAACAGAGAGAAAATGATTCTTATTCTCAGAGATTGTCATTATTTAAAATCAGTTCCTTTGCAGAGAGATTTTTTTAAATATGAGATTATTCCTCATTCCTCTATATCCTTCCCCAGCCTGAGTGATTTTTTCCACTAAATACATTTCTAAGTCTTCTAAGTATAACACTTCTCCTACTGTGCCAGCAATTAAAGCCTCAGTTCCATTTAATTAATTAAAATCAATTACTTTTTAACAAATGGGTATTTCAGGGCAGCTGGGTGGCAAAATGGGTAGAATGCAGATCCTGGGGTCAGGAACTCAACCTGAGTTGAAATCCAGCCTCAGAAACTTACTAGCTGTGGCAAGTCACTTAACCCGATTGCCTCCAAATTAAAAAAAAACCCCAACAAAGTACAAAACCAAAACCAAACAAAAACACCAAACCAAATGGGTATTCCTTTGAAGATATAACAAGAACAAATGGATGAACATTTCATCCCCCAGCACACTGGAGGCACATTCTTTTCTATACCATCTCTTTCTCTGGGGAGAATGGGCTCAAATTTTAAACCATTTTCCATGTAATACTGGTCCCACTAAGTTCCCATCCAAATACAGCATGGATGCTGGCTTGTCCCTCTCTGTTATCTGAAAGTTTTGACTCTCTTTGGACCTAGATGCCAGACTGCTTGCCTGCAAAAATCTGGCATGAACTCTGCTGCTGGTGTCTTTTTCTCCTGACCTTCCAAAGTTCCCAAGCTCATAGCCATTTCCTATCTCCATCTAGAAACAGGAAAAAAATGAGTATGGCAAAAACATGAGTTCCTGGCTTCATGCTGGCTCCAGGTGAGAGAAGGCCTGAGATTTCTCCCAGACCTGAAAACCTTTGTCATCTCATCTTGCTCCAATGCTAGAAAGTCCAGAAAAAAAAACAAACCCATACCAAGAGAACTGACTCTGGCCTTACTAGTACTACTTGGACATGTCACATGCTGTCATGTTTTTTCCAGAAGCAAGTTCCCTAGCTTCTTGGGAGTGGGAGATTGCATATGCTGAGTAGACCTATACTTACTTACCAGGTGATCCTTACAATTCTGTGAGGTCTTGCCTCTTCAAGGATGCTGGAAACTCCTGTAGGGTCAGGGACTGTGTACCTCTTCATTTTCTCTCTCATAATCCCTAATTTCCTTCAAAACTAGGTTTAAACTCTACCTTTCTCAGGATGCCTCTCCTAATCTCCCCAGCTCCTCAATGTTTTCCCCAAACCTCAAATCACTTTGTATTTATTTTGCTTATGCTAGTAGCAGTCTCATTGGTTCCAAACTGAATCTAAACTCCTTGAAGGCAAGAACTGTATATTGTTTTTTCCTTTGCATCCCTAATATTTGAGATAATAGGCACAATAAATACTTGCTGATTGATTGAGCATGTACCAGGAACTCTTCTGATACTTCTTGTTTCAACTGGATTTGAGTTCTTCTGCTTCCTCAGAGCAGTGATGGCCTTGAATAGAACCTGAGTTGGCTGTTTGTTTTTCCTTTTAATTATTAAAATTTTCACTTCTAATCAGCTTGATTTCTTCTGAAGCTGGTCAGATTTTTGTCTGGAGTGGGGGGGGGGGGAGGTAATTTCTTTGTATGGTAATTTCACATTTCTCAGGAAAGGAAAGAGAAATGGAATTATGCCTCTCCTGAACCAGGCCTAGAGGCATTGATTTGATGGGCTGACCTTAGATCCTCCCTCTTTCTACTCCAGGTTCCTCCACCTACATCTACTTATACTTTTGTTGGCCTCTTGACCATTTCTAGGGCATAATAATTATAAGACTCCTGCTTGAATCCCAGACATAAATTCGGACAATATGGTGGGGGTTGAGTGTAAACCTAGGGTCACAACCCCAGGCTTTGCCCCAGGAGGAATTTCCACAAAATAATTCCATATCAGCATAGGGGGAATGAGAGAAAGTGGAGACAATGAGAGGGTGTTGTAGTAGGATCCATAGCCAGGTTCCATATTTGTGAAAGGTCCCTGACCACAGTGTCTACAGTAGTGCACCGGGAGTCTGGAAGCCCAGGGTTTAAATTTCATTCTAACGTTAGCTTTGGAACCATGAGCAAATCACTTCACCTTTCTGAGGCTGTTTCCTTGCCTTAATGAAGATGATACCTTACCTGTAGAACCTAAGTCAGAGAACTAACTCTTTTGAGTATCCAGAAAGATGGTGTATGGCTAATATTTCTTAAGGCTTGATGAGATGTAGGAATGTAAGCTATTATCACAGAGGTTTGCAGTTTTCAAAATGCTGTTATACATATCAGGTTGACTGTTGCTCAAACACCTCCATTGCTCCGTAGTTTTAGAACTGGGAGGGATCTCAGAGGTCACCCAACCCAACCCAATTGTCTCATCTAATGAAAAAGGACACTGAGACCCAGAGAGGCTAAGGAATTTCTCGAGGTAGCACAAGAGCTAAATTTCAATATTAGGACTGGAGCCCCTGTCCTCCGATTTCAAAACCTGCATTCTTCCCCCTCTAAGGGATAGGGAGTTATTATTATTCCCATTTGATGGATGGGTGCATTGAGGCTCTGAGCTGTTCAAGGGCTTGCCTAGACCACATAGCTCATTGGTGGCTGAGCTGGAAAGCACACCCAGTCTCCTATCTTAATCCCAGTCTTCTTTCCTACACCACATTGCTTTTGATGATATAGGGACCAAATATCCAGATGATTGGCCAACTCTGATCAGATATGCTATCATCATGAAGCTAAATAGGGCCATAGGAGAATAGATTCAGATCAGGAAAGTAGTTTTTAGGTTATCTAGCCCGTACCTGAGGCTCAGAGATATTAAGGGACTGGCCCAAGGTCACACAGGTAGGCTATGGGGCTGGCTTTGGAATTCAGTGTTCTTTCCACTATGCCACACTTTACTTTGGCAAGCAGACCTTCAGATCTCAGGATCTCTTCAAGCAACAATAACCTCACAGAAGCATCTAGATACTGTAAATGAATTTTTAAAAATAAATAACTGCATATAGTTAAGTCTCCCAAAGGAACCATTTTCACAAATGCCAGCTTTCTAAGACCATGGTGCAAGGCCTCATTCCATAGTTATTCTCTGGACTCCAAGGCATCATGAAATAAAGCCTTATCCTATTTGGTGGCATTCTGCTGGGAATTGCCCAAGCGACTTTGGATTCATTATTAGGAAAGTGGCTGGTGTTGTTCCATCCTTTTGTGCCTCAGCATTTCCAAATGTGCAGCAGACTCCAGTCTACATTTCTCAGCACATAAGCCACCCACAGCAGACAAATCCCAGCAGTACTCGGTGGGGTGGGGGACCCTGTTTCATGGTGTGATAAATATTTCCTATATCCTTGCTTCTTGCCTCTGAGCTGGGCAGCCTGCTGTTCCACTGATTTTACAGATGAGGAAACCCAGGTTAAGGGAGGCTGTTGTTACTCAAGGCAACCCAGCTAACAAATGAGTTCAGATCCTCTGATTTCAAACCCGGCACTTTTCCTACTATTCCATGGTGTGATGGAAGGCTCATAGACCTGGGAGGAAAGAGATCCTGATCCTAGTGCTAGCTGTATAGTTGACTCACTGAATGACCTTGGGTGCATCACTGTACCTTTCCTTGCTTTGGTCAGGCAGGAGTTGTGGGTTTGGTGAATAAAACATGTTATTGTTGTAGACTTTTCCCATGGGATGTTCTTGGCAAAGATACTGGAGTGCTTTGTCATTTCCTTCTCATTTTACAGATGAGGAACTGAGGCAAATAGGGGTGAAGTGACTTGCCCAGGGTCACACAGCTAGTAAGTGTCTGAGGTTAGATTTGAACTTAGATCTTTCTGACTCCAGGGCCTATGCACTGAGCCACCTAGCAGCCAAATAAAACATGGGGGAAATCACTAGCCAGTCCTTTAGTACCTCCATTAGGAAATATCAGGAGAAGTGGAAGGAAAGGGTTGGGATCACCACCTTATCCTTATTCTGATCTTATTGGAATCTAATGTCAGGAATAAGACCAAGCTCCCCAAATTTTTCCAATTCTTGCCATAGAACCAAAGAGGGGTTACAAGAACCTATGGCTGTATGAGTTCATTAGGTGGAAGGTAGGGTTCAGACCTTTTGGGGTCTGTTGGATATGGGAAGCAAGTTGACTAAATGCCTAAGGAATTCCTGGGGTTAGATGTGAAAATGCAACGAAGGTGGGAGGTTTGGGGAGTCATCTCATGGAGGCAAAGTATCACTGGTTGGATAAAGGTTGGAGGATGTGTTCTTGTCAGTTATATATCAGACCAAATTTATGGTGGGGATGGATTTGTTTGGTTTAGGGGTAGTGGTCCCAGTTCTGGCTGTTGTTTCATCAGCCTGGCCCATTACAATGGGGAAAGTTCATTGGCAGTCCCAAACCATCCAGAATAATTAAGGACAAGCAATGCTATAATCATGGGGGCCTAGCTGCGATTTCCACCCTCATTTCAGACAGGAACATAAAAAGACTATTCTAAGCGGGCTTCATGAAAAAGGCCCACAGATCCCCCTGAGGGAAATATGCCCAATGCCCTCCCCTGCCACTCTTTGTTTATAGTCCTTCACAACATCATTTTTCATCAAAAATACAAGTTTTTTTCTTTTACAGCAAAAGATGTGCCATTCTAATACATATACTTTGAGAGAAGTGGGGGAGTAGAAAAGGGGCTAGAGCTGGTATTAACCTGGATTCAAGTTCCAACTCTACACTCACCAGCTGGATGGCTGTAAGCCAGCCTCATTAGCTTCTTCAAGCCTCAGTTTCTCTCTCTGTAACATGGAGATAATAATACCAGTCTAATGGACCTCTCAGGGACTGTTAAGAACACACCTTTAAAATTATGTAAATACAAACTGTTACACTTGTTATTCTAATGAATAATAATGAACACCCTCCATTTGGAAACTGGGTAACTCATCAATCTATGGTCACTGTCCCGGATGTGACAGCCATTTCCTTTCTTTTTTTCTTCCTTTTTTTAGTAAGTTAAGTTGACATTTATTGTTTTTATGTTATGGTAATTTCCAGATACAGTGTCTCACTCCCCTTGAAGCAAAGAAAAACAGTTAAAAATAGCCAGATGCCATGACCACATGCATATGTATGACCCCACCTTTCTGTAAGGGGGAAGGAGCGAAGCCCCATTATTTGTTCTCAAGGACCAAGATTCACTCATCTAAATTCCAGGAATAGGGAGGAGGCAGACAGAGAAGGAACATGTCAGCATATGTCACTGTGAGTAGCAATAAAATTCACAAAGAAAAAGACTCTTTGGTGTTTACCTAGTAGAGGCAACCACATGGGTCCATATAGTGGAACAATCACACATCAATAACAATTTGAGATGGCAAGGACTTGGTCTGTTGCAAAATCTGCATTACCATCATGTGGGTATTTGCAACACAGGCTGGAGTCTCTGGAGTCTCCATGGTCTGATTAAAAAATGGCAGTCCCCCTCCCTCTGAAAGGCATGTAGCAATGGCTCTCTCTATGTGATGGCTGGATTCATCCCTGTAGACTAGAATATGGATGTGGCCAAGGGATTACCAGGTTACTGCCCCTTGCCCCACGTCTGAGCTGGCACACTTCTCCTGTCAATGTCTGCCCCATTGCAAATGAGGAACTTGCTAAGGAGGAGGCCACGTGTTCTGAGATGCACATTGTAAGATAAATCTGACCAGTAGCCATAGAATCTTAGGGCTGGAAAAAGGCTTTAGAGACATGAAATAACTTCTGACTGTGTTCTGACCATTGTGTGAAGCCAGAAAGACACAAAGTTCAGATCAGATTCAGCCCCTGCCTGTAAGGATCATGGGATCACAGATTTGGAGCTGAACAGGGCCAGCTTTATGGATAAGGAAACTGAGGTCAAGAGCCCAATGTCCATGATGGTAGGGGTCAGGATTGGAACAAGGCCCTTTACCTCCAGACTCTGTGCTCTTTCCCCCATATCCTGACTTTACAAGGACGAGGCTTGCAGACCAATAGGGGGATGAGATATCAATAGAAATCTATAACATAGACTATTAAATATAATTAATATATACCAAATAAGTTAAATACATTAAACAAAATATTAAATATAATAAATAATAAGTGATAAATGGATTCATCATCTAGGCTAACTCTATTATTTTTCAAAAGAAGACTGAGGCTCAGAGGTAGGGTCAGAGGATTATAGCACGGGAAGGAATTTTTTAGAGATGTAAATAGTATTTTACTTTTTCTAATTACATGTAAAGACAATTTTCAACATTCATTTTGAATAAGATTTTGAGTTCCAAATTTTTCTTCCTTTCTCCCTCCCTTAGTCCTTCCCCAAGATGGTAAGAAATCTGATATTGCTATACATGTACAGTCATGTAAAATATATTCTATGGAAAGCAATTTGAGAAGGCACTTAAGTTTAATCTGTGAATCCAACTTCCCCAACAAGAGGTCCAATACTGCCTAAGCACCTATAATTTCTTTCGTGGCTCAATCCAAAGAGTCACTAATGGTTTGATGTCAATTTGGAAGGAGAAATCTATTGGAATGACTGAGATATCTGTGCTTGGTCATACATTGTTGGACAGCTTGCATTTATAATTTGGATGAAATTTTCTACAGTGGTAGATGATAACAATTGTAGTTTCTAAGATGTTTCCGAGGCTGGAAATGTTTTGAGTGACAGAATTAGGATCCAAAAAGATCTCCATAAACTAAAACAAATAAGATGAAACTGAATAGGGTTAATTATAAAGTTTTATATTTAGGTTAAAAAAAAATCAACTTTGTAAGTAATTATGTTGACGGGTATTTTAAAAGTACCTACTGTGTGCTGGGTACTGTGTGCTAAGTGAATAATCAATGAAAAGCATTGATTAAATTCTTACTATATGCCAAGCATTGTGCTAAACTTTGAGAATACATATCCCGAATCAAGATAGTCCCTGCCCACAAGGAACTTACATTGAAATTGGGGAGACCACCACATAGGGGAATCCCAGGGAAAGCAGAATTGAGCCAGCTCAGCTCCTCTGAGGCCTGATCTCTAATAGTACTGATCAAGGAAGCTGATTAGATAGCAGTTGTCTGAAAGAGATGGGGGGTGGGGTTTGGGTGAACTGCAAGGGCAGTATCAGTCAACAGTACTTTATGGAAGGCAAAAAAAGGGAGGAGGGATTCAATTTTAGGTTGTCTTAAGAAAGGCATAATGAGCTCCTTTTTTTTTTCTTTTTTCCGCAATGGCCTGATGCAGGAATCTGTTTTGCTTGGCTATGCATGTGTGTCACAAGATTTTTTTTTTCTTTTTAGATGGGGGAGAGGAGAAGAAAACAAATGCTTGTTAATTGAAAACAATAAAATTAAATCTAAAAGAGCATTCTATGACCTCTAAAAGGAGGGAGATAACTTCCAAGTTTCCTTCCAGTTCTAAATCTATGATCTTGAACCTGTCCCACTGGGCTTTTCTCTGGTCAGACCACACCTGATGAATTATCTTCACTTTTTGGTGCCACATTTCAGGGAGGATGTTGATAAACTAGAAATCAATGAGAGGAAGCATGCTATAGTGGAAAGAATGTTGGATTTGGAGTCACCAAATCTGGGTTCAAATGCTACCCAGGACATTTAACGATAGCTAAGGGACTTTGGACAAATCATTAAATGCTTGGAAGATTGTCATCCATGTGTATAATGAGAGGG
Organism: Pseudochirops corinnae; assembly: GCA_028646515.1. Lineage (NCBI taxonomy): Eukaryota > Metazoa > Chordata > Mammalia > Diprotodontia > Pseudocheiridae > Pseudochirops > Pseudochirops corinnae. The sequence continues at coordinate 44,250,926 of CM053590.1, forward strand.
CAGGACCAGAAGATCTCTGAAGTCCTTTCCAACTAAATCTATAACCTCTTATTGGAGGATGGTGACCAGGGTGGTGGAGCGTCTTGAGATCATGCCATGGGAGGATCAGTTGAAGGAACTAGGGTTGGGTAGCCTAGAGAGAGGCCTCAGGAGACACATGATAGCTGTCTTCAGATATGGGAAGAGTTGGCATGTGAAAGAGGTATAAGATATTGTTCTCCTTGGTTCTGAAATGTCAAACTAGGACCATGAAATGGGCATGGTAAAGAGGCAGACTTAGGCTTGGGGGAAGGAGAAGCTTCTGAGTGACTGCAGCCTTCCAAAGTAGAATGGGCTGCTCCAAGAGGGAATGGATTTCACTTCACTGAAGGTCTTCATTGGAAGGCTAGATGACCACTTGACATGGATGTTGTGGGTGGTGTTCTTGGTCAGGACCGGGATCCCTTCTGACCCTGGGATTCTGATTTTTCCGAGGATAGTCCATCTAACCTAATAGGGTTTCTAATGTGCTCGCTGTATGTGATTTCATACTCTGCAAAGGGCATTCACAAGACTGTAGACATGGAACACCAAATTCCACGTTATTTTACAGATCCTCTAACGATTATAAACTCTTGGGGATGGGGACCATGCCACATGGGTGTCATTGAAAGAGTAATGGGCTGAGTCAGAGTCAGGAGACCCAGATTTGAGCCTCTGCTGTATTACTTACCAGTCATGTGACCTTGGCCAAGCCATGTCAACTGATCCTCAGTTTCCTCATCTATAAAATGGGGGTATCTTATTTGTACTCTTCTCTTGGGGGAGAAAAGGTTGTGAGGCTCCAGTGAGAGGCATAAAACCTTTGTAAACAAGGATTTCTTGACCTTGGCAGAGGGAGGTCTCTACATCATTGAAATAAGTTATTTTCTACCCTCTATCACCAAACAATAATATTGGGACCATAGGATTTAATCTGAAGGAGACCTTAGGGATTACCTCGTTCTTTCTCCTCATTATACAGAGCCAGAAACTAGCTTATTAGAAGGGAAAATATTGGATTTGGAGTCACAGAACCTGAATTAGAGTCCCTAGCTTTATTATCTACTCTATTTTCTTTTGAGCTCCAGCCTCAGTCTTCTCCTCAATAAAAAGAGGGAGCTGGATTAGAATACCTCTAAGGTCCATTTCAGCCCCCAAGCCCATGTAGTGATATCCTCTGGTCTCACAATAGGTGAGTTGGGATTCTAACACAGGCCTTCTTCCATCCTAGCCCAGTGAACCCTACTTAGCATTACCACTGCAAATGTCAATTTGTCTGTAAATTATTATTTTTTCTTTTTAAAATAGGTGAAATTGGTACCTTTTGGGCTTATATCATCTAGATTGACCCCTATACCAGAGCTATCCCTTATAACAAAGAATTTTTTTTTAAAGAAAAAAAAGAGGAAAAAAATTCTGCAAAAGATTCAGCCATCAATTTATCAAGAAAATCTAACATTATGTGCAGTGTTCCACATGGATGGACCTCCCTTCTCAGCAAAGGAGTGGGGCGAGGTGTTACTGTTAATATCACACCACCATTACCAGCAGCCTGCCAGCACAGCCTTGGGAACACTATGAACAGTCAATAAAAACTAGCTGAATTTCTGTTGAACTGTTTCCATTGTGTCCGACTTTTCATAAAACCCCATTTGGGGTTTTCTTGGCAAAGAAAAGTGGTTCTCCATGTCCTTTTCCAGCTTATTTTATGTATGAAGAAACAGAGGCAAACAGGGTTAAGTGACTTACCCAGGGTCACACAGATGATAAGTGTTTGAGGCCAGATTTGAACTCAGGAAAAGGAGTCTTCCTGACACCAGGCACAGTACTCTACCTAGCTGTCTCTAGCCAGATTAGAGTAGATTAAAGCAGAACATCAATAGCTTCCAAGATGTTTTCAGCCTAGGTGGTATAGTGGACAGGGCAATGTCTCTAGAGTCGGAAAGACTTGAGTTCAAGATACTTCCTCGTGGTGGGCAGATCATTTAACCTCCAGTTTTCCCATCTGTAAAATGTGGATAATAACAGCCCATGCCTCCCCAGATTATTGTGAGGATCAAGAGAGATAGTAATTAGAAATCTTAGCACAGTGCCTGGTACAGAGTAGGCCTTCAGTGGATGCCTCAAGATCATTAAAGCTGACTTTGGACTCTGCTCTTGAAAGCCTTCATGTTTTATTGGCTTCAATAACTCTGATAGCATCATCCTAATTGGCCAGGCTGAGGTCAAGTCCTCCTCTTTTTGGTTTACTGCCTAAGTTTGGAAAATCTGACCTTCCTTCCTTTCCCCCAGCCTCCTTCCAAGTGACAGTTCTCAGCAACTCTTGCACACCATGACTCAGCGCTTAGCCAGGGGCTGGGCAAGGGCAGTTTTTAGCAGGCTCAGAACAAGAGAACACAGTTGAACCTCTGAAGGGTAGAATAGGTGGTCCTCTACACAGTTTTGATGTGACTGGTCTTGGGGGACATCTATCTCCTATTACAACCCCTACTTTGGTGCCTATAATTCCACCAACAGGGCATCATTCTTTTGGCTTAAGCATTGACCTTTTGCTGTTAGGTCCCCAGTGGGAAGGCAGATACATCTAAGGAGGGGAATGCACATTAAGTCTTAGAGTGAATGAATCCTTCAGAAGAGGCTTCTGGAAATGTACCCAAATAACTCCCTAGGGAGGCAATAAATAGAGTCGAAAGAGCACTGGTTTTGCAGTAAGAGGAGGTGGATTGAAGTCTTGCCTCTGATGTGTAGGACCTATGTGAACTAAAGCAAGTCACTTAGTGTCAGTTTCCTTGTCTGTAAAATGAGAAGTTTCTTCCTAAAGAGAAGAAAGGGATTCATATGTACAAAAATATTCTCAGCAGATATTTTAGCTAGAAAAAAATAAGGAGGTGCTTGTCAATTGGCACGTGGTGTAACAAATTGTTGGGTGGCAAGAAATCATGAAAAGGATGGTTTCCAGGAAACTTTGGAAGACTTATTATGAGCTGATGCAGAGTGAAGTAAGCAGAACCAGGAGAACAATTTCATACAGTGACAACATTGTAAACACAAACAATTCTGAAAGACTTTAAAACTCTGATCAATGAAGTGAGCCACCATAAGGACCAATGATAAAGCATCCCTAACCACCCCCTGACGGAGGGAATGGACTCAAGGTGCAGAATGACACAGACATTTTTGAACATGGCGGGTATGGAAATTTGTTTTGCTTGACTTTGAATATTTGTTACAAGGGTTTTGTTTTTACTTTATTTTTTCTTTTTCTCAATGGGAGTTAAGGAATGGGTTAAAAAAAAGAAAAAGAAAAGAAAGTCACTGAAGCATTAAAAAAAGTAAAAACCACAACATACAGACAAAAATAAGAGTCAGAAGGAAACAGACGGTGGGACAGCTTTGAAAGTTACATACTGGTTTTATGCCCCCCAAAAATGCAAGCTATGTAATAAAGATTTGCTGTACCATGTGTAATGCTTTTTTCCCTCTACTTCGCACAAAAATGCTCATTTTATTTTCTTTGCAACTTATTGTCTTAGAGAGTGGCCTAGGGCATTGAGAGGTAAAGGGGTAGGCAGGGTTGTGTGGTCAGGATGTATCAGAAGTAAGACTGGAACCCAAGTTTTCTTGGCTTGGAGGCTAGCTTTCTATCCATTACCACACATGGCCACTCGCCTTGTACCTAGTACACTTAATGTGTAGTGAATTGACTTGAACTGAGGAAGTATTTTTTCCTCCTTTTTAAAATCAATCAATGATCAATTTATCCATCTAGACACAGGTTTAAGGACTTAGGAGCAAAGACAGTGCTTTACTGTCCCAGGTAGTGATGGTCCCTGAGTTTTATTCCTGAGTAACAGATCCTGATGATTTCTCTACTTTCATCCCTCCCACTGGGGAGAGCACAGTAACCCTCTTTTCCTACCAAAGGCAGGGAAAAAAAAAAATCCATTGCTACCTCAGTTTCCCCTATGGTCTCTCCAGGGATGGAGAGCATATTCAGGGACATTCAGTAAATTGGTTAGACTCTTTCTCCTCCCTAGATCTAGTCCTGGATTAGGTCTGGAGCCCAAATCTGAGATCTCAGCTGGGGATGCCTAGTAGACACCATCTCCTCTCAGGCCCCACCCACCAGAAGTATTGCCGATGAAGTGTGGAACAGGTGTAGAAGGAGGATGGGGGAGGTGGACAAGGCTTTCATTTTGCCCGGGGCTTGCTTACATTGGCGAACAAGGTTTAGGCCATGACTTTTATGGGGGGGGAGTAAATGGTGTAGGGGGAAGGGCAGGTCCTAGTGTGCTTCTGGTTCCCACCTCCTGGACTGTCCCAGCACTGGGCCTTGCGTGACTTGGGCACAGGCCTCAGCCAGGGTGTGGGAGCAAGCAAACTCCATTAGCCATTATCAGAGATCTCTCCCAGCCCCAAGATAGTAAAGTTTGAGGACTAGCTTTACATGACTGTAAAGCAGAGTGATTGGGGTGGGTCACGCGGAGGTGGAGGTGAACTCGGAGGCTGAGGCAGCCCTGCCGACTTCCTGCCCAGCAGGTAGAAACAGCCCAGGAGCCACAGGATGGGATATTACTCATAGGACAGAGCCATATCCCTGAGCTTGTAAAGATTGGGCCGGAGAGTTTGCTCTCACAGCCCTTATAGCTCCTGGGCTAAAACTTTATTCCCTCCTGGGAGGGTTATATGGTCTGAGGGAATCAATGCTAATTGTGTGTCCTCTCAGGCCCAGGCCCAGGCCTGATCTGGGGCTCAGGTTACCTCCTCTTCAGCATCTGCCTGGGTCAGGCATCAGGAGGCCCAGAGATGGAGAGGGTGGGTCTTAGAGGGGACTCAGGGAAGGGGGAAGGGGCGTCACACTAATTAAAAGTGAATATCCATTTTCTGGCCCTGCCCGTGGGCCTGACAGGAGGTCTTCTGTGGGCCACTTCTCCTCCCAGGCAGGAGTGGGCTATGGCCAGTAGAGACTGGAGAGAGGGGCAAAAGACCTTTCCTGGCCTGGGGGATTCAGGGTAAATGTCCAGAGCAGAGAAACCCCCCTGAGTGAGAGGAGCTGGGACTCTGCTCTCTGGGGCCCTGCTTGGCTGTCTTTCACCTTTCTCCTGGCAATAAAACTCTGTCTGGAAGGAGAAAGCGGCTATTGCCTCCTCTTCATGTGAGAAGGGAGACCTAGGGAAAGTAGGAGCCTGCTTGCTGTCAGGCACACTTCGAGCTAGGGGCGTGCGTGTGTGCGTGTGTGCGTGTGTGTGCGTGTGTGTGTGCGTGTGTGCGCGTGTGCGTGCGTGTGCGTGTGTGTGCGTGTGTGTGTGTGCGTGTGTGTGCGTGTGTGCGCGTGTGTGTGTGTGCGTGTGTGTGTGTACCCCATGACTCCTTCCCCAACAACAATTTAGTCAACCAATCAATCCAAAAGCGCTGTTGAACTCCTGCTCAGTGCCTGGCCCCGTGCTAGATGCTGGGGGGACAGAGACAAAAGTGACAGCCCTGTTCTCTAGAAGCTTGCGTAGGTGGGAGGGAAGGGAAGACAGTGTGTGCACACAGGTAGCCAAGCGGACACAATAAAGGAGGTAGTCTGGTGTGCGTGGGGGTGTGTGTGTGGGGGGGGGGAATCAAGAGCTGGCTCAGGAGGCAGGAAGACCCCAGAACTAAAGGCCAGCCTCTGGCACTTGAAGGCTCTGTGCCTCGGGACAAGTCACTTCTTGGGTCCCCCCCACCCCCACTCCAAGGCAACTTTCTAAAACACCAAATGACTAGAGGAAGTTCCTCCCCAGAAGTTCTCAGTGCAGATGAAATCACCGGGCCAGTTTAAAATAAAAAAGGAAGAAAGGAATACAAGTTAATTGGGGGTGGAGGCCTCAGCAGCTGGGGGGATCTGGAGTAGGGTGAGGTACAAAGGTCCAACTGAAACAGTCCCGGTCCTCAAGCAGCTTAGAGTCTGCAGAGAAAGTACATACCAAATCAATGAAAGGTAGTGGGGGTGGGGTGGACACCCCACGGCATAGAAAAGAAGAACATTGATGACATATAAGGGGAGGCCTCCTGGAACAGAGCCAGCACTCAACAAACATTTGTCCACGGAGCTGGCTCCCCGGAGGCTGCTGGGGAGGGGTCCTGGGGAGCCCCTGCCCCCTCCCCCGCCCCCGCCCACATGGTGTGGTTTGTCTGACTAACAACCTTGAATGATGAAACCCTTCCTCTTCCCCCCTCTCCTGGAGGCTAAACCCTCAGCACTTTAGACTTTCACTTCTTGTGTCTCATTCACACACGGTCCATTTTCCAACTCTCCCGTCACCTCACGCTGGCCAGCCGGGTCACTCCAGGCTCAGGCTATCTCTTTTGGGGGCTCTAGGTTGGCCTAGGTGTTCCCTGAATTCGATTTGATTTGATCTGGGCTCCTCCTGCTAGCTGGCCCTCCCAGTTTCTTGTTCATAAACTCCACCCAGGGCAGCCTAGTGTTGAACCTGAGGCCAGGGGATAGGGGGTAGAGAAGGAAGGAAGGAGGCCCACGGGCAGGTTTTCTGGCGTCTGTCTGTCTGTGGGCCTGGTAAACGGCCCTGATAGGATGATAGGAATTAGTCGGGAGGAACTTGACAGACCGGCAGGTTTAAAGCCCACACTTTACAGATGAGGACATCAGTGTCCAGAGATTTTAAATGACCTTTTGGGGGGGCCACACACATGTGATTAGCCTCATTTTCCCTGATGAGTTCTCCGAAACCAGAATCAAGATTTGAACCCAGATTTCTGACTCCAAACCCAAGGGGGGTTTTTGTTTTATTTTTGGGGTTACATCACAAATATGGCAGTCTCTGGAGTTAAAGAACTCGCTTCTTCAGAGGGTCTTAAGCTGGGGTCTGTGGGTGAGCTTTTTAAAAACATCCTTGGTAACTTCTATTTCAATGTAATTGGCTGCCTTTGTCCTTTTGTTGTGTTTGGTTGTGGGAGGGGGTCCCTAAGCTTTACCAGGCTGCTGTAGGGCGCCATGACACAAAACAGCTTCAGAACCCCCAAATGCCTCTAGTCTCACCTCTGCTTTACACCCCAAGCGCCTGCACATAGAGCTAGAGACCAGTCATGGAGACCTCTGATTTTATAGATGAGAAAACTGAGGTCCAGGGAGATTACGAGACGGGCCCGAGATGGCAAGGGGCAGGGGCAGGGGCAGGGGCAGGACTTACACTCAGAGTTTTCTTGCTCCAGATCTAGGACTTTTCCTATTGTGCCATGCTGCCTCTCCAAGAAACATGTAGTAGGTGCTTTGTACAAACTTGATTGATTGCTCTGTGGACTGGGGGGAGGGGCTCTACCTTTAGCTCTCCATCTATGATTCGATAATAACACTACCGTGTTTGGGGGAGGGGAGTCAGAAAGAAAATGCCATGGGGGGAGTAGGAGGACTTGAGTCAGAGTGGGCACTTCCCCTGCCAGTGACCCCAGACTTTTCTGCCCAGCTGCAGAAATTGGCCAGCAGGCCCCCAGCTTGTTTCAGGGCAGGGCAGGGCAGTTCAAAGCAATCTAACCCTCTTGGTCTCAGAGGGAGCTCCTCCCCTTCTTCCTTCCCTCTCCTCCTCTTGCCATTTCCCCAGCCTCCCCACCCTGCCTTGGTTAATGAGTGATGGCCCACACCTGTGCTTGCCCCTGTACCAATGGTACAGTGCCCACACCCAAGGCCGAGTTGGGGGCAGTGGCAGAGGGAAGTGAGGGGTTGACTCATTCTCTGTCTCTGTTCCCCACCATTACCCCTTCCCTCTGTGGGGCAGGAGAGCAGCTTCCCAGGGGCATGGCTCCCCGGCTAATCTTTCTGGCATTGATTAGTTCTGGGACCCTCTGTTCCTTGTCAATCATTCCTGAGTTTCTCTCTCCCCCAGTTCCTGGGAATTTTCTAGCTCAGCCATGCCAACCAACTCAGGGCATCTTCCCAGAGCATCAGTTGGTTTCCAGGAGAGAAAAAGAAAATCCAAAAGCAGTGAGTGGTAACTGGGGAAATATGTTTTCAATATATTGAGGGTGAAATGCTTACCCAGGCTCATCAATCATAGAAAGAGAGGAAAGCCCTGGGTTTGTTCAGAATCTCCCCTCCCCCCAACTTCCCCACCCCATTAAACTGATGAGGAACAGGAAATTAAATTCAAATTTTTTTCACCTGCCTTTTCCCATTATCCAGCTGCCACATGAGGGAGGCAGGTTCCCTGATATATGATTGGGGGACGTCCCTGTGAAGACCTCTGGGGAGGTGAATGATGTCATCATCACATTGGCACCTGAACTTCTGAAATGACAGGTTGATGGAAAGAAAGGTAGCTGGGAGGGTGGGGGATATGGTCTAACAACATCCTCCTCTACAAGATCAGAAATCTAGCCCAAGGAAAGGTTTATGGATGGCAAATTTCTTTCTTTAAAGTAATTAAAGTCTTTCCACAGTCTGGTGTGACTGGCATAGTGTAGGGGGTATTCAGCCCCAGCTCCCATCTTTTGCTTCAGTCCTGTTTGTGTTGGATGCTGGGCCAAGTCGCTCAAATCCCTAGCATGAACTAGATTTGGCCTGCCGTGGCCTCTCGGTCTGGTGGCACCTTCAATCTTCTTTCAGAACCTGGTTTAGCATCTTGACTATAGCCCTCTCTGGTCTGGGGCTTCCTTAGACTTTGGCTCAGCATCCACTCTGTTTCTTAGGCACTTGCAATAGAAGGCATTTTTTCAGTAGGCAGCCAAGTGTCCTCCTCTAGGCTTCAGGCTGCCCGGCACTGACCACTGCCTTTTTTTTTAATCCCAGAATCACACAGTATTAAGTCTGGATGGAACCTTTGAGATCATTTGATATCATTTTGGCCCCTTTGTTTTACAGATGAAGAAACTAAAGTTTAGAGAAATTATGTGAATGGCTCAAGGTGGCAGATCTGAGATTTGAGCTTGAGTGTATTGACTCTCAAGTACCATGTACTTTATAATTCTGTCTTCTCTCTTGGAACTTATGTGTGGACCCATTTCCTAGAAGTCCTGCCCACTACCCAGACCCGTTTTTGTCTGTCTGGTTTGGTCCTCTTGAAATTTATTCAGAGAATCATGGAATCACTGAAAGGATCCTTCACTTCACATTTGAATAAAACTGAGGCACAAAGAGTTTAGAATGACTTGCCCACTTGTTATGGTGGTGGATACTACTTTCAGTACACCTCAATTTCCTTCCCTAAGGTCCTGATCCTGATTCCGACAGTTATTAGTTGCTGATGGTGGATCTACATCCCCTGTGAGAAGCTGCAACTCATCGGCTCCTTCCAAGAGCCAGCATTAACCTGCCATCACAAAGGGTAGTGGGTATAGTGGATAGAGTCCTTGCTGGATTTGGAGTTGTATGGGACTGGGCTCCTATTGCTGTGTGACCATGGGCAAGTTTCTTTGTTGCCACATCTCAGTTTCCTCATTTGTACAACAGGGGAGATAGTGCTGATGGTACCTAACCCTAGGGTTGTTGTGTCTCTCAAATGAGATGTCTATAAAAATGTATGCAGAGTGCTTTGCAAACCATAAAGCTTATACAAATGTCAATAATAGTAATATTTATCATTATTATTTTGTCCTATTTCAAAATTCATAGCCTTTCTTGGCCTGTTTCTTATCTAAGGAAGGCCTCTCATTTTCTGGTCAACTGCAAGGCAAAGATGACCAGTGATCAAGCCCTTCTTGCATCAGGTGACTGTCTCTTTTCTGAAGTTTTCTTTGATGCAAGTGTGCTGTCTTCATGAGAGAATGGAAAAGGAGGGGAGGCGTTGGAGAGAGATCGATGGGGAAGGATAGATAGGCCTTGTGTCCTGAATGTGGAAGGTGAGGGGGAATGAGTGAGAGAGCATGCCAAGCCCTAGGGTCACAGGGACTGGAAGGATGGCGTTGCCACGAACAGAACTAGGAAAGTCAGGGAAAGAGGATGAGTTTGGACTTAGATGTGCCCCCAGAAAGATGCCACGAGGATTCTTGAGGCAGTGACCACTGGATTGGTGGTCACTCAGAAGACCTGGGTTAAAATGAGCTCTGCCACTTACTTACTGGGTGATCTTGGGCAAATCACTTCAGTTTTAGGCCTCAGTTTCCTCTAGAAGTTGTCTCTGAAGTTCCTTCCAGCTCTAAATCTATAAGACTGTGTTCAATAGGCAGGACAATGGTGAGGGCTAGAGATTCACATACTTAGTGGCCAGGTGTAAAAAGGCAATAATTTAAACCCTCCCTCAAATTTTCTTGAGCACTTCCCTTGGCTCTCTCATTTCAATCAATCAATCAATCGATCAACCCATAAACCCTTATTAGGACCTACTATGTGCCAGGCATAAATATAAAAGCTAGAAATTCCAGATCGCAAGGAGTTGACATCCTGCTGGAAAGATAAAACTTGTTCATAGATAGATAAATATCCAGTCAATGGAGTGGAAGGTGGGTGGGCACCAACAACCAGGGAAATCAGTAAAGCCCTCTTGGAAGAGTTGGATAAATGAAAAGCACTATGTGTCAGTCACTGTGCTAGTCCCTACAGTGAGTCATGGATTTCAAGAACTGGAAATGAGGTGGGAGAGTGGACATAGGGGCCAGTTGGTGAGAAGGAACAGACGTGGGAGATAGAATGTCTTATGTGGGGAATAGCCCTTATCATGTACCCCCTGGTATCATGCTTATATGCATATTGTATTCTCCATATTGCACTTTGGGCAAGGACTCTTATTTTTCATTTTTGTATCCTCAGTGCCTAGTCCAGTGCCTTGCACTTAAAAAATCTTTGTTGCAGTGAAATAATGAAGGATGACCCACAGATCGCCAAGGGAGAGGACAGAGAGAGGAAAGAGAAGTCTGAGGACGGAACCTTGGCAAGCACCTCTATTTATGTATGGGAAGAGTCAAGAGTTAGCAGAGGAGATAGAGAAATAGTGGTAAGAAATAAGAGAGGATAACCAAGCAAGTGTAGTGTCATGGAAGCCAAGCGGTTGTTCAGCAGTATCGAATGCTAAAAAGAGGTCAAGGGCTGGGAAAGGGTCATTGGGTGGGATCATTAGGAGGTCATTGTTGACCTTTAGGCAATAGGAAGCAAACATTTATTAATCACCTACCATATGCGGGGCATGGTGCCAAATATTTCACAGATATTATCTCATTTCATCCTTACAACAATCCTGGGAGGTGGGTACCTTTATGATTTCCATGGTACAGTTGAGGGAAACGGAGGCAAACAGAAGCTAAGTGACATGCCAAAGGTCATACAGCTAGTATGTGAAGATGGATTTGAAGTCAGTTCTTGATTCCAATCATAGTTCTCCATCCATTGGACCACCTAGAATATTGGGAACATAAAACCTGTAAGCAGGCACTCTCAACTGGAGTTTGTGAATTTGTTTTAAAAATATTTTGACAATTGTATTTCAATAGGATTAGTGTCTTTTATAATGGACATATTTAGTTTTATCCATTTAACAACATGATTCTGAGAAAGGGGTCCATAGGCTTAATCACGCTTCCAAATGAGTCCTTTATACACAAAAAAGTGAAGAATCAATACCTGGATTAAGAAGTGAGGGATGGAACAATTAAGGGGAGCCAATGGATCTAGATTACTCTTTGTAGCAAGTTAGCAGTTGCAACAACAAAGCTTCTGATCAAAGAGATTACAAGAGATATTTCTCTCAGGAAGGGGTCTCTTAATTCAAGATGCACATGGACCAGGTTCAGTCCTGATGGAGCCTGACCTCCAAAAAGAAGAATCAGATTCTTTTTTGTTGTGTCTAGACCCTTTATACCCCTACCCTAGAGTTCTACGGAAAATCATGTAAACCTCAGGTTCAGGTCATGTCTAATGTCTTCCAGAAGGGGCTAACAGCGGTTCTCAACCTGTGGGTTATGTTCAGTTCATAACAATGAAAATACATCCTGCATATCAGATATTTACATTATGATTCATAACAGTAGCAAAATTACAGTTATGAAGTAGCAATGAAAATAATTTTATGGTTGGGGGTCACCACAACATGAGGAACTGTATTAAAGGGTCGCAGCATTAGGAAGGTTGAGAACCACTGGACTAGTAGGAAGGAACTCAGTGTATGATATAATTCAGGTATAGGACAGCTATTTATTTCCTTCACAGAAAGTAAGTGTTTAAAACAAAAGACTCAGAAGCATGTATCAACAAGGACTTAAGTATGAAACAGTAACATGTAACTGCTATTATATTCTTTCAGGAGCTTGATAGTTAAATCATCAAAACATGAAACATTTTTACAGTACTGCTGAACACCATTTCACTTTGACCTTGGCTCTATGCTGTTTGAATAGCTCCCTTAAGATCCATATCTTCCAGCAAGTCAAGGTATAGCTTGGGGCTCATCTTCCTATTGGTAACCATCTCCTTCAATAAGGGTTTAAGTGTGTAAAACTTCTCCTGCTGTCAGCCAGTTTCAACTGGATCCAGGAGCTCTTGAAATCTTGAACTCAGGAGGTTGTTGCTGAGGCCAGAATCATCCATCTCAGGATCACTCTGGTTACCTCTGCTCAGGGAAGTAGAACAGTCAACCGGAGGCCCTAGGTTCAGGCCCAGGCTCCCACTTACATGTGTGAACAGTTTCTGTGGCTTTCTTGGCAGAGGGGAGAGAGCTTCTCCCTCACAGGAATTCCAGGAGAGTGTCTTCACAGAGATTGACAGATAAGAAAAGAGAGAATGTTCAGGGGCAGTTACTACTTTTAATTGAATGAGTGGCTCTTCCTGATTCAATGCTCGGTCCACTTGGATGAAACACCCTCCTCCCTTTGCTGTAAGGACAGGGACCAAGGGATTATTGAACCTTCTGAAAATCCTCCAGTGTCCGTGGGTGCCTGTGTCTCCAGAAGTGACCAGTGGGAGCTCAGTTCAGCTCTCCATGGAGTAGGTTCTGCCCTCATTACAGAGTGAAAACAAAGAGAGATGATTTGCTTCTGGGGAATTCATTTTTGCTTGGGTGTCTTCAGGAGATAGTGACTGGGATGGGGAAGGATTAAAAGAGTTTGGGGGGCCATGGAATGGTGAGGCTGGAAAGCTGAGGAATGAAGTGATGGGAGAATTGGAATTAGCCATGGTGCCTGGGAAAGATTCTCTCCCATTGTGCAGGAGGAAAAAACCCCTAGCTAGGATTGCTGAACTTGGGTTATAGGACCTGAATTCGAGTGTCCATGCCATTCCTGAGACACTACCTCTCTCCCTGGACTTCAGTTTCTTGCTCTGTAAAATAAAAGAGTTGAACTAGATGGGTATTAAGTATCCGTCCGGCACAAGAGCTGTGATCTTTTCCAGTCCCTCAGTGCATCACCAGGAACCACAGATTTCACTGTCTCGACTCCCCTTGGGTGATGTTCCTAGGTCTTTTGTCCTTTTCCTGACCTTGCTTTCCCCCAGCTGCCCCCACCCCTTCATCTCCACCAAGGACCTTCCTTTAGAACAGTGCTTCTGTCCTTGGCCCACAGTGTGTGTGTGGGGTGAGGGTGAACAGGCCTGGAGGATCTGAGACACTGGATCTTGCTGATGTCCCTCCCCATGCAGCCCCTCCTTTCCCTCCCTACTCCCTGCCCTCCCCCACTACATTTGTCAAAGGAAAAAACCCTCCTGGGAGGGATCTGAGAGGCTTGATTGGAGAAAAGTCTTTTTCAGGAAAGATTTCAAAGTGTGGCATCATTTGTGATGTCCCAAGATTGGGCTCTTCTGAGGCCTTCCTGGCTCAGGCTCATCTGGCAGGAGGATCAGGCAGGCAGGGGAGCCCCAGGCCTGAGCTTGGCCAAAGTGCTGACTCAGTACAATGTGCTCTAAGTAGCAGCAGGGCCTGTGGGCCAGCTTAGCTCCCCCAGCCAGGAGCCAATGGAGCTGGGGGTTGGCTTCTCCTCCCTCCCCTCCCCTCTCTCTGGAGAGGGAGGTGGCTCTCCCAGGCTGCTCTCTCCCCCTTTCCCTTTCCCCCATCCCTTCTTCCTCTGAGGCCCTGGCCTGGTTGGGTAAGACTGTTTCATTTAATGAGTCTTGGCTGCTGCCTGGCCCTGGACAGCTCAGAGAGAGAGGGAGAGAAAACTGTCAGGGGCTTCCAAGTCAGGCTTCTCAACCAGCTGGCCGCGTGGGGGGGTCAGGCTGGGCCAGGAATGGGGTGGGGGAAGCTATTGCTGAGGGGGACACCCCCTTTGCCTTCACTCTGGGATCCCAGCGTTTTAGTGCTAGAAAAGATCTTAAAGACCATCTAATCTAGCCCCACATTTTATAGGTGGGGAAACTGAGGCCCAGATCAGGCCCAAGGTCAATGGCAAGTGAACAGATGAAGGTGCCTCAATAGTGGAGTAGACAGGGTCAACTTGAGGTCCCCTTGGCCGCCCCAACAATTTCCAGGAATCAAGTACCCTTCTGCTGTTCCTCATTTACACTGGATAAACAGAGAATTCAATAAGTCACCCTTTCCAGGGGTTTTTGCATTGACAAACATGAGTTAGCTAAAGCAATGCTTAAAGTTAATTTGTTTCTACTCAACAGGAGATGAGCATGAACAGGTAGAGTTCTACACTGGGAATCAGGAGATGTGGCCCACAGGTCAACAAGGTGGGAGGGCAGAGTGGAAGAAACATTGGTTTTGGCATCAGATAATCAAGGTTCTGATACTGGCTTCATATCAGCATTTTGGGTGAATCCCATAATTTCCTTGGGCCTCAGACTGTAAAAAGAGGGGGTCAGGCAAGATGATCTCTGCTGTCTCTCCCAATGCTAATTCCCAGGATCCAGGTTCTACCAATAACTACCTGTAGGACTAGGGGCAACATTAAGAAATATTCACAAATTCTCTTTGCCTTCCTCTTACCTTTCAGGTACTCTCCTCTTGTCTGATGCCCTCTGTGGTAGTTGCCATATTCAAGACCCACAGGCAGTGCCCTATTTTTTTCTAGGCAGTGCCCTACTGACCCTTCTAAGGCCTCTCTTCCTCTCAAGATGATCCTGTCTGGTGTCCTATCTCCTAGGGTTACACCTGCTGCCAAGTTATAGAATCACAGGGTCAGAGAGGACCTGAGACGTCTGTCATCCAGTCAATGTCTTTGTTTTTACAGAGGGGGACACTGAGTCCCAGAGCAGGAAAGTGACTTTCCTCACTTTTGCTAGCCAGTAACTAATGAGGTGCTTAATTTATCACAGGTGTACTCTAAATGTTTGTTGATTGACTGATTGATGAATGAATGAATGGCTGAGCAAGAAACAGAATGCAAGTCTCCTGGATCCCAACCCAGGGCTCTGTCCACAGGCTGGGCAAATTTTTATGTATGGGAGTGTATACTAAAGTGCTGATGAGTTACTGTGTTAATTTGTAGGTAACACATTTACATTTTAAGATGGTGGTATTGAAAGGAATATGGTTTTAATTTTGTCACACAGCCAATGAGATCATGAACAGTTAAGTGTTTTTACAAACTTGAAGGTGCTATATTAATGTCATCTATTATAATTATTAAATCCTTTTGTTTCCTTGGGGGGGAAGGAATATGGTATTATGAAGGGGAAAAGCATTTATTAAGCTCCTACTGTGTGCAAAATACTTTACAGATCTTCTCATTAGCTTTTCGAAGCAACCCTGTGAGGTTGGTGCTACCATGATCCCTAATTTAAAGCTGAGTAAACTCAGGCAGGTAGAAGTTAAGTGATTTGCCTGTGGTCACATAGCTAGTAAGTGTCCAAGGCCACTTTGAACTCATAGGTTCCTGATTCCTAGCCCAGTACCCCATCCATTTGGACAACTAGCCTCTGGAGGAGGAAAACCTGATAGTTTCTAGTCCCAACTCTGCTGTTAACTCAGTATGACTTTGGGCAAGACCCCTTCCTCTCTCTGGGCCTCAGTTTCCTTTAAACGAAGACTATCTGACCTCTGAGATTCCTTCTGTCTCTAGAATTAGGATGATGCCAAAACTCTATAAATATAAGGCATCATAAACTATGCCCTCAAGGAGCTTATAATCTAGTTGGGGAAATAAACTGAACCTTTTGTGGAGAATAAGTAAGTGCCAAGATCTTCAGCACTGATGACCAAGCTAAGACTGAGCTTGGGCTGTGTGGCACCTGTCTCTTGGAGCTGTTGGCCCCAGCTTGAGAAGTAGTCTTAGGAGCTGGTATTCTCTGGCTCTCCCAGAAGACCACAAAGACTTCTCAGAGAGCACAATACCAAACATGGCTGGATTGAAACCCTCTGGAGAATCAATGGTCCTGAAAGCTAATTTTTTAGAAAACAGAATCCTGGGCGTTGTTGGGGGTGGGGAAGAGAGATTGGAAATAGCATAGTCCACTACAAACCAAAATTAGCAAGTTTCCTATTTTTTCATAACTTCCATCCCCTCCCCTGTCCGCCGGAAACCCAAAATATGTCAAATTAACCTAAAATTAGGCACATAAGTCACAAGAGAATTTAAAAAACCCCAATGCTTTGGAGAAAATATTTTCATATCCTTATGCTGATCATTTATTTTAAATCAGGACATGGTGATTACTTTTGAAATGAGATTTTTTTGTTAAGACTCATGCCCGGAGAGGAAATGCTTTGAACTTTATTCAGTTCAAAGAAGATTGAGTTTCTATGAGTTTTACCTACCAAGACCCAGCACAGAATTGGAGAAGTTGTCATCTTGCTATCATGAAAGATTGGTCTTCAGTTCTGTGATCTAACCCTTAGGAAACTCAGGGCATAATTGCCTTATGCTTAGAATAATTGCCTAGCACATGGTAGTGCTTAATAAATGCTCTCTCCTTCTATCTGTCATCAAATTACTTTTCTCTGATGGTACCACCAAAATGTTCCTTCTTGACCCCAAAGACATCCCTCAGCCAGTCACAGTCCTGAAATCTCACCATTAGCTAGACTGAAGTCTTGCCTTCTTTAGAATTCCCTCATTAAAATTTAGGTCTGCCCAAGACAGTATAAATTCATTTATAAAGGGCCTGCACTAACCTCAAGCAAGTGTCTTTCCTTCTCTGGTTTCAGTTTCCTCTCCTCCAGCTCTCATTTGATGCTGAGGGCAGCGTCCTTTGGGGAACAACATGTACAGTGGGGGATTTTTGTTGGGGGGAAGGGTGGAAGGACAGGGTCAGAGTTAAAGTACTGCTAAGAAGGGTTCGCTCAATCCATTCTTTTCACCATCAAGGCTGAGTACTAACCATGTGCAAGATACCCTGTGAGGGCTGGGGTGTGCAAAGGTGATTGTAACTCAGTTTCCACCTTCAAGGAATTGATGATGACATAATTATAATACAATTTGAGTACCATCTAAGCTCTTTGGGGTCAAGAATCTTTGCTCTCTCTTTATATGCCCATCATTTAGCATAGTTCTTTGTATATAGTGGGTCCTTAATAAATGCTTTTCGGGTAGAATTGTGATAAGTGCTTAAGAGAGGTGCAAAGTCTTATGGGACTTCAGAGGAAGGAGAGTTTTATATTTAGCTGGGATGATCAGGGAAGAGTTCGTGGAAGAGGTGGCATTTGGGTAGGTTAAAGGCTGGTTAACATTTCAGTAGACAGTTGGCATTCCATGTGGAGAGAATGAACTGAATAAAAGTAGGCAGATAGCACAGAGTGTGTTTGTGGAACAGAAAGTCATCCTGCTTGGCTGGATCGTTGTTTGAAGTAGAATTTCTAGTGGGAGATCAAGCTGGAAAGGTAAATTGGGACCAGATTGTGAAGGACTTTGCCAGCCTAATGGGGAATGATTTGGTTAGTGACTGAAGGTTTTTGAGAAGGGGAATGATGGGATGAAAGGTATACATTAACATGATTCTGGCATGGATTAGAGATGGAGAGAAACTGGAGAGAACTATCAAGAAGCTACTAAGATTACCTTTGTTGTTTGGTCGTTCCAGTTATGTCTGATTCTGTGATTCCCTTTGGGGTTTTCTTGGCAAAGATACTGGAGTGGTTTGCCATTTCCTTCTCTAGCTCATTTTTACAGACGAGGAAACTGAGGAAAATGGGGTTAAATGACTTGCCTGGTGTCCCAGCTAGTAAGTGGCTAAGGGCAGATTTGAACTCAGGTTGTCCTGGTGGTGACCATAGAAATAAATAAGGGGACAGGGAAGGAGACTGGTTAGAGCTGTACAGTGGAATTTGAAATGACAGAACTCCAGTGCACTTAGCATAGTGCTTGCTTGGCAGGTGTGGTGGGCTCTTGTTGATTAATTGGGAGATGGCAGAGATGGGGAATCAAACATAATACTGTTTGGAGTCAGGATACTGAGAGATTATACATAGAATGTAAGCTTCCCGAGGACAGGGACCATTGCAAGGGGTGTTGTTTTTCTAATCTCCAACACTCAACATAGTACTTTGAACATGGTAGATACTTAGTAAATGCTTGTTAGTTTTGATTGTTACCAGTGACAGAAAGAGGGAAGTCAGTAGGAGAACAATCTTTTGAGGAAAGAGAAATTCTACTTCAAAAAATGTTGAGCTGGAGCTTTTGGCAGGACTTCCAAATGAAAATGTCAAGCAGGCAGTTGTAAATTGAGGTCTGGAGTCCAGGAGAGAGGTGGGGGCTGGGGACAGATTTAAATCTGCATAGAGGAGCTCATTGGAACCAAGAGAGAAGATGAGATCTACTGAGGAAGAGAGTGGAAAGAGAGGAGGCTGGGCAACAAAGTGTTGGGTAGAGCCACTATTTTAGGGCTTGGAGGAGTGCACTGGTACCTGAGGAAGGTGGCAACTGTGACATAGGAGAAGGGCATGAAGAGGAGACTCAGCAGACACAAAGTCAAATGACTTTTGCCTTTGGTAGTCTTTCTCCAGCCCAGAGAGTATAACTGATCTAAAGGGGATCAGCTGTCTGTGTCAGAAGGATGTGACTTTGAGCTAAATAGACTTGAGATTCCCTAAGGGGTTTGGAGTGAGAGCAGGAATAAAGGTGGACCTGGTTTCCTCTGAATCTGCCTGGGGATGGAAGGTCCTAAAGTTGTACATTTACAAATTATATTCCTCACTAATCTCATTTTATCTTCATCCAGGGTCTCCTATCTCAGATCATAAGGGGTCCCTTTAGGGCAGTGGTTCTCAACCTGTGGGTTGTGAGCCCTTTTGGGGGTCGAGAGACCCTTTCACAGAGGTTACAGGGGTCGCCTATGACCATTGGAAAACACATATTTCCGATGGTCTTAGGAACCGAGACACTGCTCCTCTATCCGTCTCCAGGTGGGTCTACCCACATGCAGATATGCCCATATACGAGTATTAAAGGGTTACAGCATTAGGAAGATTGAGAACCACTACTCTAGGGTCAGGTTACACCAAATGGAAAACCAAACCAGACACAACAATTCTTTTCAGTAGGACCACCTTTTCTTCCTCTACTTGTCACCTTGGGTGTTAGCAAATGGAAGAAAGGAGAAGAGACAGATGGACTGAGGAGAATGTTGGCTTATCTCTTACAGAGCCACTTTCAGAGTCATCTTCCTAATGCCCAGCTCTTACCCCATCATTCACCATCTCAAAAGCCTTCAGTTGCTCCCCATTGCCTAACAAATAAAGTTTAAACTTCATTAGCCTAGCATTCAATGCTACATTCTACATTCTGTCATTTGTGGGGATTGGAAGTCATCTGGAGTAGCTTCAACTGCTTAGAAGTGTGTGTGGGAAAAGAGATGTCTGGGAGAGCTGAGCTGGATTCTACAGGTTTTTATTACCAAACCACTCATTTTTACAGAGGAGGAAACAGAGAAGGAGGATGGTGTGTCTAAGGCCACATAGTGACATAGTGGCAGAGACTAGACCAAAACCCCAGACTCCAGAATCATGGTCCAATGTTCTTTCTACTTCACTGCACTGCCTTTCTGGCAGCTATTTAATGAAGAGCTACTCTTCTGCCTATTGCTTTTGTGAATGTAAGAGATATAGTAGGCACATAGGATGAGGCAGGTACGGAGTGGGGAATGTAATTCATAAATAGACAATTTTAGGGATCTTCCATTCCCAGACAGATGTAGAAGAAACCAGCTCCTCCTTTATTCCTGCTCTCACCCCAAACCCCTGATGGAATTTTGAGTCTATTTAGTTCAGTGTCACATCTTCCTGACATAGACACATTGTCCCCTGTAGATCAGCCACTCTCTCTTGGCTGGAGCAAGACTACCAGAGGCAAAATTAAAATTTGAGGCAATTTTGCTTTGGGTTTGCTGAGTCTCCTTTCTGTGCCTTTATCCCATGACACCAATTTACATCCTATTGATTGGTTTGACTGATTTGAGGTTTGAGCCTTAGCTCTGGATCCTGCAGTTAAAAGACCCCCACCTGCAGAGTGATTTGGGCTTGTCACCAAATGGACCCCTAAGTCAGAGACTTTACAATAGATCTGATCTGCAATGGAAAAGTAACCAGAACCCAAAGAGACTAATAGAAGAGGTTTGGGGCAACTTGTGGGTTTGGTCATGTAGGAAGACCCAAACTTCAGGTTCCAAAGTAAGGGTCAGTTTCTTTAATCTCTGCCCTCCCTTCCCCACCCCCCCCCCACCCCCAGCTCATCCCTTCCCTGTTACACCAAGCTGTAGGTGGGAGGGATATTTTTGCTGCCCAGGAATTTGCCTCTGCCCCACAAAAAGGGTGTTAGTTGGATAGTTCCAGGAGAAATAATGGAAAGCCAAGTAGACCTCAAATGGTTCAGTCACAGTAGTTTCGTTTCTTCATTTTCCCTGAAATGGGAGATGTTCCCTCTCCTTTCTTTTTTTCTTTCAAAATTAAAGTTTTTATTGATGTCTTTGGTTTTTACGTTACAGTCATTTCTGGATATACTCCAGCATAATGAACCTTTTCCTTGTAACAAAGAAAATTAAGCAAAACCATTACAATAAACTTTTCTGGCGGAGCATGCAACGTACTGCACCCATAGTCCCCGTCTCTTCAAAGAAAGAAAGGAAAGAGATGGTTCATCTTTTTCACCAGGGCCAAGATTAGCCATTACAATTGGACAGCATTCAACTTCATTTTAATGTTCTTTTCATTTCTATCATTGCAATCATTAAGTATGTTGTTTTCTTGGTTCTGCTTAGTCTACTCTTCATCAGTTCACATGAATCTTCTCATGTCTCTAGATCACGCATTGTTGTAATTTCTTAAGATGCAATAATATTCCATTACATTCATATATCACAGTTTGTTCCCCTCAATCAATGAACACCCTCTTTATTTCTAGTACTTTGCAAACATAAAAATTGCTGCTATGATTATTTTGGCATATAGTGGACTTTTATTTTTGCCTTGACCTTCCTTGGGGCATATGACCAAGAGTAAGAACTTTGGGGATGAAGAGTTTAGTGGCTTTTCTAGCATAATTCCAAAATATTCTTCAGAACTGTTGGACCCATTCATAGCTCTACCAATAGAATATTGGTCATAGAGCAATCATTTTCTCCTTTAAGTATATAGTTCAGAGATTATCTTGGTTATGTAAGTTGAGGCAATTTGTCTATCTGAACTTACCTAAGTCTTTCCAGTTTTTCCTAAAGAACTCAGGCATGCAGATCCTCATCGGAATTGAAATGTGTGTGTGTGTGTGTGTGTGTGTTAATTAATTTAGCTCAGTTTTCCAGTGGGGTTAAACGAATGCATATTAATACTACCAACTATGAAGGGGCATAACAGCTGATTCCTAGGCTGTATGAGGCCAAGAGAAATGGGAGAGAGTATAGAGTATGCTGCAAGGGATGGAACAAGGGGAGAGGGCATTTATGGAAAACTGGAAATCCTTTCTGCCTTTTGACTAAAGTTATTTTCCTTCCTATTTTCATTAGGACAAATCCCCTCGAGTGTTTATGTGCCTCAAGAAAATGCTACAAATAACTGATGATACAGTTAGTGATTAAGATGTGAATCATGCTGGGGGAGAGGAGCTGAAGCTCTGAAAGGGGGACATAATGTGTCATAAAGTATTTAGGAAATTATCATCCAAACCGCAGGGAAAGAGAGGGAAAGATGGGAATTCAGAAGTAGCCAGGGTTTGAAAGCTATTGAATGTTAGTGTTTGGTGCCAAGGAACAGAGCTTGGGGTGGGGGAAAGAGTTTCTCTCCCCTTTTCTTACTTTGGCAAGGATAGCTCTGATAATGTGGAAAGGGCTTGGACACAGCTGAATAGAGTCGATGGGAAACCAGCTCTGAGAAATGAATCGAAATGAAAGGCTTCTTGTTTGAGAAATCCAGTAAAAAGCAAGTGATTCCCTTGGAGGTAGAGCCCCTACCTTCCCGTCTGGTTCTTCCATGTTCTCTCCTTGGCTGGGTCCCTATGGAACCAAGCTCTCAGATGGACAGTGAAAACTCCCAGTCAGCCATCCGGATGTTTCAAAACATCCAGATGTTTGGCATCCTGTAAGCCTAAAAGATCCAGTTGACTGATTTACTTTTGTCACTTCTTCCAGATGTTTCAATGTCATGTAGAGAGCCTTTGTATCTGGTCCCACAGAGTCCCAGGAGAAAGTTCAATGAGTGGAACTATGATGTACTGGATATCCTAGCATCAAAGAATTATTAGAGCTAAAAGGGTCCTTAGAGATCATCCCTTTCACTTTGCAGATGGGGAAACAGGCTCAAAGGAATTAGGTGAGCTTCTCCAGCTCACACACAGATCATTTAGTGGCTGTTGAAGTGTTTGCTAGGTTTTTAAGAGTCTAGGATAAGTTCAGATTTTCTCTAAAGTTGCTTGGGGAAGTTAAATTAAGGGCCCTTACTGTACCCAGAGATGGGATCGGGTAGTAGATTTATTTTATCTATAGATACAAGAGATATGATTATATTTTTAGATATGATATATCACCTTTATTAATATAATGAGCAATGGGGGTGTCTGTCCCTTAGACGTGTTTGGTTGATGATTAAGAGAGGATGAGGTAGCCCTTTCTGATTTGCTCTGGCGGGGGGGGGGGGGAGGGCGTCAATAAATACTTATTGGAATTTCTCTTAAGTAAAACTATAGTCAAGGAAAGGAGATTCCCCAGAAAATGACCAAATGAAGAAATACTAGATAATAATTTTGGTGCAGTAATTATAACTCTCTTAGAGTTTTTCTAATATATTTCTAGTTTTCAAAGCCTTTTCATCCCATTGTCTCATTTGGTTAAACTAAGTACTCTTTCAATGCTGAACTCAAATGCTACCTCCCTTCCCTATTCCCAAAAGGAAGGGATCTTTCCCTCTTCTGACTTTGTACTCTGCCCACAGACTTAAGCATGGTTTCATTTGTATTCCAGTTAACCATGTACATGCATTTATCATTCCTAGTAGACTATCAGTTCCTGGAAAACAGGGATGGCAATTTTCTTTAATTCCTGTGCCCTTTTGGGTCCTTGGCACCATATCTGGCACATAGTAGGCCCTAATAAATTTTTGTTGAGATGAACGAATGAATCTTGGAATAATAGAATCTAAGCACTGAACAAGATTTTAATGGTTCCAGTTCCTGGGAAGAAAGACCTCCAAGATGGTGCGGCTATGATAAAGATCTTTTCAGTCAAGGGATGATGAGGTTATGGGAATCCAGGGGGAGCTAAGATGACTGTCTCTCAATCAACACTGAATTATTGGGCACATCCCATGGGCTCAATTCTGAGCTATGTGTTGTGAAAGGATCCAAGAAAGATGGCATGGTCCCTTTCCAAAAAAGCTTACAGCTTAGTTGGGGGTGGAGGGAACAAGATCCATGTACAAAGATCATTATATAAGTCAGTGTGTGATTAGTGCCAATTCAGTTCAATTCAATTCAACATTTATTAAGTGCTTACTATGTGCAAAACACTGTGCTAAGTGCAGGGGATACAAAGATTAAAAAAAAAAAAGACAGTTCCTGCCCTCAAAGAGCTTCCAGTCTCTTGGGGGATACAACGCGTATCTCCAACATGCCCATCCCCATTTCAGATAAATATAATAATACAAGATAGAGGGTAATGGGTACAGATCCAAAATGCTCAATGGAAATTGGAGAAGGGAAAGAACACTGGCGAGGGGCATGGAAAGGGCACCATGGATAGGCAAGAAATGCCCCCAACAGGGTCACTAAGTGAATGATTTAGACAGTAAAAGCCATGAGTTCTGAGGAGAGAGAGCACATAGTGGATAGGTGAAGACAGAAGGAAGAAGACAGGTTAGGGTAAATACAGTCAAGACAGAGGGTTCTGGTCCCTGGAGTGGTCACAGCTAGGAGAACCTGAAAGGTCAGATTACTTTCTCACTATCTTCCACAAAGCTCATTTCTACTTCTGTACCCTTGTTTATTCCATTTTTTAAAACTCTGCAATGCTCTCTCTCATATTTCTCTACCCAAATCAAAGCCATCTTGCCCCAAAAGTTCTTAATTACCTGGGATTTGTGAGCTTTTTTTTTTTTTTAATATTTTGACAAATACATTTCATTATAATTGATTTCCTTTGTAATCATATGTATTTTATTTCATGCATTTAAAAACATTATTCTGAGAAGGGGTCCATAGGTTTCACCAAACTACCAAAGGAGTCCATAGGCGCCCCCCCAAAAAAAGGTTAAGAACCTCTGTCCTAGCTCTAGCTTAACTCTAATCAACTTCAGTAGCCTCTTGAGACTCTAAGTCTCCCTGATCCCTCCCTTTTCTGGATTCCTCTTGTACTTATGGCCTATACCACTCGGCTTTTGATTACACATTACCTTGTATTCTCTAGCTGTTTCAAATGTCTCACAGGCATCTGAAATTCAACATGTCCAAAACAGGGCTTACTATCATTTTTCCCTTCTAACCCACTCCCCTCTTCCTAACTGGTCTATGACTATTGAAAGGATGTACCCCCATCCTTTCAGTCACTACAATTTGTAATCTCAAAAATTTCCCAACTCTTCTCTCTATCCTACCCTACATTTAATCAGTTTCCAAGTCTTGTTGATTTGACCTCCTCAACAGCCCTTATAGCTGTTCCCTTGTCTTTATTCACACTACCATCTCTCTAACTAGGCCCTTACTCTCCTTTACTTAGACTCTTTTGCTGGCCTACTAATTGGTCCTCCAGTCTTCCCTCTTTCCAATCTATCTTTCTTATAGCCATCAAATTAATATTCCTAAGGCACAGATCCAATCAGGTCATCTCCCTGCTAGAGAAGCTTCAGTGACTCTGTCATCTCTAGGACAAACCACTAATTGCTCTGTTTAAAATATAGCTCCAGGCTGTCTTTACCTTATCTCCTAGCATGTGGGGATGGATTCTAGCTAAAGTCTCCTATTGTGCACAACATTCTATTTCAGCGGTTCTCAACCTTCCTAATGCAGTGACCCTTTAATACCTGTATCTGGGCGTATCTGCATGTGGGCGGATCCACCTGGAGATGGATGGAGGAGCAGTGTCTCGGTTCCTAAGACCATTGGAAATACGTGTTTTCCAGTGGTCTTAGGTGAGCCCTGTAACCCCTGTGAAAGGGTTGCTTGACTCCCAAAGGGGTTGCAATCCACAGGTTGAGAACTGCTGCTCTATTTCCAATCCCTTTGAAAAGGCTGTCCCTCTTGCCTCATTCCTCACCCCTGCCTTTAAGAATCTCTAGCTCCTTTTAATCCTTATTTCCTACCCAAGGTCTTTCCCACCCTCCTTAGGTGTTAGTTTTCTCTCCTCTGGAAATGACTTATATTTTGTAGTGACTTATCTGGGTCCATTTTCTTTCCCCTTGTGGAATGTAAGGTCTTTGGACAGGGAGTTTCATTCTCTTTGTATTTTCAGTACGTAGCACAATGTTTGGTAAATAGCTGATGCTTAGTAAAGGCTTGTTGAATGTATGCATGAATGCTGGTTTCATCTTTTTCAAGGGGACTCTAACCTTAAGGGCAGGGACTATGTCATTCAGTTGTCCCACAGTGCCTAGCACAGTGTTGGGTATACAATAGGTATTTAATAAATACTTGATAGAGAGGGAGGCAATGTGGTACAATTGAAAGAGCACTGGATCCAGAGGTAAATGTGCTGAGTTCAAATTCTGCCTGTGGTGCTTTCTCTTTATGTGACCTTGGGCAAGTCACTTTTATCTTCCTCAGCTTTCTCATCCATAAAATAGGAAGGTTGGACTAGTTGTCCTCAGAGGTCTCCCTTAGCTCCAGATCTAGGATCATGGAGCACATTTATAATATATGCATAGGCTGCATATGTAGGTGTATCTGGTAGTATTTGAAACTAGGTACAGAGTCCCGGGAAAAGGCTGGTTTCTTAATAAAGTCAACCATCCTGGGACAGAGCCTACTCCTGATTTCTAATCCAATCCAGATTGAGAAATACAGACTCTGAGAGGGCTGCAGTGGAATCCCCAGGAGTCTTTGGGAACACATGATATCAGATGTTTTAGAATGGTTCCTGTAGATGGAGTCAAAGAAATTAATTTATTTTAAGATGAAGATTTATGGGCAGTGCCATCCACAGTTAAAAAACAATCAGAATACTGTGAAAAAAAAAAGAGCCTAAAATAAAAATGAAAACAAGACACAACCCCAGAACACCAGACTCATTCTCCAAATACTGCCAGCAATTTCATGATATAGTCACTTTTTAATATTAAAAGTAAATTGGAAATGTGTCTTTTAAAAACAATATGCATAAAATAGATCTTATTATTCTAAAGCTCTTTCCTTTTTAAAAATGTTTTTCTTTTTTCACAGTAATTTCTTAGGCATGTCATGTTTTCCCTCAAAGAAATAGTGCAATTGGAAGAAGGAACACACTGTCAGTGGGTTAGGACTCCTGTGCTAATATAAGTCCTTGTAGATTTCTTGTAGGAGTGGGTGAAGGCTCATGTCCGTCTCTGTTTTCTTGATAACTTGCAACAGCTGCACGTGCTCTGTTACAATCTGTCTGAGGTCTGTCATTTTCTGAAGCAACTTGGCGAACAGCTGGGAGGATTCGGGGTGGTTCAGCTTGAGCTGGAGCTCCAAGGCCTGCAGCAAGTTATCCTGGATGTCCTCAATGGGTTTTACGTTCAGCAAACCAGGACGGTCTGGGGGAAGAGGAATGGAAAACTCGTCAGCAGACAGCGGCAGAGGCAGTAAAAACATGCTGCCCCTCCCCCCCCCCCCCAAAAGGCAAGGCATCCTTGGCCAAGGAAGCAGCCTATAGCTATCTTTTTAAAAAGGAAATCCCAATAAGAGATGTTGGAAGGATGTGTGTGTGTGAGTTTGTGTCTGTGTGTGTGTGTGTGTGTGTGTGTGTGTGTGTGTGTGTGTGTGTGTGTGTAAAAGAGAAAGAGAGAGAACCAGAGAGTTCCTTTTCAGCTCCAGATTGGTGTTCCCATTCATTCACCATTTCTTAAGCATATCCTGTGTATAGAGTTCAGTACTGGGGAAAGATATGAATCTTAGCAAAGATATGGCACCTGCCCTCATGGAGCTTACAGTCTAGGATGATATGATGCAAATGCAGACGACTATAACACACAAGGTTATTTTATCATTAGAGAAGGGTACTGCAGCTTGAGGTGAACTCTCAGGAGGATAGTTGTTGCCAAATGGGAGGCTTCCTGGAGAAGGGGGTACTTGAGAGGTGTTTTCAAGGACGGATGCCAATTCAGTAAGTGAAGAAGGGGGAAGGAAGCCATTTGAGGCCTGGGCGAGGCCATGAATTAAGGAGGCTGAAGCGTGTATGGGCTATTTGGGGTTCAGAGAGTAGACCGGGGCTGGGGTGCACAGTGTATTGAGGGAAATGAGGATGGAAAGAAGGGTGGTGGCAGACAACAGAAGGCTTTGAAGTCTAGGTAAAGGAGTCTCAACTTGGGGGCCAGTTGAAAGGCCCTAAAGATGTCTTTTCTCCATGACTATCCTGTCTCCAATCAGTCTCTGGACAGCCTTACTGAACTTTAGCTAATTCATTTTCAACCACCTGGCTGCCTTGTTAACACAATTTACACTTCACAACCTCTATCTGCTTTCCATCAATAAGCATTTATTAAATGCTATGTGCCAGGCACTGTTTCGACAGACTTTTTTTTTTTTTTTAGCAGTTTCAAATTTGTTTTAAAACCATAAAGTTTCAAACCTGAAATTAAAAAGAAAATCATTTTTCCTTCAACCATTGTAAACACAGTGTGCAAGTGAAGGAACATAACAGTTTTTCAATGTAATTACAGAGTGGTTTCCTTATAGAACTGTAAACCTTTGGGCCTGTGTTATACATGGGGCCCAGACCCTTGATATTGCTAGCAGGAATCCCCAAATCTCACTCTTGCCTTTCTCTTTTCTATTATCAGCTCTGGTCTTTAGTGGGAATACTTCCCTGTTGTCCCTTCCAACTGCAATTTCATTTGGGGAAAATGACAGCATTTCTGTGCTGCTTATTAAATTACCCTGGGTAATGCTGAAGGCTTTTCGGCAGAGTTGATCTCAAATTGGAACACTGGTTTGAAAGCTACAAGTGCTATGCTAAGCCAGCAAGCCTGAATCATTCAGCTGTGAATAAGCCACTGACTCTAACTCAGGGGCTTTGCCAGTAGCCAGTGACAAACTAGATTGCAGCCTCTGTCTATGGGAAGAGGAAGGGACATGAAACCTCAGGCTTTCTGACTTTCTATTCGCAAGTCAGTCAATCAACATTTATTAAACACCTACGTGCCAGGCATAGCGTTAAGCCCTGGAGTATGGTGTGATGGAAAGAATCTGGAGACCTGGGTCTCCTACTTCTCATAGGAGCTACTTCTGTGTGACCTTGGACAGGTCACGTACCCTTCTCTGGGCTTCAGTTACCTCCTTTGTAAAGGGAGAGGGTTGGATTAAGTTATCTCCAAGGCCCCTTCTTTCTCTAGAATCACAAGGAGGCTCGGACTTAATTTCACTTTTTCGGCACAGGAGGAAGCTAGCCCGCCTCCTCTCTAGCTTTCCTAACACACCCTATTGACTAGAGTATTGGTGGTTTTGGGATTTCAGCATTTAGGCTTGGAATAATAACGCTCTCAGATTCTAGGGAAGAAAGCAATGATTTAGTCCTGGCCAAGGGAATAATGAATGCCCCTGGAAAAGCTGTCTTTTTCCCACAGTTACTTTGCGCTAATGAAAACCACCAGTGATCCAGGCTGTAAGCAAACTCAAGGCTCTGGGCTGGTGCCTTTTGGGCTTCACGTCTGCTGCTGATGTCTTGGTTTCCCAACTTCTTTGCAAGAAATGGAGGCTCAAGGCTTCTCCTAGCAGACAGGTGGGGGACTTCTAGGGTAGAATGCTGCATACATTTTCAGATATAGTCATCTGTTTTTCTTTGTTATAAGAGAAGGATTGATGGGGGGAAGGAACTGGGGAGCAGAGGATATTTCCAGAAATGACTGTGATGTAAGAATCAAAAAGCATCAATAAAATATATATAAATATAAATAAATATCTATGTCCATCCATCCATCTATCTATCTATCTATCTGTCTGTCTGTCTGTCTGTCTGTCTGTCTATCTATCTATCTATCTATCCATCCATCCATCTACCTACCTATCTATATATCGACACATATACCCATCAAGAAAGGGAGACTCACCACTTCCAAGTCCACTGGCTACACAAACACAGCAGCTTTTGAACAACTGGCAGTCATTTCTACAGGAGTGGGGGTGGGGGTGGTTTTGTGCCACGTGCAGGAGGAGGGGTACCATTAGTGGCATGCCTAGGGACATAGTCCTCCTCTCTTGTAGGGTATCCCATTCATTCAGATTGTGGCTGTGGGGTATGAAGCCTCCCTCCCCATGAGCTACAAAAGAAGCTAGCCAAGTAAAAAGGTCCAAACTTGCTGAAGCTATCACATTAATCCAATATTTAATTTTTCTATGGAAGTTTCAAAAACAAACCAACAAACCAAGAGCTTTCTGGCTGATCCAACTGATATCCAACTGATCGACCTTGCTGGAAACCCTTGGCTTTGTTGCTCAGTAACGGAACTGGCCTCACTGGCCAAGGGGGAAGAGGATCTGTTTTGGATTTTCAAATCCCCACTTGGAGAGTTATTCTTTATGATGTGATAGAGGAAGATTGGCTGAGGGGCTGAAGTTTTGTGGCCACTGATTAAATACTTTCTCTCCAAAGACCAGTTAGCTCACTTCCAGAAACAGCCCATGGGGGAAGAGCATCACTTATGAGGACAGGCAGTAGAGGGCAATGGAAAGAACCCCAGAGATGAAATCAGAAGCCTCAGGCTCAAAGTTTGGCTCTGTTGTTTGCCACCTGTGAGACACTGGGCAAATCCCTTCTCCTCCCTTGTGTGGAAAATGCAGGAGCTGTGCTACATGACCTCCATGGTCCTGGCTCACTCAAAAATCTCGAGAGCTCTTTCTGCTCCAAAATGCTGTTTCATTATTTGACACTTAATTTTCCAGCACATTTCACAGAATAGAAAAGAAAGGAAAACTTAAAATATAATGGGAAAGATGCATGACAGGCTCAGAGGGGAAATCAGGAGTCACCTGGGCTCTAAAACCTGTGTGAAATTGGATAAATCTCTTAACCTTTCTGGGCATCAGTTTCCAAATCTATAAATTGGTGGTTGCACTAGATATCAGCCTTAAGGTCCCTTCCAGCTCTGATGCAATATTATTCTAGGTGTACAGATCAAAACAAAAAGTCCCTACCCGGCTACCCCTTTTATTAAGGTTCTTGTGCTTTAAGCTCCTGTCTCTGGAGGCAGAGGTCTGGAGTGCAAATCCCCCCACTGACTCTCATAACCTGTTTGACCTTGCATGCCACTTGGGTCTACCTGGGCCACAGTTTCTTCATCTGTAAAATGAAGGATTGGGACTGGATGAGGCCTGAGTCTCTTTCAGCTCTTGCTTATGATTTTATGCACCTATGGTCTCTCATCTACGGTAGGGAGTCCAAATCTTGGTTCTGTTATTCTACTCTGATCTTGAGCATGTCATGATCTCCCTTGGCCTCAGTTTCCTCATCTGTAATAATAAGGGCATTGGAATCAATGACCTCTAAGGTTCCTCCTAGCTGTAAATTAATGATAATTGTCATGGTTCTTCCCTAGACAACAAGAACGCCACCTTGGCCTTCAGGAAGCAGAGTAATAGTCTAGTTGTTCCAGGGGGCTATAGGCACCTTTCCTAACACTCTAATCAGCATCTTCATATAGTAACTGACATTAATAGAATGCTTTAAAATTGTCAGTGCTTTACAAAAATGATCTCCTTTAAGTCCTCTTAGCAATCCTCTGAGGCAGGTGCTACAGATCATATTATACTCATTTTAACGATGAGGAAACTTAGGCTGCAGACTTCTCCATGGCTACACAGTAAGTATCAAGGAGAGATTTCAGTGATGATCTTCCTGACTCCAAATCTCATCCCTCTACCCACTAAATCATGCTACCTCTTCCATTCAGAGCTGCCAGGATCCTGCTACTTCTTTTCCTCAGTTTCTCACTATCTCTCTAGGTAATATTTTGCTCCAAATGTGAGCCCTTTCTGGACTGTGATGAGGATTAAAGTTGGGGTACAGGATAGGATCAGGGTCAAGGGTCCCCCTTTCCCTGACATCTTCATTGGCTCCATACTGACGCCAGACCTCCTAGAGGGCCCCTCTGGAAGAGAACTTTGTGATTTATACACTGCAATATTAAGTCACCCGAAGAGCCTGGAGTCAATTACTGATTTGTCATTCCCCAGGCTATAAAGACTTGGGAAAGAAGTCCTGCCTATCGAAAGCTGGGAGCCCTGAAGCTGATTAGGGTGCAGTCAGTTATGGGTGAATCCAGATGGGTTATGAGCCCATGTCCCTGGGGGAACTTAACCAAGGGTAACCAAGGTGGGTCCAAACCCCCTGAACATTCTGCAAGCTACCCCCTTAAGCTAGTCATTTCCCAAGAACAGGAAATAGGTAGGAAGGAGGAAAGGGGAAAGAAGTTTATGTATCATCCGTACCATAGGACAGATCATTTGTGGACACGGGCTTGGGAGTACTGAGGCCCCCTAAGTTACTGTGGAGATCCTTAGGTAAGGAAATGGAGGATCATGCTTAAAGAATTTGCTATTCTCTAAGAGAATATTAGGGACAGGCACAGTGGATAGACTGCTGGTCCTGGAGTCAGGAGAGCCTGAGTTCAAATCTGGCCTCAGATACTTACTAGCTATGTGATGTTGGCAAGTCACCAAATCCTGATGAGAGGGTGGGGTGAGGGGGGCAAGGAGGAAGAGGAGAGAGAGAGAAAGAAAGGGAGAGAGAGAGAGAGAAAGAGACAGAGAGACACACAGAGAGAATATATATGAAGACATATCTTGCTTGGCCAATTAAAACTGGGAGACTCAGGCAAAACATACTCCAGGCAAATTCTATCTTTGGAATCCCTTGCCATGGTCATCCTTACTCATGAATTCCTTTCCCCTCCCTTACTTTTAGGGAAAATTAATTTCCCATATAGTTTTCAACATTTTAATTGACCAACAGCTAATATGAACATTTATATGAACACACCCTACTTTTCTTTTGTCCGTTCAATTTTTTGTGCTCATCCCCTGTCCCTCTCTTGTCTCCCTCTCTAGTCTGTTCTCTTTTATCTCTACTTGTCTCTCCCTTACATCTCCTTCTCCCTCTCTTCCCTCTCTATCCTTGTCTTTCTTTGTCTTTTTCCTCCATCCCTCTCTCCCTCTTAGCATCCACTAGTTGACTTTCTGTTCTCAGTTGCTGACTTTGGGGGAGGCGGCAGTTAGTTGGAATGAATGAAAAAGCTAAATTAAAGAAGAGAAGATATTCAGAGACTAATAGGAGCGTAGCTGTAGGGCTGGTCAAGACTGGAAAGGCAGCCATTCCAACCCCTTTGTTTTACAGATGAGGAAGCTGAGATTCTGAGGTTAAGTGACTCTCCAGGGGTCACTCAGCTAGTGGGTATCAGAGAGACAGGATCTGAACCCGTGAGTCCCTGGCTCCAAGTACAGGATTCTCTCCCGGACAGGCAGCTGATTACTCTCAAGAAGAACTGCTGACGGGGAAAAGGAGAACGATGCTGTTAAAAGGTCTCGTAAGTGTTTAACCCACACATAAAAAAATTGTTTATAATTTATGTGCACATTCATTGTCCGAAGTCAAAAGCTTCTGCCAAAGTCCTTCATTCTTAAGTAGGTTTCACATGTTAACATTTTCCTTGTTATAGTAATGGTGCTATTAATGCCCTCTCTGGTCCTGGTCCAAGTAACAGTCACTTCTATAAATAAAATACCTGATTATGTTTTGTTTGAATTATGGGGGTGGGGAGGGAGGGACAGGGCAGGAGAGCCAGGCTGAACAATTCACTATTTTTACTCTTTCACTAAGTAGCAAGTGTCCCTTATTACACCTCACACAGCTCACTTTCCCTAAAATATCCTGATAACTGGCCTTAATTTCCTAAGCACAAAACAACACACACACACACACACACACACACACACACACACACACACACACACACAAATTTAGTAGCTAAAAGGAGGGGAGGGGGACAGGGATGGGTAGATAATTTAATTCAACCCAGCAGAGTTATTAAATGCCTACTGTGTGCAAAGTGTTGTACTAAGCCTCACAGCATTTCCCTACCCTTTCCCTATCAAGATTGAAGCCCTTTTCACTTGATAATTCCCTCCAGAGAACTGGGTCTAGGCCCTCATTTCTAGGTCCCTCTCTTTCTCTCTCATCTAACACAGCCATCTCCCTTTTAGAGTCATTCACTGGTGACTTCCATGAGCATTTTCAGACCTAGCCAGGGCTTTCATTATTCCTCACTGACAGAAGGCTGCCCGGACATCTGGGCATGTTGTGCCAGTCAGGATGATGACCCATCTCTGCCTGGGGTCATTCAGAGTTTAAACACACATTATGAGAACCCCAAATGATCAAATACACCAGAACACACAGCCTCCAGTGGTGAGGGGAATGATTCAGTGGTTTGGATCTGAGTACCCTGGCTACCACATCCCACAGTCTCGAAGTTTACAGATGATTGCTTGTCTGCTCATGTAACTTCTCCCAGACTATCAGGTTTGGCTGGTAACAACATGGGCATCTTCCTCTTGCAGCACCAGTAGAGAGAGTTAAATATTTCACAGTTATGGTATGTGCTAAGTTAAAATTCTACAACACCGAGGCTCTGCCATGGGCGTCAGGACCATGGCTAGGCACTGGCTGAATCAGACAGAAATGTTATTAGGAGCAAACATCAGGGATGCTTCTAGTTTCATTGGTCTGGTGAGTCATTTCCCACTCAACTCCCCCACTGGGTAGAATTTGCCTGTCAATTGTGGGCAGAATGGTTATGGTGAAATGCAACCCTTACTGAACAACAGTGTATTCTGGTCTTAGCTCTGTTGCTGATTGGTTAGAGAGTCACATGATTCCCTCCAGAGTGTCATGTCCTTTATTTATTAAAAGGGTCATCTGCCCTTCTGGTTTATCAAACTCATTAGCCTACAAGACTTACATCGTCACTATACTGATCTCAGCCACCCATAGGGGTGGTCAGACCTTAGAGCTCATCATCACCCAAAACTACTTTACTGCCATGATCTTGAGTACTGAAATTCTCCTCTGTCATCATCAAAATCTGTTCTTCCATCTCTGTGTTTCATGACACTCAGACCCATTTGTCATTCTTCCCAAGACCTTCCATTCCTTCTTCGTTCTCTCAGTCCTTTACCCACACCCTGGGAATGCTTTCCTTACCCTTCGTCTTGACTCCCAGAGTTAACCATGTAATGGGCCCCATTCCCCTACAGTTGACTCTGCAATGCACTCTGCTCCTCTACAATTAACTCTACAGTATGCCTTATTCCCCTCCATGGACCCTGTTCCCAAATCTCTTTCAAACTCATGCTTTCATTTGTTCCATTCCACAGGCCTCAGCTTTAGGTCACTCTCCACATCACCTGCTTTTTCTTGTCCTAAACATTGCTGGAGTCATAAAACTATACCACTAACTGGGTTCTCTGGACATAGATATTGGAGGAAACCAGACATTCTATAGTGATTTTGTCAGTCTGGGAGTCTGAAAACAACCCAAACAACATGTCTCTATTCTACTTCATGCAATGACC
Source organism: Pseudochirops corinnae (assembly GCA_028646515.1). Lineage (NCBI taxonomy): Eukaryota > Metazoa > Chordata > Mammalia > Diprotodontia > Pseudocheiridae > Pseudochirops > Pseudochirops corinnae. Next base: position 44,285,939 of record CM053590.1, read on the forward strand.
TGTACCTCCCTTGGACGGAGCCCCTCATCAGTATCACTGGCAGTTAACTGATGATGCGTGAAATAGAAAAGTTATGAATTCACTTGCCTAAACCTGTGTTGGCATTGCAGGATAGAAATGATCCTAACCAAATCTGGATAATGTCAGTAAAGTCAGCAGAGAAGATGAAGAGGCAGTGGGAGAAGCCTAGGGGAGGGGCTGCAGCTGCGAGAGCTGATTTTAAAACATCTGTCTTCCCATCACCCATCTACTCTAAGGCTGTGAACTATAAGGAGCCCAAGCATCTTAAATTCATAGAGAAAATGAAACAGATCCTTCTAAGGACATGACCCTTAAACATTTTTTTCTCTCCTAAAACTAATCCTGTCATAAAACAGTGCTCTCAAGGAAGAGCCTGGGAGATGTTCTTTCTATTTGTCTTAGCTTATATTTCTCTTTTTTTCTAATAGGTTGGTCATCTTTTGCTTTTTCTCCATCCTCCCAAGAGCTTGGAAACTTGAGAAGAAAAAGAACAGCTCCATAGAAAAGGCAATTTAGGAATATAAAGGAGGTGTTGAGAAATGCTTGTTCAACCAAGGTGAAGATAACACACCTCACCGATTCATTCATTCATTCATTCAACAAACATTTATTAAAGAGATACTATTTACTAGGCATTGTTCCAGACTGTTGAAAAAGAAACATTCATTGCTCTCAAGAAGCTTACATTCATTGCCACTTGGGAATAAGACACATATATGTACATATGTAAATAAAAATTTATAAAGTAAAAAAAAGTAATTTTTTGGGGGGGAGAGAGAGAACATTAGTAAATAGAGGGCACAGCCCTTATATGGGAGGGGCAAGTAAGCTCAGCTTTGAAGGCAGTTAGATATTTCGAGAAGCACAGGTGAGGGGGAAGAGAATTTCAGCCATGAAGGGAAGGCAGAGTCAGAAGTGAGAGATAAAATGTTATATACTGTACTGGGAACTACAAGGTCAGCTTGCAATGTAGAACTTTTTACAGGCAATAAGGTACAACAAGCCTGGAAAGGTAGACTGGAGACAGACTGTGAAGGTCTTTAATAGGGAGCCATTATAGGTTCTTGAGCCAGAGCAGCAACATAGTCTAAGAGACGCATTCTCTTTTTTGGGAACCCAATTATTAGCAAAACTGAAGAACACATGGATCAAGAAGAAGTTTGTTAATAAATGTCTGTTGAATTTAAAATGTGACGACATTAATAATAATAAAAAAGATATGAAGCAAAGCTTGACATCTCACTTTACTGATCCCACCAATGCAGTAGGCTTTCTCATAATTAGTGGTCAAACAGATATCTGAACTCAGGTAGTAATCAAAGGGCTTTCCTTTCCTCAGCTTTTCAGCTAAATAGTCCCTTAGGAAAGGGCTGTAGTGTTTAGGGACATAACTGAGCCTTTCCCTTTCAGTTTTTCTAAGACAGGATGAAAAAGAGGTAGCTCTGATTGCCAGAATGTGAATATTCCCAGTGATATGATATATGTTCACATCTTGATGGAATTCACTGGGGTTCAATGCTTGGTTGAATTTTAATTCAAAGAAAGAAGGAAAAATGAGCACATTTCACCTGTGGGCAGGCACATGGGCTTGCATTGCCTAATTGTCACGGGGTGGTGATGCTAGATACAAAGAAATGTGTAGACAGGAGAACATTTATTCCACTTGGTCCCAGTACACTGTGCAAATGTACACAACTGCCCTACCCAGAAGGTTTAATGTTAGTGATTTAAAAAAAGTGCTGCTAGGATTGATGGAGAATAAATGAGCTGGCTCTTGGGACTTTGCCTAGCCCAGCTCAAGCTTGAGTGGGTACCTGGGAAGGTTAGATTACTTCCCATTTGTTACCACTGCAGTTCATTTTTCAGTTTCTTCCTGTTAGGATGATGACAGGCATTTTGCCTCACAAAATAAATTGCAAAATTTTTTTTTAAAAATGGTGAATTTCCCACCCCTGTGATTTGGGAGTTTGGGAAGAGCTTTTCTGGCCTCCAAACTGTTCTGAATTCACAGAAAGGACCTTTTCTTGGTGTGGGCTCCTTCCAACTGGCAGCCTCACCTGCTTTCCTGTGCCATGCAGCATAGGCTCCAGCACTCAAGGGAGCAGTTTGTCCAGTATCATGGCTCAGGGCTTGTAAGCTTTGCTGAAGTGGAAGAAAAAACCCACAGCCACTTGGCTTCCATCTTTGGGCACACACATTTTGAAAGACTTGTTGGCCTAGCTGGGGCAAGGATATGATGCCAGCCGTAAGGGGTGCTTGTGCTGGAGTTAATTTCAGAATGCTGAACATCCCTCTCCCTCTCTGTCAATGGAGTTGTGGGAGGGGGGAAAGGAAGAAATGGAAGGGAAGCTTTGGTTCTACTCAATACTTCTGGACTGTTAAGAGTCTTGCTTCTCAGGGTCTATTAAACTTGAAGAGTTTAGACAGTGAAGGGGAATATGGGTCACAGTTATTATCAACAATATCTTTTTATCATCAACAATACGCCAACACAGGTTATAAATGTCTATGTATATGAGGTCAGAGGAACATATGATTAAAGGCTAGAAGGGACCTTGAGCACATCTAGTCCAGCTTTTTATTTTATATGTGAAGAAAGTAAGAGGCAGAGTTGGAATTCAAACCCAGGTCATCTGACTGCAGTCAATGCTCTTTTCACTATCCTGTACTTCCCAAAATGGTGGTGGGTTTACCAAGCATAAAGGAACAAAGTAAATGATTTGGCATTTGTGCCCTCCAGTACTCATTACATATAATGTTGCTTAATCAATCCCCCTTCCCCCCATCCAGTTATTTATCCATTCCTTTAGTCAACACCAAGCATTTATTAAGTGACTATTATGTATTTGCCAGGCACTGTCCTAGGTGCTAGGACTGTTCCAGTCATGCTCAAGGAGTAGGGTCCTCCATTAGGAGAAGGGTACACATTGAAGAGTAGTGAATTCTATATTGGACTCTGTCAGTATAGGACTTGGAACAAATGACTGGAATTCTTTGCATTTGTTTTCTCATCTTTATAACAAGATGATCATTCCCACACTGCCTACTTCAAGGAGTAGCTATGAGAACCAAATAAGATCAAGTCATATTTTGTCATGGTCCACATACTAGATATAGAGATAGTTAGGTGGTACAGGGGCTAGTGAACTGAACTCAGAGTCAGGAAACTCGAGTTTCAATTCTGCTTTGGGGACGCTGATGAGCTGTGTGACTGGGAAAGCCACTTACTCTCTCTGTCTCCATTTCTTCAGCTGTAGAATGGGGAGAATAACAGCACGTACCTCCCAGGGTTACTGTGAAGATCCTCAGCACTTTGTGAGTGTTAAAGCACTACATAAATTCATTTGCTAGCTAAGATCATCATCATCTGAGAAATATGAAGATACTTTTAAAAAAGTACAAAACTATTAAGTACAAAGTACTTAAAAAAGAACAAAGGCATTAAAAAACTAATCGCTCTATTATTACTATAACATGTGCTTTACCTGGCTTTCTCATAGAAGCGACAGACACTGTTACTATATATTTAAGAGACAAATGGATTGTTGCGGAAAAGGCAGTTTGGATTTACAGTTGTAACTTCATTCTATTAGGTGCTTTTTCTCATTGAATGCTTCCCTCTGAGTGAGTTTAATTTTGACTGTGAGGATCTATGAGATAAAGTATGGAACACACTAAAAGGGGAGAATAAACTTCTCTCTTGTTAGAACTGTATTAATTGTTGTTTTATGGTAACATGAGGAAAACTTTGTAAACAGTTAAATCTGAGGAGAGACTATGAAGAGTGATGGCTTGAGAGAATCTGTAGAAGAGTGAAAGAAAGAATGGAGACAGGTCTTATTTCTTGATGGAACTCTTTTCATCTTTATCTTGTGAAGAGACTTCATTTGTTATCTTGAAGGAACTAAATGATGTAGGACTGTGTTCTCAGAAGTGGAGTCATTTGCCATTACCATGAGGGTTTGAGGTGACTCTGGTTGTGATGATAATTATCAATGTCTTTCTTTTGTTACTGATTTCATTGTTATATAAACGCTAGATATTATTATTGTTAATAAACTATGCTCAGCAACTTCTATTACTTCAGTAATATTTTTAAACTCATAGGTGATTAAGGGATTTAATGTGCATATATACACACAGATATGTGAATAACTATTATTGGGAAAAGTTTTGCTAGTTTATTAAATAAATTATGAGATATATACATGTTGTCTCCTCCATCAGAATGTATACTTTCTGAGAGCAAGGACTGTGGATTTTTTTTAACCTTTCTTTGTATCCCTAGCTCTTAACATAGCACCTGGAACACACCAGGTATTTAATAAATACTTGTTGACTGAAAGATGTGATAGAAATTTCACTAATTAATGAGGTAATATACAAACATATCTCTAGATTACCAAAGAGCTTGTGATGATGGGTTAAAATATAGGAAGAAATCAGACTCCAGGCTTAGGTCTGACATGACCTATAAGAGATTGCAATTGACCCTAGAGTCTAGACCCTTTAAACCTAGTTACTTTATTAAGTAGCTGTTACTTGGATGACTTTTTCATTAGCCCAATTTTTACATGAAATGGAAGGTAGAGTTAAGTGAGCTAGAACCAGATCTCGAGAGGAACTGAGTCATCTTTTTCAAACCTGGTTTTAGAAGAACTGACTGACAATGTGTAGATGCTCTAGGGAAGCAAACCCAACTCCCTAATCTGAGACTGCCATCAGTTCTGAGGGCACAGAACATTGAATAGGAGTGATCTGAATGTTACATCACTATTTCCTCCCACCCCACTCCCACCTTCACCCTGCTAAATACCGAGTTAAGTCAAATAAGATACATAACATCCAAAAACCCCCCAACCTGCTATTCATTTCCCCAGTGGGCCTCCTCATTGTTGTACCTCACCTAGACCAGAAACACATATACCTTAACCAGAATGAGGTCAATTGGATTCCTGCCAACATATTTTCTTTCTGAAATCTCCAAGTCAGGAGAAACTGAAGAGGATAAGATTGTTGTCAGTTGCTAAGGCTGAGTTGAAGGAGAAGATGGGAAGTCTGATGGGAAGGAAGGCTTTTTTGCAGGCATGGATTCCCTCCCATACCCCCTTCTGCAAATGAAAAGTTGGAATAATGAACTGGAAGTCCTGCTTGAACCAACTGCAGTTTGGGCCATTATGTTCTCTAGCCAGAGTCTGTTCTACCCAAATGTATGAAAATGGAAACATTCTACCAACTGTTTGATGGTGCCATATAAAAGCCTGGTATACTTGGAAATATCTGTATAACTGACAGTATCCTTCAGTGTTCATCTGGACAATTACAACCAAGTAGAAAAGAAATTATATGTGCTTATGTGGCATTATTTTCTTTGGTAGGACTTGTGATTTCACTGGTCTAAGGACCTTCCAATGAAGAAATTACCTTGGCCAATGCAGAATGACACCTCTTTTGCAATTTAGTCTTAGAGTAGGTGTTAACTTGGAGTTCATGAATTTGTTCTTCTTACTATGTTGACATCTGTATTTCACTGTGACTAGCTGTCTTTATAATCCAATGTATTTCATTTTATACAATTTAAGAACACTGTTCTGAGAAGTGGTTCATAGACTTCACCGGACTTTGCAAAGAGTCCATTATACAAGCAAGGTTAAAAACTTCTTGACCAGAGAGTTGTCTTGGAGTACTGTGAGGTTAAAGAACTTGCCTGGTAGTACTGCCCTAGGTGGCAGCTTTTCTTGAGTCCAAAGCCATTTTTTTAGTCACTTTCCCAGGCTGCCTCTCTCCTTCACTGGGTTTTAAGTCAATTCTCTCAGTCACTTATTTCAAATGATAGGGGGTAAGTGAAAATCAAGATGGCGGCTTTTTTGTAATCTTGTCATTGTCTCTAGGTCAATCTACTAATGGCACACAGCCTCAGTATTAACTCCTGCACCCGGTTAACAATAATTGCTGGTATTTATAGAGCATCTCAAAGTTTGCAAAGTGCTTTACGTATGTTATCTTAAACCAGCGGTTCTCAACCTGTGGGTTATGTTCAATTTGTAACAATGAAAATACATCCTGCATATCAGATATTTACATTACGATTCATAACAGTAACAAAATTACAGTTATGAAGCAGCAACAAAAATAATTATGGTTGGGGGTCACCACAACATGAGGAACTGTATTAAAGGGTTGCGGCATTAGGAAGGTTGAGAACCGCTATCTTAAATGATGGTGAGAATTTGGTGAAAATTTGGTGAAAATACTACCACCACGAAAAAAAAGGACAATAGACCTGAGCAATTTGGCCTGGCACTCTAGAGGATCCTGGGGGTTTTATGGCTATTTGGATGGAGGAAATAGGTTCATTGGAAGCTAGGTCCTGGTGATCTGGTTTACTTTAGGGTCTAAAAACTTCTTGACCAAAGCCTATCCCAGAATAAATATGAATCTTTGGCTCAGTCTTGAGATCAACAGGTTTTTGTTGATTGAGAATCATGGTACCATGTTGAGTACCCCTTTAGAGTCTTAACTAGTCCCCAGAACTAAACAAAGAACAGAATTGCATTCTTGCTGAGGGTTGAGCAACCTAATATCCAATTTCACAGCTTATTCACCATGACCTCTTTCTTCTATGTTTATTTCATGTTAAGAGAAGCAATATTTGCTTAGAGTAGAATCTACCTAGATGTACCTAGAACTCAGGAGGCAGAACTCTTGCAAAGCTGTTGGGAAATCCAGATTTGGCCACCATTGGTTAAGTTGAAAACACTGGTATTGGGGTTAAAATGACTGGACGAATTCCAGATTCTGATCCTGGTGGTATAGTGGATAGAGTGTTGAACTCAGAAAGATCTGAGTTCAAATCCAGCCTCAGACAGCCTAACTTGCTGAGTGCCTCTGGGCAAGTTCACTTAACCTCTGTCAGTCTCAGCTTCCTCATCTATAAAACGGGAATAAAGACAACACATACCTCCCAGGGTCATTGTGAGGATCAAATGAGATGTCTGTAAAGTGTTCTGCATACCTTAAAGCTCTGTATAAACACCATTATTAACCCTGAGACTCTGGCACCTCAAGTATAAAATGGAAATAATAAATAATTTGTTTTATCTAACTCACAAGATGGTTTTGGTGAAAAAAGAGGATTTTGTAACCTTTAACAGTGCCTCAATGTGGCTTGTTCTTGTGTTAGACTAATCATGGGTTTTCTTTTGTGTGTTAAAATAAAAGACACATTTTAGAATCTAGATGGTTGCCAGCCCTGGAACTACTCTCAGAGATGAAAAACTAACACTTAAAGACTAAAGTCCATTCGCCTGTAATAGACTTTAGTGGTATTTATCTAAAATCATTTTCCGGGCTAATTCTAGTCTAATTAATGAATTTCAGAAAGGGCTATAAATCACTTTTTAGAACAGACTTGCTGATGAGAAATGCAGCAGGGCACATTCACAACCCTTTTATTGATGACTCCACTTTTGGAACCACAGACGTATGATTACTCATTCTCGTCATGCGTCCAATCATATAAAATAACACTGCCCAAGTTCATGTAGCTCAGAATCAGAGCTGCGGCAACCCTGGTCATCCTCCCACCCTTCCCCCACTGAATTAAGAACCAGAAAGCTTCAATTGGCTCACATCCCAGCTGTTCACTTTCCCCAAATATCAGACAATGTGCCTTATAAAATTGATTGTTTTTGTCAAAAGGCTATACTTTCTCACTATGAACTACAATAAATTGGGTTCAGATTCTTCTTTACTGAATTAATTAAAATTCTCAGGGGCTAAAGATTGCTTTAATTTAAATTTGAACAAAGCCCTCTGAAGGGAACTGGGCTTATTTGAAGTGACTTCAGGGAGACCAATAAAACATACCGATATCCTCCAGTATATATTTTTGGTAAATGAAACCCAACGCCAGAAAGTTACTTTTAAATTAATTTCAACCTGACAGAGTAACTTTAATGAGATCTGTGCCTCCAAAAGTAAACTGTTGGATTCTAATTAAGCCACTATGAGATGCCAATAGGCTGTAGGGGGTTATGCTCTGTTTTGATATATTGCACTCTGCATTCTAAAGGAACTCTACCTTTAGAAGGAGAGGAAAGAATGGTTGCATGATGGTAACCCCAGTACAGGGCTTCTTGCCAGAGAACCTAAAGGCTTTAACACACATTGTCCACACTGTGGAGACAGTCCCAGGTGCAGGTAACACCTGGGAAAAGTCATTCAAACCTCAAAACATGGAAAAAGAAGCCATTAGCTCAAGCAATTAGGCCTCTTGCCTCATCAGCAAGCTAGGACTTTCTGTCATTTCTTCCATTCAATTCACTTGACTCCCAGGGTTCTGATGCCCTTAAACAGGGGGAAACTTGTAGTTAACCTACAGAAAACTCACCTAAAACCCTCCATTTACTAAGCAGTAAATTTACCCTTAAAAATATTTTCTTTAAAGAAAAATGGGAGGTAAATATGCATATTTGTTATAAGGTTTTTGATTTTCTTTCTTTTTCAATGGGGGGAATTGGGAGAGAGAGAAGATGCTTCTTCATTGATTCGAAAAAAAATAGATGAAAAAAAATAAGAAAGGAGTTACTGCCAACCTTCCCCTTCTCCCATCCTGGTGACCTGGCTTCTACCCTGTTCAAGGTATCTGTTGAGTACAGACAACACAAAATCCGAGAGACAATCTAGATTCTCATCAGGGCTAAAGACTGGTCATTTCACATGGATCATGGTTCTAACAGGACAGAAGGCCCGATTTTGGAGCCTAAACAAACCAGCTCGTTTTTCTGTGTACCAATCTAGCCAGCTGTCTCTTTTAAAAGTGCACCTAAAAAAATTTGGGGTGTGGCAAGAGAGGGCACTAACCAAGCCAGGGCATGGATGTCGCAGGGTAATTCTTCTGGAGACTGGGAAAACAACTGAAGCCTTGCCCTTCTGGATGAAGGGGTCACCAGCTCCACCCTCTTTAGGAAGTATAGGCCATTATTATTAAAATGAAATAAAGCTGGAGGAGGAGAAGTTTTGTAGTAGGTGAAGGAGTCTTTAGTGTTTGGAATTTGGTGGTAAAGACAGTATATGGAAGCAAGGACAAAAAAAAGATCCTGTGTCTCCTTCACATGCTCATAGAGTAGCCACCTGGCTTATAAGCCTGAATTTGTCCTGTACTTGCAATCACACCACTTGGCACACCATTGGCATTTTATATCCGAAGACTCCAGCAGATATGGAGTAACAAAGGAGGAAAGCCCATTAAGAGGGAAAAGGGAAGTTGACCACTATTTTGCCCCCTTCCCTTTCATCCCAACCTCCATGGAAAGTCGTAATGGAAGCTTACCTCCACTGAGGATGATGACGGCTATAAATATTGCTAGGTCGCTATCATCTAATTCCAGTGCATTGAACTTTATCGCAAACTCAAACTTGGGTTCCATAAAGTCACCAAAGGGTTTTCTCAGGCTCTTCAGAAACTCCCTCGTCATGAATCCTTGGCCCTCAGATATGAGAACCCCATCTTTATTCATCAAGGAGGCCAGCATGGTGTAGATGATCTCATGGACACCATACTTCAAGAGGGTCACTTGGTCATTCAGGTCAAGGTTGACGAAACCTGGAATGCTCTTGGCATATTCGGTGATCTCCTGGACAGCCTCCACGGAGCGGAACTGACAGCCCTGGAAAATGCGGATGGCCACTTCCTTACTTTGCTCCTGCAGGGGCGTGATGTGCTTAAATTTAATCTTGTCTTCTCCCATCATTAAGGAATTCATGTCATAAATAACAAATGGCTGAAAACAAAAAGGGGAGAAGTGGATGGGGTTAACCTAATTTTAATTAAATTACTGCAGTATCAAAATTCATAAAACATTTTTTTTTCCACATATATTTGCTTCCTTTGCAGAAATCCTCAAAGCTGGACGCACTTGATGAGACTTCTCTTATCTTGTCACTCATTTAAATAATCTACTGAAAACAACCATGCTTAATCTTTTTCAGGCATTTTCACTGAAATCAGTTTTGACTGGTTGATTTTTAGTGACAATCTTTCATGTTTGCAGGATATATTGTTTGGGACTTTTTAAAGGAGGAGGTTCAGATTTATGATTTCTAGGATAGAGGCAATGCCTGGTGTAGAAGCTCCTTCAATCAATCAATCAATCTTCATTAAGTGCCTACTATGTGCCAGGTAGGTGCTGGGAATACAGATATAAAATTGAGTCAGTCTTGGTCATTAATGAGTTTATACATCCACACCTCCTCTGTAACTTATACCCTTAGAAAGTTTCTTGGAATATTGAAATGTTAAGTAAGTTGCCCAGGGCTATACAGTGAGTAAATGTCAGAAGTAGACCTTGACTTTGAACCTAGATCTTGACCCATGGTACAACCCTACCTGTTGATGTTGGTCTTAATGGTGCAAAACTGTCTGTTTACCTCTACATGTTCTGTTATACAGAACAAACTTTTAGCTTTCTTTCATTGAAAAAAATGATCACCAGTAGATCAATTTGGGCAAGAAAAACCTCCCCTCAACCTAAAAAGATCCACTATGTAACTTGAGATTAAATCTAAAATCTCAAAGGCTTCAGAGTTTGCATATGAAATATACTAAATGATAATAAATCAGTCAGAAAACAGATTAGAAAAATCAAGGCCAAGAAAATGTCTATTTAAAAAAAAATTACTCTGGAAGCAATCAGTTTCGGAAAGAACAGATGTAAGGCCTCTGGGTAAGAACTGCAAAAAGAAGTGGCCAAAAAAAAAAAAAAAACAAAAACGAGAAGGTCTGAATTTATCTTAGCAATGTGAATCCTTAAGGGACAAATTATCGAGTAAAAATGCATGTATCATTTCTGTGGGTCTGCAACAGACTACTTGGGAAAAGCAAGTTGTATTTGAAAAGTAACTGGCTTTTCTTCGCCCATTACAGCCTCATGCAGATATGGCCAGGGATCTGGTAGAGTGCAAAGAAAGAGCCCAGGAACTGGAAGTCAGGTGACCTGAATTGCAGTCCAAGAACCTACAATGGAAAGAGTTAGAGACTTTGGAGTCAACGGCCCTAGGCTGGAATCACGGTTCTGTCACTTGGTACTTGTGTGACCTTGGGCAAAGTCACTTAACATCTCTAGGCTTTAGTTCCTCATGCATAAAATGAGGATTTTGGATTAGGTGGCCTCTATTCTAGGTTTTTGTCCAAATTTAAATCTATGATCCTATAATCTCTAAGGGCCTCAGTTTCCTTATCTGTAAAATGAGGGACTTAGATTGTCTCAGAAATCCCTTTCAGGGGGTTAATAGCATGGATGGTGAAGGGAAGGTGATGATACTAAGAGTCAGTCACATCCCTGGAGGAACAGCCAGAATGCTCACTAAAGTCTGCTCATACAGAGCAGTGAAAGGAGGGTCACCTCAGTTAAGTTCCTTCCTTGTTGGGAACCCTGGCAAGCTCTGATGCAAAATTGGGCTCATGGTGATGTCAACTGGTTTAGCGATAATACCAGAAAAGGCTTCAGGATTTTCTGCTGGGTCTTGGTCTGCTGAATGGGGATCAGGACGACCTTTAAAATATTAGTTTATGGGGTGGCTAGGTGGCACAGTAAATAGAGCACCAGTCCTGGAGTCAGGAGGACCTGAGTTCAAATCCAGCCTCAGACACTTAACACAAAAACTAGTGTGTGACCTTGGGCAAGTCACTTAACCCCAACTGCCCTCCAAAAAAAGCAAAAAAAATAAAATAAAATCTTAGTTTACTCCTATGTAAAGTGGGGAAAATTGAAGTGGATGGTTTTTAAGACTTTGCCAACAAACAAACAAATAAATAAATGGGTAAGTAAATATCCCACTATAAATAAAATCCTATCATCCTCTGACCTCTTCCCGCTCTATCAGTCAAAGCCTCAAGTCAGTTACTTGTTGTTTTTCAGTTGCTTCAGTTGTGTCCAACTCTTTGTGACCCCATTTGGGGTTTTCTTGGGCAGAGATCCTGGAGTGGTTTGCCATTTCCTTCTCCAGCTCATTTTTACAGATGAGGAAACGGAGGCAAACAGGGTGAAGTGACTTGCACAGGGTCATACAGCTAGTAAACATCAGAGGCCAGATTTGAACTCAGGAAGATGAGTCTTCCTGACTCCAGACCAGTTACTTATTCATTGGAAGAAACAGTACTGGCATTATAATCCTTTGGAAATCCCAATCTCTTGACAATCCAAATTAGTACAACTCTATTTAGTATGATCACTCGAGAACTGTGAATGTTCTCTAACAAGCAACTCACTTTAATTACGCTGATAGCAAATAAGCAAAGAGCTTAAGAGGTCAAGAAGGAGTTAATGGTCCTGGCACAGCTCATGGTATCTCTGTCTACCTCAGCCTTCAGCAGGAAGGAGGAGCCCGGGAGGGCAGTAAGCCTGCCTTCAACCATAGTCCTTCCTCCTGGGTTTCTAAGATACAGGCTGCTCTCTAATGTCAAATCTGTAGTTTCCATTTTTTCAGTCTGCTTTCTGTGATTTCAGGAGAGAAGACTTTGTTCAGACTTCTTTCTTCAGAAATGATGTTACTATGGGAAGAAGAGAGAAGAGAATGCCAGGGAATGGACTGTCTCAGATCAGTATTTATTGAGTCTTCTCAGGATCCTGGAGGAATCAGAGTCTTGGAGCCAGAAGGCACCTCAGAGGCCATCTGGTCCACCCCCCTCATCCTATAGAAGTAGAAAGGACAGTGATTGACCCAAGGTCATACAAGTTATTGGTAATAGAGCTAGGATTCAAGTATAGATGTCAACTCCAAATGCCAATGTACTTTTCACTCAACCTGATCAATAATCAATCACTAAATATTTATCAAGTGCCTACTATGTACCCCTCACTGTAATAAGCACTCCCCTGCCTTACACTACACCATGTCATCATGCCCTTAAATGTACATTGCTGTGAGGTCAAGAATGACTTTCTCTCAGATTTTGCATAGAACTTCGAAAAATTCATTCATGTACTTCATATGTATTGTTGTACATTATAGTTAAATATACTGGTATCTTTTTCCCCTACTACACCATCAGCCCTTGGAGGGCAAGGGTCATTTCCTATCTAAACTTTACATATCTCTTAGTAAATATTTATTGTATTGGATCAGACTATTATTTTTTGAGAGATAGAAAAGTCTGTAGGGACAGAGTAGGGAAAGGGATGCCACTTCAATTGAATCTTTTACCTGCTGGGAACTCTCATGAAACTCATGTGAAACTGGGCTTGTGGTAGTGACAATGGATTTAGAGATAATACTGGAAAAGGCTGCTAGAAAGACCTAGATTCATCATCCCACCCCTGATACAGTCTGATTGGGAGATCTTGGGCAAGTCACTTAAAACTCTCAATAACACTCCCCTTCCCCCCAAGGCAATTCTCCAATTCTCTTCAGTTGTGGATCTGCATGGGTTCAAAGAATTTCCTCACGAGGAGTTCCCTATTCCCATGAAGTCACAGGTCTGGTCCCAAAATAAAACTGTATTTCAAAAGGCAGTGGAAGTAGAGCTGAACTTGGAGTCATAAGACCTGGGTTCTAGTTTTGTTTCTTCTATTTCCTAACTCTCTGTCTTAAGTCATATCCCCTCTCTGGGCTTCTGCTTGCTCATCTATAAAATGGGTAGAATAATATTTACCCTGCCTACCTCACTGGGGTGCTAAGAAGGCAATATTTTGTCACAGGTAAAGTTCTAGAAGAATGTGAGCAATTATTATTATTATTTTGCTCCTGCCTTGCCATATAAGTGCTTCCCAATGGCCAATCATGTAACGGACGGCTGGTGATGCTTTGATAGAAGCCAGACAAAGTGTGGCCCCTGCTCACACGAATCCATGCTAATGAAATGTCAGCTCTCTTTTGTACTTCTAGAAAAGGCTGCCACAGAAAACTTCTAAGATGCTGTTGCACTGTACATAATATTCACTGTAAAACCGTCTCTCATTCCCATAAGGCAACAACACGCATGGACCATCTATCTGGCTTTGCTCTTTGGACATGCTTCTATCCAATGGCACAGCCCCTCAGTCCTGAGGATATGCACAGAGCACTTTCTCCTCAATGGAAGCCCTTTATCTGGAACCGTGCCCTAATAAGTCACCCCTGTGACTCTGCTCTTCCCCCTCACCCTCTAACTACAGCTCTTGGTTCCTGTTTTTGAGACTGTGATAGTTAAACTCTGGGCACAAAAATCCTGCTAATTCTTTCTCCCCATTTAACAACAATGTGTCTTTAACCCCTTGGCAATCGATGGTGGTCAGGATTTCCTGGCAATAAACACTCAAGGACAAAGAAAAGAATCTAGCACCCCCACCACACCATACCAAGCCATTCCAGTTTTTTTCCCCCCTCAGCATTTCAGGTGCCAACTCTGCTCGGATGGTGCTGAGTTGGAAGAGGATTTTGGGTATTTACATGCAAATGAGTGGCACATGGGACCCACTTGACCAGGGAGCTCTTTATTCCATTTAGTCACAACACTTATCTTGGATGCTAGGCAGACTAGGATATTTTCATTGTACTCTGGAAATCTATACAGGCCAAGGCCTTTTTTGGTCTCTGGATGAACATTCTGATTGTTACCTTTACAATATGTGCATAATCCCTCTGTCCTAGAATATTTACCTTCTAGGGGAATCTGCCATTTAGGGGCCATCAGGCTGTACAAGCACTAATGAGTAATTAATTTACATCCTTGGACTGTAAACAGTTAAACTTTTCATCACTTTTACACGAAGCAATAATGCTGAAATCTATCTATCTTAAGACAGTGAAAAGATAGCGGTCGATTTGCATTACAGAGAGCTGATCTCTCATAATTGAGAGTGGAATTTGGCCTGTGAAATCATTCATCTTGCATCACTGAATTAATATTGCACCCCTGTGCCAAGTTTTTCCTGATAAAGGATACTTAACTTTTCTGTGTATTGTATGCATTTTTTTGAACCAGAGACAATTGAGGTAGGGCATTGAAGACCCTTCATGATTTATCCCAAACGACCTTTTCCAAACTTATCTCCTACTAACTTCCCTTCATGTGCTCTATGAGCCAGTCCCACTGGGTGAGTCAACATCTCCCTTGCCACCTAGAATTTCTGATCTCCCATATCACTGTCTGCAAAAATACTCATTCTTTATGTCTTATTTTCAAGTGTCATTTCCTCTGGGTCCTCTTAATTACTCCACCATAAGAGCTCTCCTTCCTCTGAACTACCAAAATACATTGTACCTTTCTTAGAGCACCTATCTTGTATTATTATAGTTGTTTGTGGACATATCTTTCCAACTAGATTGTAAGCCCCTCGAGGGCTGGAGTCATGTTTGCCTCACACATAATAGGCATTCTATAAATGTCCTGTGCTAATCTCTCTATAATTAAAAGAAATATGTCCGGCAGCTAGGTAGCGCAGTGAATAGAGCACCGGCCCTGGAGTCAGGAGGACCTGAGTTCAAATCTGGCCTTAATACTTACTATCCGTGTGACCTTGGGCAAGTCACTTAATCCCAATTGCCCTACCTTCCCCCCTCAAAAAGAAAAAAGAAAGAAAGAAATATGTCATTAACATCATTCTTGGCCAGTATACAATATCATAAGCAGCATTATTATTCTGGAAATTCTTTCTACATTCAGCCTCAAGATCTGATGCTCAGAATTTGGTACTAACAATGTAAATGAAGATACTGCATTGAAATGGAAGATGCATATCTGGGTTTGACCAGGATGAAAAACACAGCCACATGAAGGTTTCCAACCTAATGCAAAATTGGATTTACAGTCACAGAAAACAGGAAATGTTGAGTAAAGAACAATCACAATAAAAACCTACCATTCCAAATTAAATATTACCCACTGTACGAGAGGCACTACGATGTCTACAAGGGAAACAAGAGTTGATTTACCTGCCAGAGTTCTATGTGGGGGAGATTTCCCTTTGGATTACATCAAGGTAATTGGTTTGGATTTTTAGAAATGTCCTATAGCATGTGCTATTAAAAAAAAACAAGTCAGTGTGGGCATTAGGGACTCTTTGAGAGGACAAGGTCACAGTTAAAGGACCAGAGTGAAGGATAAGAATAAAGGGACATTTGTCTGGATAGAAGTGTGCAAACCCACGGAGACCTTGACATCTGAGATTTTTTGTAGGTGACTAGTGAAGGCAATCTTTAAATCTGTGGACAACATTAAACTTCTCTGGCTAGTGAAATGACAGAGTTATGGGGACAGACTGCAAAGAAGATCATCCAGGGTTGACTAGGTGCCTCTCATGGGCTGTGTGAGAGCAGATCAGTTTGAGGCAAATGTGAAAGAGTATGTTTGGAGGAGAAGAATCGGAGCTATATTCAAGGTTTAAAATCCCAGTTATGACCCAGGAAAGGGAAATGGGAAATCACTGAAAACTGTTCCCTGAAATATCATTGCAATGTACAGCTGTAGCCAAAAAGGTCAACAAAATTCTGGGCATCATCAGGAAATCTACAGGAAACCAACCAGAACACATTATCTTTTCTTTGTATAGACCATAGTACAGCTGGACACCTGGGAATTCTGTGCCCAGTTGTGGTTACCAGCATCCAAGAAAGGCTTAAAGGAATAGGAGGTTAATGAAATCATTGAGGAATTGGGGGGAGGGGAGGAGGTAAGGAGGCCGGATGCTGAATAAGAACAAATCAAAACATCTGGGAAGACGAAGGCTGAAAAAGTCAAGGTTGTTGGGTCATAGGGTCATAGATTGAGAGCTGGAAGGAATTTGTAAGAAAGAAGGTGATGGGAAACACACCCAGTCTTGTTTGCCAAATCCTGGTTTTTTATCACTTGTGCTAATTTAAAGCTTGAAAGCAGTAAGTGCAAGATAAAAAGAAGAAAATGTTGTTTCAGACAGTAAACCTATAGAACTCATTCATTACCTCAAGGGGTCATACAAGTTGAAAATAAAAATACTATTAAAATGGTTCATATAAATTCATGGATGAAAGAACCATATAGGGTTGTAAAGGAAAAAGCAAGAGGTCTGGGGCTATATCTCATATCCTTGAGACTGACCTCTGGAAGGGCAACCATATCCTCCCACAAAGAGCCTCTTGGGAAGACAGCAAAACCTGTGCTACCTGGACCACCAAATACAGGTGAGCCTGGCTTCCTGTCACATATTACAATGTAGCCCAATAGGGTATCTAAAAATGTCTTTGCTGGTTACTTTTCTTCATGTTTCTGATTGCATGGTTCTTGTGTTTTCCATTTATCAAATCACACATGGCTCTCCTGAGTTGGCTATTACTAAAGATAATGAGCCCCAAACATTCTGGGCTGGCTCTCTCTCCTTGCTGGTTTCTGTCCCCAATTTTCCCTCTTTCTCTTGTTTCTGATCCCCGATTTGTAGAACTGAAAGGATCATAGGAGCCTCAGAGATTTGGAGCTGGAAGGGACTGCAGAGGTCACCTTTTCTAACCCATTCATTTTACAGATGAGGAAACTGAGTCAGAAAGTATCAGAGCTGGGACCAGAACCCAGGTCCCATGACTCCAAATTCAGGGTTCTTTCCATTATACTACACTTCCTCTCTAAGACCGTTATTTTAAGAACAGGGATTAGACCTGGGATTTCATTGACACAGGGAGCTCCTATGACCAACACAGGTGGGCACCTTGTCTTAGAAAGCTGAAAAATTAGGTGACTTGCCCAGGATGACAAAGCTAGGAAGTGTCAGTTGAAGGATTTGAATCGAAGTCTTCCTGGCTCTGGGACCAACTCTCTATCCGCTATGCCAAGCTGCCTCCTGCATCATGCTTCCTCCTGTCTCATTTTACAGAAAGAGAGATGGGGTCCAGAGAAAGATAAGAACTCACTCAAATTCACAAAATAGATGGATAAAAAAATAGGTACAAGTGGAGAATTCAGGTCTCCTGTCTCATAGTCAAAGACTATCCCAGGGGTCAGGTCTATTTATTTGAGCTTCTTATACCCTGGGGCTCTAGGGCTGGTGCCTTTAAACTAAGAACCGTTAGGTCCTCCAGCTGCCAGGTTAGTCCTGTATTAGACAGAGGTAAACATGAATGCCTATCAAATCTCACCTTTTTTTTTCCCCTGGCTCCTTTGGAGACTTAAATAAATAGAGACAAATAAACAAAAAATTTAATAGGTCCAACTACCCGCCTTCCAATGAACTAGAACATAACTGCAACTCTTAAAACCCTCTATGCCAGTTAAATATCACTCAGCTGGCACAAACACTATTATCGGTCCAACAATTGAGCAAAAACAAATGATCCAAGAGGTTTGTTAATTAGCTATATATAGCGCATTAAATGCATTATCTTATTTTTTTTAATTTTAAGATGTATGAATGTTAAAACAGGGCTTTTAAAAAACCTCTGCCATGACCTGTCCACTGTGGCCTTACCACATTTCTCCTGTCTTTCCAACCACAGAGCCACCATTTTATTACTGAATCAGGCCTTCAGCTCCTCTCCCTTGGACTACTTGAACAGAATCCCAATTATTCTCCTTTGTTTCCACTATCTCCTGTCTCTAATCCATCATCTACACAGCAGCCCAGAGAATTTTCCTGACTTACATCAGATTATTTAATTCTCTAGCTCAAATGTGTCTGACACACAGTAGGAGCTTAATAAATGCATACTGATAGACCAAAAAGCCTTCGGGAAATCTCTGTTGGTCCTAGAATAAGACATAAACTCCCCAGCCTAATATTAAATGTTCTTTATATCAAGGCTACGGCTTACCTTTCTAGACTAATGCATGCCCTCCCTTCCTCTACTTTCCTTGTGTTCCTCCAAGGCTCAGGTCTGACGCCCCTTCCAACATGAAGCATTCTCAGTGACCCCAACTTGTTAGCACCATCTCCCTTCTAGGTTCTGCATCCTCCAATAGAAATGGCTTCCCCCCCGCCCAGTCCCAACTTCTCAGGGCTAAGACATGGCTTCATTTTTATCTTCTTTTTGGGGGTGGAGGGAGAAGGCAAGACAATTGTGGTTAAGTGACTTGTCCAAGGTCACACATCTAGTTAAGCATCAAGCGTCTGAGGCCAAATTTGAACTCAGGTCCTCCTGATTTCAGGGCCAGTGATCTATTCACTGTGCTTCCTACCTGCCCCTTTATTTTTGTCTTCTTATCCTAGCACTTTATGTAGTGTCTGTCACACAGTAGGCACTTAAGTGTCTATCAAATTGAACCCAAGATGTATCAGCTTATATAAAACAAATTTGGAAACCAGTCAAGGCTATTTTTCAAAACCCTATAATAGAGATAAAAAAAAATACATATAAATAACCATATTTGCATGGATTAGTGGCTCCAGAAGCCTCTAGAGCAGCCTCCTTTCTGTTCTGCTGTCACTGTTCCATTTTGGATTCTTTTGTTTTCAGGTTCTCCTGGTTTCTCTTCTAGGATTTTAAGACTCAACCAATGACATCATTTTGATCAGAGTTGGGGCGAATTCCCACTCATTCCTCTCTCCTTCCTTACATCCAATTTCTTTATGTGTTAAACGGAGGGGTTGGACTGGATGACTTCTAGGATCCGTCTCCATCTCTAAATCCAATGATCTCATAACTTAGACCTAGAAATGGCCTCAGATTTGTACCTCTCCCCTCCTCCCCAAACCACATTTCTACCCCCAAGGAATATGGTAAACTGCAGGTCATAAAACCAGTTCCTTGCTAGTTTTGTATTTCTGATCCTGCTTAGAACCAGCCACTTTTCTGGTGACAATCGTTCCTTCCACTGGAAAGCAAGAGCATAATTTCCGACGTGCCCATAGTAAACAGTATGTAATACTCTGGGGCTCAAAGTCCAAAATAGTCCAAATAGTATAAAAAGTTTTACTCACTATTTGTAGATAGAGCACAGCCGCCATCTCTTAGATATGGCGTGAAAAGTTGGCAGGCAGAGCCCGAGGGTTTGTCTGTTTATTTATTGTTTTATGACAAACCACGGTGCTGAGAATGGTTTTTTTGAAAGCTGCCTTTTATTTGTTTTCATCCACAAACATGGAATCATGTGACAATGATACACCTTATGTGAATATCACTCCAGGATGATAGTCAAACATAAGGCAATTCCAAAGTCCAGACAGTTATCAAATTGCCATTCATGGAACAGAGCACCAAAGTTCATCTACACGTTCCCCTGACTGCCATAGTTCAGTGAGACCTCTGCTAATGGGTCAAGCTGTTGGAGGAAACTTGAGTTGTCCTCATAGAAGGCCATTTCCTCTGTGTCCTTGAAAGAAGGTACTCGAAGGACAACCTCCTCCTAAACATCTGTCCTACTGGAATGCTATGGAATAGCTCTCACTTCCTTTGCCCTCTGCTTAAAATTTACAGCAGCAAAACTCTCAGTTAGACATCAGACATGGGCACATTATGCTCAAAATGCCAATCTTAAAGTGAAGATAGTTTCTCTGTTCCCTAAAAGGACAGGGCAACCTTCTTCTTTAGCTCTCTGACACATTTATTTATCAGATTAGCTAGTTATCACTTTGTCTTTTTAAATTTTATTATTATTATTTTTTTTAGCTATCACTTTGGATGATCTAGAACAGGGGGGAGTTCTTAACGGTGTCATGGGTCCTTTTTGGTAGTCAGTTGAAACCAATGAATCTCTCCTAAGAAAATATGTTTTTAGAGGCAGCTAGGTGGCACAGTGAATAGAGCACCAGCCCTGGAGTCAGGAGGACCTGAATTCAAATCTGACTTCAGACACTTAACACTTACTGGCCATGTGATCTTGGGCATGTCACTTAACCCCAATTGCCCTACATTCTCTTCCAAAAAAAAAAAAAGAAAGAAAATGTTTTTAAATGCATAAAATGAAATAAAAAGGATTACAAAAGAAACCAATTCTATTGAAATGCAGTTATCTATATCCATAAAGAAACCTCCAAGTTCATGGCCTCTAGTTTAAGAACTCCTGATCTGGAAGGTGGTGCATCAGAAGGTCTAAGGGAATGGAATATTGCCTCTTAACGCAGCAACTCAAGGAGAAGCTAGATGACCACATATTGCGGAGTCTTCTGGGGAGAGATGCCTGAAATGCACTAGATGCCCTAACTTCTTCCTCCAAGTCCAAGATTCTATAATAGCTCTAATTTCTATGGCTTGAAAATTGAGAGTGCTTCGCTCCCAGCGGGTCAATAAAGGGGGGCAGAGCAAAGGGGAGCACACCCATTTCACCAATGTAGAAACCCAGGTTCAGAGCAGTAAGGTGATAACGACGTCATCAAGCAGCCAGAAAGCAAGAGAGTCTGGATGTGAGCCCAGGTGTCCTGACACCGAGTCCAGTGTTCTTTCCTATTCACGATGACATAAGTGTATTGGAATATACTTAGGTTCTTTTTTCAGTACACTCATGACATAAGACCCAGCAGTTTTGACTGGAGGTAGACAAAGAGGGAGTCAGGGCAGAAGTATAAGCAAGAATGTAACCAAGGGGGGATCCAGGGCAAGGTTTAGATGCTGGCCCAAGAAAGAGAAGCTGAGGTTGCTTTGTGTGCTGCAGAGAAGATGCTGAAAAGCAAACCTTGCCCATGTCACAAATTTGCTTGGGGTAGTCACTGGGCAAATATATACGTACATGGTACAGATGAGTAATTCAGTGTAATTTTAAATCCCAATCAATCAACAGGTACATTTATAGGAAGACTTGAGTGCATTGGCTGAGAACCAGCCTGGTGTCATGGAAAGAACACTGGATATGAAGTCAGAGGAACTGTGCTCAAAGTCTAATTCTACCCTGCATTACCTGAATTATCTTGGACTAGGCATTCTCCTCTCTTGGTTTTGATTTCAACATTCATAAAACCCTTCTCCAATTCCCAATTCAGCTGTACCACTCATCCCTTTGACTAGTTAGATCTCCTCATAATAGAAAAAAAAGTCCAGGACCGATAGGGATTTTATCAACAGGATCTCTTACAAGGGGTCACGACCATCAACGGGAAAGCAGACAATAAGGTAAATGCTAAATGTGGCCCCTCTGAGAAAGCCCCTTTAATTCCCCTCCCTGGGAGAAGGCTTTTCTTGGGCTGGCCTGAGCAGCAGTAATGATCTCAGTCCCAGCAGGGTTTGTAGTGGGATTCAAACAGCTCCCGCACACCAACTACAACCACTTTGTGATCTCCACCCTCTCAGGAGCCCTGACTTCTGAAAACTGTTTCCTCTCTAGGCAGCCATCTCTACTTTCCTAAGTCCTGGCCAAAAGATAACAGAACAACACCCTGGAGATAAACTTGACCAAAAGAACAACATGATTGTGTCAATAAAGAATGAACTGCTAGTCTCTTTGGAGATTACTTTCTGGTTTTCCTCTCCCATATTCCTCCCTCTGCAACGACTTTGTTCTCCTGCTGCCTAATTTGATTTTGCAGGATAGTGAGAAAGCGGGATGCCAAACGGCTTTACTTCGGCCTTGGCTGTCTGGGGAGTAAACTCTCTTAATTTCAGATCGTCTTCCTTCTGCATCCACAACCTCCGCTCTTGCCAGCCCTTCCCGGAGAACTCCTAATGGGAGTTTGTCTGCAGAGGCCAAGGCTTCTCTGCTTGGCTCCTAGAATTTCCAAGGGGGTAACAGTTTTCAGTTTTTTGCCACGAAAAGAGAAGCTCCCAATGGGTCGTTAGCATCTCAAATAGTCTGCAGTGGTTCACTGCCAAAGGATTTACCTGGAGTGAGTTTTAAAAATGAAATGAGATGGGCCTGGTTTATGTAACCCTCAGAAACGTGTAGGAGAGCTGGGGAGCAACTAGTTATATTAATTGAAATTCTAGACGCCCGAGCAAGTTTCAAGAATAATAACAAAAGGCATAGATCTAGTTCTTCAAGGTTTGGAAAGCACTTTACATATATGATTTCATCTTATCCTCACGATAACCCTGTGAAACAAGTCCTACAATTAATATTATTCCAGTTCTGTACATGAGAAAACTGAGGGTCAAAGAGGCAACATTTAGAGCAGTGGATGAAGCTAGAATCAAGAAGACCTGAGTTCAAATCCTTCCCCAGAGACTTGGTAGTTATGTGACCCTGGGCAAGTCACTTAACTTCTGATTGCCTTAATTTCCTCATCTTTGAAATGGGGATAATAAGAGTACCTACCTCCCAGGGTTGTGGTGAAGATAAAATGACGTATTTGTTAAGTGCTTTGCAAACTTAAAATGCTATATAAATATTATGTTTATAAAAATATAAAAACTATATAAATACTATTATGTAAGTTAAGGAACTCATCCAGGATCACATGACTAGTAAGTGTTGAGGGCAGGATTCAAACGCAGCCTCTCCTGACTCCCAGTATAGCTTTGACCTCTCCACCATATGCATTCCCTAGTATTGCTACCACTGCTTTCACACTTGTCACTCTCCCAGAAGCCGTAGACTCCCTCTGACTGTATGTGGGGTTAGTAGGTCTGGGATGGTAGGCAGGAGTAGAGGCTGGGGCTTCTGGAAGCTGGCACAGCCCTAGACTCGCTTCCCTTGCTGCACATTTCTAAGTCTAGAAAACAAATGGAGTTTTCTTTTGGGCTCTTCTGCTTCCCCACTGAGCATTCTTCATCCTATTTCTTGTCCTCCGCTCTTTATGCTCTTGTTACCATTGGGCTGTGATGACTTCATCTAAAGGAACACAATTACATCTTATAGGGTATACAAACATTTTCACAACAAAACCCTCCTAGATCCAAAGGATTTCTAATCTCTAGGAGAGGAATTTCAGGCACTGTAACAGGTGGTGGGTGAAAGGATTTTTAATATGGGGCTTACCTAGTGTCTTCCAAACAGTAACACTAGGTTCTCGGCTGGCTGGTCAGTCTAGGCTGGCCCTTCTAGACATCTAATATGGTGGGGAAAAGAAGAAAAAAAAGGACAAGGGGATGTGGGGAAAAAATGGATGGGAAAGGAGGATGGGAAAAGGAGGAAAGCAAAGGTGTGTAAAACATTTGGTCCTAATTCTATTGTATCTTTCCTTGCATCCTTCCTCTTCTTACCTGGCCAGATACCAAAAGATATCAGGCTTCACTTATTTACTGCCTTTTTTCTTAATACTGACTTTTGGAACTTGAATTCAATTTCCTTTGAATAGAGCCTGGAAAGCAATCAATACTTGGTTAATCAGCCTTCTCAAAATGCAAACTAAAGAGATTGCTTTTTTTCCCCACTATGAAGGTCAGATAATAGAACTCCCAGATACCTGTTTTTATATCTTTTTTAAAAAAATAGTATATCCTTTAACGAAACTATACTTTTGGTTAAACAAATGACCGCTTGATTGCTTTGTGATGTAAATTTAGTATTTCACAGTCCAATTTTACCACTGACACTGGGGGAAGCCAACATTTAGTCAAACCAATACCCATCACTACCACTAACTCACCCACTTGGAAATTGGCATACATCGTGAAAGAGGTTGAAGTCAATGGGATAGCTATGCCTCAGTTAATTTCATATACAGCATCTATACATAGATAGACACAGTCTCCTTGTCACTTTTATGGCGAAATATTGTCCTTGCCAACGTCAGCATATCCACATCCTGTGTTACTCCCTCAGTGAGATCAAGGAAGCAATTGAAGGAACTACTTGGTCTTGCTTCCCTTGATGCACATTTCTAAGCACACTAGGGCCAGACAAATTCTGCTTTTCCATAAGGCATAACCAATAAGGAATAATCAGGAAATTTTCCCAATGTATGGCTCTCTCTTTTTTTCTTGCAAGACAATTGGGGTTGAGTGACTTGCCCAAGGTCACACAACTAGTAAGTGTCAAGTGACTGAGGCTGTATTTGAACTCAGGTCCTCCTGACTCCAGGGTCAGTGCTCTTTCCACTGTGCCCATGCTACTCTAAGGCTCTCTTTTTAAACATATCTATCTTCCTGGTTCACTTCTAAATGCTAAGAAAAGGAGGTAAATCTGTCCATTCTTATAATATCATCATAGTCTTTTTCTAGATGAGTTCAATGGATTCCCACAAGTATTTCTGGTCCCAGCATGGCTACATAGAACCTGGAGGCCCTGTCATCAACCAGTCTTACCTCCGAAGCTACATCTAAACAATAAAACAACCCAAACCCAAACACTAACATTAGAGACATTTATCCCAATTGATCAGATGTTTAAATGTGATGTCCACGGAGCTTGGGTTTGGCTCAGGCTTGGATTGTGTCATGGAATAACCAAAAGCAAGTGCATCATGGCTTTGGGTCACATCTGACCCACCCCTCCCCCTACCTACTGGAGTGGATCAGCACCAACCTATTTACATATTCAATATCTGGTCAACCCAACCAAGAGTTTTGTCTTTTGGCAAAAAGAACTTATAATTACAGGTTACTTTCCCCTTGAAGATGACTTCTGGTTTGAGCCAAGTGATATTACTAATTTGAGCCCCAATCTTCTCATCTGTGAAATGAGGGACTTGAACTATATGATCTCTAAGGGGGCAGTTAGATGTAACAGTGGGATCAGGAAGACCTCAGTTCAAATCTGACCTCAGATACTAGCTGTGTGACCCTGGGCAAGTCTCTTTACCCTGTTTGCCTCAGTTTCCTCATCTGTAAAAATGACCTGGAGAAAGAAATGGAAGACAGCTCCAGTGTCTCTGCCAAGGAGAGTCCAAATGGGGTCACAAAGAGTCAGATGCAACGAAAAACGACGGAATAACAACAAAAGTGTCCTACCAGCCCCATGGGGTTTCAGCGTCTATATCTGAAAGGAGTTTTAAAGAAAGGACAACATCTGATAGTCCAACGCCCATATTTTACTAAGGAATAAACTATAACCTGGAGAACTCAAGTGTTTTGCTAAAGGTCACAGAGCTTATCAGTAGCAGAGCCAAGTTTCAAACCAGATGACTCCAAATGTAACCCACTATCTATTATACCATGGTGACCCCATGGTTCAAGTTCTAGGCCCCTGGTTCTAACCATGCTCAAGGAGCCGTGCTTGCTGGAGAATTATTTTCATGAACAGCCCAAGTATATGTACTAAAAAAAACCCCAAACCAAAAAACTTTATATTACCCACTAAGATAAAATAATAACTCTGATTTACACAGTACTTTTCATAGTTTTTGTTTAAATCTCCAAACAATCTTATAAGATATAGAAGTATATGTATACACACATGTATTATTATATTACTATATATATTATAATACACATATATATTATAATACACATATATTATGTATATTATACTATTATATATAATACTAGAATCCCCATTTGATAGATAATGAAACTGAGTCTCAGACACATGACAAGTCTTGCCCAGGGTCACATAGCATATAAGTGGTATTTAACCTGGATTCAAATCCAAGGCTTTCTTTCTCCAAGTCCAGCCCTCCCATCCCTCCCCCTTTCCTCTTCTATACCACACTGCCCTACCTCAGCTAGAAATGCCTGGGTCTACTGGGAACTCCTGTTTAAAAAGAAATGGCTTAAAGAGGGTCACCTTCAAATGTGAGTTTTTGGTGGGGATGCTCCATGGGATTCCCCACTTTGAGCACGAGCAGCATGTGGATACCACTCTCGAGGTCCTGCCTTGGCCACTCTCCTGTTTCCAGTTACCTCTACACCACGGTAGCTTGATCAGGCCTCTCTGAGACTGTATGATATTATTGAGTATAACGCTGCTGTAGGAAGACAGATCACATTTTTGTTCTGCTAGGGTGTGTTTAGCACAGCTTGTTGAATGGAATTGAATTGAATGCTGGCCGGCTCCTTGTTATGCCCAGGAAGCCATTTTGCGTCTTGGAGAATCTGACAATCACCATTTTCCTCTTGCTCATTAAAGGCATTTCATTTTGCGTTAATAAGTCAATGAGAAAGTAAGTCTTTCTGGTGATTGAAAACCTGTTGCAAGGACCCAAGGCCCTTGGGTCAAAGTCTGTGGATTGCCACAGAAAGTTAGAACAAGGAGAGATCTCAGATAACCAACTCAAGATGGCAAGGAAGGAACAGCCATTGCTCTAGAGTTGGAGGATCTGGGCTCCTTTGTCTATTTAGGTGACCTTAACCTCACTGGGCCTTAGTTTCCCCATTTGTATAATGAAGAAGTTATACTAGATGACCCCTGAGGTCCCTCCCAGCTTGAAATCTATGATCTTATAAATCCAACCCTTGCATTTTACAGATAGGGAAACGGAGACCCAGAAAGGAGACATGATTTGTTTAAGATCATGAGCTGGTTAGTGGTAATGCTGGGACTTGAATCTTAACTTCCTAGGCAAGCTTCCTTTTCACCATTCCATTATTTCCTACCTAATTCCATGTTCCCAGTCTCCAAAAGTTAATGCTTTTCTTAATAGCCCTCTGACTCTGAGTTCTCCAGACATAGTTTTATGGTAGCATAAAAGATGGGACACATTCTTACACTTCATTTTTACATTTCATATTGGGCCACTTGAGGAGTTTTCCTGAGAGGCATGAGGCATGTTGCATACCTTGCTTAAAAAGATTGCTGCTATCTTTCATTTTTACATCAACTATATTTCCTAATCCCAAAGAGCTATGCTTTACAGGCACGCCCTTAAAATAGAGTGATTCTTTTTTATAGCGTTGCTACTACCCAAGAATTGCCCCCTTTTCTTTTTGTTTTTTCTTTTTGGAGGGGGTGAAGACAGGGCAATTGAGGTTAAGTGACTTGTCCAAGGTCACACAGCTAGTAAGTGTTAAGTGTCTGAGGCCGAATTTGAACTCAGGTCCTCCTGACTCCAGGGCTGGTGCTCTATTCACTGCGCCATCTAGCCAGCCTGATTGCCCCTTTTCTAATGAACACTCTTCTATGTAACAAGGAAGTATAATTAAGCAAAATGGGCCAATGTATTTGCCCTGTCTGACATGTGCTTCATTCTGTACCTGTAAGCCACCACCTCTCTGTCAAGAGGGGGAAGGTATGCCAAATGCCTTTCCAAGGCCCTTGCTCAGGTGTTTCTGCTTAAAGGGTTGCTGTGGCTAAGTCTTTCGTCCCCAGAAAGAGGGATGGACATATACACTGACCGAAGAAGAGGGGTGGCAGCATGAGGGGACTGGGATTATTTCCTTAAGGTTAAGCGGACCAATGAATGCTAGAGGTCTGTTCTCAAGGATTTTATTAGGTGAACTTGCATTTCCCCTCTCATTTTCTGCATGTTTACTTACCCTATCTAAAAACATTTCCTGTGTTCAGACTCAGCTTGAAATATGTAACATCCAAGAGCAGAAGGGTATTGTGTGTGTGTATGTATGTGTGTGTATGTGTGTGCGCACGCGTGCGTGTGTGTCTGAGAACATGGTAAATCATTTACTCAAAGGAAAGAGAAAAACCGCTTGCCCCACCAATGAAGATAGCAAAAGAGAACTAACTGATTTGTCTGTCGTCTTTCCTGTCAAGATCGCCCTCGCTTTGGCTTTGGTCAGAGGGAAGGACTTTATGTATGAGTCATACAGATGTTTTGCCAGGGCCCGGAGATCAGCAGACTCTGGGTTCAGCTGGTCGATATCACTGGAGATCTCAGCCAACAGCTTCTCCTTCTCGGCCTGTGGCATCCGCCCAAACCTGATGGCTGCAGAGGAAGAAGGAATGACAGAATGAATCATTGTGTTCCTGGTGCTCATAATGTTCTCCTCTCCCAGTCCTCATAAACTACCCCCTCCCCAAAATCTGAGGCTCTGGTTTCTTTCAATGGCCTTTCCAGAATTGCTCTTTCACTGGAGTGCCACAAACAATAAATAAGGATCAATTATTGGATTCATTAATTGTAAAAAAAAACCCCACATACATATATATGTAAATACACATGTAGTATATATGTGCATATAAATATGTATGTATTTTTCAGTTAATGAATCCAATAATTGATTGTTATTATGTATATATGTGTGTGTTTGCATATGTACACATACACATTATATATAGAGAGAAAGAGAGAGACACATACAAAGAGAAAGAGACAGAGAGCCAAAGAGAGAAAGAAAGACAGAAAGAGAGGAGGGAAAGAGAGACAGAGACAGAGAGAAAGAGACAAAGACAGAGAGAGGAAGGGGAGAGAGAGGAGAGAGAGACAGAGACAGACAGAGAGACAGAGACAGAGAGAAAGGAGGGAAGAGAGTACAAAAGAAGGAAAACAGGAATTTATTCTTTTGTAGGATCCAGATTCAGAAGGGACCTTGGAGATGGTGTAGTCTAACTCCCTGACCTTGTTGGGGGGGAGGCAGTCTGAGGTCCAGACAAGGGCATTGACATGCCAAAGGCCACAAAGGTCGAAAGCAGAAGACTGGAGATAAACCAGGGTCTGGAAACCAGATGTATTTAATACATATTTTGTATATACACATATACATGCATGTAAATACACATGTGTTTGTATACACACACACACACACACACACAATATGTTGTCTCCTCTTCTAAAATGTAAGCTTGAAAGCAGAGACTGATTTATTTTGTATCCCCAGAGCCATTAACCAGTGCTTGGAACAGTGTCCTGCACATAGGAGGCTTTTAATAATTTATGGATTGTCTGATTGATCATACCACACTTCTTCTGAATGAACATGGATTGAGAGCCAGCTCAGGGCAAGGCATTGTGGTGGGCACATGTTGTGGGACTCAAGTTGTCAAAGACATTGTCTTAAGTCCTGACAGGGCTTACAGTCTCTAAAACGGGAGAGAAGTCCATGGATCCTCACCCAACTATGCAGACTGTGTTTCCAGGCCTATCCCTGAATTCCTTTTGCCTAAAGGACTGTTTCTCTGCTCACATTTGGGCACTGTAACTAGGATTAAGTAACAGTATTTTTTTCAGGGGTGGGAGGAAGTTTAGAAGAAAGAAAGGAAGAGCCATTTGGGAGGAAGTGGGGGCCTGGGGTAGAGGCAGAATGATCCATTTGTAACCCTTCCAACTTCTGGTACCTTCTTTTCCCATTGTAAGACCTTCCCTTGCAGAACATTTCTTAACTGCTAATTTGGGGGTGCATACTTTGGACCGCAACTTGTTCCTGTTACAAGAAGATTTGGATCACTTCTTGATACAACATGCTATTAAGCCAGAAATAGCATTTCCATCAAGAATGCCAATAATCTGAGGCATGTGATGACTGGAAAAGAGCAGAGGGCTCTAGGGGTCAAGGAGTCTCTGTTGTGGTCCCTGGCTCTATTGCTGAGGACCTCTGTGATTTTGGCTATGCTAGGCCTCAGTTTCCTCATGTAAGTTCCTCATGTAAGAAAGTTTGGACTGGATGATTCAGCTCTTATATGCTATGGTTCTCTGCAAAACCATTGCCCAGTGGTTTTTACTACAGGGTTCTCCTAAAGAAATAGCCCCTTTGCATCCTGGAGATGCCAAACCACCATTTCACCTCAAATGTTCAGCACCAGCCCAGCTTGGGCAAATATCCATCTTAGTTTCCTCATCAAGCAAATGAAAGAGTTGGGACTAGACAGAAGGTCCGTAAAGCTTCTTTCAGTTCTAAATCCTACTCATCTGTTTCTTTGGGAAGATTCCTCTGCATCCGCTAGACACAAAAAGAGAAGAGTCAGGAGGAAAGAGAAATTCATCCCATAGTTGAGATCATTCTTGTTGTTCGGTCATTTCAGTTGTGTCCAAGTCTTCATGACCCCATTTGGGGTTTT
Organism: Pseudochirops corinnae; assembly: GCA_028646515.1. Taxonomy (NCBI): domain Eukaryota; kingdom Metazoa; phylum Chordata; class Mammalia; order Diprotodontia; family Pseudocheiridae; genus Pseudochirops; species Pseudochirops corinnae. The sequence continues at coordinate 44,316,597 of CM053590.1, forward strand.
CTTGGCAAAGACATTGGAGTGGTTGGCCATTTCCTTCTCCAGCTCATTTTCAGATGAGGAAACTGAGACAAACAGAGGTTAAGTGACTTGCCTAGGGTCACACAGCTAGTAAATGTCTGAGGCCAGATTTGAACTCAATGGCTTTCTTACGCCAGGCCTGGAGCAGTATCCAGGGCTGCACCTAGAGTCCCCTGAGATCCCTTAAATAAGCCTGTCTTCAGACATTTCCTAACATGTCCACTGCTCATAACTACCTTGAGTGTAAATTTATGAATTGACAATTGATAGGTATGTCTGAATCAACTATTTATTCTCTCTTATTCTGTTTCTGTTTGATTCCATAGGGATGGTAGATAAGTCTTCCTTGGAAGATAAGGAAATGCCCAATGGGATGGTAAAACCCAATCCTGATTGTTAGGGCATTGGGGGAGCAGGACCTACCAAAGCGCCAAGTTTCACAAGAGTAAAAGGAAACAAGAAAGGCGGAAGATTGTGGTGGCTACAGCTGGAGGGGACCTCAGAGGGCATCAAATCTAATTTTCTAATTTTACAGAGGAGGAAACTGAGGCCCAGTGATGTACCCAATGTCACAGAAGTAGTAACAGGAGAACTGGCATTTGAAATGAGATTCTCTGACTCTCTAACTTGTTCTTTTTCTTCCTCCTTACTACACCCTCCTACATCTCTGTTGTGGGCAAGATGGCGAGGGAGAGCAGCAGAGTATGTTGAGGAAAGAATTTTTCATATTAGGGGGAAAAAAAAAGGAAATAAGTCTTAGAATTGACTTCCAGCCAGGACCGTGATACGTCAAGTCAGGATGACCCACTGTTGGTTATTTCTAGGCTTGTGTTGTGCAACAGAAAGAAATCTCAGCCCTGTTAGGTTTCATAATGCTTTGGGTCCAATGGTAATCTGTGGGATGGCTTGTTTAAGAGTAACAGAGAGTAATACATGGAGAAGGAAAGGGTGGTACTGAGATACCACTAAAGAGGAAATAAATCTGACATGGACTTCTTGAATTTTAGGCCTTGGAGGAACTCTGAGAAATCATCTTGATGAATCGCTTTGTTTTTTAGAAGATGGAACTAAAACCCAGAGAAGTTATTTGAGTTACCCAAGGTCTCACAGCTCATGGTTGGCATCTTGGACTAAAGCTCAGGTGTCCTGACTCCCAAGGTGCTTGCTATCAATCAACATTAGCATCAGTCAAAAACTATAGATATTTTACATTTTCTTTTTCTCATGCTACTTTCCCAAACTGATCAGTGTTTTGAAATATATCAAAAAGGTGATGTTTTATTACTTTGTAATTACTGGAATATGAAAGAGCTTCCTTTAATGGCTATAATTCAGCTATGAACATGAAATCTTCATATGCCAATCTCTCTGAAAAAGACTAAATCTTAGGAAGCCAATTTTCTGACCTGTCAGCTTTGGTATCTATAGATGATAGAGTAGGTTATTTGAAAAAAGATCTGAGAGTCTCAGTAAGCCGAAAGCTCCGTATTAGTCAAGCAAAGGAGTGGGGAAACTGGCCTTGAGGGTCCTCAAGTGCAGCCCTTAGACTGAATCCAAACTGCACAGAACAAATCCCCTTAATAAAAGGATTTGTCCCATAAAACTCAGACTCAGTCAAAAGGCTGCACCCAAAGACCTAGAAGGTCATATATGGCCCTGAAGCCGCAGGTTCCTCACCCCTGGTGAAGCGTGTGATTTTTCACCAAAAAAGTGAATTCAATCTTAGGTTGAATGAAGAAGCAGTTCCTTCACTGTCACCTGCCCTGGTCAGACCACATAGGCAATTCTTATTTAAGTCTGGACATCACATCATAGGAAGGACACAGACATATTTGATGGGTGAAAGGCCTAAAGATCATTCCATATGAGGACCATGTGATGTTAAGATAGGAGAAGAGAAGATTCAGGGTGAAAGTGATAGTCACCTTTAAATATCTGATGGTCTGTCCCACAGAGAGGGATTTGATATGTCCTGCTGTCCCCAGAAAGAATGACTTGAAGCAATATTGAATGTGCAAAGAGATAGATTTTACCCTGATGTAAAGAAAAACTTTCTCACAATTAAGGCTTTCCCAAAGTGGAACAGAATGCATCAGAGTTAGTGGGTTTTCCCTTCACTGGAGGCATCTGAGCAGGGACTTTGTGTTGGGGAAAGGATTGAGGGGATTCTTGTCTGGGTAGGTAAATATTGCATGAAATGGTCTGACGGCCTTTCCAACATGGAGATCCTTCCAAATGCTTATGCAACAAATTAAGTTCAATCGACTTAATCTTCATCCTATCACTAACTCCTCTATAACCCTGGGCAAGGACCTTAACTTTTTTGGGCTTCAGTTTTCTTGTCTGTTAAATGATGTGGCTGGGTTAGATAATCCCTAATATCCCTTATTATTACTATTATTTTTGCTTTTTGTAAGGCAGTTGGGGTTAAGTGACTTGCCCAAGGTCACATAGCTAGTAAGTGTTAAGTGTCTGAGGTCAGATTTGAACTCAGGTCCTCCTGACTTCAGGGCCAGTGCTCTATTCGCTGCACCACCTAGCCGCCCCAATATCTCTTATTACTCTAACATTCTGTGATCTGTGAACTATATGTAGGTAAAATGAGTTATAGGTGTAATTTAAGTGTTGCAAGCCTGAAGCCTACTATAGGATAGTGTTGTACATCTTCCTAGAAGGACTGAATTTGTATCCCAAGTGGAAAGAATTCTGAAATTGCAGAGGAAATGAAAGATTTTTTTTAAACCTATGCATTTAAAACAAATGGACAAAGGTGTTATTATTTTATCTTGCTTTCCTTGAAGATTTGTTACCACTCCTTTCAGTGAAAGATTTCCAGAGGAAAAAGGCACAAAAGGTGGCCCCCAATGCAGAATCTTCATGCATTTTTGGAAGATGTGGGATGATGAATGCTTTCCTTCCCCCTGTCTCCAACTGTCTTCCCCCTTTTGTTTGTAGGGTTCTGGTGCAACTACCTTAGTTTTAGGGCATCTCTGGGATGAAAGGGGCAGGACGCTGCAGTGCATGCACCCTGCCCTACTCCCCCCTTGGGAGTACTTTCTCAGAGGTACAAACGCAGTTTCTGCACACCTGAGAGAATACTTCGCAGATGTCCTCTGAAGCTACTTATGGAACTGACTTTCTCACTTAAGCAATTCTGTCTTTATATACCCACTTCTACCCATTGGGGTAGGAATGAGTGATGCCATTTTCTTTTGTTTTTGTTTTTTGCTTTTTGGAGGGGGGAGGGCAGGGCAATTGGGGTTAAGTGACTTGCCCAAGGTCACACAGCTAGTGTTAAGTGTCTGAGGCTGGATTTGAACTCAGGTCCTCCTGACTCCAGGGCCAGTGCTCTACTCACTGTGCCACGCTAGCCACCCTAGTGATGTCATTTTCTATGCGTACCAGCCAGCAAAGTACCAAGAGGTGCATGGCACAGTGGAAACACCTCTGGCTTTGGTACTAGAGAATCTGGGTTCAAATCTTGCCTCTGTCACTACCTATGTGACCTTGGGTAAGTCATTGAACCTCTTTGGTCCACAGTTTCTTCATCTGTAAAACAAGGACTAGATGACCCTTGAGTTTTAGCTTTATGATTCCTAACGCTTACTTGGATCAATTAAACACTTCAGCGACCAAATAATTAGGAGCCTACTATGTAGGAGGAACTGGAGGTATAATACTTGGCACACAATAGGTCTAAAAAGAAAGAAATGTTCATTGACTGAGATAAAAGTGAAAAAGTCTCTGACCCCAAGGAACTTTTATTCTATTGGCTTAAGTAAGGTTTCCTAGGTAGGATTTGGGGGAAAAGAGTGCTCTAGGAGGCAGAGTGATGTAGTATAAGAGCAGGAACCAGGACACTTGAATTCAACTCTGCCACTAATTAGTGGTGGACAAATGAATTCATCTTTCTGGGCCCCAATTTCCCTACTTATAAAATGGGGGAGTGGGACAAGATTATTTCTTTAAAACAAAGTTTCGAGTTCCAGTTTCTATTCCTTTCTCCTTTCCTCCCCACCCTCCTCCCGGAGACAGTAAGCAATTAGATTTAGATTATACATGTGCAATTATGTAAAACATTTCCATACTAGTCATTTTGTATAAGAAGACTTGAATAAAAGAAAAAATGAAAAAGTGAAAAATAGCATGCTTTAGTCCATATTCAAACAATATTAGTTCTTTCTCTGGAGGCAGATAGTATGCTTTATCATTAGTCCTTTGGGATTGCCTTGGATCATTGTATTACTGAGAATAGCTAAGTCATTCACAGTTCTCCATTGAACAATATTGCTGTAACTGTACAACATTGTTCTGGTTCTGTTCACTTCACTATGCATCAGTTCATGTAAGTCCAGGTTTTTCTGAAATCATCCACCTTGTCATTTCTTATAGCACAATAATATCCCATTACATTCATATACCACTGCTTGTTTAGCCATTCCTCAGATTTCTAATTCTTAGACACCACAAAAAGAGCCACTATAAATATAATTTGTACAAATAGGCCCCTTCTTCCCCTTTCTTTGGATGTCTTTGGGAAATAGACCTAGTAGACCTAGTAGTGGTATTGCTGGATGAAAGGGTATGGCACAGTTTTATAGTGCTTTGGGCATAGTTCCAAAGCGCTGTACAGAATGGTTGGAGTAGTTCACAACTCCACCAACAATGCATTAATGTCCCAGTTTTACCACATTGCTTCCAATATCCAACATTTTCTTCTTCTTCTTTTTGGTCATATTGATAATATGATGTGTGTGAGGTAGTACCTCAGAGTCTAATTAATAATGATTTAGAGCATTTTTTCATATTACTATTGTTAGCTTTGATTTCTTTATTTGAAAAATGCCTGTTAATATCTTTTGACCATTTATCAATGGGAGAATGACTTGTATTTTTATAAATCTGACTCAGTTCTCTGTATATTTGAGAAATGAGGCCTTTATCAGAAATAGTTGTTGTAAAATTTTCCCCCCAGGTTTCTGTTTTCCTTAAAATTTTGGTTACATTGGTTCTAATAATGTAAAAACCTTAAATTTTACATAATCAAAACGATCTATTTTACATTTTGTAATGTTCTCTATATCTTCTTAGGTCCTAAATTCTTCCCTTATGCATAAATCTGACAGATAAAATTATTCCGTGCTCTCTTAATTTGCTTATGGTATCACCCTTTATGTGTAAATCGTGTATCCATTTTGACCTTATCTTGGCACATGGTGTGAAATATCAGTCTATACCTAGTTTCTGCCATACCGTTTTCCAGTGTTCCCAGAAGTTTTTGTCAATAAGTTCCAAAAGCTTGAATCTTTGAGTTTGTCATATACTAGATTACTATGGTCATTGACTATAATGTAATTTGTACCTAATCTATTCCACTGATCCACCACTCTATTTCTTAGCCAGTATCAGATTGTTTTGATAATTATCACTTTGTAATATGATTTGAGATCTGGTATGGTTAGACCACCTTCTTTTTTTTTTTTTTTTCCTCCCATTGATTCTCTTGATACCTTTAAGCTTTTGTTCTTCCAGATGAATTTCGTTATTATTTTTTTCTAACTTTATGAAGTAGTTTTTTGGTAGTTTAATTGGTATGGCATTGAGAAACAAATTTAGTTAGAATTGTCATTTTTATTATATTGGCTCAGCCTATCCATGAGCAATTAATATTTTTCTGTCTGTTTAGATCTGACTTTATTTGTGTGAAGTGTTTTACAGTTGTGTTCATATAGTTCCTGGGTTTGTCTTGGCAGGTAGACGCCCAAGTATTTTATATTTTCTACATTTATTTTAAATGGAATTTCTTTTTTATCTCTTGCTGCTGTACTTTGTTGGTAACATCTAGAAATGCTGATGATTTATGTGGATTTATTTTGTATCCTGCAACTTTGTTAAAGTTGTTAATAATTTCAAGTTGTTTTTTAGTTTGTTCTCTAGGACTTTTTAAGGATAACATCTTATCATCTGCAAAGAGTGATAATTTTGTTTCCTCCTTGCCTATTTTAATTCCTTTCTTTTTCTTCTTATTGCTATAGCTAACATTTCTAGTACAATATTAAATAATAGAGGTGATAATGGGCATCCTTGCTTCACCCTCATTGTACTGGGAAGGCTTCTAGAGCTTATCCCCATTACACAATGATGGCTTTAGAGAAATGATTATTCCCAAATGTTTTGCCAGTGTTAAAATACTGATACATATTGCTCCTGAGAACTACTTTTTTTCCTAACAGACATAAGGTATAGGGAGAAGGAGAAGAGAAAATTAAGGCACATTTCCTTTGCTCTTGGGGTTCTCCCATTGTCACCAAAGAGCAGCTGATAAGTGGATTAAAAATCTAGGTTTAAAGTTCCAAGAGTTTTATATTTGTGATTATTAATTACCCAGGAATATTTTACTTATCCTGGTTAAAGAAAGTCAATAGTGGTACACTCAATCAACTAAGAATAGGTTTGATAGATGTCATGAATTTCTTATAAGTGTGTGTATGTGTATCACACATACACACACATACTTTTATGTAGTACACACTTAACAAAATTCATCCAGCTTACAACTGGCCAGGAACAGATTTCAGCATCATACATTTAATACAATACACAAACTCCAAGCTTGGGGTGTAGTTAGGTTCTGTGCCTTTGGGGTCTGTGTATAATAAGGAGCAAACTGGTCCAGTGTTCAAACTTCTGCCTAGATGTGAGGGTAACCAGGAAGACAAATGGTAATAAACTAAAGTGGATTCTTAATAGAATAGCAGGAATAATAGGAAAAACAGGGGACACGCACTAATGCCAACTGTCCTATTAAAGCATGCCAGTCCAAATGGTGCACTTGAAATGGTGTCAGATGCTTGTCAATGAATAGGGATGTGTCCCAAGATTAATTTGCCCCCTTTTTACATATGTTTGCTTGTTTTGCAATAGTCTCATTGTGCAAACATAGGGCTGGTGCAAAGCTCTGGTGCGATTCATAGAACTGCTGCCAATAAGCTATGTTTTTCCATTTCTCTCTCTTGAGAAAGAGACTTGGGAGTCGATGTAGCAGTGTAAATGAAGTCTTGCCTGATCTGGCAATCAGCAAGGTCTCATTTCTGAGATCCTCCAAGATAAATCGAGAAGCAACTTCAACACCAGTACTACTATTCTTACGTAGGAAAGGGCTTGGAAGGATACAATATTTTTCTTAAATGGAAGGTAATGGACAACTGTAGGGTTAAGGGCAAAGTCAGACTCCCCTGGAGGGCATTCACATGTCTGCTGGCTGGTTCTGGAAAGGGAGAAGCAACTGGCTGTAGTAGACCTTGTAAGTCATCACTATTAGCCCTATGTGGTAACATAGGCATTGGTCTAGACCAGCAGTTCTTAACCTGTGGGTTGCGACCCCTTTGGGGGGGTCGAACGAGGTTGCCTAAGACCATTGGAAAACACATATTTCCGATGGTCTTAGGAACTAAGACATGGCTCCTCTATACGTCTCCAGGCGGGTCCGCCCACATGCAGATATGCCCACATACGAGCATTAAAGGGTTTCGGCATTAGGAACGTTGAGAACCACTGGTCTAGACTGCTGCAAGAAGAGAATAAGTAACCTGACGTTTAAATCTCTTGCCTGACAGTGGGCAGAGAGGAAGACAAATGCTAATTAACTAGAGGATTTAATTTTTACATTTCAATTAAAGCAATTATTTTCTCTCCCCCTAGGCAATTTAAGTGTAAAGTAGATTTTTAATAGAGTAAAAGCTATAGGAAATATAAGGGGAAGATATTTGGGGGAATGAAACTCCAAAGCCTTAATTTTTGAGTATAAATTCAATAATCTTCAGTTCTTAGGTGACTCTCTCCCCTCTTCTCCTAACTCCAGTAATAATCCGTGGAAAACAAGCACAACACATTAGATAGAATGTTGGCCTGGGTTCAAGTACTCTTTAGGACACACCCTAGCTTTGTGACTATGGGTAAGTCACATAAACTCTCAGTGATCCAAGAAATTCTCCAAGATGATAAATCACCTACGAGTTGTTATCTTCATTGATGGAAGGCATTTCCACATAGGGAGTTCTCTATACCAATAAACCCAGGAATCTGGATCCTGCCTCTTCCTCCCTAAAAGTTTATGAGTTCTCAGAATTATAAAAGGAGTCTAGCAAGATGCATTCCTCATTAAGAAACCAGTCACTTACTAGTTCCTGATGTGACTGGACAAGGTTAACTAACACTAATACTCTAAATGACCCCTAGTAAAACTTGAGGATGACCAACCATGCCATTTAGAGTTAAGGGAGAGGTAGGAACAAGGATAACAATTTGCCAAGGAGGACTGGGGATGTGGTTGAATTATCTGAAGTCACAGGTACTCTATCAGACCTTCTAGGAAGGACATAATTTGAGAGATAGGAAATCACAGGTGTTGGGAATTGTGCCCTGTTGGGTAGAAAGTTGACCTTGGAGCTCACATCTGATATATGCTGGCTCCATGACTCTACCAATGCACCTAACTTCTTAGTGCTCTAGGCAACCCTAAGACTATCACTGCCAAACAGGTGACTTAAATGGAGTGTTCTCATCTGGGAACTCCCTCTGCCAAGGAAAATCAGAGATCTAGTGCCTACACTGTATCCCTTAAAAAGAGAATAGTGAGGGCTCATGTAGATAATATAGCATATTTTTGTTTTAATTAAAAATAAATCACGAGATTTAGTTCTCTGGTTGCCGGCTCTCCTTGAGAGTCACAAATGTGGTGGATGTCCCCATCTGTGTCCACTGGCTTGAGAAAGGAAGGTTTCCTAAGTGATTTCATGACAAGTCCAATAGGACAAGGTCAGGGTGAGGACTCTCATCTCTGTCCCCTTTGAAGCATTCTAGCCTAAGAATACATCATCTCATTTCATCCTCACAATAATCTTGTGAAATACAGTAGATATGGTTATTCATCATCACTGTTTAACAGTTGAAGAAACTGAGGGGCTAAATGATTTGGTCAGGGATGCATAGCTAGTAATTGTCTGAGACAGGACTTCATCTTGAGCTTACCTGACTTCAAGGTCAATGTTCTATCTACAAGGGGCATCTAGGTAGTGAAGTGGATAGAGAACAGGCCCTGGAGTCAGGAGGACCTTAGTTCAAATCCAGCCTCAGACATTTACTAGCTGTGTGACTTTGGGCAAGTCACTTAACCCCGACTGCCTCAAAAAAAAGTCACTGTCTGCTATACCAAATTGAATCTTTGATGAAGGGACTAAGGGTATTCAAGTGACTTGCCTGGGGTGATGCCATAAGTTAATGGGAGAGGCAGGATAAGAAACTGGTTTTCCTACAAATTCATGAACACATTTGTCCTGACTATCCATGGAAACCTGGTTTCAGTTCTTATGAAATTTCCTTTGTAGGTTTAGTGGGTCAAGACGCCCCCCCACCCCCCTTCCCCGGGAGATTACTGAAAAGCTCTGAGGAACCACTGAGATGGGCTCTCCAGATAACCAATTATTAATAGCTTGGGAGTGGTAGTAGGAGTAAGTCTTTTGCCTTCACTTTCTGGGTTTTTCCTCCACATTCCTTTGTTCACCAGCCTTTAAGACTGGTAGGAACCCTGAGGCTGAGACTGGTGCTTTGGGGGTACAATACTTGTTTTCTTATTTTCTTCTCTTTTTTGGTAAGGAGGTATAATACAGGGGTTGGAGGTGCACATGGACCCTTGTGGATGACCAGGAGATTTTTAAAAAGGGGGCCAGAAACCACTTCTGAAGAATGTGGAGTGAGTTTCTTGCTGGGAAACTATTTCTTGTTTTTTAGTGGTAAGTGATATCACGTGAATATGCTTAAAATGAACATTTTGGTCACATTTCCTGCTAAGTAACTGCTTGAGGAAATGCTGCTGATCCCTAGATGAAAATTGAAAATTATATTCATCTTCAGCCCTCTTCTCTGGTGAAGTCACCGGAAGGTTTGCTTTTCATGGCTGCCTTTCCCAAGGGGCAGAAAGGGCAAACCTGTGTGGCCTGAGTCATAGAGAGTAAAACTTGTGAAGGATTAAAGTGTTTGAACCGAATCACTCACCCAAGTTTTCAAAGGGGTGACAGATTTGGAGTAAATGAGCATTAGCTTGCCTCTGGGACATAGAGCTCTACTGAAACTCTTCTTATGAAAAAAGTCTAAAATTAAATGACCTATTTACATGATTCAGGGGCGGGGGTGGGATTTAAACGCATACAACTTTGATTTCTAATCGTTTTTTTAAAATGTGTTTATCTTTGTTCATTTTACTTTGTGCCACAGAAAATCACTTTTGGAAACGCTACGCTTTTTTCTCCACTTATCAATTTCCTGTGTTCTTCCTCCCCACCCCCTGTTCCCCAACAAATATACATTAAAATTGGAACTCGGGGAGGAGATGGCAGGGAAGGGCAAGAGGGAAGAAGGGGTATGGATGTTAGAAATTGAAGGCAGTACAGAATTACAATACGGCAAAATAAGGGACATTTTTTTTACTAGGAAGCCTTTGATTTTTTTTCCCTCTCTCACCTCATAGTTTTTTAAAAGTTCCAGGAAAAGTATTAGACGCCTCATTGGGCCCCCTACACAGGAAAACTGAATTTTTCTTTTTTCTTTTTGTTTAAGCATTTATGAATAATCTAATTTTGACTCAGTTCCCAGGGGCACTGGGGTGAGACCTATCTGACTGACATATGAGTAACATGCCTATAAATTACTTCTTTTAAAGGTATATTTTGGATTAGCAGAAGGTCCTAGTCTCACAGAGCTAGTATGATGTAAAGATTAAGTATACAGGCTTAAGTTTATTTTTCAAAATGCAATTATAGCTTAAGCTTTCCCCCCTCCTAATTCACAAATGAAAAACAGCTATGAATATTTGACACAGTAACATTAATCATACAAGTCTCCTGAAGATAAGGGCTTATATTTAAAAAATCATTAAGAATACATATTTCACAAATCTGATTAGCATTCAGGCAGAGGGGGATGGGTCCAATAATTCACACTACATAAGAGAAGCCAGCGATGTTTTACAAAGGGCCTTATATGATCTCATTTGATGCTCGCAACAATCTTGGGAGGTAGGTGCTCTTATTAGGCCCATTTTATGGATGGGGAAACTGAGATCGAGAAAAATTAAGTGCCTTGCCCAGGGTCACACAGCTAGCAAGCTTCTGAGCCTGGATTTGAACTCAAGTCTTCCTAACAGGTCCAGCCAGGACTCTATCTACCATAACACCGGGCTACCTCATCGTAGGACCACTGATTTAGACCTAGGAGGGACTTCAGAATGATCTCATCCAACTTCCTTCTTTAAAAGGTAAGGAAAGAGGGCCAAAGAAGCAGAGAGACTTGGTAATTGTCAGATGGGGGTGCCAGAGTCAGGATTTAAACCCTGCACCTTTACCTTTCTAATCCAAATGTCCTTCCACTATGCCACACCAAATAATGATTATAAAGTGTATATTGGATCCAAGAAACAACCGTGAACAACACGTTAAGTTTTAAGTTTACCCAGGCACCACTTATGCTGAGTCACAAAGACAAAGGTAAGTAACATTGTCATAGTGTTCCACAGCTACCCAAATGCCTCACAAACACTTTGCTTTTCTATCTGGCCCAATAATTCAGTTCCACTGCTCACTGTGCATTTTTCTTTAAGATTATGTCTATGACAGAGACACTAACTGTACTACTATGTTTGGATTGATTTAGGGAGATTTCTGAGTTGCTGTCTGTCTCATGAGCTATTTGATTGGTCCCCAAGTGACCTAGATAAGCAGGAGAGATATGACTCTTTTGGTCACCTTAGGATGCATCTCTATAATACCCACACATCCCTTTTGAAAACAGAAAGGTTCAGTAACTTATTTTTCCTGCCCCTGCCCCTTGTGATGGAATCCTGTCTGTCCTTTACAATCCTTCTCAAAACAAATGGCATTCCATGAAGCTTTCCCAATTGGAAAAGATCATGACTCAGGACTCAAAAGCACAGAACTGGGAGGGACCCCAAAAGCCATCTAGTCCCACTTATACCTGAACCAGAACCTCTCCTTCATCATAAGGTCATCTCTGTCTGCTATGTGGCCTATTAATTGGGAATTCCCTCCCTCCCTCCAATCTACCCCAAACAGTTCTATTTTTGGTAGAATGAACTGTGAGCAAGTTTTTCCTCTTAAAAGGGCCAAATATGAATCTCTGTAACTTCTACATACCCCTCTCTGATCACCACTATACACATAATCTATATGCATATACATGCATAATCTTCCTCCATTAGAGTGTAAGTGTCTTGAGGACAGGGAATGTGTTCCTTTTTTTCTTGGTATTTGTCTCTAGTACTTAGCACCAGGCGCAGCTCATCAACAACACTTAATAAGCTCTCATTCATTCATTTATTCATCTGGGGTTGAGCAGAATAGGCCAACTCTTTCTTTCACATGAAAACCTTTTAAATACTTGACAAAAATAGCCATCCTGTTTCCACTAAGTGTTTCCTTCTCCAAGGAAAGCACACAATTCTTTGGACCTCTATTCATTTGGCATGATGGATCTTTGAGGCTCTTCACCATCCTTGGTGCCCTTCCCTGGACACCTGGACACCCTCTAACTTAATGTCCTTCCTAAAATGTGACATTCAAAACTGAATGCATCACTTTGTATGTATTCTTATCAGGGTGGCATAGAGAGAGATTATCATCTCCTTTTTCCTAGACCCTGTACCTCTTAACACAGCCCAAGATCATAGCTTTTACAAAAATTTGTTAGCATCTTCCTTATACAATTACCTTCTAGGTGTTTCACAATTACTTGTGTACATGCATGAACTGCCCAGCTAGATTACAGGGTCCCTACAAGGCAGGCATTATATGTTATTTGCTTTTGGTTTCCTTCTATATCTCCCCACTAGACCCAGATGGCTCCAGAGACGAAAGTGAGGCTGGTGACTTTGCATAGCCCTGCCTCACTTAAATTCAATTCACTTGCACAACATGGCATCATCTTCCCGATGTCACAGTGAAGGGCAGACAATGAAAACAATGAAACCTAGCAAAGTTCTTTGTAAACAGTGGGCGTTTAACAATTGATCATTGAATGTTGAATGAATAGAGGTTTTTCTTTACATAATGCCAAACAATCTGACACTTAGGAACCCTGGGTTTTGGCATGGTTGCAAGTTATCACCCAAGATAATAGGGAAGATGGTATAAAATACTAGAAAGGACCTTCGAGATCATTTAATTTGTCCTTCTTATTCTATTGATGAGGAAACTAAGGGCTACCCAGATAGTGACTTGCCCAAAGTCTCAGAGACAGTAACTGGCAGAATCTAGGATTTGAACTTAAGTCTTTTGATTCCAAATTGAAAGTTCTTACACTCTATCCAACTGTCTCCCCCAAAGAGCCATAAGGCAAATGAAAAATGTCAGGGCATTGAAGAGAAGCTTTGGGGTAAGTTTCTAGTGAGAAAATTCTTGAGTTCTTTCATCTGGATTCAGAATTGTAATAAGAAACTATTCATTAAATCAAATTAATTATGTTTTTCTATGATTGAATTAAATTGAAGGCCACAGTCAAAACATGAGTCCCATTGGAAGGGCTTTCCCATCAACAACCAGACTTGAACTAAATTTTGATTTCCTTGAACCAATCTGTATTTTGTTTGGCTGATGAAGCCAGGGTTCTACATAACCACCAAACTGACAGGTCTTAAGTTGCACATTAGTTTGAGGGTTGCCAATCTGATTCAATCACAGAAATTGCAACTATCTGGCTCAGAAATTTCAAAATTGAGCCAATAAGTCAGGCAGATGTTTTAGCATCTTCTTGCCCAGCTGGACTTCCTGCCTCTAGATTTTACCCTCTCTGAACCATTCTGAACAAAGCTCCCTGAGTAAGCTCCCTGGCTCATACCACTTCTCCACTCAAAAACCTGGAGTGGTACCTCATTGCCTACACAAGAAAGTATAAGTTTCTGATTCTGGCATTCAAGGCTCTCCACAATCTGATTCCAGCCTTCCTTTCTAGCCTTAATTTGTACAAATTTATGTCTCTACATACCAGCCAAAATGAGATACTTAAAAAAAAAAAAAAGGGAACCTTTCTATTTCCTAATCCCATCTTTTCCTTTTCTGCCTCTTCTTATTCTGTCTTTTAAATCTGTTATGCATCTCTAGCTAACAGGTTTTGGAAACTTCTCCCTTTAAGGCTCAACTCAGGTTCTATTTTCTTCATAAAACCTTTCCTGATCACCACTTTATCCCTTATATTATCTCTCTTTCTTCAGAATACCTAAGTGTTCTTACACTTGGGCAATATGTGACCCACCCTGGGCAAGACATTTGAACCTCTCTAGTCAAATTTTTGTTGTTCGATTAAAATGAGTGAAGATATGTGAACAATGACAATCCATTGAGCACTGGGAAGAATACCAGATTTGGAGTCAGAAAACCTTGGTCGCATCTCAGCTCTGCCACAGGCTAACCTGTGTGAACTTAGTCAAGTCCCTTGGGCCTCAGTTTCTGCAGCTATAAAATGAGAAGGTTGGATTCAGTGGCCTCTGGGATCCCTTTCAGCTTTGGTCCTAACGATCCTGAAGTGTTTTCTGCAGGGTGGGGAGGATCTATGCACTCCATATTATTTTTACTTGGAGCCAACTAGGCCCAAAGAACTCGTTTTGATCTTTCTTTTTTGAAGGGGGGGAGGGAAGGGAGAAGTGATTCTGAGAACAAAGCAATACCTGCTGATCTCTAAGAAACTTTCTGGATCTCAATGCAAATAAAGGCACTAGAATTCAAGGGACTTGGAAGCCAGCAGTGGTAATTCAATAAAAAACCTACAACTCCCCAAGTCATTCCTTCATATACTTGTAAAATCTCCTTGATAAGCTAAACAACTATTGCAAAAATAAAACTGGAAATAGAAGCCGTCTGCCTCACCTTTCTCTGTACCCCCTGCCTCAACCTCCCCATCCCCACCTCCATCTTTCCACCTCCCCAGTGTGGAATGATTATTCTGAGTTACTGGAGAGATCATCA
This sequence comes from Pseudochirops corinnae, assembly GCA_028646515.1. Lineage (NCBI taxonomy): Eukaryota > Metazoa > Chordata > Mammalia > Diprotodontia > Pseudocheiridae > Pseudochirops > Pseudochirops corinnae. Next base: position 44,331,644 of record CM053590.1, read on the forward strand.
CTTCTTAAGCAATTGATTATAATTTATTCCACTATCCACTGCCCAAGCAAACATCAGGATGTAATAAACCCAGATCCCTCCTGGTCTCCTCTAGGAAAACTTGGTGGCATAGTAGATAGAGTGCTGGGTCTGGAGTTGGGAAGACCTGAGTTCAAAACTAACTTCAGACACTTAACTAGCTTAGTGACCCTGGGTAAGTCACAGAACCTCTATTTGCCTCAGTTTCCTCAACTCTAAAATGGGGCATAATAATAGCACCTATCTACAAGGTTGTTGTGGGAATCAAATGAGATAATATTTACAAAAAAACATTTAGTACAATGCCTGGCACAAGTAAGTACTATATAAATGCTCATTCACTTCCCCTCCCCTTGAAATAAATTAGTCCTCAGAGATTAATGAGATTTCTGCCATTCCCTTCTCCTCTCTCACCCACACACTACTGTGTCTTCCTCTCTACTCTTCTCTTCTTCCTTACCTCCCCTCCCTGCCCTACTGTATCCCAATATGAACAGCCATGAAACCCCAATCTTTCCTGATTGACTACCCTGGGAGTGAGATTCATAGAACAGCTTACACAAGTAGGGGGTCATATTCAATGGGGAATGCATTATCTTGGATGTACTAGCACATGAGACCATGCCAAATAGAGAGAAAACAGGCTGGTCAATCAAATGAGCCAAAAAGTGTTTTTTAAGCAATTAGGACGTGTCAGGCACTACGCTAAGTGCCGGGGCTGCAAAGAAAGGCAAAAATAGTCCCTGCCTCCCCATTCTACTGGGTAAACAGCATGTAAGTAATTAGGTACATACAAGATACGTGCAGTGAGGAGATGTGCCATCGAATTCTTCCTGTACCATTTCATGGCTGTGAGACCAAACCCTTCACCACCCACCCCTTCTACTTTCCTAGAGTCTTTTTTTTTTTTTTTTTAACATTTTATATCCTCCTCCCTTCCTCTCCCCAGTGCCCATGACATTGTCTTCCTTACTGTTCCTCACACAAGACACTCCATCTTTAGTCTGGGCACTTTCTCTGGCTCTGCCCCCATTCCTGGAACTGTCTCCCTCCTCGTCTCTACCTCCTGGCTTCCGACAGGTCCCAGCAAAAACCGCACCTTTTATGAGAAGCCTGTCTCAGTCTCCCCTAATTCTAGTGCCCTCCCTCTGGTGAGCATCTCAAACTGATCTCTTATATATCTTGTTTCTACATGTTTGTTTTTATGTTGTTCTCCTCTCTCCTTAGATGGTGAGCCCCTTGAAAGGAGGGACTGTCTTTTGCTTTTCTTTTTATCCCCAGGGCTTAGCACAATGCCTAGTACACAGTAGTCACTTAATAAATGATTATTGACTGACCGGTGAGACTTACCTTCTCTAAGCCTCATTTTCCTCATCCGTAAAACAGGGCTAACAATTTCTGTAATACTTGTCTCTCAGGGTTGGTATGAGGGTCAGATGAGCTAATATAAATCAACACCAGCTGTTCTTTTTTTTTTTTCCATTTTGGAGAGGGGCAGGGCAGGGCAATTGGGGTTAAGTGACTTGCCCAAGGTCACAGGGCTAGTTTTTGTGTTTTCTTTTTTTTCTTTTTTCTTTTTTGTTTTTTGGAGGGCAGTTGGGGTTAAGTGATTCGTCCCAAGTCACACGGCTAGTAAGTGTTATGTGTCTAAGGCCAGATTTGAACTCAGGTCCTCCTGACTCCAGGGCCAGAGCTCTATTCACTGTGCCACCTAACTGCCCCAACAACAGCTATTCTAACCAGGTGTAAATGTAAAATAACACAACTTGATTTTTTTGCACTGGTCAGAAAGGGATCCGGAAAGCAGTTCTACGTCAGATGCTCAAGTTTGTATCCTGAATAATGGCAGCCTTGCTGGGGGTTAAGTGCATAGGCTTTCAGGGGTTTAACTCAGTAGACATGGCTTACCTTCTCTATTAAACCAAACACTCAAACTAATCTCATTACCTTGTGGCCACACCTTTTAAGTCCATCACCTTGGAAAGAAGTTCTGATAAATTACTAATTCAGCATACAAAAGCTGAGTGGCCTCAGACAAAGAAGTCCTGTTTGTTTTGATCCTGGTTTTTTATTTTTTTTTACAACTTTATAACCTTTATTTAAAAAAAAAATTGAGTTCTTAATTCTCTCTCTCCCTTTCACTCCTCCCTCCCTCACTGAGAAGGCAAGCTATATGATATCAATTATACACGTGAAGTCATGCAAAACATCTTCATATTAGCCATGTTGCAAAAAAACCCAAACCATAAAAAAAAAACCAAGAAATATAAAGAAAGTGAAAAAAAGTATGCTTCCATCTGCACTCGGAGTTCATGGGCTCTTTCTTTGGAGGTTGACTGTTTGTTGTGTTTAGAAAGGCAAGTTCGTAGAAGAGGCACCAGAGCAGTGAACACAAGTTTAAGCTACTGGGAACCAATCTGAACAAGCCCAGGCAACTGAACTACCCTTTCATTTGCTTTGTGAATCTAGCTTCATGGAGTAGGCACAATGAGAATGTTTAATATTCTGTGACTGATAAACAAAGCCACTGACTTTATCATGTAACCCAACAGTATGGGGAGTCTTCCATGTCGCAGAGAGGTAGAACTAAAGTCAGCCAAAGTCAAAGTTTCCATCTGGTGAAGAACAAACACTAACACATAGGAAGCAACATGTAAAGAGAGCTTGGCAGTTAGGTGGCACAGTAAATAGTGTGACAAGTTTGGAGACAGAAGATCTGAGTTCAAATCAATCCAGCCCGAGACTCTTACTAGCTACGTGACCCTGGGCATTGCCTTAGTTTCCTCATTTGTAAAATGGAGATAAAATAATAGTACCCACCTTGCTTGTAAAGATCAAACTGAGATAATAATTGCAAAGTGCTTGGACAGTTCCTGGCATACAGTAGGCGCTTAATAAAAGCTTATTCCATTCTATTCCATATGGTTTCTGACCTACAAAGATTGCTGCCTTCACCATGAGCTCTTTCCAGAAGTACACTGAGATTGATTATTTTTTTCTTCAGGAGTTTTGGACACAGAACTGTCACTGCTCCTTCCTCCATGAAGAGAAGGGGAATGAGTCCTTACACTTCCTAAGCTGGGGTTCATAAACTTGTTCTTTAAATACTTTGATAACTGTATTTTTTTTTTTTGCACACGACACGTAATTGGTTTCCTTTGCAACCCTCTGTGTTCCATTTTGTGTATCTAAAAATAACATTCTGAAAAGGTCATTCAGATTATCAATGGAGTCCATAGAATTCAGAGATTAAGGATCCATGTTTTAAAAGTTTTCCGATGCTATGGTTCTTTGGTCTCTGGAACTACGTGAGTGATCACTTAATTAGTGCCCAATAGTGAAAATGCCAGATTATACATCGTATCAGTAAAGTCAATAAACATTTATTACATACTTACTTTGTGGCAGGCACCATTCTCCATATATACTCAACACTTTGCTTCATCTGTACCTTTACTATGTTCTAAGCTTTGGGGATATAAAAAAACCCCAAACAAACCCTACAACAAAGAACAAAAGACAGGTCCTGCCTTTGAGGAACTTATAGTCTAATGAGGGAGATGATGTGCAAAGATCCATTTCAAACAAGAAATTCCCATCAAGAGGAACATGTGAGTGCAAATACAGAAGAAAGAAAACATCGTGTATATGTGGGGAAGATTAAATAGTGTTATCTGTGGATGTGGAATATGCGTAGGGGAGAAGTAAGAGATAAAGATGGTATCAGATGGTGGAAGATCTTGAATAGTAGGAGGGGGAATTTGTACCTTCAACTGTAGGCAACTTGAAGCCACAAGAGGTTTTTTGATCAGTGCAATATCTAAATGCTTTCATAATATGATGATAATCAAGGTGAATGGGAATCCTCCCCACTGTCTACCTGGAACTCTAGTCAAATGGCCTCCTACTGACCATTGAGATGTATCTTAAATGAGCCTCTAGCATTCTAGAAATCTCTCTGTTAGGGGGGTTATTCCACTATCAGGATGATATGGCAAACGTTGTCTAGACCTACAGACTGGAGGTACTTTCTCATGCACAACTCAATTCAGTCATTTCTTTCTCTGTGCAACAAATACATTCTTATAAGAAGCTCTGAGAATTCATCTTCTCAGATATGTTTGCAATCTTTTAAGTGGCAAATTGCATGTCTTTTATGTTATGACATTTAATTCTTGTTTTTCTGTTGACTCTGCCAAAAAGAATGAGGAGAGACTCTTCATTATGACTGTCTCTCTCTTCGGAGATTCTGAAGTGAGTTTTTTCACATGACGTCATAAAATGACTGGACTTTCAAGTTCATTATAACTTTCTTTGACTTTTTTGGGCAAAAGAAATAGCATGAATTCTACAAAGGTTGGGTTTTAGGTACTGTTTGCCTTCAAGTAATAGGAGATAGATTTTCCATGAATATGTAGATGACATACTTTAAAAAAAAACTAAAACCAAACAATGTTAAAAGGGAATTTGGCCAGCTTTCCTTAGCTGTCTCAGAGATAGTGACCTCAAAGTCAGTGATTTCTCCACAAAGATGACAGAAGTTTATTACAACTTGGTTGCATCACCTGAAATATAACCCCTGACTTGGCAACCAGGGCCTTCTGCTTTGTGAGGCCTACAACTGAAAAGGAAGTTGATGGAATTAAATCAGCAAATTATTTTGCAACCAGAGCCAACCGTTGTCTACCCCTGCACATCAGCTTCAGTCCATCATAAGGACAAGTTGGGCCGACCTCCTCCCCTATCCCTGCATCCCTGGTGGCCCTGACCTGAGTTTGGGGCTGCTCACAGGGTCAGTGATTATTGAAAGTCTGTGCTGATTTGACTGTGCTGGGTATCCAGATGAAAAAAAAAGGGGGGAAAAAGTATCGCCCATGTATTTGAAAGTCCAGAATCTTACAGAAAAAAAAATCTGCATAAATGACTGATTTTCCCTCCTCCTCACCTCTTAGAAGATGTTTTAATCTGAGGAAGATGAAGTTCATATTAGTGACTTGGAAATGTCACCTTCTGGTCAGATTCAGTTTGCAAAGGGGTGAAGGATGGAAGAAAAGAGTCTTGACAAACGGGCATAATTATGGACTAGGGTCTTTGTTTCGTCTCCACAGCTTGGCATTTGATAGTAAAATGTCATAGTAGATACAGTGCTTGCCTTGGAATCAGGAAGACCTGAGTTAAAGTCTTGCCTTAGAGCCTTCTGGTTGTGTGACCCTAGGCATGTGTTTAGGCCTCTCTTGGCCTTCGTTTCCTAAAAATGGAGATCATAATAGCACCTACCTTACAATGTTGTTGTGAGAATCAATTGAGATAACACATGCTAAATAAGTGCTTTGCAAATCTTAGTGTGGCATAAATGCTGGAAATTGTTACTGTTTGTTCCAAAACAGTTTTGAAAGAAATGAACCAATTTTGACTACATTTAATACAAGGCAAAAGACATATTAAGTGGTTAGTTGGCACACTTGGAAGTAAAGGCATATCTTCCACGTGTGGACTGAAGGAGGTCTACAGTTCATAGAATCATGAGGCCCATCTGGCATCAGGCATCTTTTAAAGCTACTCTTTGCGATATCTTGTCAAATCTGACCCCATAATGATTAGGAAATGACATAAAAGACTGAAATACTTAGAAACAATTGCTATCTCTTATATTTCTCTGCCTTTTGAATCCAGGCTGCTGCTACTGATAAGAATGTTACAGTTGACCCTTTTTTAAAATTATATTTTTATTTTTGTTAATCAACAAAAATCTGTGCCTTTTCTCCCTTCCTCTTCCCTCTCTCCCCAATCGAGAAAGAAAGGAAAACAAAATTCCTATTATACACATGTACAGTCAAGCAAAACAAATGGCTCCATTGGCTAGGTCTAAAAAAAGGTCTCCATCTGTACTGAGTCTAGCACCTTTCTAGAGTTGATTCTGAAATCTCTTTCTGTGACTAGGGTATTGATAGGGATCTGATGCACTTACCTCTAATCTAACCCAATCCAGTAATCATTATTAAATGCCTTAATTTTCATTCCCTAGTAGAATCTGAGCTCCCTGAGGATGGTGGAATTTTGGTGGGTTTTGCCTTGATATCTCCAGTGTTTACACAGTCTGTTGCACATAGTAGGCACTTAATAAGGCTTATTGAATTGAACTACATTCAACTATTCACCTAACAACTATGCTGGATGCTGGAGATAGAAAACACATAATCAGACACACACACTAATACATACTCTACTTCCTTTTAGGGTCATCCTGCAGATAAAATGGAAAATATATATATGAAGGTGTTTTGAAAAGAAATCTATCAATGATATGTCATTTGGCATCATTAGAAACACCTGTGTGGATAGAAAAGTAGTTTTAGAGAGATGTATTATTATCAATACTAATATATAAAAAAAAGTACTTAAAAAGATCAAAGGATTATATGAATTCCAGTTATTATTATTATTATTATTTGAAGTTTGGGCATGTTACGAGAAAAGTAAGGGTTTAGAAAGAAATCGCTCCCTAATAGGTAGAAAGGAAAAGGTACAATTAATCTAAATTCTGATTTAGATAAAAACTTGTAGTTCCAATGTAGACCCACCACTTCACCATATTGAAGAGGCAAAGAAGACATCTTGTTACCTGCAGAGATATTGCTGTGAACATCTCTCAAGGACATTTGCAACACGTAATTAAGTCCTCTACCCCCAATGGACTTAAGCTGTGATAATATAAAACACCTAAATTTCCAAAGATTGTAGACACATATTCAATCCCATGAAAGACGAGTCTATGACATGAAAGTTGGACAACCACTGCCCAAATGAAAAGTGTTTCATCAATTGTATGTACATTGATATACACACATATGCATGTGTGTATGTACACATGTACGTACATATGTATGTATGCATATAGTTCTTAAATTTGGCTGACCATGGATCACATTGCCCAAGTCCCTTCATGATCAAATGAAAATAACAGCAAGTTTGGAATCAGAAGATCTTGCTTTAAATTCCACTTCTACTCCTGATTATCTGTGTAACCTTGGACAAATTCACTTTGCTGCACTAAGCCTCAGTTTCCTCATTTGTAAAATGAGCAGGCTGGAATAGATGACCTCTGAAGTCTCTTCCAGTTCTAAATCTATGCATACAAATTTACATAATCTCAGCTGGGCCCTCACTGCCACAAGGCAATCCTTGTACACCTTCCTGATTAGTTTGCTCTACCATTCACCACAGTGGCCATTCCAAACTTTTTCATCCCTCCTCAAAGTCTTCTACAGTATCCTTCCTGCTCCCCCTTTTAGGTTAGTATCTCTCTTCATAATTCCCTGGAAAATTAAGGTCATTCAATAAGAACTCTCTCTTCTTCCCTCCTCCTTAAACTCAGAGCCCTCAGCCATCTTCTCTCATTATCTTCTCCTTCATCCCTGTCTTGCAGGAAGAGGTGGTTCTTCTTGTCAAAGCAAATCCCTTACAAGCATTCTTGGTTCCATTTCATCCAATCTTCTCCAGCAAATTGCCTTTTCTATCATCTCCATTCTTTTTTTTAAAAATTAAATACATTAATTTATTTTCTTGTTTACATCACTCATTTCCACGAGATTTTAAGTTACAAATTTTCTCCCCATCTCCATTCTTATCCCCAATCTTTCCCTATCTACCAACTCCTCTGTTCCCATTCTTAAAAAAAACCCTCACTTGCTCCTACAGTCCTGGGAGCTGTCATACTACATCTCCTCTCCCCTTTCTTAGCTAAACTCCTTGAGAAAGCAAAATACATTTGCTCCCTCCACTTCCTCTTAGTTGATTCCAAACCCTGTGAAATCTGGTTTCAAAACTCATCATTGAACAGAAATTTTCCTTTCCAAAGTCATCAGTGATCTCTTAACTGCCAACTCTAACGGCTTTTACTCAGTCCTCATCCTTCTTGATCTCTCTGCAGTTTTTGACATGGTAGATGTCTTTCTCCTTTGCCTACTCTCTCCTATCTCGGTTTTCCTAACACTGCTCTCTCCTGGTTCTTCTATCTGTCCGATTGCTCCTTCTCATTCTCCCTTGTCGGATCTTGATCCAGGTCATGCTCACTAACTATGGGTATCCCCCAAGGCTATGTACTCAGCCCACTGCACTATTTTGATAGTAGTCTCGTCAGCAATGAATATGTTCAATTGTCATCTCTGGTAAGTCAATTCCTAGATCCATAAATCCAGAGCTAACCTCTTTCCTGAGCTCTAATATTGTATCACCAACTGTGTTTTGGATATCTTTGAACTATACGCCCCATAGACATCTCAGACTTCAGAACAGAGCTCATTATTTCCTACCATTGCTCCCAAACTTCCCTGTTACTGTTGAGGGCACCACAATCCTCCCAGTGACCCAGGTTTGTCACAATCATCCTTGAATTCTCTCTTGCAGTCACTCCACTTATCCAACCTTACCAGCTGGGCCCTCATTGCCACAAGGCAATCCTTGTACACCTTCCTGATTAGTTTGCTCTACCATTCACCACAGTGGCCATTCCAAACTTTTTCATCCCTCCTCAAAGTCTTCTACAGTATCCTTCCTGCTCCCCCTTTTAGGTTAGTGTCTCTCTTCATACTTCCCTGGAAAATAAAGGTCATTCAATAAGAACTCTCTCTTCTTCCCTCCTCCTTAAACTCAGAGCCCTTACCATTTCTACCTTCACAATTAACCTTTCACATACAGGGTATCCCAAAATGCCTAAGGCAGTTTCAAGCTTTAGTAGCTAAAATAGCTGTATAACTCTTTCTCTGAATCATGTACCCTCTGCCCCGATGCAGATCCTCATCACCTCATACCTGTATAATTTGTAAATGCTTTCTGGTTAGGCTCCCTTGTTCAGGTGTCTCCCCTTAGCTACCAAAGGGATTTCCCTAAAATGCAGGTCTGTCCATGTCAGAGATATCCCCTTCCCATAGCCAAAGTCCCTATCTGATACATTTAATTGGCTCCAGAATCAAATATAAAAACCCTCTGTTAGGCATTCAAAGCTATTCAAAACCTGGTCCCTTCCTACCTTTCCGGTCTTGTTCTATTTTACTACGTGACATGTGCTCTGTGAACCAGCAGCAGGGGCCATTCCTTATACATGTCATTCCATCTCCAATTACCTTGCCGTTTCACTGCCATGCCATCCTCCCTCACCTCTGCCTGCTCACCTTGGTTGGCTTCTTTCAAGACTCAACTCAAATCCCACCAATTGCAGGGGGACTTTCTCAGTTTCAACCCTCACCCCCTCCAACCTCCCAACAGCTACCACCTGCCCTTTGACCTACTCAGTGTATGCCGTATACATTGCACACATACAGAGCTAGTTGCAGTTAGCTTCTCCTTGTAGAATGTAAGTGCCATGAGGGTAGGCATTATGTTTTTGCCTTTCTTTGTATTCCCAGGGCTTAGCACAGTGTCTGACATATAGCAAACACCTCAGAAATGCTTACTGACTGACCTGTGGTGTACTATTTTCACAAAATAGTTCCTGTGTAGTAATTGTCTTATGTTATATTAAAAAAAAATACACTCACCATTATGGGACATCCCCACAGCAAGGCACTTCTGAAACCTGCAGTACTGACATTTATTTCTACTCTTCTTATGGATCCGACAGTTCAGGTCACACCGATCATAGATCAGTTTCAAACGAATTGTCCTCCGGAAGAAACCCTGCAAAGGGACATAGAGAAGAAGCCCTTCTTACAAGGTGTCAAGGCCCTCGAAGGGATGCATGGAACATGGTCTGGTGGGACACACACTGGCTTGGTTCTCTGTTCCAGCCCCACCACTAACTTGCTGTGTGAACTTGCAAGAGTCCATTTCAGTTGAAGGAAAACAAACAAACAATAGACTAGGAAGTCAGGAGAGGACCAGGTTTGGATGCTGGTTATGTGAGCAGGAACAAGTCACTAAATATACTTTGGCCTCAGTTTCCCAAGCCATCAAATGGGCAGCTAGTTGTCACACTGGTAGAGGACTGGGTCTATAATCACGAAGACCCAAGTTCAAATCTGGCCTCAGACATTTACTATCTGTGTGACCCTGGGCAAATTATTTAGTCCTGTTTGCCTCAGTCTCCTCATCTGTAAAATTAGCTGGAAAAGGACATGGCAAACCACTCCAGCCAAGAAAACCCCAAATGGGGTCACAAAGGGTCAGACACAAGTGAAAATAGTGAAACCTACTTCACAGAGCTATTGTAAATCTTAATGTATTAAATAAATGAGACCTGTTACTACTACCTCCACAGTCTTTGCCTTACTTGTTTATCTGCCTTTTTTCTTTAATTTGTAAAATGGTAGGTTGGATCCAGTGATCGCTAAGATCCTTCCAATTCTGTATGTATAACAATATTCATCTGGTCACACAGGCCTAGCTTCATCTTGGGTCTCCTTTTGGTTTTCAATTTGATCAAGAAAAGGTTCTGGATTCAGTGTGATGAGAATAAACCACCATGTAATCAGTTTAACCTCCCTGCAAATCATTTCAGCCACAGACCCCATCCTTCCCAACTGCATTAAGCGGTCTGGCAAAGTTAGAGTGGTTCCATCCGAGGCCGTGATCGGGGCCAATAAAAATCCACATGTGGATAATTTTGAGGAATTCTCCACATTGCATAATTTCCTGCAGAAATTCATTTCATTTATTTATGCAGGAGGGCCCTGCCTTACTGTAGCCCACAGGCATAAGAGCATAATAGGGAACAACATGCAAAAATTGACAGAATTCCCCAGGAAACCTAGAGAGTCAAGATTCAGAGCAAAACTCTTGGATACTTTCAGCAGCTCTGGGGGCAGGTGAGGCTGGAATAAGTGATTTCTAAAGTCCTTTCCTGTTCTCAAATTCTATTAGTCCAATTCTCCTTATATTGGGTCTAGGCCTGGGATTTCATCAATTTATGGAAGGGCTGGTGAAGAAACAATGTCCACTGATGCAGAATGGAGTGGCATCATATAGAAACATATATGTTTCTCCTGAAACATATAGTCTTAAAGATTATTGGGGGCTCCTGAGAGGTAGAATGCCTTGCCTATAGCCAGACAACTAGTGCGTGGCCTTAGAGCTATGATCAATCAGTAAGTATTTGTTAAGTACCTACTACGTGCCTGGCACTGTGTTGTGTCTGGGGATGTAAAGATACATAAAATAATGTCTGCTTTTTTGGGGGGGGAAGGGGAGAAGGCAAGGCAATTGGGGTTAAGTGACTTGCCCAAGTCACATAGCTAGTAAATGTGTCAAGTGTCTGAGGTCACATTTGAACTCAGGTCCTCCTGACTACAGGGTCAGTGTTCAATAATGTCTGCTCTTGAGGATCTTATGTTATCTTTGGAAGACATCATGTACATATAAGTATGAATTGTGTGTGTGTACATATATGTATATATATATAAATACATATGCAGAGCATGAACATAAATATATATATACATATATATACACATACACTAAAATGAAAGGTGATTTGGGGGCTTAAGGGGGTGGTGTGGTTTAGAAAAAGCATAATTAAGGAGGAGCCAGAAATTTCACATGATACTGGGAATATGTGAATGATCCCACAGAAAAGAAAATAAAAGAGCTATCTGGCAGCTTTTAGCTGGCCAAGTTTATTTTCAACTGATGACTTATGAAGGTTATTTTTCCAAGTTGGGGTGAAGTGACTGACAGATGAAGCTGGTTGTTTCCAAAGTATTGGGACAGTAAAGGCTGAAAATCTCTCTCTCTCTCTCTCTCTCTCTCTCTCTCTCTCTCTCTCTCTCTCTCTCTCTTTCTCCCCCTCTCCGTCTCTCTCCCCACCTTGTCCTCCCTCCTTCCCTCCCTCTCTCTCCCTCTCACACACACTCTCTCTCTCTCCCTCCTCCCTCTCCTTTTCCCTCTCTTTGCCCCCTCATCCTCCCTCCGTCCCTCTTTCTCTCTCTCTCTCTCCCTCTCTCTCGTCCCCCTCATCCTTCTTCCTTCTCTCTCTCTCACTT